>OZ008363.1:4521501-5721501 GCA_963931975.1 Cataclysta lemnata
GTACCACACCAAAGTTACACATAATCATTGCTAAGTAAGCAGTAAGTGATAACAGCGATTAACATAAAAAGTACGAAATGCTGCAAAAGTTGATGACAATTGTATTCTGCTCTGCCGTCACCACACACACGGCCATGTGATGATTTATGTTATTCATTATGTTTAGTTATTAATTTATTACTTTTCGACGCCATGTTTGTTTAAAGCTCTCCTCGGCACATGCTCCAGCCTGCATTTGGTGCTCTAACGGAATCTCGGGCACCTTTTTGGAGATTTTATGACGCCGTAAAAGTCCTAATTATTTCTTAACGCTCCATGTATTTAGTTTTATATGCGAAAATATTTAATTGCCCGCTAATTTTTGTCGCCGTTCCAAAAAAGTTCACACGGAGAAGGTGGACTGTATCTTTGTCTTTGGGTACTTCTTTCTTCTTCCTGCCCTGTTCCCAGTCTATCTGGGGTCGGCGCAGTATGTTTCCTCTTCCATTCATATGTCAGACGTCATCAAGCCATCCAATCCCTTTTGATTCATACCATCCATCCCACCGTAATGGTGTTAGTGATGAATGAATGTATAGAAAAGAGACTGAACGGACCATGTCGAGAGACCCATAAACGGAAAGAGTGATTAGAATGACAACATTCCATTCCATACTGCTCAAGGTTTTGGCTTAGGTTTTACAGCCGGCCGCCTGCCTGACACCAACCCTCTTTGGGTACGCTGTTGTTGGTGGTTTGCCCTCCACCATTCGGGTGCCCCAAGGTGCTTATTGGTCTACACCGGGCAATCTCCCTTAGTCGACTCTTACGACACCCACGGGATGAGTTGGGGCTGGCCTATTCTACGTTATTTGTTCGCTCCCAGGCCAGCATAGAAGGCTTGTCTTTGGGTACACATTATTAAAATCTTTTTGGTGACGCTCGAAGCCTTTGTGGTGTTCGGAAAGAGTTCGCACGTTTAACTGGCTGTCTGTCTGTGGCCTGTATGCAATGAGTCATTGGTGAACCAATTATAAACAAAAGAATGCCAATGGCGCTTTTGAAAATGATGAATGAATGGAAACAATTTGGCAGGCTGGCCACCGACGAGCAGACTCCTAACCCATAAACCTGAATTATGAAACAAAAGAAGATCTATTGGGGTGCACACACATGCACAGCCGTTTGCGGATAGGCGTGTTATTATTTACATACACAATGGTCACTTCTTTATTCTGTCGCTTCGCTGTCATTGCCCTTTAGAAATACCTTATTGTTTTATTGAATGCTGGGATATATTTAGCACTATAAAGAAGCACATCAAATTATAAACGACTATAAACCGTACTTACTTATTATATAAGATCGCATTTTCAATATCAGAATATTCGTGGATGCATGCATTGCAATCTTATTTCGGCTCAACTCGAAAGCTCTGTCATAAAAATATTTAATGACGTCGACATAAACCAAAATCTGTCTGTTTATTGTCTGATATCGAGAACACGAATCGTATTGAAGTTGTGGCAAGTTTTTTGACCCTAACCCCCGAATACAGAAACGCTACTTAAATTTTAAGCACTGCTTATAAAGTCAAACGTGTAACAGAAATTATAACGCACACCCTGAATACTACAACACGTGCTAACATCGTCATATTTACTAACTAATATACATATACATACATAAATAACGCCTATATCCCCTAAGGGGTGGGCAGAGGTGAATTAACACCCACTTATCAAGTGGACAATATATGTCAGAATTTGTATGGAGAAACGTTAAAAAAATTAAAAAATACTTAAATGGACTCAAACTTTGAGTAGCGTTTCTGTTCGATTTTTAATTTCAACATTATTTAAATGTTAGAAAAATTAGTACAAATATTTTAGTGATTAGAATAAGTTCGAAAAATTATGGTCTTGATGCGGGAATCGAACCCGCGTCCACTGCTATCCTGCCCGGCAGGATAGCAGTGGAGGTGGGTTCGATTCCCGCATCAAGACCATAATTTTTGGAACTTTTTCTAACCACTAAAATCTTTGTAGCGTTTCTGTATACGGGGGTAAAATTCTAAATTATTATTAGTCGATGCTTTCGTTCGTTGCTGGCTGACCGTCCGTGCGTAGTTGTTTGTGCTTCACACGTGAACATTAATTTTCTATTGGCCGATTACTAACCGAGCCGTGACAGATATATTCTTAGAAAATTTACCGCATAAAACAACAGCTGTTTTTATTGTTAGCTCCGCGGTGCAAGAGAATATTTTAATATAGGTCAGTTATGTGAACTGCAAAACTGAATACATACAGACACACGTAAATCACGAATATTTGGGTGGGGAGGCAGAGGTGAATTATCACTAACGTTTCGCAATTTATGTTGGGGAGTATAGGTAACTCTTACACGAGTAGCATTCCATGGATTCATCGTGCGGGTGTATGATCCGGGTTCATATTGTGGCAGAGGGACGTCAGTGGCAGTGTTTGGGACTTGTGACCCAAGTGTAGGTTTACAGGATCCCTTCACAACATGTCAACACCACCCCTACTTCTCTTTACGCCTAGCCATATAAGGTAAAGCAGTAATATCGTATTTACGTACTTTAATTACATACATAAATCACGCCTATATTCCCAAAGGGGTAGGCAAAGGTGAACCAGCACCCTATTGCCATTGGTGGCGAGCCTATTGCCATTTATCGGGCACACAAACCAAAGTACCTACACATATTGCTAGGTGGTATAAGGGGAACGCTGCTGCCCATTCCTCATCACTGTTTTATCTTCAGCCGCTTTGTATGACACTATTCTATTCTACTTTGCCGTCACCACACGGCTGGCTCAATTTTAATTGCAATCTGCAAATGGTTGTTCTGGAAACCAAATTAGTTACCTAATCAAATTAGTGTCCGTACTTTGTTGGTTTCCGGGAGCCTTTTTTCTTCCTGCCCCGTGTAACATTTTCATATATTATATAGGCGGATAGGCCAACAGGCCGGCCATGTTGCGAGAGACCGCGCTTAGCAACAATGTAACCGAACACGATTTTCTAGTGAAACACTCCGCTGATAGTATCTAAGCAGTACCTATAACTGTTAAGTGTTCAGCAACCGGTTAAAACTCAAACGTGTAACAGAAATTATAACGCACACCCTGAATACTACAACACGTGCTAACATCGTCATATTTACTAACTAATATACATATACATACATAAATAATGCCTATATCCCCTAAGTGGTGGGCAGAGGTGAATTAACACCCACTTATCGCCAATTTAGCTAGGTCCCATGTAATAGGTGGCGAGCCTATTGCCATCTATCGGGCACATCAATCGCAGTAGTACAAGAGGAATGCTGCTGCCCATTACTCATTGCTGTCTTTACCCTTAGTCGCCTTGTACGACACCCACGGGAGAGATGGGGGTGGTGACAATTGTATTCTATTCTGCCGTCACCATACGGCCATAAATAATATGGTGTCATAAAAAATCATAAATGCCTTTTTCCCCGATACAAAGTGTTTGATCAATAATGCTATATTAATTGACATTTAAATATAGTGTTCAAATTGAAATTAAAATAATAATTGAAAATCAAACCCAAGCTTAACCGAATGCACGGTATTTGTAACTATATCTAGATAGCGTGGTGGGTTATTAATTGCCCATGCTCCCTATATTCTTCCATTGCATAGGGAAGGTTGGTAAGCCAGTTTAGAGATTTTCTCGTATATTAGTTTCATCTTGTAGATCAGTGAAAGGCTAAACAGGTAATGCTTAGGTACTGCATAAATAATCAAAATTTCACAACGTATTGTGTTTACAATGCGCAGTCTTTTTTTTCTCGGAGTGGAATTCTTTGAACCACCATACAAGCCGCTAGCTAGGCGACTGGCGTGTGTGGGACTCGCCAAGGCACGAAGCGACCAGCACTACCCACTAAACCACTCCGGTGTTCCTCCTAGCCCTGTGAGAGGGGAAAGTTTGGGATCTGCCTCGCGGCAATTCACCGTACAATGCGCAGTCCTAATGGAGTTCCTAATTACGTAATTGTTTTTATTTTATTATGACGATGCTTATTTACTTGCCATTATATTGTTAGATACAATAATGTAAGAGGATGTGTTTATTAAGGAACGTATTGTTTATAGTACAAATTACATCGATTCGCCATTTTCTACTGACTTCTAAATGCCTACCAGGGCACGTATTTTACCGGTTGTTAATTTGTTACAAAGAAAATTGTGTTTAGAAAAAGTGCAAAAAAAATCTTGATGCGATGTGATGTCTTGATGCAGGAATCGAACCCGCGTCCTTTGCAATCCGTGCAGATGCCTATACCATTCGGCCAACCAAGACGTTTTATTTATTACTGAAAACATGAGCGGATTGTGCGAAATATATATGAAGGTGATGGGTGTTGATGAGGAGATGAAGAGTGACAGAAGAGCATCACTCACTGAGCTCCTAAAATCAACCCAAGGGATTACAGAGCTCAATACCTACCACCTCTTTTTCTCCCTGTCCTTATGTCTTATTCTTCCACTCTCCTCTATAAAATGAGCTCAGCATGAACTCCCCTCTTTCTCATATCATCTTTCACACAATGCATCCATCGCTTCTTCGGTCTTCCTCTCATTCTAGATCCACGCAAATCAATACTTAACATACCTCTAGTTACGTAACTGTTTTCAGGTTTGAAACTTACGCGGTTGCTTTCATTCCGCATGCAGTATTTTAGCCATTGCGTGTGTACTTTTGACATGGCGGTACGGGGCTTATGCGGGGTTAAAATTGAGACGTAGAAAGTGAAAAGCGGGAAACACTTTTCAACCATACACGCATGACCTTTGTTTAAGCGCTTTCCGTGCTTTATCCACCCACGATAAACAAAATTGTGTCGCATCACTGATGTCCTACTTCCCGGCCAATCACGATGCGGGAAAGTTTAACCGCTTAAATTTCCTGCGACGTCATTGGTCAAGAGGCTTGTCATCAATGATGTTGATGTTTTACTATTTTCTTGTACTTAATAGACTAGGAAACGTTGGTAGACAGCCTTGATTCGTCATCCATGCTCGGACTAAAAGCGAAAAAGTAACGGTGTTGTTCGTGGTTTTTCCTTCACCATTTGGGTGCCCTATTGATACACCAGGCAACCTGCTTGGTCATTTTTTACGACACCCCAGCCCGCCTAACATGACCACTGAGATACGATATGATAAAGCCAATAATCATAAATTATAATGAACATCATTTATCTCGTATTATAATTGCCACAAGGTGGACCGACTATCTGGTAAGGGTCGCGGGAAACCCCTGGATGCGGGTAGCGCAGGACCGATCGGTTTGGAGATCCCTGGGGGAGGCCTATGCCCAACAGTGGACGTCTCTCGGCTGACTGCCATAGTGCGCACATGATGTGTCGTCGATTGTAGTTACAAAAACAACTGCAGGCTGTTATTTAAATCGAATTACGCATTCGGATCTCAACTAGTTATCGTTGAAGCGATCACTGAAATTATATGCCTGTGTGGCGCAGTAAATGTCAGGTGTGTTGATGCATTACGAAGGGTCCCGAGTTCAGTGCCGGCTTCCGCTGTGTAACAATACGCCATAAAGGCTTAACACAAAAGAAGTTTAAGTTGCGCGCAGTAATTGAACGGGCCGGAGCAATAGACTAGAAAGGATTCGCACTTTTTAATTGTCTATGGGAATGGTATGGCAAAGGGTAAACGCTGTTACCGTTAGTATGTTACTGGACCACAACTTCATGGTAAGTTCAAGTTTACAAAAAGTACGTGACCTTAAAGAGTACCTTTAAAACATTAGCAAACAAAAACATATAATTTTACTACCGCTATTACTGTTTTTTTTTTGTTAACGGCGTTAGAAATACCACTGAACATTATGTGTTTATTAACTTAGAATAGTCGAAAATTATTAAATACAATATATAAAACATCTACACAAAGCTGCATTTTCAACAATCAGAATAAATTAAAAGTAGTTTTTTTTTATAATTAAATTTGTACTATAAAACAGCCGATATAGAAATTTTTTGTTTCCTTTGTTCACAGTCCACACATACCGTGCGTGTACTAACTCTAATACAAATTAACTTACAAACTTTGTTAGCAGGCTAACTACTTATAACCTCATGTTTAGATTGCGTATAAATACTACAAGTCATTTCAGTCATTCGAGCGGTACTCGTTAAAATAGAACGTGACAATCATTAACAATACAAGTAAATGTACGGACAAGTATAGTAAATACTAACACACAATCGTCTTCAATATATTTAATGTTCAGTCAACAAGGAAGTACCTACATGGCGCATGTAAGTAAAACATGCGCATGATTAGTCTGGCTCTTCAAATATTGACGAGTTGGTCCCTTATTGAATGAACTATTGCCAGTATTATTAGATATTGTGTAGATAGCAGTGGCGGAGCGTCCATATAACCCGATTCCCAACAGCCGTACCAAACGATCGAGCAAAAAAAAATCATTACCATAATTCAAGTACAATACCATTTTATAAGCAAATAAAAAAAATCCATCAATATAATCTTATCATAACAGTATTAAACGCGCGCGAAACAATATGCAACACAGGTACATACAATTCGCTCCCGCTCTCTAGATTCCTTCAACTAACTCGCTAAATATCGAGTTATGGACGCCTGCCATACAGCGCAGCGCCTGCACGCACACAGACAAGCGTAGTCTTGTCAGGCGCACGCAACGCGAAATAGTACCTAAAGTTTGCCTACAAGCCGGCATTTCGGCAGCCTACGCGCTTATGCATCGATACACTACGACACACGCACACATTAGTAATAAACTCCCACGAAAACAAGTTCCGTCAAAAGTAAATATTTTAGATCTTATTGCAATAGCCATAAAAGCGGAATTTCTTTTGTGAACTGCACTCAATATCGCGGTCGTGCGCCGCTCCTGCAAGCTGCTCCGGACCGGGTTGAATCGTCCTTCCCTTATTAACACGGCTTTTGTTTGTATGATGATCTCTCTTTCTGGCTGTATAAAACAAAGCACAAGCACGCAAAAGTGGCAACGTAGTTCTCCGCTTCGTCACTAGATGGCGTTGAACAGTTGTAGCCGTGTCCTAGCAGGCGGTGTTAAAAGTTAATGCTTAAACCATAAGAGGCTTCATATAGTTGTGGCTTGCCTAACTTGTTTTTTCACGCCACGCCACTGGTAGATAGTATAATAAAAAGTCTTCCATGCTGGCCGGCTAGCATGACCATCGAAACACGATATGATAAAGCCATTTATCGCTTAGAGCTCTCAAAAAAATCCAATGTTTTTTGACAGTTCATAGGGATAAATAGCTTCAAATATATGATATAGCCATAAAGGCTTTACGATATAGCCATTTATCGCCTTGAACTGTCAAAAATCCAATGATTTTTAAAAATTCAACGCGATAAATGGCTATATCGTATCGTGTTTGGTTGGTTATGCTAGCCGGGCTGGTCTGGGAGCGAATAAATAACGTAGAATGTGCCAGCCCTGACTCACCCCAGGGGTGTCGTAGAAGTCGACTAAAGGCAGTTTGCCCAGTGTAGACCAATATTTTTATTTAAACATGCTGATCCCTAGATAACCGTATAGATATTATGATAAGGTGTATGTGAAGTATATTGTCTTGAGTTCCTACGTGCATCGGAAGGCACGTTAAGCCGTTGGTCCCGTCTGCATTTGCAGTCGTTAATACCCACCTAGCGTGATGGATTACAGCCCACTCATCCTATATACTTCCATTCATAGAGAAGGCCCGTGCACCTGCATTGAGGACATTAAAGGGCTGGTGATAATGTGAAAGTGTGTTTTTAAATATATAATTATCTCAAACGTTATGTTAGACCCAATGAAATATAACAATGAAACACAATTACAATGTTCATACCTACAGCACTTAACAAGTTGCTGATTTCACAGCAATAGTTTAACGTTCTTTGACTTTGGTAATCGATCAATATTTTATAATGAATGGTACAAAAACCAATTATATAAAGTTGTTAATGGTTTGGGCCGCATTCAGTTAAAATTTCAGTTCAAAAATAGCTGAGTTGCCTCATCGCCTACGGCCGAACTTATAGAAATAAACCCACTAATTTGGTCTATTCTTGCCATTTCGAACTTGTTATAGTTAGCTTGGTTGATACTTTTTTTTGGGTTATTTTGTCACTGTTTTTAAACTATTGGAGTCGCCGGGCCACTTCCGTGATCGATCTATCTATCACACCTCATAAGAACGTGTTAAATGTTTGAATAGTAGAATGTTATCCACCGTGAGCCACGTCCATGCTATAGGGGAAGGTGGCCCAGAACGGGCATACTGCACAAAACGAGGAGAGTCCGTTTTGTGCAGTATGCAATATGTGCAGTACAGTGTAGAATACATACATACATAAATCACGCCCATATCCCCGAAGGGGTAGGCAGAGGTGAATTCTCACCCGCGTTTCGCCAATTATGTTAAGTCCCATGTAATAGGTGGCGAGCCTATTGCTATTTATCGGGCACAAAAGTCGCAGTACATTGTCAGGACGGTAGTATAAGAGGAACGCTGCTGCCCATTCCTCATCACTGATTTATCCTTAGTCGCCTTGTACGACACCCACGGGAGAGATTTGGGATGGTGACAATTGTATTCTACTCTGCCGTCACCACACGGCAATATGGTGGAAAATGAGATGTGATCATCCCACTAAGTAAATTGTAAGTTAGTAATTTGATTAAGCACCTTATGAGTCACTATTTAAGTCCAATAATGCGTACTGAAGTTTTAGAACTAATTTTTTAAAGCTAATTCGATTATATTATTATAAGTTCGTGTTCATTAGTTTATATACTTTGTATTTTCAATCATACAGTATATTAACTAAACTAGATACTATTCGATTTTTTTCTACATTGCGAGGGTACCCGTTGGCTTACAACGTGAAGTGTAAAGGTTAGAAGAATTTCGGCAAGTTAATTAGTGTCTTGGGTGGCCGAGCGGTCAGGCACCTGCCCGGATAGCAGCGGACGCGGGTTCGATTCCCGCCTCAAGATCATAATTTTTCGAAATTCTTTTTCTAACCCCAAAATCTTTGTACTAATTTTTCTAACATTTATATAATGTTAAAATTAAAATCGAATAGTTTATAAAGCAAACCCAAGCTTAACCGAAAGCACGGTATTTGTAAAAATATCTGCTTTGGAATGTTTGAAATTTATTTCTACATTGCGAGGGTACCCGTTGGCTTACAACGTGAAGTGTAAAGGTTAGAAGAATTTCGGCAAGTTAATTATGATCTTGAGGCGGGAAGACATTGTCTCTCAAGAAGTGTCTTGGGTGGCCGAGCGGTCAGGCACCTGCCCGGATAGCAGCGGACGCGGGTTCGATTCCCGCCTCAAGATCATAATTTTTAGAAATTCTTTTTCTCACCCCAAAATCTTTAAACTAGATACATTAAAAAGTATTTCTTAGATGGCGCCTTTAAGAGAAATCAAATTCTCTTATTATGTAATGATACAACCGAAATTAACTAAAAATATATAATATTAAACATATTATAGTCCAGCCAACTTTTTTTAAACAGTCATAATTTTTTTTCGATTTAACAATGAAATCAGTTTCAAGTAATCAGGGGAATGTAGCCCAAAGCGGACATACCGCGTAAAACGGTACTCTCGATTACAGTGTAGAATCGCTTTGAAAATTTATACATTTTCTCGCTAGCCTCGTTGTGTTCAAAGGAGGCAGGATTTTTTTTAGTAATATAATGTTCTCTTATTTTACCAAAAAAATAAAGTCAGAACAATTTTGAAAAAATATTTTTATATAAATGCATTAATGGACATCCCGCATATTTGTCTTCCCGCATCGGGGCAAATAATTTTGTTTCCTTTTTAAATATTACAGATTTTTCTAACATTGAAATAAAAATCAAATCAAAGTGTTCTCTTATATTTACGTGCACAACACATTTCAAATATTTCACTTGCGTCGGCTTAAATATAAACAAACACCTAAACATAATACGTGAATTTAATTTTTAAACCTAGGTACTGACTACTCACACTTGACCTGCGGCCGATTGTACTTCAGGAGCTCAAGGGATCGAAGGGTAGCGTCAAGGACACCTCGAAAACAAAAGAACAAAGTGTTTTCTTTTGTTAGAGAAAGAACACTCTCCTCAAGAGTAATTAAGTCACGCACTTGCCTGTGAGACGGATTAGTCGGATTGTGAAGTTGTATTGTATACCTATAAAAGTTTTCTAGAAAGAGATGATTTGAAGGAGATCAGAGGTCGGGACTTCTGTATTACGTTCTAGGTATGGAGGGGGAAGGGGAAAGCCTTGGCGGATATTGCATAATCAAATTGAAAACCCGAAACCGGCGACTGTGCATGAAGACATTAATGACATTGGATAATGCTGGTGACATTATTATGGTAACAGATTTTGATAATATGGTTGTAGTAAGCCAGGTGAACTTGAAAAAGTCCTACCACCAACCAAAGCGAGTAGGAAACATTTGTACTCCCCAGGGGTCGAACCTGGGACCTCGGGACCTTGAATCCGTATGGCGAACTATAGAGACGGTTAAATTGATGGTCATCTTAAAAAAAATAATGTCGTATATTTTTTTTTTTACTTAAATGTTTTTTTCTTAAATACCTGCATTGAATTTAATAAGCGAAAACTAACTCAAACAATGTTCGTTTCTCCACCGGGAGTAAAACAGGCGGCCGTTCAAGGTTTCCCTGAACGGGGTCTGTGGGGCGAACCAGTTTGGCTAGTTTTATTCGTCAAGTCAAACCAGCGTTATTGTGGCGCTGGGAACGGACGGGCACTCGGCACATATTTTGTTCTATCGTGCACCTTATGCCACTGCAACAAAGATCACCAATGAAGGTTGTGCACAGGGGACAAAATTGCGACAGATTATTTACAGTGTAGAGTCGATTGAACATAAATATAGGCCAGCCCTAAAATTAGACGTCACTTTAAACGTCATTTAAATGCATTCAGCTAAGTTCTAGTAACTTTTAATTTTAGACTTATGGCCGGTTTTTTGATTCATAGTTGTTACCAATGGTTGTATATGTGTCTGATATTTATCCACTAGTAACAATTTTTAACAATTGGTTGAGTTAACTATGCATCATAAAACCGGCCCTTAGTTGATGGCTTGATTCTGATGCATGACCACGTAGTGTATTACTGTACTTATGAAATTCAAATAATAAATATTTGTCTTGATCATACGTTACTGTCATTTGCAAAGATGTACTTAATGAAATTCATTTGATCTTCACAATGTTCGGCACTGAAAATTCACTCAATAGTTCTCCTTTCATCAATATGTTAAACCGAAGTATCTGCAGTCGCTAATACCCAATTACCCACCAACCCGCACTGGGCCGGCGTGGTGGGTTATGGCCCAAACCCCCCTTTATTCTTCCATCCATAGAAAGAGCCAGTGCCCCAGCAGTGGGACATTAAACAGCTAGTGATGGTGATGATGAGGACAGCAAAGTGTGATTAATGTATCTCAAACTAAACATATTTTTATAACTGATATATTAAATTCCTATTATAATGAAATAAATACCTATTATGTTAATACATATTTAGCCGCGTGGTGACGGCAGAGTAGAATACAAATATTGTCACCACCCCAAATCTCTCCCGTGGGTGTCGTACAAGGCGACTAAGGATAAATCAGTGATGAGGAATGGACAGCAGCGTTCCTCTTATAATAGTACTGCGTCTTTTGTGCCCGATAAATAGCGCCACCTATTACATGGGACCTTTTTTTTATTTTTTATTTTTTTTTCGACTGAAAATGTTTTATACATACCCCGGCTCGGGTGGGGCCCTACCGGGGTTATGTAGGAATCTCCCAACTAGTCTGGGCCTACCCACTAAAAACAGTCGTGTTCCGCTATCCCGCTTTGGACCGGCTAGGTGGGAACGCTCATCGCATACTACCACCATGTGCCGGTCAGCAGGTCTGCCTTTTCAGGCTCCTCGGGGATTACATGGGACCTAAAATAATTGGCGAAACGTGGGTGCTAGTTCACCTCTGCCTACCCCTTCGGGGATATAGGCGTGATTTATGTATGTATATTTTGAATCTCACATTCTCATATTTCTTTGAACGTAATTGGAAGGCAGAATTGAACGGAGCATTTTGAAGTTTGAATTTGCACCGATAAAGAAAATACGCGTAGTATTTTATTAGCGAACGAGCCAACAGGGCCATTGAGATGTTTGACGCGCAGTCCTCGCGCTGTCTCGAGATAAAATTAGGTCGGTCGGTCGCGACGGCTGCTATCGATTTTACCATCTCACGCGAACCATTGACGTTTTATGGTGCAAAACCATGGTGGTGCCCGTTTAGCATAACAATACGCCGGGTTATTACCTCCGTGGCGTGCTTCTATTTTTAAAAAAGAAAAAGCTAGAAAGGTTGTTCGCTCTATTCTTCTTCTGCCTGTTCTCAGTCTATCTGGGGTCGGTGCAGTATGTTTCCTCTTCCATTCATATCGGTCAGACGTCATCAAGCCATCCACCCCTTTTTGATTCATATCATCCATCACACCGTAAAGGTGCTAGTGATGAATGAATTTACAGAAAAGAGACGGAATGGACCATGTCGAGAGACCGATGAAAGGAGAGAGTTATTGGAATGACAACATTCCAATCCATTCTGCTCAAGGTTTTGGCTTTGGGTATCTCATTGGCGTGCTTTTATTTTAAAAACGAAAAAAGAATAAACTAGAAAGGTTGTCTCGCTCTATTGTCTGTGCCTAATTGAGACGTCATAGCGCGTTCCGAAATTGATTGCACATCTTTGTCTAACAAGTGGCTCGACGGGATCCTTTCGTGTTCCAATTTTAAATTGCGGTCGTTATGTTGATGGACAATGTTCACGGTACTATTTTGTTTTTATTAATCCTAACTAATAATATTATATTTGCGACAGCGATCGTGTTTGTTTGTTAAGCTGTAGCGCCTAAAACATTAAACTGATTATTTTAAAATTCTTCCAACAATATATAGAAAGACACATTATGAGCGTGTAACATAGGTTGTATTTTTTCAAATTCATTACAAAATTGCTATGATCTAACCTATAAAAAATTTGCCTATAAATGTCATTATGTGACGTGCACTGCCGTTTTGTAAGTAAATTTAGGTCACAATCAGAGATCTCAGATCTAGAGAGATCTTATCATTCAACTATGAATAATTAAACTATCGATTTTTTGTTGTTATTGTTTATGACTCTGGCAGTTATTTAAAGGCAGCGAATCAACGCTAGCGAAGCCGCGGTCAAAAGCTAGCCAGATTATAAATGACCGAAACTTACACCCACACCGGCAACAGCAAATCGGCATAATATTTTACGGGTGTGGTGTGGAGTGGTCGCGACATACGCAATCGCTTGCGAATCACCGCGCAATGTTGCGATGGAGGTGTGCTAAAAACGTCACGTTCGCAATTGGGTCAAATCGGGTAGCGCCCGGCTGCGGGCCGGTGCATACTGCGCCGTTTCGATTCGAGGCAAGATCATAAGGGTGTGAGAAAATACATGTCGATAGGTTCTGATATACGCGAGCGAAGCCGCGTGCGTCCTCTAGTATTTTATATAAATAAACAATACTAGTGGTCGCCCGCGGCTGCGCTCGCGTTAATGTCGGTTACTACGTAAATAGCCAATAAATAGCTTTCCTCCATAAATGGACTATCCAACACATAAAGAACTTTTCGTTCAACCAACCAACGAAACAAACAAACAAAATCTTCAGCTTTATTATATTGGTATAACTATAGATAATAATAGCTGTCAATGACAGTAGGTAGTCTTCTGTATCATAATAAATTATTATTGTTAATAGTAATCTTGCAAAGGATTGTTATCTCATTATCCTTTATTTGTACGCATAATCGGTCAGATCCTTAGATATCTTTGCACATTTAGGCTCTAAATATTAATTGTCACACGTCGTGTAACCGCACCGGCACGTTGTAAACCGTCCTTTTTGGGTGTAACGCCCTCCGACAGCGGCGGCCGTCACGGGATTCACGGGGCAAGCTTATTTTAAGCGCGATCTCAAATATAATCGTTAAAAAACTCAACTCACCAACTATCTAACGTGTAATTGCCCTTCAACACCCTGAACCAAAGCACGTCAGTTCTAGTTTTAATTCGGGAAGACGATTCGTCATCAAAAACTATGGCTGTCACTGTTCTTGCCGCTACGAGTAAAAGTGACATAACTATGTTTTTGGATCACGACATATTATAGAATGCTTTTATTTATACTACTTGCGAATTGAACTTGCTCTAAGCTTCTTATGTTGTTAACGTTATCATAGTTATCAATATCTTATTTTAATAGTTACAAACATAGCCATTCATTGGTCATGTCATGTTTTATAAAGACAACTCTGCTAATTTAGTACATAAGAAATAGATTTATTAATTTTTAAAACAATTTTTCAATAATTAAGGATATTTCATTAGTATTACTTAGTAATGTTTATGAACTCTTTGTAGAGGCTGTAATTTTATATATTTTCCGACCAATTTGGTTGTAGAAACGCTTTTATATAATTACATTTGCTTCATATGTCCAGGAAATTATTGCAAAGCAAATGATATTTACATTTAAATCGTCTAGTTGCCAGCCCTAGATGATTTCGTTCAAGTTCCATAGACCAAAGAGCGACTAGACTCAGGCCTGTATGTAAGGCCTAATTTTGAGCACTTGTTACACTTGTTAGCCATTTGTTCCCATTAGCTTTGACGGCATCGTTCCGAGGCTTGAATGTCTATATGTTGCTAAACTTATGCATACGTAGTACAGTTGTTTTGGTTGGTTCAGAAAAATCTCTTCTGAACAACGGCTGTGCTGTTACTCGCAGATAATACTTACATTACATTATACTTACATAACATTATTACATTATAGGATGATTTTAAAATAAGCTCTTACTGCGTCGAGTCCAGATAAACTGGGATCAGGTCAGAAAGATGAAGAAATACGATAGGACTTAACATTGCAATTACCCTTGGAAGCTGGAATCCACAAGACGTGGAAGACCTAACCCCGTTTCTTAACTCTGTTAACCGTAATTATATTAGTGTTTCTTAGGTAATTTTGCATTTTAATCCGTCTGCCTAATCAGCGTCGGCGCCGTCATTATTAGAGCCTGCCAACGCCAATTTCCGAGAAACAGACTAGAGAAAAGACGGTTCCTTGCCTTCATTAGGTGCGAAATAGTGGCGCCTGTTTCATGTTAATTGTGTTATGAAGAAAAATAAAGCCTTTTTAATAAATACCTACATAATACATATCCGCCTCTGTGATGTAGTGGTTCGCCCACCGGAATTAAGATCCAGAGTTCCCGACTTCGATCCCCAGGGAGGTACAAATTTCTAATCGATTTGGTTGGTGGTAGGACTTCTTTCAAGTCCGCCTCGCTAATGCTGCCATCGTCTTAACAAAATCTGTCGCCATAATAATAATGTTAACAGCATTATTGTGTTCCGACAATTAAGTAATAATGTTAAATTAATGTATTAAAATGTTATACGTCGAGAGACCGATTGATCCAAAAATTCAACATTGCAAATATGATGGTAACATGACGTGCGACTTAACTTATTCCATATTCAGGCTCCGCAAACACAAGTGCAGTATTAAGTGCACGACGTTTATATTTTGTGTGTACCTTCGTAAGCATAATTTTCTCAGAAATTACAATGAACTAGGTCAATTTGTTGCACAGTGACATATTTACGTTTTGTTGGCTTGGTCCACTTGGGGCTAATGAGCTGCGTGTTATTCAATCTCACCGAGTCATTTACCACGTAGTTACAGTCGTCACGAGAAGTGTTTGGTCAAATAAATAAATTAAAAGCTTTTTTATGGCGAATTAATGGAGATTGAATCACCAGTATGCTCTAGGAGGTTTGATGTCATGCATGGTGGCCGATCTTAAAAAGTTGGCTGAACCCTAGAGCAGGCAGGGCATAAGGAAGATGTAAAAAATTACCTATTATTTGAACTAAATGGCTAAATAACTAAATGGCACCATATAAATTTGCTCTTACGAGGTTTTAATCTCGGGCAGGACCTCCTGATCGTCAAACCAGGAGGCCAGATCAGGCCTTACCACCAACTCTCAACGCGACTCAATTCCCATTGTTAAAGTGCGACAACGTTATAAGCCGAGTAGAGCGGCGTCCCGTTTTGTCACCCGCGTTTGGATTACACTAATACTTCATTGTACGGCCACAGGCCTTCAAAGTGTGATTCATATAGGTTGTTGGTGGATCAATTTGTAACACTAAGGTTAACAATCCATTTTTCACATGTTTTATTATTTGCACGCGAAGTACACAACATACTTCGTTAGATACATAATTCACGCGTATAAAGTGCCTAAAAATAATTTAAGATTATCATCCTATTATTATGCTTGTTGGAAATAAAGACTCGCTATGAGTTGAACTCCATACTGTATTTAACGATCGTTTTTGTTGGTATTCGTGCAAACAATGGTCTTATAATTTTCTTTTTTCATTATTAATTACAATATTCTAATAATAGTGATTAATGTACCGTGAACATTTACTATTGTTTCTAAATTAAGATTATAATGGTCAAAAACATAAGAACAGTACGAAACATGATGTTTTTTTTACAATAAAATAATTCACTTTTGTGTTTGACTGTTCGTATCAATTGTCAATGTGCACTATAAAATAATTCTTATTTCTATTGGTTTTGGTCACAATATTACATATCTACTGGTGGTTGTGTGTCGCTTATTTTAAACTGCTAATGATAGTTCTATTACAGTTAAGACTTGTTAAGCTCAGTGGCCATGAAACGTTGTAGGTTATGTCTTCATTTAGTAGTACATCTACAGCATGCTTGAATTTGATGGTGCTGCTATTCTAAGAACATTTACGTACTCCCACGCTTTAATCAAAATGTTAATCATTGGAACGTTATTTCGTAAGTAAATGGGAACGAAGATATGAGACGAACAATTACTAAGATATAAGACTCTGTTCTCTTTCTGTTTAGATTTTCAGTTCCAAGTAGTGACATATCATCATTATGATCACCAGCCCTTTTAATGTCCCCACTGCTGGGGCACGGGCCTTCCCTATGGATTGAAGAATACAGGGAGATTGGATTAGTGACACTTCAATCTTATTGATTAATCCCTATGGTTACCAATAGATATTCAAACAGAACTGAAGCGTTATTGAAAACGTCACCAGTACCTAATTTATGAACTTATTATTTTATTTCACTGCCAACATGCTTGTGGTTGTCACTGTATGCAATGAGTTTTGTAATTTACCAAGTAATCTTACGCTATCGCTCAATCAAAAGCGGTATTCGTGCGGTATTCAAATAGTGTTGTGCAAATTTTAACAATGGATGAACCGCGATAGCCTTAACCTAATCTTATGCAGCTGCATAAAGTGTATTTTTTAGAATAATATATATTATATACCTACTTACATACAACTCGTTTTACTCTCCAACTTAAACGTAATTAATATGTATCTAAATTTTTATTTTTTTCTTTGGGTAACATACAATTATTATTACAAGTCAAATTATAATATAAAATTGTTATTTTTTTTAAGGGAGTATGTAGGTACCTACGGGCATGCA
This sequence comes from Cataclysta lemnata, assembly GCA_963931975.1. Taxonomy (NCBI): domain Eukaryota; kingdom Metazoa; phylum Arthropoda; class Insecta; order Lepidoptera; family Crambidae; genus Cataclysta; species Cataclysta lemnata. Next base: position 4,539,219 of record OZ008363.1, read on the forward strand.
TATAGGATATTTTATTAATGAGATTAGATGAAGCAAAAGAAGTATGTATGTAGGGATCGTAGTAAGTGGCAAGAAGTGATCTCGTCTGTCTCTAACCCTGTAGGAGAAAGTCGTAACGTAAGTAAAATTGATACCTACATAAATCATCAAAGCTTCCACAGCTCTCATTTAAAAATTATTATGTTTAATGTTCTTGTTTAATACACACCGAAAGGTGTCCGAGATATGACATGAACACTTCTGTGTTAATATACAAAGGTATCAATCAAAAATTAAACTCGAAACAATGTTATTGTCTTTGTCACGCATATGTCAGTTTCTATTAGCGTGGCCAGTAAAATACGAGAAATCATGACATTCTTTTGATGTTAAACAACAATTCATAATAATATCAGTGTCATTAGTCCAAAGAGGGTTGGTGTCAGGTAGACGGCCGGCTGTAAAACTTAAGCCATAGTTTTAGCAGTATAGATTGGAATGTAGCCATCCCGATCAATGAATGTCCCCGTTCATCGGTGCCCTTTACCTTTCTACTCATTCATTCATCCATCACTTGCACCTTTCCAGTGTGATGGATGATATGAGTTGAAAGAGAGTGGATAGCTCGATAGCGCCTAACCGATATGAGGTGAAATTCTTACTTACTGCGCCGACGACGCCAGATAACTTGTGAATAGCACAGGAAGATGACAATAATGAGTACCAGTGCCAAGAAATGCACTTCAAAATATGTAAATTTATTCATCATTAATCCAGATTAGAAATAAAATAACGTCTTTTCAAGTCTCCAATTAGCGCCATTTTTAACCATCAGCGGGCACGTTGAACTCTCTGTGTTTCTTATGCTATTCGCAATAAGAGTTATAATAGCTCGATGTCGAAGTGCAGACACTGGAGCGCCAGTGTCCCCGGTGACGCGTCGCCGCCGGTACAACGCACTTGTCCAAGTGCGTACCAGACATGTCCTGTAACTAGGCCAACCGCAGCCGGGAGCGAGGGGGCGATCGATTGCGACACGCAATCGAGATATCGAGAGGTTGTTGCACTCGAATGTTTGTTTTTCTCTCGGTTTTCGATTTGTTTCCACTTTTTTCTTATCGGTGGGTAGCTTCATAATTGCAATCGGGTATGTCCAGCAATGTGTTTCAATTTCGGTTTTAATAGTATTTATTTTCTGTCTTAGATAGGCAAAGGGATAAAGTAAACAAGGCTTCAGCTACAATATGCGTTGTCTTTGTTTTTTTTATTGGTTAACCGACTTAATAAAAGTGTATTTGTAAGAAAAAGTAATCTTTATTGTGGCAATATTACTTTGTAAAGATTTTCAATGTCTTGAAATGTCTATAATAACACTATTCATTTGTACAAAAATACCTATTAATGTAGTACACATTAAGTGTAAGAAATGAATAAATAAATATCGATTATTCTATTAAAGGATTATCCTTAAAGCATTCACAAAATATACCTTTCTCTCGACAAGGCGGTAATGATTGATTCAAACAGAATCATAATCCGAAACCCTCCGTCTCAATCTGTCGTAACAATCCACATTGTTTGCACGTCTGATTTCAAGGCGCGAAGTGCCTCAGCAAACAGTTTCGGCTAAAAGCACCCTTATTACAGTGTACTAAGGGCTAAATAAAAAGCTGATATAGACTTAGAGCACAACCCAAACAGTTTCGGCTACGGTTCAAGCTAAATATGTCGACGGAAAAGCTGTCCTATTACAGTGTACTAAGGCCTAAATAAAAAGCTGATACAGAGTACAACCTAGTGTTGTGTTGACCGTGTGTTATCAACAAAATGAATAACCTCATTCCCATGCGCGCCTGGTATCACAGTATACGTTTAACAACAAATGTTTGAGCGATCCAATCGGGTAAGTGGTCGTCCGGTATTGGCTCTAGGTTAAGGTGCTATCTAGCGAATATTCAACATCATATATACATACAGATTTCTCCCAATGCGCCCGTAGCACGGGACGTGGAGAAAATCTCCTCGGTAAAAGAAAATATTTTCCTCTCGTTCTAGTTGCCACTAAATCCTGAGACAAAATACTGTCGAGTGGTGCAGAGAGATTTTGTCCACGTCACAGCAGGCAGCCAGAGATCTCTGCTTTCCGCTGCGATCCTTCCCAATATTCAACATTTTCAATAAGGATTTACCTACTCCTATTTTTCCCACTATTGCTCTGATTTTCAAATGTGTCAGAGTTGGCTGATCAATAAAATAGCGATACGAATACAAATCTTTCTCTTCCTTCGGGTATTCGCGGATACGTGAGGATACGGACATCCGGCACATCACTAATTGAAACCGAAACGTTTTTAGGTCTAAAATAAACAGTGTGATACTTTTGAAAGAAAACATGTTAACGGATTTAACTCGCGTTTATTTTTATTTTAACATAAGTATTTGTTTTTATCCCGACGTTTCGGCGGTGGGGCTTGGCTGAACGGATTGCTTTCCTTTGCTTACATAAACTCTAAATTACCAGCATTCTTTTGTTTTTGTTAGCACAATTGATATCGAAATTGTATCCAAACATAATATAGGATATTTAATTCCTTTGCTTTAAACAACTTATAGATCTCGATAATAACCTATTTTAGAATACTTATTTCTTTTTTTTTAAAGTTGGTTGATACTTTCGCAAACATAATATATTAAAAAAAGCTAGCCTTTTACGTAGCGAATACAATTAATGGCCTCTGCATAATTTTCTTATTATTTTAAGCGGCTATCTTTGCTGGCTATACTGTTATATTTTGTCTAAGAGTGCATTGCCATTTAAGAAAACACTTAGCGCCCGGTACAATGACCGGCGTTTAGTTAATTTAAAAAATAAAAGCTATATCTATGTCGCCAACTGTGTATCTTAGAATTAATGACCCTGGCTTAATCGGTAAATTTATTGGACATAATTTAGGTCTTTTTTGAGAGCTAGCCAAAAGTAGGTGTGCTGATGTTTAGGCATTATGTCATTGGGATTTTTGTTATTTACTGCATCGATCACTACATAGATATCGATTATCTCTCTCTTTTTAGCAGTTTAAAAATATTGTGACAGAAAGAGACGAATGTAGTAGATACTTACGTTGAAACGGTGTTTATCGGGCACATAAATCGCAGTATATTGCTAGGTGGTATGAGAGAAATGCTGCTGCCCATTACCCATCGCTGTCTTTACCCTTAGTGGCCTTGTACGACACCCACGGGAGAGATGGGGATGGGATGGTGACTGTTATACCACCTACCAAATTATACCGCAATTTTCGTGCCAGTTAGATAGGTTCGCTTTAATTGGCGAAACGTCTGTGTTAATTCACCTCTGTATGCCACTTTGGGGATAAATAGGCGCGATTCGTGTATGTGTTTGTAGAGAATCGCGAGAGCGTGTCAAACGCCAATATCAATAAGATTACGTCAAAAGAGCACCTCCAAATGAAACGATCGTAGATAGATACCCGAGCCACAGTACACCCAGAACAGTAGTTTATCTGCGGCCTATCGGCGAGGTTTTAGCCTACACTTGCGTTGACGCTAGGGTTTTAACTAAAGCCCGTCACAGACGTAGCCATAATATATATTAATATGAATCATAGCAAGACATATTACAACATATTTTCAGTAGAAATTTTCGAGTGACCGCACACGCAGCTATAATATATATTTCTATGTCAACAAATATATCTCGGTATATTTTGGCATATTACGACCGCAGACCGAGTGAGGGCAAAATATATATTATTCTATAGCTCCCGTTTGTGGTAGTTCGCTATAATACAATTTATATATAATAGCTACTGCGAGCGCGAATGTGCCGGGCGGGAACGAGCAGCGAGCGAAAGTGCAATCAACTTGTACACGCGCGATCACACCGAACCCTTATGCCCCCGTATTTTATGTCGATGTGTGCGTTACAGTGTGGCTACACGGCGCCGAGTACAAAAGCATACATTCTAAAGCTACTTACAGACATAGGCGTTGCTAGTGATGAGCATGTCCAAAACTCAACAGTCGTTTGATTTTTAAGCATGCTACCTGAGGCGCGGGTGGAAGGGGGCGTTGCGGTAGCATGGCAACCATGAAAAATTGTCAAAACTGACATCTCACTGGCATGCTTTTTGATAGACAGTGTGAACAGATGCAGTAGCATACTAAATATAAGGGTGACGACTTGAATCGCCCCTTGGATCTTGCCCCTAATTACCTAAGTGTATTGACTCGCCCCTTTGACAATTAGAAGCCTTAACTTGCCCCTGATTGTTATCAAGTACTGTCAGCACTGTAAGTTTACGCATGTCTGTCAGTACCTTAATGGGCAGCGGCCAGTTTGTATGCAGACGTATTACTGTTCTGGGTATACTGTGCCCGAGCGCCATCGTTGAACATCGTTACCATTGACCCCATTCCGGGGCTTCCGCTTGCATCAGTCCCCACCGCCCGCCGCTTATTTCTGTAAGAGTAAAAAAGACGACAATAGGGTTACATTACTGTAACGAGACGCTGTCATTCAAATGCAGGGTTGCCTGCACTAGGTTATCTAAAATACTGTAGTAGTTTACTACAATCGTTCAGATAGCAGCACAAAAAATATTTCTTGAATTTTAAAAATAGTTACAATATTATTTGTGGGAACATAATATTAATTAATGGATCTCGCCACCTATTATTGCATGGGCCCTATCCTAATTGGCGAAACGTGGATGTTGGTTCACCTCTGCCTACACCTTCGGGGATATCGTGCTTAATTTTATAATGTTAACTTCTCGCCACAAATAATTTAAAAGCTCTCCTGGTGCAATGTACACGTGAATCCTCTTAAAACTTTACACTATACAATAGAAAACCTAAATAAAATAAATGAAGGCGCATTAAAACTGTAAACTTTCGTAACTCGACACTGCAACCCGTAATGCAAGGAGATACAGTTGAAATTCAGTGGCAAAGGTCACACCTAAGGTAACCCTAGGTAGACTCAGAGGTCGTGTGGGCTTAGCATTAACCCACTTCCAAACCCGTGGGAGGCCGTTCTAAAATTAATAACAAGAAAAAACAAGCCAGCAGTTTGCGCGTACGCAACAGTTTAAGAATAACCACTTGGTACCGGTTTTTTGATCTCTACAGAAAAATACAATTAAACCGTCTGCTAAATCCGATCATGACTAATGTCCGATTTCAAGTTTTTAAACTGGCATTTGTATACAATAGCTAATCATTACTAATCAATTACTAAAATTAGTTATTTATTACTTTAGTGCACCGTGTCAGTGCAAAAAGGTAAAAAAAAAACAGTGTTGCCCTACTTAAAAATTGAAGTCTAAAAATAAATTTATGCCGCTTGCAACACCTGTTTTATCTTTATTCCTCGACTTTTATCACTCCATCTTAGTTACATGGCTCGTAAAAAGAAAGTTTGAAAGCTCGCAATAAGACCTAAAAAGGTAATTTAAATGTAAATAACAAAATGTTGATATGAGTTATTATTCACATGAATAACAATAAAATTTACTGTCTTATTGTTACTGTTGGCCATGACTATTTATCTTACATGCATACATACGTACACATATCACCCCTATTTATCCCCGAAGGTCATGCTAAGTCCCGTGTAATAGGTGGCCATCTATCGAGCACGTAAATCGTAGTATATTGCTTGCTAGGTGGTACAAGGGGAACGTTGCTGCCCATCTCTCTTCGCTGCCCGGCTAGCATGACCATCGAAACACGATATGATAAAGCCATTTATGGCTGTGGTGTCGTGTGGTGACGGCAGAGTAGAATACAATTGTCACCACCCCAAATCTCTCCCGTGGGTGTCGTACAAGGCGACTAAGGGTAAACACAGCAATGATTAATGGGCAGCAGCATTTCTCTCATACCACCTAGCAATATGAATTTGTACTGCGATTTATGTGCCCGATATATGGCAATAGGCTCGCCACCTGTTACATGGGACCGAACATAATTGGCGAAAAGTGGGGGTTAATTCACCTCTGCCTACCCCTTCGGGGATATAGGCGTGATTTATGTATGTATATATTTATGGCTTATAACTGTCAAAAATCGATTGTTTTATGACAGTTCAAAGCGATAAATGGCTGTATCATGTTTCGCGTTTCGGTAGTCATGCTAGCCGGGATGGGTGTGGTGACAATTTTATTTTGGTCTACCGTCACCACACCGCCAAAAGTTAACGTTATAGTGACTAAAAAACCGACGCCACAGTAAGTATTAAGTAATTCTCCAACACTCATGTAATATGAGCAGTAACTGTTGTTTGAACAAAGTTTGCACTTCTGTTTTTGTCTTACTTACGCTCCATTTAATTTATGGGGCGACCATTTTTTTTGACAAGATAAAGGTAAGTCAGTGTAACCGATGTTAAGTAACCTTGTTTAAGTTATTGTTTCAATTAAGTACAGGTTGGCAAAGATGAACTGACATTCGTTTAGCGTTGTGTTTATAGTTGAAGATGTTTAGTGAATTAAACAATTTTGATTATTTGGAATTGGAATATTAAATGTTAGAAAAATTATTACAATGACAAACGAACTTTGAAGATTTTATTTAAGCGATATGAATGACGTGATTAAGAACTCATTAAAGTTAATTGACCTGTCTGAGTACGGCAGTAAGCGTTATTATAAAATACGAAGAATGTGCAGCAGCGTTGCTGGTGGACCACCTAGCGAATAACTGCGATTTAAGGCCGTAAAACACCTCTGCCTACCCCTTAGGGGAGAAAAGCGTGTTGCATTGATAAACTGAATGTTGCTGATATGGATAAGATCACCTAGGTATAGTCCCAAAATTAATTTACTAGTCCCCCATCCGTACATAGATGCAAAGCAATTTGGCTTCTTTAATGAAGTCCCCAGTTGATACGAGCGAGCTGTGTGTTTTGAATTAGACGACGCAAGGAAAGTCCGTCTGGCTTTTCGTTGGCCTAATGAAACTGGCCCAATTAACTTACATACATACTCTACTCCAATTAGAATAGGTCCCATGTATACATAGATACATAAATCAGGGGTAGGCAGAGGTGAACTAACACCCACGTTTCGCTATTTAGATTACATACAAATACATATATACATAAATCACGCCTATATACCCCTAAGGGGTAAGTTGAGGTGAATTAAAACCCACTTATCGCCAATTTAGCTAGGTCCCATGTAATAGGTGGCTATAGCCTATAGCCATTTATCGGGCACGGAAAGCGCAGTACATTGCTAGGTGGCATAGTAGTAACGCTGCTGCCTATTACTCATTGCTGTCTCAACCCTTAGTCGCCTTGTACGACGCCCGCGGGAGAGATGAGGGTGGACAATTGACAAGATTTCATTTTTTCAACATACTTTTATTATGATGTCATAAAAAAATAGACAGAAAATGAAAACACCCATATTTTTTATTTTTTCTGAATTCCGTCGTTTTCATACAAAAAATCATGGTTAAATTTCCGGTCATTCTAAACAGACGTAAGCGCCAAATGACGTCACAGTCACGAAAAAATGGCGAAATGACAATCTGGCGTTTCCGGTAGCTAAAATAAAAACATATTATTTGAAATAATTAAAATTGTTTTTCAAGTAAAATTCGTTTTTAATTAGTTAAAATTAAAGTCTCGGAAGGATTTCAAATTTATTGTTACTTTATTAATGTTATTTTCGACGATGACAATTAATGACAATGGATTTGATTCATGACCGATAGACAATATATTGATTAACTTCGCGACTGTGACGTCATCGCATGTTTTTTACATTTTATTTATTTTCTCTGAAATTATGTAATAAAAAAAAATTATAATAAAATATTTGAAATCAGGATTGGCAAATAAAGAAGTTTTTTTATTTTGGGGGGGGTTGTGATTTTTGAAATGTTGTCAATTGTATTCTGCTCCGCTGTCACCACACGGCTTACGGTCCAATTCGCTTGGGGATGGATAAATGTTAAATAATAGAAAAGCCACGCTTTGCTCGGCAACTGCATCTCGAATCGTCCATTGAAACAAATTGAGAGCCAATCAGCCGCGAAATGGGACCAGGGCAATTAACGGCTCTCTTATAGTACGTATTTAATTACTCGCTTTGCGAATACTCATGTTGTAATATTCAAATTTCCCTTTCAAAAGTTCGCCCACGCCCGTCTGGAGGTAACGGATTGTTTCATTAAATTATCTCTTCAGTAGCGGCTGTTTAATAGTTGGCAGGCTGCTTCAGGGCGCGATTGTCTATTTATTTACCTACATACATAATTCACGCCTTTCTCCCCTAAGGGGTAGGCAGAGGTGGACATTTAGTAATCTAGATCTAGCTCAAAGTAACAAAAGCCCAAGCACTTCTTGTGTAAACTAGATGACGATAATGATAAAAATATATAGAAAACTTTTAATATGACGTAATCCTTAGGTACCTACATCTCAATATACTTCATAAACAACCATGACCCGAGAACAAAAAATAAAGTCAGTCAGCCGGGAGACGCCCACTGTTGGGCATAGGTCTCACAAAAATCAAGACTTATGGAATCGATAAATCTGTCGCCATAATCATAATGCTAAAAGCATTATATTGTGTTCCGACAATTTGTGATAAGATGGCCAGAGCCAGAGCCCGTGTGTGGTTGAGGGTTCCAAGTGAAGCTCGATTCCATCTTCGGCCCTTATCGTCACTTACCATCAGGTGAGATGAAGGCAAAGAGCTTCCATGTCTAGCATAAAAAAAATCGATAATCGTATTATTTCTCAAAAACGATTACCTATACAAGAACGATTTCGCTCAAACTTCAACAGAACCGAGAGCTACATTATCGATTTGCTCTTCAACTATACACGCTGGCATCGTAGTTATATCCGAGGCATTTCGACTTAGAAACTCTATTGTTATTGGAGATTTTATTTCATGTCTGGTTCCGTCGATAATGGCTTCGGTCTTGGAGCGTCAATAATTGAAAGCCAGGGTTCAATAGACATCACGCTTATACACACACACACACACACACACACCACTCAGTCACGAACTACTACTCAAGGTTCCTAAATAAATGGTCAGACAGACACGTAATTGTATGTAGTTGGTCAGCTTGAGGTAAAAAAAGAGTTAGCAACTATACAACGTTTAGATCAGAACTAGTTTTTTAGACCTCTTCATGTTGAGGAAAATAATTGTCGCCCGTGGAACCCTTTAGACAGCACGTATTTACTAACTGCCGCACTCAAAGGATGTCAATTACTGGGTACTACTCTTGTGAGGTTAGTTAGCTTGACGTCAATTAACAATACTGAGTACTTAATGTCAAAAAAATCATTTAAATCTATACCATAGACCCGGCAAGAATAGCTGAATGGCATTTTGAAATAAGGTGCTCGTTAATGTTAATTGACGTCTCTGAGTGTGGCAGTAATTGTTTTGAAGATCTGTTCAGACCTAACTTTTCGTTGTTTCAAAAAATTTTTATGCGAAGTTTCCACTGGCAAGTAACTTCCACATTTTTTTTGCAGAAATGAATCGACAACTGTTTGCACTCGCTGCAATTTTGCTGCAAGGTCAAAACATCGTATACATACGTGTGACTTGCAGCAAGTCACTAAAAACTTGTAGAATTCCACTTACGCGAGTGTTTTACGTTGGAAGTCGCTTGCACAAGTCTACTTCCGCAAATTTGATTGCTTGTGGACACTTCGTTTTACAAGATTTTTTATTATTTCTAATTTCCTTTTCTTTTTTAAATGACTTTACCCCATCTCGTCAATTAAAAGCTCATTTGTCGCATGTAAGCTATTCTGCATTGACAGTCAAATTTGTTGTTGCATAGTATTTGTATTGTATTAACGACATCATCAAATAGACTGAGGACTGGTACATAACATTTTTCCGCTCGGTTAGCTCCTGTCTCATCAGTTCCAATTGATTCCGCCTTAATCGCAAGTCCAATGTTCAGAACGCTCAGCAATAAACGGAGACGCTCAAACGATACGATCTCTCAATCACAATAGTTTCATTCACATCTCAATTGACTGCACTCGCTGTCCTCCCGTCGGAATCAAAGACCGCTGTTACAACCCGAACCATAAAACCAGTGCGGGTCGCACAGACAACAATAAACAACAATAAAATTTTAAACGGATCTTTCATTATCAAATTGAAAGTCTGTTAAAAATGGGCCAGGTCAATAGTACCCGAAACCGACGGGCATGCATAAAGAGATTGACGAGATTGGATGAAGCGAAAGAAGTGTGTAAGGATCGTAGCAAGTGGAAAGAAGTGATCTCTGCCTACCCCTGTGGGAGAAAGGCGTGACATATGAATGTATGTAAAATTAAAAAGTTGAAAAAGCGATGAAGCTGTAAACTGTCCGAGTGGTGAAATATAAGTGACCCCAATGTTAGGGCAGTCACGACCCGGATAGAGTCAATTTACGTTCAATGTCCAATCGATTATGAAAATCGGTACCGAGTACTCGCTAAGCTTTGTTATCGGATTTGCAATTGAGAAATTAATTGATGTTGAGGAGGTTTGGTATCAAATGGACCCTATACCCCATTCACTTGGGCTTGAGACTAAATGTAAACAGTCTTGATGTGTTTTTTAACATAAAATACAAAAATAAAAATGTGTAACACCAATATTTGTAAGCAGATAACCGTTTTATTTGTCTATAATTGATGATATATTTTAGAATACATACATACATAAATTACGCCTTTATCTCCGAAGATAGGCAGAGTTGACTCTGCACCCAAGTTTCGCCAATTATGTTAGGTCCCATGTAGTAGCTGGCGAGCCTATTGCCATTTGTCGGGTACAAAGGTCGCAGTAAATTGCTGGGTGGTATAAGAGGAATGCTGCTGCTAATCATCATTGTTTTATCCTTAGTCGCCTTGTATGGCACCCACGGGAGAGACTTGGGGTGGTGACAATTGTATTCTACTCTGCCGTAACCACACGGCGTAGTTTTAGAATACACGTTTCTTGTTTTTAAGAGCATTTCGTAAGTAGATAAAGAGACATATCAGGATTGGTTTAAATTTTGTCTCAAGCCCAAGTGAATGAGGTGATAGAAGATTGTTACGTTCTAAGCTGTGTTGTATGTATTGCCAAGTATATGTATTGTTAATATACGAGTATGTCGCGCACCATTGGAGTATAAATTTCCTTGCGGGCATTAGACGCATGCCTTCCGGCTATTGTCTAATTCGTCTCCTGCCGAACAATCACCGGAATTGCTTTGAACATTTGCTTAAACACCAACTTTATCACCTGTGTTTGTCCATCGGTTGCTAATACTTGAATGTTTAGTGTTTCTCTGTAAGTTTTTTTTCTGGAGGTTCCGGTTTTGGATGTCGGATCTTGATTTTATAGGTACTGTGAACACAGCACGTCGAGTTACCACAGTATGGCTAACATTACCGATATCTGTGCTTTGCGTCAAACATTTTAAGGTTGACAGTCGATTGAAGATGTTTGACAGTAGTGTTGTCGGGTCTTGACTTAATAGGTAGGTACTGTCAATGGCCCGTCGGGTTACCACAGTATGTCCCCGAATTTGTGCTTTGCCTCAAACATATTAAGGTTATCAGTCGATTGACAGTTTTGTGTGGTCGGACGAGCTCTTGAATGTGCACTTTCTCAGAGCTTTCTGTACTTATCTATGTTTAAAGATTATTGAGGACGATGTGCAGGGACACACATATGGAGACTCGTTAAAAAACTGTGTAACAGATGATAAGGCAGCGAACGAAAAATGTAAGAAAAGAACAGAAAGAGACTCACTGCACATATAATAAAATAATTGGTACTTATTACAATGTTTACCTAAGGAGGCAAATCCTTCCTAATAAAAGAAACTTGATATGACTCATGCCGTCGATATCCGCTTAATGTTTATCGGGAAACTAGTAGTATCATTGTCGATACGTACGTGTCCATGTACTTTCACGTGTTTATGACGTTTGTTTGACAGCCGAGGCCGCCAACACGTAAATGCTGGCTGGCCGATGACCGGAAACGGACGTGTCTCGGAATCAATGGCTATTGATCGTTTTACATTAACGCCGTCGAGGCTGTATTTCGATAAATAGATGCGTGTGCCCATACATAGACGGTCCTTTGAAATTGTTAGCGGGAAGTAAGCGTGAGGCCTCTTGTACACACACGTTTTGCGTACGTTGAACAACCATGGTGTGGACAAGGTGTCATAGGGCGTTTTTCCACGGCTGCCGGGGAAACAAAAATGTATGAAATATATGGCCATGTGCTTCTACTCACCGGCGCCGGCAATGCCACGGCGTTGACTCTCACCGTTGCCGTCGCCGGTGCCGGTAGCACACTGCCGGCCGGTAAAACTGCATGTGTATTGTGTAAGTATTGTAGCCGTGTGAGTGTGTACTGTGTACCCCAAAAACAAGCGGAAACCGGTAGCTATACCGACCGGCGCCGGCGCAGTGTAAAAGCGAAGCCCCGTCGCCGTGCCGATGCCGGACCGTTGAGTGGAAAAACGCCCATAGACTGCCATACAACTCTGATAAGAATCGCCACCGGCGGCGGCGGCGCCTTACACGTCTACAAGCCTCCATTGTGATCCATACAACACTGACGACCGTGCCTACACACGGCGGATTGACCGTAGATTTTGACGGCGTAAAAACCGCGTGTGTACAAGAGGCCTAAGCGCTGCGTTCTTTGAATTGCATCGTTGGCATCTTAATTGCATGCAAGCAGTTTGCATAAACCTCCGAGGGTTTACCTTGCGAGTCACCAAGCAGGTTTATTTAATTAATGGTAATTTCTGATAAGCATCGGATCGTGTGTGTGAGCAGATAGATAACACAGTGCAGTCGGAAATCAATCAAGGAGGATGACGAGACTGTTTTAGTCCACACGGTTTGTTTGCTACACCTCATCGGGCATCGGAAAAAGCGGTATTTTTTTCCGTCGGACACTCCACAGTCACGCTCGCTGTCTTACGGCGGGTCCCTATATTCTGTCTACAGTTAAAAGTAAACTTACTAAAGTTTAGTTGCCGCGCATTTTTTGTTATATTACGATAAATAACAGAAGTTGCCAAGCAACTAAACTGTAGTCTATCTTCAACTGTTGACGGAATATTGGGACCCGCCGTTAACCCACCAGGGTGCATAACCAAGTGGCAAAAGATACAACTTTTCTATCGGATGAATGTCAATTTTCGACAACTACTCTTACATAAGCCGTGTGGTGACGGCAGAGCAGAATACAATCGTCACCACCCCTCCATCTCTCCCGTGGGTGCCGTTCAAAGCGACTAAAGGTAAAGACAAGGTAAAGGGCAGCAGCGTTCCTCTTATACCACCTAGCATTAAACTGCGACTTATGTGCCCGATATATGGCAATGGACTCGCCATGTATTACATGGGCCCTAACATAATTGGCGAAACTTGGGTGTTAATTCACCTCTGTCTACCCCTTCGGGGATATAGGCGTGATTTATGTATGTGTATGTACACACCACGCCACCGCTGATCGCGACTGTATGTAAGAGGCTTTATTCGAATAGACCTACCGTCCGGCAAATTGCACGGTTTGATGATGTATTAAGTATGTGCAATTTTAAAATGTAGTTCGTGCCGTGAAATTCGGCCAACCGCCCAGCGACCGGGTGGCGAGGGAAAGTGCTTTCGGTTCCAGTCTCGTTTTTTATGCACTTAACTTAGGCTTAGACTACTAGACTTTCGTTGCTTGTTGGTCACTTTGTCATCATCATTGTTGGAACTTGTTTATGTCCCCTCTGCTGGAACAAAAAGTCAAAAGGCTTTTTGGATGAAAGCTGAATAAGGATCTTGCTTTTGATTAGGCAAGATTTTCCTGTATAAAAACTTTTTAAACCACCCGGAAATTTAAAAAACTAGTGGTCGCTCGAGTTATTGTCGGTTATTTTGTAACCTGAAGCTTTCCTCGATATAATAGACTATCCAACATAAAAATAAGTTTTCAATTTGAATCGGTAGTTCCTGAGATTAGCGCGTTCAACCAAACAAAATCTCAGATTTATAATATTAGAATAGATACCTGATTACCAACACAGCACACATACACATTTTTTAGTACATTTCTTAGAAATTTAGGTAGGTCCATAAAAAGGAATTACCACGCGCCTACTTGCTCTCAAACTTCATGCCTCCGAGACGATCCGTGAAAATTCGGACGCATACGTGAGTGAACATACAAAATTTAAGAGACCTAATTCTAGTTTATGTTCTTCGCCTCGCCTCGCCTATAGGTCTGTCTTGGAAGGTTGTAATATTCTTTTTTATGAGCTGGCAAACGGTACCTACACGCATCTGCCTGAAGAGACTCTGGTTGCATTACTATTATTGTTCACATATACATGTATACGTTACGTAATTAGTACTATCTCTTAGTACCAAATATAGATATATGTATATCTTTTTTTTTCACTAAAGAAATGCAATGTAAACATTACACTGTTAATAAAGAACTTGTGAGATTCGAAAGCTATACCCCATTCACTTGGGCTTGAGACAAAATGTTAACAATGTTGGTATGTCTATTTATCTACGAAATGCTTTTAAAAATAAGAAACGTGTATTCTATAATACATCTGAATTATTAATAAATAAAACTGTTAATTGCTTTGAAATATTGGTGTAACATATTTTTATTTTTGTATGTTATATTAAATGACACCATTGAGTTAATATGGTAACGCTAGAAATAGTAGTTCAATCAAAGACACATCAAGATTGTTTACATTTTGTCTTAAGCCCAAGTGAATGGGGTAAGTATAGTTGTTTCCGGTTTATTTTTGTTTTAAATCAACCTTGCTATGGCGGCAGTGCAGTAGAGTTTATTCTGCTGTCACCACCCTTTTATCTCCCGCGGGTGATGTCGTACGAGAGGACAAGTGTCCTTGTGTGATAATTACACCAAACAATACTGCGATTACCCTGCCCGATAGATGGCGCTATAAACACAATTTATGACACTGAACAGCTGACAGATGAAGTAACTCTGTTGCTAACAAATCTCTATATTCAATCAATGAAATTGTTGGAATTGCTGGTTTCGAGATTTGGGAGGCTTATGCTCAACAGTGGTCGTCTCACGGCTGAAATTGTGATTTACGATTTGACAGTCTCACATCTCTCACACCGCACTCTGTAAAATCGTAAATACATAATCGCAAATGGAACAGTTTTATTGTTTTCTAATCGAAACTTAATAATCAGAAAATTAATCAACAGCGTAACCTAATTATCCTTCTGCACAATTGCAGATTCAAGGTTTTTAAAACGACCTATTTGAAGTACGTATCGAGTGCGGACAGACGTGGTGCTACATATTTTAAATTTAGTGCCGTTATCACACTGGGTCAACGCTGCTGATTACCCAACCGGTATCGTGTTAGTAATAATAATGTAATCTTTGTTTGTTGCAGGTAAACAATGCGGCGCCGTCTCTTCAGAATGTGTGCTGTCTGACAGATAACGGTATTTCTTCTACTTATAATAATAATTGTTGTAGACTTCCACTGTGCTGTAAGATGTGAAATAATGCGGATTCTGTTTATTATTACTGCACGATTATCTACGTGTTATACATATTGGTCGTTGGCTTACAATGAGCCTAATAAGCCGGCTCAAAGTCACTCAAAGGGAGAGGGCTATGCTCGCTGTTTTCCTGCGTGATGAGATCTGTAGGAGAACTAAGGTCACCGACATGGCCCTAAGAATTGCGGACCTGGCAGTGAGCAGGTCACATTGCGAGGAGGACTGACGGTTGTTGGGCCGGAAAAGTCCTCGAATGGCGACGGCGCACCGGGAGACGCAGCGTTGGTAGGCCCCCCACAAGGTGGATCGACGATCTGGTGAAGGTCGCGGGAAGCCGCTTGATGCCGTCACCACAGGACCGATCAGTTTGGAGATCTTTGGGGGAGGCCTATGCCCAACAGTGGGCGTGTCTCGTGTGAATGATGATACAGTTTGTTTGGTAATACCCACCAATCTGTATCATTGGGTATTAACGACTGCAGATGCAGCCGGAGCCAACAGCTTAACGTGCCTTTCGAAGTACGGTGGAACTAGAAATGGTCACCCATCAAATGCCCGTGGTTAGCCGATTGCTTAATTTACACAATCGCAGGCCGAGCGAGCTGGCCTCGGCGCTATCGATCTCTTCTCTTAGACTTTCTAGACGAAATAATAGGTTGGGGAAAAAGTTTCTTTGCGTTTTATACGAAAACTCAAGACAACTTTTTTTTCAACGCATCGTATATTATTATGTTCCATTTGCTTCGGAGACTTTCTTCCATCTTGTAGGTAGTGACAAGACTGCCAAACACACCGACGAAGCGATAGGTGTTTGGAATTTCTTACCATTTTCTTTTTAATTTCGACCTGGGCCGCTCCTCGATTTTGTGATGTACCCGCATGTACTTTTATTATGCACAGTCACGTAATGCGGGGCACGTGGATGGATAGGCCGCGGCCTGTCAACCGAGAAGTGAAGTCTTAGACCCTAACTCTTTGAAATAAGAGCGAAAATAATTATTGGAGGGACTTCTTTTAAAGAAGTAAAATCCGTTTTACGAAAGAAGTCCCCTGGCTTAAACCTTAACTCTTGGCAATAAGAACGAAAATAATGTTATTGGACGGAGGACATCTTTTGTGGAACGAACTCTAGCAAGGGCTGTCTTCGTTTTTTTTTTGTCACTCAAAGTTGCAGGTCGCTACAAACGTTTCGGATATTACGAATTTCACCGCCTGCCTGCTCATAAATTGTTTGCTGTGTGTCAGAACTTGCAGTGAACGCTTAGGTGTATGTATGTACCGAAAAGAATTTGCTGGCTGAAGATATTGTTTAGGTAAAGTTTTCACTTGGGTACTTGCGAAGTTTCATTGGTAAGCCCCAAGTATTATTCTGTGACATTATACGTCACGTGAATGGTACAATTATTACGCTTTTCGGTAGAGGTGTGTGCACAGGTGATTGGTTAGATCAGTGTTATTCAATCTTTTTGAATTCGTGACCCCCTTATAGGATGCAAAATTCTAGCGACCCCCTTAGACAATTTTTTTAGGCACTAGACAGACAAAAAATTAATCCACAGAAAACATTTTGTCTCCACCGCGGATATCGTACACGGTGACTAAGGACTATAAACATGAGGAATGGCCCGGCTATAGGCACATACACCTCTGCTTACATACTAAATAATCAGGCGTGATTTATGTATGTACTTATCCCTTGTTGTTAATTGAATCTGGCGCCCGTTTCGAAGTTCCAACAGATAGCTCTTAATCCAATTTATTAGTTACTTACTGATAAAGACCTTCTAGATTCTGGTTGCGGGAAGTATTTCTGAAATAAACACGGATATTTTCCCACCGGGTCATGATTCAAATAGAAGATTTACGAGGTTCTTTATTCTTCTTACTGTACAGAAGGTCTTCGATCCAGCATTGAGCGAGAGAGAGAGAGAGCAGAGACATGGTTTTTTAATGATGATTCATCATCTAACACCTTATCAACTGCCAGGCAAACTTTGCTAAATGATAGGCAAGGTTAACACTACGAAATAGTTACAAAATTCTCTGTGAATCTCGCTTCGGTTGGTGATCTGTGTGAAATACAGTGTTTTTTATGGATTTTTCCATCCAAGAGTTAGGTATATCTCAAAACGGCGTAATTAACTCGAAATGATCCAAAGAGGTTGTGACGGTAGTTATGAGCTGTTCGCGTCACGAGATGTTGTATCACCTACAAAGGTGTATGCATCAGATTATTTCCTAATTAATACAATTATTTTTATTCAATGTATTAATGCTTGCACTTCTGGTGTCCTATTAAATAAAAAAGTTGTGAGCGAATGCTGTTCTTCACCTAATTAGTGTTCGGAATTAGAACAATTACGATGCTTAAGCCACCACACTAAGAAGTTACCTAATACTCCCTTGAAGGTCATTTCCCCCTATCAGATGTTTGGCTCGTGCACAAGTGATAGTAATTTACTAGCGCCAATGCGCACGCTCTTATTTCGCGCGTAGACCGGCGCTTGCGCAAGTCCATCGCATCGTGACATTTTGACCGACTGAAATAGTACCTGTACCCGGGTGGGGCGGTAAGTTGTTTGATTTATTGACGTCACCAGCTGCCGTGTGGTGTCAACACCACCCCCCATCTCTCACGTGGGTGTTCTACAAGGCGCATTAGAGTAAAGACGGCGATGAGTAATGGGCAGCAGCGTTCCTCTTATACCACCTAACAATATGCTGTCATTTATGTGCCCAATAGGCTCGCCACCTAGTACATGGGACCTAACTTAATTGGCGAAAAGTGGATGTTATTTCACCTTTGTTGACCCCTTCGTAGATATAGGCGGGATTTATGTGTATTACCTGATCCTTCAAATGCCAGGCGATAAGATGGTCGAATTCAGGCCATAATTTACCTATTTTTCCTCAAGACAATATATTTTTGGCCACTCATCTACATCCCCATCATTTTGATCAGCAATAGCAGACAGACCCTAACTGCTGCGCCAACAAACTCCTCTTCTTTGACCTGTCTTTATCCTACTCTAAGCAGGGTCGACACAACATGTCTTCTTCTTCCACTCTTCTCTATTAGAACTCCTATTATTGGCAAAATATTACGAGTGTTACGCCTGATGTGTTGCCGACAGTCCAAAACAGAGAACATTACACCGATTCGAGCCAGCCTCGCGGCTCGACCCAGATTTTAAACCGCGCTATTCACTTAGTTATAATCCGCTGAAAATGCAACTGAATCATTCGTTCTTGCCCCCGGGCCACCGGTTAATGAGGCTCGCTTAGGCCGCTTGTGGACGTGGTCCGTTTTTTTCACCGGATGACGGACCGTCAATATCGTCAGATGGTGTGCGTTCGGAGTGAATTCTTCGCCGGACCGATCTACAGTGATGTACACATACATACATAAATTACGCCTATATCCCAGAAGGGGTAAGCAGATGTGTACTAAACACCCACTTTTGGGTGGTGACGAGCTTATTGCCATCATCGAGCACGTAAATCGCAGTATATTGCTAGGTGGTTTAAGAAGAACGCTGCTGCCCATCAGGTACTCATCGCTGTGTTTACCCTTAGTTGCCTTGTACGACACCCACGGGACAGATATGGGTGGTGACAATTGTATTCTGGTTAGCCGTCACCACACGGCGGTGATGTACACACATTCATTATTCAGGCAGGATTCCACCAGTGTGCTCGACTGTGCGGCACAGCGTATTTGTTTGCTCTTTCGCTGTGTCGCACAGTTCAGCACACTGGTGGAAGCTCGCCTTAAACCAGACACCACCGCCAATCCGGTAAAAAAAGACGGTACGTTGTCCGGTCAAAATAAACGGACGTCTACAAGCGGCCTTATTCCGATTATTTGTAGAGCGTTTAGCTTACGCACGTTTCATTCACCTGACATTTTGTCCGCCTTGGGATGGGAACCTTTGAAAATGCCGTGTCCTATAAATTGTTGTTACATTTCAACGTAAAGATGGCTCCGTAACGGAAGCGGAGGCTCGATTTGTTGTTTTGCGGAAATGAGTAATTGAAAGAGGGAGAGTGGTGGGTTATGGCCCATTCCCCCTGGCTCTGTGCGTATTGGTGGATGTTAGCGCCTGCTGTCGCAGCCGGTTCCAACCGGCCTTTACGTACTTTACAAAGCAGGGAGAAAGTCGAGATAATAAATACATGAATATTACATACACATGATCACGCTCATAGTTTCCAGAGGGGCCCATAGGACCCAGGCTGTTGGCCGAAGGGCCTTTAGGTACAACGTCTATCGAATTTTTTTGAGAAGTTGAAGACCTTAACAGGATTTGCGCTCAATAATTCTCTTAGAGTGGGGAGTTTCACGACGACAAGCATCTCCTGATAATGTCCCGCTGATGATGATAGC
The DNA here is from genome assembly GCA_963931975.1 of Cataclysta lemnata. Lineage (NCBI taxonomy): Eukaryota > Metazoa > Arthropoda > Insecta > Lepidoptera > Crambidae > Cataclysta > Cataclysta lemnata. The sequence continues at coordinate 4,559,168 of OZ008363.1, forward strand.
CCCCCAGGACACAACAAATCGATGCGGAGACGACCACTGTTGGGTCCATAATTGATCTCCACTGTTGACCTCCCGTAATCTATATGAAGGGTGTCCCCTAAGCCTTCCTTTCGAGTACTCCCTGAAAGAGTTTCTCTATGGCAGGCAATCTCCCGAAAGAGTATCTCTACTGAAGGGAGCCTCGAAGGGCGCTACCAATAGAATCATGTCAAATAGGTCCACTTATGCTGAATCGTCATCATGAACCCTTTAATCTGAAGATCTGAAAATATGCACAGTAAAATTTTGCGTGCACAAACATTATCATGTTACACCATCTGCGTATTCGGAACACAAATTCGACCATAATTCCTTCGGAATTGTGTCGAAATCGCATCGCGAGCTATTCTCGGCGGCTTAAGTTTTCGCACTGACCCATTGGCCTAGTGGTGAAATGTCGCTTGGACACAGCCACGAGTCGAAATCTCAGTGTAATGGATGAGACAATTGATAAAAGTCACGTTTTGGTGATATTGGCACACTTTGTTTTTGTGTTTGTCACGTACCTACCTAAGAACCAAAGTAGGTACTACCTTACTTACCTTATTCAGCGAAAAGTTTTAAATTTTATGGAAAACATATCTGGTCATAAAATTATGTAAGTAATTTAAACTTTAGTTGACCGAATTACTACACATCACAATATATCCGTCTGGTAATGCATATTCGTATACTGCTGGATAGATTTGTAGATTAGTGATATGGAGAATATATTTGTGGTCACCCAATGCTTCCACCATTGAAGTCGTGATTGATAATGTCTGCCTATCTCATCCAAAAACAACCTATCCAATAACACATGTGTCCTATGCCGGATTTAAGTGATATAGTGTCCACTGACCTGACACGGCGAAATCCATTTAAAAAATTACTTTGTGAATTCGAGTAGTTCGCGCCATAAAACTTTAATGGTACTGTCATAGGAATTTATAAACCTAATTCATTATGTCTATTTGGTTTATGACACTTTATTGTGATCTTAGTTTATCATTTTTAATTAACGTTACTGTGCTGTTGTTATCATTATCTTTATAAGATATAAAATATCTTTAGAAGACATCTGATAAATAGCCAAAATCACATACGAAGACAACCGGTAAACTGGTTCTAAAACAATCGACGAATACTACGAAACATAGACAAACGACGATCTGCTCCACAGACAACCGAAAATCCACTACGAAGACAACCGAAAAATTGCCATAGTTAAATAGCATGGTATACCTACATATAGACAAATAACGCCTATTTATCCCTCAAGGTAGAAAAAGATGTATTAACACTCACCTTTCGCCAATTATGTCAGGTACCATGTAATAAGTGGCGAACTTGTTGCCATCATCGTGCACGTAACGGGAAACCTGTCAAAATATGGGATTCAATAACATACATACATACGTCACGCCTTTCTCCCACAGGGGTAGGCGGATTCAATAAGATTCAATCCTTAATCATTAAAAAACGAATGGCTTTAAAACTGATAATTTTATGTTTCTCTTATAAGATTTTTTAATTGTAAAAGTACCAACTGTAGTTTAAACAAGTCGGCCCGTTCATCATTTCTATTTTGGCGTAATGTTAATGTCACGAACATTATAGAAAATCCAACCTTGACCCTCTAGAGACACGGTTGCATTTGCGGTTACCAGTCACGAATTCCGTTTTGTGCGCTGAAAATATTTCAGCGATGCCTAGCTGCTATCATAGTCCGTGACATTGTCAGTGAAATATCGGCTATATCAGTTATTTGCCACAAGCATTTATAATTTCACAATGAAAGTATATACCTAGTCTCTGAATATCCTTATTGGAAAAAAATTATCTTAACTCATAAAAGAACTTGTAAAAGATGAACATGCAATATAATGCTTACGACATTTATTATAACTGCTAGCCAGTGTCGGTCCCTAACAATTATTATTACAATGTTGTACTATATTCGTATCACAATTAGTTAAATTTATAGAAAATGGCATATCTTGTCTTGAAGTGTGACTTTGTAACATTATGAGGTGAAAAGAGAAGATCTTCCTCTAAAGCAGGTACGCTCCATTTTGATAGAACCTTATTCTAAATTCTAAACACTTCTTAAGAGTGATTCAAATCCTTAATTGATTATTTATTTTATTGTCATTCGTATTACTTTGACTCCATTACCATTTATCCGCTGTCGTTACTTTTGATTAACCATATCTCGGTTACACGATACTTTGTTTGTGTAGCACTATAAAGTTTTCTATTTGAGGCTAATAAAAGATAAGTAATACAGCTATTAATCAAAACAATAACGGCCAATTTACTGTCATAATTATTAATATAGATCACCTTTTCTTATCATAATGGCAGGCAAACAAATTATCTCTCTGTTAACATGAGATGAAAAAGAAAATACTTTGTTCAATAATTATCCAATTAGCAAATAGATGAACCTGAGTAGTTATGCATGCTGGATTAATAAAATAAATATTCAATAAAAGATTCTACTTTGTAATGTGGCGATAAAATTGTTTGTTAGAAGTTACAATTTCTTGTGTTTTAATTCATTATAGCGACTTTTTCAACAGAATTTTTTTTTTTCTAAAAAAAGCTTAAGGTACTTACTAGTACACGTGTATTGATGACAAATCGCCAGTTGATATAGCCACTGGTCGTATAGCATCGTCAATTATAAACACTTGTGTGCACCAATCCCCTCTAGACTAGGGGTCTGATTCTAATAATGTTAACATAATAACCGTATCTGGGTGTTTCCCCGCTAAAGCGAATATTGCTTAGTTACGCAATTGCAGGCCGAGCGTGCTAGCCCCGGGACTATCAAGCTTCTCATGTGAAGTTAATTGGCTCTTAGAGCCTACTACTATTTCTAATGCGATCATTGTGATAAATTACAATGTTATTAACATTAGGTGTTCCTTTCTTCAAAATTCGATATACATTCAATTAATTCGAAAGCAAAAACCATCTAAAACCTTATAGGTAATTAATATTTTACATAAGACAAACGAATTAGAAAGAAAAAGAAACGTATATAAAACCTATATTTATGTCTACTTAAGAGATTGAAATCAAAATCATATGGTTTAGAAATAAGTTATTTATAGTTTATTGTTTATATGTTTTTTCATCTCAAAACGCAATTTTATCAAAAAAATTGTTATTTTTAAAAGCTGCCTATTTGCTAAAACAAAAGTATTTCGCACAATCCGCCCCACTTGCTACAGCACGTAATTTCTATTATGCCTATTTTACTTCGATCGCGCAGCCTCTCTTTTAAATGTAGCATGTTTTAAGACATGTTTTAAGAAAAATTCTTTTTACTCCGTTCCGTACAGACTTTACAGAAAGTCAACTGTCCACTCAAGCGCCTTCAACATACAATGCCGTCTGTGACATAACGCGTCTTATTTTGGCGTTTTTTGTGACAGGCCTAATACAATGCTAATGCAACTTTATGGACTCTTTCATGGCCGCTACAGCGCGCACTGTCACAGACATTGTGTTCATAAATCGATTCGATACAACGTTCGGAGTCATATAAAACTTTCTCGCGTGTCTCTCCGGGTTACTTTGTTTGTCGCCAGCTATTCTGTTGTTGCACGACTGGTAAGTCTAGACTGCATGTTAGCGGGTACTTGAAATACGTAGTACATTTTGCCACTACTCCCCACTTAGATGTCTTTAAGTAACACAGTACACAATAGTAAATGAAATACAAAAAAGCGTATGTTTGCCTAGGTCGCGAAATCTGCGACTAGTCTAGAAACATAATTGAGGGCAGAAAAATGAAAATTGTTTTGCCCCCTGGAACATACTGAAGTAAACATTGTGGCTTTAAGCTTTACAGTTTGAACATCCTTAGTCTAGGCTTAAGTTATTATTCAAGTGTGACTGTTGTAGACATTTTGTATGGAAATTGTTTTTATTTGTTCTCATTATTCACGTGTGACTGTATTAGACATTTCATTTGTATCGAAATAACTATGGAAACTGTTCTTACTATGGACTGGATCATTTAGCTCAAGATAAAGTAAAAAACAACGCGAGTAACTATTGATTGGCAATGAATCGGCAAACGCAATTCTTGCATTTATTGGTAATGACTATTTCCGTCGGTTCGTACCACTCCAGCAATCAAGTGAATTGCAAACTTTAAGCGGAGACGCACTTTCGTCCCGTCATCATCGTCATTGCAACACTGAACTTTCCACGTGCACTGGCGAAAGTTAAGAGCTCGCTAGAGCAGTGGCATAGCGCGCTTGGCCTGCGTTCGCGTAAACTAAGCAATATTCGCCAAGGCCGACCATTGGATGGGTGACTGAAAATTTAGTATCTCGAGTTCCTCTGTGCTTCGGAAGGCACGTTAAGCCGTCGTTGGTCACGGATGCATCTGCAGTCGTTAACACCCACCATACTGCACTGGGCCAGCGTGGGGGGTTATGGCCCAGTTTCCCTATATTCTTCCATCCATAGGGAAGACTCTTGTGAACATTAAAGGGCTGGTGATGATGATGATGATGTCACTTAAATCCACCAAAAGACGTATGCACAATATATGCTAACAAATGTACGCACAATGTTCGCTCTCAATGTTTTCTCAGCCATCTTTTCGTTTATATAGCAACATCGGATGTCCACGTCCTATCTTGGCAACGACGCTGACTGTGCCAATAGCGGTTTAAAAGCGTCACGTGTTGCTCGTTTAATTGACGGCTCGTTGTTCGGAGAATGCAGACGAAATTGTCAATCAATCTCGCTTTTCCGCACCATTTCGAATTCTCCAGCGAGTGCACCAATAAAGAAGTCAGTTTTTTAGCGTGACACGGCAAGGACGCTATATGAATATGGATATGAATGGATACAGTCCCTGGTTCATCAATATTCATTGTGTCTCAATTGCAGCGTGTTTTCAGGTGGACTGTCTTGATTTTTGATTCATGCCATTTTTAACAATAATCTAAAGATTCTTGCAGGAAACAATTGATATTTTCTTGGCAATTTCAATATTGAAATTGTATTACATTAAAGTATTCGGCTCTATAGTGTCTGCCATACGGAAAAGACTTAGCGAAAAACCCGTTTATTCATATTCCGATTGCTATTTAAGCGACACCCGACAGACCTAGATCCCTACACAAAAGGGTAGGTATACCTAATGTGGTTGGTGTCCCAAAACGGCTTAACAATAGCAACTCCTCTCAAATGGCCAGAGACAACGCCCATTGTGACTTTGTGAGTGAAACAATTAACCGCTCGATACTGTTATGACGGCAGCTGCGCCTACGCAATTATGTTCGCGTCGGCCGTTCGGCACAGGTGGGCTGTGCGAGACTGAATTCTGGGATGAGATATGGATTTATATAATTATTACAGTAGATATAGTTAATACACAGGGCGTCCCACGGCCATGTCACACGGAGGGAAAGTATATTAAATATTGAACGTAGGATATTTTACTAAAAGAAGACATCGTTTTATTTTTAATAATAAGTAGAACTGCATTCACAGATTATTTAAAAATCGCCTACCTCAACCGGGGATAGAAAAATTACTTGTATTTTATAATAGCGTTTGAAAGGGCTACTCGTGAGCATTATTTTTTCCTATACTATACTTCTCCTCCGTGTGGCATGGCCGTGGGACGCCCTGTATATAAAAATAATAATTAATATTTTAAAAGGTAGATAAATGGAAACCGTGTCTCCGATATGTTAAAAGGAGGAGCTCCCTAGCGCAGTGGCGTAGCGCGCTTGGAATGCGTAAACTAAGCAATTTCGCTAAGATCGATCATTGGATGGGTGACAAATTAATTTAAACTATATAATTATCTAACATTTATAGGTGAAATTTTCAAATAATTAAAAAGAATACTTTATTAGGACAGAACCAAAAAATAAGCATTGTCTGGTAGATCGAAATGATTGAACTACAAATATAACAAAGTTCGTGTAATCAAAGTGACATTACCTACATAACATTCTAGTCTTCTCAGTCCGTAGACTTGGCGGTTAATTCAAAATGTGTAAAATCCGACAATGCACTTCAAACAGACTAAAAATAATCTAGCTCTCAATGCCCTTTGCGCACTAAGGACCATTGCCGACCAGAACAAGAATGTGGCAACAATAAAAATTCCAACGCCCTGCCCGCGCTACTTCCTGTAATAAGGTTTAATTGCGCGACAATTATGAGGATCGAACAAACATCCTCGTATGATAATGCGCTATTCCGATCCCGTTGTGTGATTCACTAATTGTCCGGACACTATTTACTTTGCACAGTATATTGGTATTTGTGTACTCGGGTTCCCCTGTAGCGAGGCAGACAAATACCATTCTCGTCTGTCTGTGGATTTCTTCCTTTCATGTTGGCATTTGTTGACAATACATGGGTGTTTGTTTGTATTTATTTGGGGCAGTCAACAAAAAGTAAAAAGAATTGCAGCTAGAAGTTTGCTAAGAAACTTTGATTTGAGTACTGTTTTTATAATTAAGGACAATAGGTTATAAAACAATTATATTTTACCTTGTACCTCTTTGTAAATTTGTTACCGTATTAAGGTCTTTGTTTTGCAAATTTCAAATTGACCAATACTTATTTGTATACATATATGTATATTGATGTTGATCAATATACAAAATCTCACGTATGTGGGTATGTACAGTAAAAAATCGTAAACCGATTTGTGTTTACGTTCGTACAACATTCTGTCAAAACTGTTCCCAGAAATCCGATAAATAACACGTGAAATCCTGCCACGCCATAATATACGAAGACCGAGAATCCAATACCTACATTGAAGTTTAAAGCGTAAAGTCTGGACATAAGCTCCCTATTGCAACCACCGCTATCCAATATCATGTGACGGACGTGGCAGAATGTTACGCAGTAGTCACACACGATATCTCCGAGTTACTACCACGTCCAGTCCAATCGCGTTTCATCTCGTCCAAATTGTGTTGCGAGCCCCCAAATTCCATTTGGGAACTATATGAATGTGTAAATGCAAATGCATTGCGTGCATCGCTCCTTCACACTCCCCCGCTAAATTCGTGCGCGGAGGGGAAACCGGTTTATGCAATGTGCTGCGCTTACACTGAATGCTTAGCTATTGCTAATTCAACACTATGTTTTGAGAGAAGCTCGCTAGCGCAGTGGTATAGCGCGCTTAGCCTGCGCTTGCGTAAACAAAGCAATCTTCGCTAAGGTCAGTCATTGGATGGGTGGCCAAAAATTTATTATCTCGAGTTCCTCCATCCTTCGGAACCCAACGCACTGGACCAACGTGGTGGGTTAGGCCTAATTTCCCGTGCCGTGCCCCAGCAGTGGGGACATTAAAAGGGCTGGTGATGATGACTATGTTTTAAAGTTATTTTTCTTTTTTTCTTGATGCTGCCTATTCCTCATTACTGTATTAACCCTTAGTCGCCTTGTACGGCACTGATTGCGAGGAAATACGATCCTCAGTAACAGAATTATTCATTTATTTAGGTCCAAATTCTTAAATATAGACCCTGTTTATCTCCGAATGCAGTGTAATGTACACTAATACACATATTTCTCCAAATAATTTTTTATCACTATTTATTAATGTCTTTGGTTATGAATTGAAAATAAATTCAAATTACTATTCTCTAGATATTTCTTCTTGCCCAAGGCCCATAAGAAGTAAGATAGTATCTTGTTTGTGATGGACGACCACCCTTATCCCCTCAAACGAAGCGTAGTAACATGTAATGATGTCTTTGTCTTTCATATTAAAGTGGCTCTCTCCACCGTAAGTGCATGAATTGTAGTCCCCATGTATTAATCATCCCCCCCTCGTTATAATGTCCCATTTGAATTCATACTCGATCGGAAATACTGAACGTAATAAGCTGCCATTGTCGTGCCGAGTCACACTCTGTGACTGCCCCTTTCCAATTATTGCAACTATTGCGCAAAAATAGTGTGGGTAATTAAGATGCACCAGATGATAAAATGATTTATGGACGATTCGCAATCCGCTCCACCTTTTGCTAAATCATTAGAAAGTTGCACGTAACATGACGCACAGTGGGGAACTGTAAAAACTGACAAACATTCTCGATTCTTTCCACAATATCGGACGGCGAGGGCGAATCGGAGAAACGTGACATTTTGAGAGCGCTCTCGAAAATCTTGCACGGTAGCCTTGTGCGCAGGAAGTCTTAATTATTGCCCGCTGATAAATGAGAATTAAACCAGTTTGTAACGAGTAACCTCTTGTTGTACGGAACCGGGATTGGGTTTTTGCTGTCGATATACACGCCAATTGGTGGTGCTGTTGGCGGTAATTTTAACGGTTTTTCGGCTTATAGGATTTGGCTCACCGAACGAATGTTCACTGTTTATAAAACAGCTCGCTGTGATGAGATTTAAGATCAGCCATGGATCGCGTGCGACCTTTACATTGTTCTTGACACAATTACATAGTTTTCTCGAGATGCTGAACACAAAGAGGGCTAATAACATACAATCTTAGAGTAGTCCTATGTGTGTATGATATCTAGTTGCTACTGTTCATACTGATGGTTAACGTAGCGGTTGATTTCGTTTCCGTCTACTGGAGATTGGCGACCAACTATTAAAAATATAATTCACCTCATTATCCAGTATCCTTCCATGCTGGCCTGGGAGCGTGAAAATAACGTAGAGCTTGCCAACCGCGACTCACTCACCCCAGATGACTAAGGAAGATGGCCCGGTGTACACCAATAAGAACCTTGGGGCAATTGAATTATTGAAACAAAACTACCAACAACAGCACGCCCTAAGAAGGTCTTAGGCGTCCGGCAAAAAACAGAACCCAGAGCTTCTTCCGTTCACCTTTCCGTGTGACGAATGATATGAATCAAAAGGAGTGGATGGCTTGTTGCCGTCTTATCAACATGAATGAAAGAGGGAACGTAGGTACTGCGACGAGAAGGTGATGATTGATGTGAATTATACAGATTATTATTAAGAGAAGTTCAAAATGACTTAGGCTGAACACCAACACCTAAACAGGCGATTATAATTTAACCGTCGGACTTACTGCCGCACTCAGAGACGTCAAATAACTTTAATGAGTACTTTACGTCAAAAAATGACAATTCAAAACTAGACGCTATTCTTGCCGGGTCTATGGTCTTGATTTATATGAAAATTTTTGACATTAAATACTCATTAAAGTTAATTGGTGTCTCTGAGTGCGGCAGTTAGACACTTTGCCGTATGGAAGAACTGTCGAAAATTGACGGTTATTTTTTATCAGTTGTTTTACGTTTTGTTATTGTTTAACTCTAGCCTTAATGTATTATTTACATAACCTTTGCCCTTTGCTTTCTATGAAATTTAGGTGGAGCATAAGATTAAGGCTTCCTCTATTATATTTCGTCGGCTTTTACACTGATTGTAATTGACAGCTGGAAGAAATCCATACAGTCACGTATCCGGCTTGCGCAACCCGCCGAGATGATCGGCGCGCGCGCATTGTACATACATACATACATAAATCACGCCTATATCCCCGAAGGGGTAGGCAGAGGTGAACTAGCACCCACGTTTCGCCAATTATGTTAGGTCCCATGTAATAGGTGGCGAGCCTATTGCCATTTATCGGGCACAAATATCGCAGTACTATTGCTAGGTGGTATAAGAGGAACGCTGCTGCCCATTCCTCATCACTGATTTATCCTTAGTCGCCTTGTACGACACCCACGGGAGAGATTTGGGGTGGTGACAATTGTATTCTACTCTGCCGTCACCACACGGCCAGCGCGCGCATTGTGGCCGTAGAAAGTGGACGTTTGTCGCGCCCGCCGCTCTGAACTGATTCGCGCCTTTCTTTTTTTTTCTCTCGTTTCAGTTGGCAAAGAACACTCATTGTTTCGGTCAATTTGAATGGCTGCACGTGAAATTGAATCTTATGTTTATCAACAATTGTTACTGTATTGCAAGCTGCTAAAAAATTGCCTTGAGATGACGTTTAAATGTAATATGTAATAACTTCGTTGCGTTTCGCATTGATCGTCGCTTTGATGTGCCTAACAATCCTTCTAGTAGAAATATCGGGATTTCCCGATTTAATTTTTTTTATTATATTGATATTGCCATTTTAAAATCTTCTCCTTTGATGCTTCAAAACTTTAGGAAAGCTTATATGCGGTTACGCCCCCACTTACAATTCTAGTTACTGTTCCCGGCCAACAGATACAACTTTAGCAGTAAAATTGATTTATCGTCACTGCAATTCTAAGCGTTGTCGATATTTCGTCTGTATTTCATTTATGTATCTTATTACACTGGGTGTTAGTGCTAGATTTACATGACGGAGTATTTCGAAATTGGTTAGGTTGCTTGTTCAAACCCATGCAAATAGCCGTCTAGTATAAATCTTTTGGAACCAGTAGGCGTCAGTATTGGGACCACTCAGATTATTTCATAAGTAATCGGAACCGATCTATTGGCGTCAGCTGATAAATAAATCGGTCACGAGATAAGATTTCAATGAACGAGAACGCTATCTTTCTAGTTTCTTGATAAGCTTATGGGAATAGCGCAAGACGAGTTTTTGCCAGCGCTGTTACTGAGGTGTTGAGTTGAATGCCAAAGAATTCCGATCCTTACTCGTCTCTGTTAGGTGTTATCAGAAGTCTGCAAGACGGTGTGCCTGGCAGTGGAATATGATTTCATCTCAGAATGGAAAGCGCTGCGGGTAGGTCTGGTGAGACGAAATATAATAAAGCTTAATGCACTGCCAAGAAAGTATTCTGCTGAAAACTCGAGATTTGAAATAAACTTTTAGTATTTTCTGTTACATTGTGTCTTATTCTGTTTACGTTGTTATTCATGTTTTCAATATAACTTTTGTGTATTGCTTAGGTACTTAAATAACGGTCACAGTAAGCGGAATTCGACTGTTAAAGTGGACATAGTATTTATCTGTCAAATATAAGTTTTTATGATTAATCTCAACTGAATTCAATTCGGCGGTTTGACAAAAGAAGTTAATCTATTAAAACCTGCACTAGTGTTTATTAAGAATCATCAGTGATTTATGCTAATTGACAAAGCATGTGTCTGAGCAGTTACATCAAACACATTAAAGAGGTTAACATAATAAAATACTTAATAGATTATACTTATGTCATTAATAGATACACAGAATACCGTTAATGAAACAAGATATCAGACATAAATTAAATACAGACGAAATTTGGAGAACGCTTAGAATATATCTCTTTGTTCCAATCCTGCAAGAATGGAATATTATTTGATTTGCATTTAAATGAAAATTGCAACTGAAACCATTTTCCAATAGGGTCTGCTATTGAATTGCTGTATATTTTATGCGTTACAGATCTTCTGGGTTTCTATTTACGCTACACATGTCCAAGGCTGCATGCACTATCCCATTTATCATTCAAAGCGGGCATTGCATACCCAGAGCGTGTGTTTGATCCGAGTGCATTTCCTTTTTGGATTCTGAAACCGATTCTCAGTATCCTCGCAATAAGATTTAATGTCACGAATATTTACCAATATTTTGTGAACTATTTTAGCTGTACGACGACGGATAGTGATCATACAAATGTTGTCTGTGTTTTGGTTTTCAAATGTGGTCACTCCTTAACTGCACTTCTTGACTTGCACCTCTGGTGTTTTGAATACCGATGGTTAACTAGTAAGTCCCAAGGACGAAACTCTTTAGCAACCCTTGGATTTGCTGTTTGGGTTCTGGGTCCATCGTATGATGGGAGAAAGGGACACTGGATGGTCTTAAAGACTTGCATCTCAGGTATATTTGAAAGCGTTACTGGCCGTGTGGTGACGGCAGAGTAGAATACAATTGTCACCACCCCAAATCTCTCCCGTGGGTGTCGTACAAGGCGACTAAGGATTAATCAGTACTGCGATTTTTGTGCCCGATAAATGGCAATAGGCTCGCCACCTATTACATGGGACCAAGCATAATTGGCGAAGCGTGGGTGCTAGTTCACCTCTGCCTTCCCCTTCGGGGATATAGGCGTGAACTATGTATGTATGTGTTACTGCCAAGGTCTGGATACACAGTAATGTGTTTCTGATGTTATTTTAGATCAATATTTGTGGTGTTTTGTTTTGTCAAGTCAAGCTAATGGTGAACGTTTTATTATTTTTAGTTTCGATTCAAGTCACCTAGTCCTTGTAACTTGGATTTGCATATTTCTCTTATATTTTATTGTATCATTCATTTATTGTACGTAGAAACGGAATCGTGTATTTATTTGTGTTTGTCCATCAGCATAAAGTTCCTAGCTACAAAATCGCGTGAAACTTACGAGAATCGATTCGTCGTGTCTGTCTTGGATTGGGTTGGAGTTCTTCAATATTTCATCGGACTATCCCTGGATCGATGGCATAGTCTGGCGGGCGGAAATTTGCAGTTTTTTAAGTTGCTTCCATCTGTTCGTTCGTATTCACGTGTTCTCTGTTTCCTGAAGGAGTTTTTCTTCTACTTTGTCGAGTTGTTTGATCAATATGTAAACCTAAGATATTTAATTTTTATTTGTCATTTTGGGACTACACTTGTATTTAGGGATAAAATAATTTTAACACCAATGCTGTGTATCAAAAAATCTATAAATATAAATCATTACCTCATCGCCATTGCCACAAGGCATTTTTATTATTAACACCGATAATCATCAAGCTTATACATGGCATAAACAATAAGAAAGACGCAGAAAATATTTCTCGAAACTGATTACGGATGTATAATTTCCGATGTAACATCTGATGATAGTACGTGACTGAACACCGGAAATGCACCTGGTCTATTACTCGGTTATGATTCAGAGTTATGAGTAATTCTAATCCTTGTTGATAACACTCCAAGAAAATGTTCCGGAAGAGACCTGTCTTCGCTTTGTTTGTCTAAATGTTTCCAAACTAAACAAATAAGGCTTGACATTGAGCTAATCTCGCCTTGGCTGTTAATCGCTTTTCATTGTGGAAACATGCTCCACTTTATATATCGATTGACTCATACAGATCCCAAATAAGGTATCAACAAAATAAATAAACAGATATTTTATATTTATTTGTTATTTTATTTATATATTTAACAATGTTTCAATAGCATTAATAACACTCAAATAACAATAGTTGATGTTACTTAAACATAAGCCAATTTTAGAAACACATTATGATGACAGATATATAATCTACATTTACATCTTCATAGTTCACTTGGCTAATCTTTATATAATAGATAATAACACTAACATTATACGTTGCGTTATTATGAAATTTTAATGAATCTATAACGATATTATTTGTGGCCTGGCCGTGATAATTTGAGATTGCGTGAATTTAAATTAATTAGGTCTGATCTGAATTAGTTTTGATGTGCCGCGTAGATGTGATGGAAATTGTCGTTATTTTGAAGAATACACAACACAATAATACAAATAATTAATTAGTGGACATAGTATATTTTCATCGGGTAGGAAGTAGTAGGAGCTAGGAAGACACTTACGTTGACCTATGTCTCTGAAACCGATTCATTGCGATAATAAAATTGTATGTTATTGTTGCAAAATAAAGTAGATCGAAAATAACCTGGAATCTTAATCCCAGACACAAAATACAATATAATAAGTATATATACTATACTTATTAATATAGTAAATAAATAAACAAATAAATTAGACTAGTCTATATCCAAACGCAGGTGACCCGTATTGAGGAAAACCTGTGCCACCATGGCTTTGTTTTCAATATCAGTAATCAATAACAATTTTATTAAGAAAATAAATAAAAAATAAGGATGATGCCCTAGAGAACAGTGATCAGCTGTAAAACCTTGTTGGTATAGTTAGACATTTTTTCAAACTATGTTGCTTTGTATTGCTTTCACGACAATACTCTGGACAATCTACTAATAGATGCCCATCTATTCAAAGATGGCGGTCAAATTTAGTTAGTCTACCCTTGCATTTGTTTCCATCTGATTTGGTTATTAAAGGAATATGACTCACATTTGTACGGCCAACCTTAATAAGTGTACACAAAAATGGTGACGAAGTCAATTTATTTCTAAGTAATATATTCCTAAGTTTGTTAATCACTATTCTTCATGTATAATTCAATGTGGTCGCTCTAGACCTAGATCTTAAAAGCGGTCTAAAATAAATAAAAGTCATTAATTGTTCCAAGGATAAAGACCCGCATGGTGAATCCATGGAATGCTATAAGAGTTTTCGTCGCTATACTCGACGAGTTTCTAGAGTGCAATGAGCACTAAACAAGTTGCTTGCTTACTTTATTGCAACAATGAAACGCTCGAATGTCTCGCAACGTCGCCAATTTGCATTTGATTAAAAAACTTTTGCAACTGTGACGCGTGACATCTTGCACTTTGACTGAACTTTGGTGACACGGACCGGTTTCTCTTCCGAGTTTTGTAACCGCTTCTCTATTATGTTCTGTGTGTGTTTCTCCTTGCATGGTAATTAACAATGTTCACTTGACGCCCACTGCCCCAAAATCTCTCGCAACATTGGTATTAACGTCTTGCACAAATAAAGCATTTAAGATGAAGATACTAACAGATCCTGGCATATATAGAACGCCATTATTAAAATTTGAGAGGTGATAAACTTGCATAGTGTGATTGTGTTGTTTGTAACAAATAAGTTTTAGAGGCAGAAGCTCTAAAACTTATTTGTCTCATTCTATTTCCATGTGTTCGTGTAAGTCAGCTAAAGGAACTGCTGCCATGATAGTATGAGTAAGCAGCAGCGTTATTTGAGTGCTGGTCTGTCTATGCTGACCAACATCTGTGTTAAGTGACAAGCAATCTTTATAAGCTTTCAAGCCTATAGTGATCTGGTCAGTTGGTGGTGTAGCTAGTGGTAAACAAAGAGTGTCATTGAAATCTCTAAACCTATGGGTAAATTATATTACAATTTTCCCTGGCTGCTCAAAGAAATTAATGGCATTGTATCTTCAAATCTACATGCATAATACATTTAAATCTAATCGGATTAATATACGTTTTGGACATGTCTTTAATAGCCTCAGCAAGCTAAACGGCATTGGTGCTCAGTAAGTTTTTGTGCTCAATGTGGAATCATATCAAATTTCAAACGATTCCAGCCAAAACTGGTTCAGATGCAACCTCGTAAAAAATTATTCGCTGTAACCGCTGCGGCTTAAGCGGTCATTCTTAGTCGGCTCGCAGCCAGACTTTCGGAATGCGCGTTATTTCCTGAAGGAATGAGAAGTGACAACAACAGATGGAAGACTCTATTTTTTTCAGATTAACCGCGATTTTATCATTAGTCAGTTAGTTAAAAAGTATATTGGAGTATACAGCGAGCCAAAACTACAAGGAACTTTATATTCATGTAAATTAAATCTCGGATTTTTTGTGATAGAATAATATAGATAGATAACAGTAGACATTTGGGAAGTTGCCATGATATAAAGCGTAAACTCTATGTAACTAAATGTTGTTATTAATAAAATGGCTAAACCTCTCTTTCCACCACCTTTGAAAAAAAGGTACGTCGAAGGTCAAGGCGAATCAAAAAATTGGTTAATCCAATTTAGAGCCTTGAACAAATTCAGCTGCAGTAGGTAGCGTTATACAATGAGTTAAATTTAGTATTGCGTTGTCTCATTCTAAACTACCATAACTAAATTGCGTTAAGCGTTCATAATAAATGTCACCAGTTAAATTTGCAATAAACCGAAGGTTATTTATAAATTAAATTAGATTAAATTAGACTTGCGATTCAACAAGTGTCTAGGCATGAAGTACCTAATCTCTCTTCTAAATGGGTTTTTTTAAAAACATCGAGGTGTTACGCCAATGTTGAGCCAACTCGGTAGTATAAATAAGTTAATTTTCACGTGATGTCTAATTCATCCTAAACAAAAATTATCGGTGAGTATTGATAAGCATTTGATAAGACACAGAAGAAGAATAAAAATATTTTATGGAATATTTTTTTCAAGATTATTCTATCTAAACCTGTGAAATAATTGGTTTATTAAGTTGTGCTAAATTTAGCTGAAACATGATGAACTCTTGACTAGATAAATTGCTAACCCTTATTTAACCAAGCATGTTCAACAATGGCTTGTGTTATCGATGAGAACGATCTACGTAATCACGTATCACTATGGCCGCTTAAATTAAATATGCCAAGAATTACCTTGATTTTTTAAGAATAATTATAGTATAGTTTTTAAGCACATCCAAAATTAGAATTATCTGCTCGTGTTAAGCATATATTTAACAATAGATTTTATGTACAAGTATTAATTAAGAGAAGCATCATCATTCGGTTGCTATGTTTAAATTTGCCTGGGTTTGGCTGAGTTAGTTTTTTTTCTTCCATATATCTCGACACACGTTGTGAAATCATCTCCTGCCTTGTTCTAAATACACTTCACAGGTGCATTTTGCACCTGTGCAGTGTATTTTCTATTAAAATTCATTCCTTTTCTTGTTGTTTTTTAAATCATAATTAAAAAGAAAATCGTACAGACTAATACATTAGGATGTACTGAATCTAAAAAGACTCCTCATATTGTAAAGTTTTAGGGGAGTGAAAACGTTATCGCTCGAGACTAGTATTAAAAATGAAATGTATGCATTACTCGCGTCGCGTATCAGCACTTCACAATCCTCTTATACGTTTTCGAGGAATCTGTACGTCTCGTAGACACTCAGATCTGGATGTAAGTAATCGAAACAAGCCTTGTGTTGTGTAGCTGTGATTTATTTTTCCTGCCTCGTAACTTGGTAATTGGCAATGTGAAATGTGATCGACTATTGATTCAGCAGTGACCTCAGGTTCCTATATAAACTCTTTAAGTGCTTAGTCACTATATTTATGTTTCGCCATAACTGTTACTGTATACCGCTAGGAGTCAATTGGCAGCTTAATGTGATCAATTTCGAAAATACTCAAGTATTTGTGGATGATTTTGCGGAATTAGGTTGATTTAACGGATTTCGTCTAGGGAAAGCGCGACACGACACACACACAATACATAACTAAATAACAATTCCATCTAATAACAAAATTGTATATTGAACTGATTTTATGTTTTTTGTATACCTCTTCGGGGATATAGGCGTGATTTATGTATTTATGTTTTTGTAATAGTGTTTCTAACAGTTGTGCAATGTTCAAGTAACATACAAATGTATAATACATATTCGATGTCCTTTCCTGTTCCGCAAATCATCAGTTTTCATCTTATCTTGTCTTCTCTATCTTATCTTATTATCTTTTGCTTGGTAATTATTATCTTTTACACATCATAAAATAAAGTGGTCGGTTAACTTCACTACTTCGCTCCACGAATACTCACAACCTTGGTTCAAATTAAGTAATAATATGACGATATTGTAGAGTTTCACTATTCTTATTGAGTAGATCATTTGCTAAAACTGTAACTGCAAATAGAAACATAACATCTTCGTATTCTGCCAAAGGAATGGCATGAGATCTTTATTACCCGTACTCTGTCAGGGAATCATCTTGAGCCCTTTTAATGTTGCCATTGCTGAGGCATATACCTTTTCTATAGATGGAAGAACATAGGGAGAATGGGTCATAGCCCAGCCGATCTCAACGGCTTAAGAATTCTGAAGCACGGTAAAACTCGAGATTATATGTTAATAGTATAAAGCTATATACAGGGCGTCCCACGGCCATGCCACACGGAGGGAAAGTATATTAAATATTGAACGTAGGATATTTTACTAAAAGAAGACATCGTTTTATTTTTAATAATAAGTAGAACTGCATTCACAGATTTTTTAAAAATCGCTTACGTCAACAGGGAATCGAACCCGCCAAATGTGATAGAAAAATTACTTGTATTTTATAATAGCGTTTGAAAGGGCTACTCATAAGCATTATTTTTTCCTAAATAACCTAGCATATTAAATGAAACTAAGATCATAAATTTTTTCATTTGGATTAGATTGACCACTTGGCTAGGGTCACTGGTGTTGAAAACTGCCCTTCAATGACCACGTGACGATGCAATTATTGTTTAAGAATTAACTTTTGATATATTTTTACACATTAAAGTGCGTTGACCTGAATTTAAGATTTTATCTGTTGCTGACTATGAGGAAGTACTGGCAAGCATGAAGGGTAAAGCTTTGTTGATGGTTCTTCTGAATACCGAGCGTTAATTTATGAAATACATATGCAAAATAAATCTGCTGATCTTGAAACTCCATACAGGTTTTGCGGAAGAATTTCCAATATATCAATAAAAATCCTTTACTCTCAATAATTATTCTGGTAGTATTTACTTACAGCAGTGTCAAAAATATTATTTCAAGTTTAAAGCTCTTTTAAATTGAAAATAAACTCAATTACAACGCCGTAGAGTTTGAAGTGATCAGGCAGTCCCTGCTGTTAATACAACAAGTAAAATATAAACTCTTTTTATGTCAATATTTATCTGACGAATATTAATAATCACCTCAAATGAATCAGTCTTTATATCGCTCAAGACCATCTGCACACTCTCGAGTCTAGACTCTAAAGGAAATTGTCAATTTCACTTGACTTCAATAAATCTCAGTTTGCCTTGGCAAGAGCACTTCGTTCTTTATTGATCAATTAATGTATTTGTTGAAACCATTTAGTTACTTCTTGTACATAACTTTTTATAGAGTGATCTCTTCATGTGTCGCTTAACAACAGAATCCAATTGCCCAAACTATGGGTTATTGACTTCCGTATCGATACGTACCTTCTGGAAATCGTGTCACGAATCGCAATAAAAGTTTATCGAACATTCAACCTTCGGTATCGAATTAAAACTTTGTTAGCTCGCTTAATTTCACAAACCTTTAGTGGTAATTCATTGTTTATGAACAAGGCTACCAGCCTAAATAATCGTATTTGTTCCATGATAATTAAATAAATTTTGGAACCGTTCAATAGACACATTGTCTAACAGGCTCTATAGAAACTGTTTGAGTTATTTTTCCCTCGATCAGAGTAGGGTTGAAATATTTATTTTATTTCTATGACGTCTTATTCCGTTTGGAAATGTCAAACTATTGAATTTGAATATACGTCAACTTTTTATGTCTTTGATTTCATTTCAAAGTGAGTCAGGCTCACCCAAGGTACCTAGTTAAGTTGCAAACGATACAACGTTTCTATTTGCGTTCTGCTTCGTCTTCTTCTTTTTACTCTCAATCAAACTCTTACATTTTGTTTACAAACCGCCAAACAACACATCTGTGTTCGTTGAGAAAATTAGCATCCACAAAACATTAACAGTGTCAACAGTCTATAAAAAGCTATTTTACGCGCCTTAAATTCCGGTAGTGAAGAAACAGAAACATGCTTGTTAAGTGGTTTAGGCAACTTTTTCTTGTCGCTTCGTGCAGATAATAATGTTGTATGTATTTGAAAACGAAAATCTTTAGTTTGATGCAGATAATAGTAAATAGAATAAACACGTCAACCTACACCAGGGGTACAGAACATCAACGGTTACGGTACGTACAGCACAAATCAGAAAATCACACTTGACTTTGAATTTGACACACTCTTAATTCTTGCTCCTGAGCATGAGAATGTAATAATTGGAAAAAATGAGAATAATCCTTTAGCGGTGAACATGATTCTTGGTCCTGAGCAATGCAAACAATTGGAACAAAATTGAAAATGATCCTTTAGCTGTGAACAGTGAGATGAATAAAAAAACGAATGTGAATTTTTATGCTTTGAAGTTGAACAAATTCACTCAAACGGTTAGTCGTGACGTGGCATGTGTGTGTGTCATGTGTCACGCCAACCCGCATTGACAAGGTGGTCCGTTACCAATGCTATTGTCTACACTAAACTCTACAGTTTTCTGACGGGCCGGTGTGGGTGTATTTTTGTACAGCCTGATGACGAATTGATTGGACCGAATGAGGACAGTGATGACTGGTGTGGGAGTGCAGGTTAATGATTCGGCGGGGATCGAAGGACCGTTGCTTTGACCCGGTTCTTTGAAATGGCCGAGATATACATGGACTCTAATTGATCGGATCAAGCCAGGACAATTGGTATACTTTTTTATAGTATGTAGCTGATAACTGTCTGATTATAGAGGAAATTAGGTCAGATATAATCGGACAATGATGACTGTCTGACTCCTCGTAGTGTTTAATGTATTAAACCATTTCATTTAAAATTCATATTTTTTATCACACGACCTTACTTGAAAAAGTCAAAGTCATTAAATACAATAAATATTTAAATAAATATTTTTTACACCTACACCTATCATCTAGCCCAAAGTAAGTAGCCTAAGCACTTGTGTTATGGATACTAGATGACGGACATATTTTTAATATAATTATGTATATAAATGTTGAAAATATACTACATAAACATATACACAACCATGACTCGGAAACAAACATTTGTGGTCATCACAAAGTTTGCCCCTACCAGGATTCGAACCCGGGAAGTCATTACTATGTTAACTCTATGTTGTGCTATGTTTGTTGCAGTAAAAGATAGTACTGTGTAAACTACTATGTGAAATAAACTCAGTACTATCTTTTACAGAAAAAGTTTGAAAAGTAGACTTTAACTTTCGGAACTGTTTCTAACCACAATTTTAATTATAATAAAATTAGTAATTTATATTATTAATAAAGCGCCTTCTTCTTTTCTGTGAATAAATCTCTGGTTTGTCCTATTTTTATTGTAGCGCCATATTTTACAATAAATCTGCAAGTGATGAATAATTCTACAGTCATTTGATTTCCATCATCAGTTATATTCTAATTAATTAGTATCAGTTATGGTTATGTTTTATTCCTATGCCCAATCGTCTCGCTGTTGCCTGGCAAGGCAGTCCATGTAAAGGAACCCAATAAACATGGACATTTTGCAATTAATTATCAAATAGTCCATATTAGTTAGACACGCCTAAATTTGGCACACATCTATTAAAAATATTAAAACTAAGTTCGTTGAACCGTTTAATTAAAGGTGTTGTTTTGTTTATAGTTCCAATTTTGTAGTGTTTCCTTTAGCGATCTTGACCGTCTATCGGGCTAATTATAAAACGTTGCATCAGCGATTATCGCTATAGTGTTCTTTGTTGTTTTTTTGTTATTATAAACCAAGCAGAGCAGTGAACATTTCGTCTATTTCATCATCATCTTGGCCTCTTTTTGTGTCTTGTTGTTCTTCGTACGTTAAATACATACACATACACATACATACATACATAAATCACGCCCATATCCCCGAAGGGGTAGGCAGAGGTGAACTAGCACCCACGTTTCGCCAGTTATGTTAGGTCCCATGTAATAGGTGGCGAGCCTATTGCCATTTATCGGGCACAAAATCTAAGAGGAACGCTGCTGCCCTTTCCTCATCACTGATGTATCCTTAGTCGCCTTGTACGACACCCACGGGAGAGATTGGGGGGGGGGGGGGGGGGTGTTACAATTGTATTCTACTCCGCCGTCACCACACGGCAAACGTTAAATAAGTGATTGTAATATACCAGAACCATTCTTTGTAATTTGTATATCTCACGATACGTAATAAAATGCGAATAGAGAGAGCGCATAACTATTATTATTGAAAGATTCTATTGGTTCTTCCATCAGCGCCATTTTCGTTGGCGCGTGTCGTTGGATTGATGAAAGTATGAGTTGGATTGTTGCTAATTAAAAATCTAAAAGTTAATACGATAAAGTTTATATTTCTACGGTGCTTAGGCACTAGCTTGTTCTCTTGTGCGTAACTGAATTATGCCGGTGCTTCTTAATTCACGTAATGTTCCTTCTGTTTACATAACGAGAGTAATATGAGATAAGTCTTAAGTTACAGACCAATATTGGCACGGGCGTTCTGTTATCAGCTGCTCTAGATCACTCAGCCTTATCTAACGCAACAAATCTTTCTCTTTGTTCCAGGTATGTTTGGCAGTCCATCAATTGCCTACCGTGATTTGAGTATCGGAGTATCGCACTGCAAATGCAGAGCTATTGCGTTTGTAATAGGGATCAATGTGGCGGTAACACGTTCGTTGCGCCAGACTGTCGCTTTTAGTAAAATCTTAGTACTGGCGACCAAGTAAACATATCAGGTAAAACATAATATCACACTATCTAACATGCAAATTTTGATAATTCACATCAAAATGTGCATGAAAGATAAATATGCAAGCCAAGACCCAGTTTATCTTATTTTGATAACAGTAATGTATCATATTTTATAAGACTGTTATTTAATATAAACACTACAATATAAATCAAATCCCTCCGTGTCAGATTTACTCTTTCTGCTAAGGGAAAGACTGTTAAAATATTGCTGACCCAAAGAATAACGTAACACATAGCAATCTAACATTAATTATATAATTTAGAAAACACTAACATTTTATACTAATCGCAACAAAATTATATCAAACCAATAACAATATTGTTGCCAAAACATTTAAATGTGCAACCACACCAGATAATTATATGAAACTATGGAATTAAGAAGTGGTTACGTTTAAATTTACAAATAAATTGACAAATACGACTAATTATGTCATCAATGCAACTATGAGATATTTAAGTGCACACGGTAATTGCCTAACTGCCGCACTCAGAGACTTCAAATAACTTTAATGAGTACCTAATGTCAAAAAATTTCAATTAAATCTAGACCATAGACCCGGCAATAATAGCGACTAGTTTTGAATTGTCATTTTTTGACGTTAAATACTCATTAACGTTATTTGACGTCTCTGAGTGCGGCAGTAAGTAAATTAAAAACATCTCAACGGCAATAAATACGCCAAACAATAACTTGTTTCTTGTATAAAGATATAGTTTATTTAAAAATCTCACCGCGACAACCCTAACTTGACTGAGTAACTTTTCGCGTAGTGTGTATAAAACTCATTTAAAGTTCGCGACGAAAGGAAAATTTTAAGTAGACTACTAATAGTTCACGCTTAGTCACTATTCTATTTGGATTTGAAGGACGCATTTGATAATAGAAAGGGTAGTTCGCGATAATAATTGTTTGTAGATTACGATTGAGAGGTTGTTTGGCAGCCGGATAACGAGTAGTCGCTTTTTTCTATTTTCAAAGCAATATCTCTTTTTATACAGCTTGTAAAATGTATAATTTTAAGATTAGGAGATTTGAAAAAGGGCCTGTTTCACATTCGACAAGTAAGTTCTAAGTAGCGTACTTCGCAGATCATTTTTGTAATTTGAAATATATGTCAATTCTACTGCAAAGTAAGCTACTTCGAACTTACTTGTCGATTGTAAAACAGGCCCTAAGCATAATAAATTACTGGAAGCCTTTAGAAGAAGAACACATGAAAGAACACATTATAATGTGACAGAAAAAACATTCTAAATATTAACATAGTTGAAATCGATGATAATAATAAAGTTATTATAATACAACAACAACCGTTACCAGTTGGACAACCGTAACAAGCTGTAGAGTAATGCGAATGGACGTTAGTGGGTCGAGGGGAAGAGGAAGACCTATTAAATGAATGGATTGCATTTTTTGTGCCATTCAAATTTGTTGATGTGAATGACAAGGGAGTGGATGATTTGATGACAGCTGATTGAGATGTCAGAAGTATAAAACTAACTGCGCTCAGATAATCAGGAAACAGAATATGAGGATAGTTGGACAACCGTGCGGACAAAAGAAAAAATCTCTTAATCGTAATTTCATAACGTTAAATTGGAATCTAAAACCGTGTGGCGACTAAGGATAAATCAATGATGAGGAATGGGCAGCAGCATTCCTCTAATACCACCTAGCAATAGCAATGTACTGCGACTTTTGTGCCCGGCAATAGGCTCGCCACTTATTATATGGAACCTAACATAACTGGCAAAACGTGGGTGCTGGTTCACCTCTGCCTACCCCTTCGGGTATATAGGCGTGATTTATGTATGTATGTATTTGGAATCTTAAACCAATTTATCTTTAATGGTACGTTTGAAATAAAACAACTTTTACGGATAAGACTCGCGTATAATTTGGTGTTTGGCATATTAATTGTTTAACCCGGCGTTTCGATCACTTTACAGTGGCCGTGGTCACGGGGGACCACCAAATTATACGCGAGTCTTATCCGTCAAAGTTGTTTTATTTCAATTTATCTTTACTAAATCTTCGTTTCACTATACAATCAGTATGTGGAGTACTTTGGAACAGAGATCATCGTTTTTTGGAAACGTCACACTTGCCATAGCCATAGAGTCGTCAATGTATATACCCCTGCTCTTTTTAAAACAGTTGCTTCCAATTTGACAACGCCACACAACCATAAAACGCAGTGCCTAATGGCATACGAAAATGCTGAGCAAACATGATTACCCTCCCCTATTCTATAAAGTTTTCGAGTGTATTTCCTGGCAAAAGTGTGGTTGGTGGTGTATCTTTATTTTCCGAATATTGAAAGGTTTTATCTGGTAATGTTATTCTGTTTTTGTGTGATAACACTTTAAAACTCGCTGAATTGGTGACTAATTTGTTTTCATTGATTTTAGATGCGACAGCTTTTATCTTAACGATTATCCTTTTGTTGAGCTGGTTTTAACGAGAAATTTAATTTTAATTATATCTATATTCAATAAAAAATTCTTCTATAACTCATCGGTCTTTTTTATTGCGTTATTTAAATAAATATTTTTTACATTATTTCTTAGTTCCATACATATATGTTTTTGAATTATCACAACTAATTAAGAAGCGTTTATGCAAACGGCTAGTCAATTATTTTGTTCATTAATCATCCTGGACCTATTAACGATGGATGTGAGTTATGATATTACAATCCTTATATGGGTATACGAACAGAAGGCAAATTATCTGGGTTCTAATCGTGCGCAACATTGCATACGCAAGGTTGCAATGCTTCCGTTCCGACTGCCGGATTCTCAGTAATTACATTTGCACCATCGTAGAGAACGAATGCCTTGTACGAATGCGTTTATTCGTTTGACAGATATGTATAAATCACTTAACCCTGAATGGGCAGAGGTAAATAAACACGCACGTTTCGCAAATTATGTTACGTCCCTTGTAATAGAGGGCGAACCATTTGCCATCTAATCTAACAGGCACTCAAATCGCAGTATATTACTAGGTAGGTAAGGTAGTATAAGAGGAACGCTATTACTACGCTTTCTAAACCCTTTAGCAGCCTTGTACGACACCCACGAGAGAGAATGGGGGTTGTGACAATAGTATTCTGCTCTACTGTCGTCACTGCTTTGATATCATAATAATGATAATATATTAGAAGTTTGAATTATATAGGCATAATTTAGTATGGTGACGGCAGAGTAGAATACAATTGTCACCACCCCAAATCTCTCCCGTGGGTGTCGTACAAGGCGACTAACGATAAATCAGCGATGAGGAATGGGCAGCAACGTTCCTCTTATATCACCTAACAATAGTATTGCGTCTTTTGTGCCCGAAAAATTTCAAAAGGCTCGCCACCTATTACATGGGTCCTAACATAATTGGCTAAACGTGACTACTAGTTCACCTTTGCCTACCCCTTCGGGGATATAGGCGTGACTTATGTATGTATGAATGTAATTTAGTATGCCGCAATGACACAGTGAACCTTCTTGCTATCGAATATAGTCAACAATATCGTTAATTTTAAAATTATAGCAGTTTATCTTGCAAAATAACAACCATTGTTCATATATGGCTTTCAGAAAGAATGTACGCTTGAAACTTATTAGATAAAAATGTCTCATTTAGATATCAGATATATTTAATTTATGTTTTCATTAAAGACATAATTCACACCCACCTGATGAAACCCACACATATCGTTTACAATATACATTCATGAGTTATCCAAAAGAAGTCATCCGCAGAATGCCGTGTCCAAAATGTTAAGTAACCGTGCCTCGGTCAAAAATAAAACGTCCAATGATTATTCGAAGCATTGTCATAAAAGCCACAGCTCTTAGGGTTTCACACCTAAAGTTCAAAACTGAGATGTCTTGAGACATTAGTATGCTTAGAAAGTGCGTCCGTCCGTCATCGTATCTCATCTACTTCCTGTTCCTAAACGATATGCGGCGACAGTTTTGGTGCTATTAAGATATTACAGTTTGGTATGAATGGTATTACGTTCGATGGCCTTCTTTCTATACAACAGAGAGAATATGCTTTGGTCTTTTTGGTGGCACTAGTAATGGATGTTGAAGCAGTAAGAAGTAGTAGTGGTTACCTTTTATCACAGCAAAAGGCTACTTGAATGATGTAATCTTATATCACAAGGCTGTGTAGTCTGGTAACTCGTCGATTTTTTTATTTCATTTTTTTTCTTGTTTGTAGAACATACGAATCTTGTGTTTAAGCTTTTGCAACTTTTTAACATTTAGGGCCTGTTTCACAATCGACAAGTAAGTTCAAAGTAGCTTACTTCGCAGATCATTTGACAGTTGTAATATGAAATATATGTCAATTGAACTGCAAAGTAAGCTACTTCGAACTTACTTGTCGATTGTGAAACAGGCCCTTAATCTAATATTGACTACAGCTAATAGCGAGAGAAAAAATATAAGCAAATTTAATATAAGCAAATAATTATTTTTTTTACAAAGACGTTGATCGTTTTGATTTTCTAAAATGGAAATTGAATTTGATTTTCTAAAATTTTGTAGTTAAAAAAGTCTTGTAAAAATGGTAAAAAAAATATCTCCTATTTTTTGTAGATTCGTCGAGTATTTTTACGTTGAAACTGTTGATTGTAATCTATCTGCACTGCGTTGTTGAATTTTTAGTCTTGTTAATTCATCGGGTTATTGAAATAATAATAATATTGAGCCACAGATCTCACGAGCACGAACCTGCAGCCATTGTGTTGCTTCCACACCACTTGGTCCATCATCATATCTTTCCGTCGAATCAAGGTCGGCTAATGAGAAGGTTACTTGGCTACTACATTCAGAATCAGAATAAAAGTACGTATCTATTGCTGGCATTGTCGCATTGTGGTGCACACGATCAGTACCCATAATGCAATATATTAAAAATCCAGAATGTTCCCACAGTCCGCTTGGACATATTTAATTTGCAACGCACGTCAGTAACTATATAAATGTTTGTTATGTTAGTAAATCGGGTCTCTATAGTTGAAGTTTCTGAGAAGATATTTTAATGGCTCACACACAACGCAAGCCGTGGCTGTTTTTAATATAAAACTGTACTTAAATTGGGTTTTGGTTAACTTTTTACCTAAACCTTTACTTATTAGCTGTAGTCGTGTAAACATACATGCCTTTCTCCCACAGGGGTAGGCGGACATCACTTCTTTCCACTTGCTACGATCCTTACATACTTCTTTCGCTTCATCCAATCTCTTCATGAATGCCTGTCGGTTTCCGGTACTCTTGACTGGCTGTTTTTTAATAGACTTTCAATGTAATAAGAAAAGTTTTGAATGCTGAATCTTAAATTTCAGTTAATTTCTCAGCTTTACTCACATTCAGTGACTATTTTATGGATATTATTTTATTCTATTAATGTTTTCATAATTATATCTCAATGAAATATGCACTTTATTTTTCAGTACCAGTTTATGTGGTGGATATTGTCAGATTCCATTCCCCATTAAGGAATAGTTCTCTTCATGTTATTCCGCAAGGGAATTTTATTGGCTATCATTAATGAACCTCATCGTTTTCCGAGAACAATTCAAGCTTCCTGTAATAGTGTGAAATTGCAGAAAGCGTTTCGTTTTAGTCAAGAAATGGCAACATGAAGTCATTACACTTAAACATGGAGCTATAAAAGCTTATGGAAGCACGTAGAACAACGCGAAATTCTGATTTTATTGAAATGGTATCTCTTTATTATTTGAACATTATATAAATGTCAGAAAAATTATTACCTACACAGAAAAAGAGCGTCTGAATAATTTCATTCATATTATTTTCATCGGTTTTTCAAGGACTATCTATAATAATTATTAGGATTATTTCAAGTTTTGGATTGGTGGAGAAGAATAAGTTTTTTTGCTAAAGTTTGATGCTATGCATGAATTTCGTTTCTTATTGGCAAGTCGAGACTTTAAAGTAGGTGATTGTATCTCAGATTTTACTGTTGAAGAAAACACTTAGCCACTTCATACACGCAAGTCTACGCAAATCTCCGATATTCTAAGATTTTAGTCTCCAAGCGATTACTGCCATACAGATGCAATGAGTTTCGTACACGAGTCGTTTATCGCCGACATTAGTCCCGGGATTCGATTTGTATGGCGGTAGTAGCTTGGAGATCAATATCGTCAAATATCGAAGATTTGCGTAGGTACTCTAGTATACGAAGCGACTAAGGCTTTCATTCTTCAGCGTGTACCGATCGCGCACGCACGCGACCGGTGCATTTTGTATGAAGCTACGCAACCGGCCGCACGCGGAACAATGAAAGCTACTATGAAGCTTCATACAAATTGTGCCGGTTGCATTCGCACGCAACCGGCGACACGCCGAAGAATGACAGGGTCCTAAGAATCAGATATTCCACAAGAAACAGGTCGTCAGACACCCGAGCAAGATAAGGGGCAGCATATGATAAACAGAATGCAAGCAACATCTGAAAAGTATTGTTTAGATAAATTCCAAGATTAAAGGTCGGACAACGTTCCAGATACCCTTATCGCTGTATGTAACGATGCTAATTGTTATAGTCTGCGCAATTAGTGTCGGTAATAGCTGGCATGTATTTATGTACGAGTACGAGTATGTATTGCATGCGCAATCTTCACAGCACAAAGCGTATTGTGTTTTTATTGGGCAAATTTCAAAACGCCTAAAAGTGCGCATTTGGCTTGCCGTTGGCTTTCGATTCAGCTGGACGTTTATTTAAGGGGTGTGGCAGGTTTTTTGTACTACTGTTATGACTTTCATCGGGAATATTTTCATACATATCAGATACACAAATGACACCCATACTCCCGAAGGGGTAGGCAGAGGCGAACGCACGTTTCACTAATTAGGTTAGGTGTCATGTAATTAGGTTACGAGCCTATTGCCATTTATCGGACATTGAAATCGCAGTACATTGCTAGGTGGCATAAAGAGGAACGCTGCTGCCCATTACCCATTGCTGTCTTAACTTAACCCTTTGTTGCCTCATACGACACCCGCGGGAGAGATGGGGAACAATAGGGAGGTGGTGACAATTAGGTATATTCTGCTGTACCGTCACCACGCATGTGTTTTCAGTGAACCCAAAAGTGCCAATTTTACTAAGGATCTGTTATGTGCGGTTCATCATCATCATCACCATCACCAGCCCTATAATGTCCCAACTTCTGGGGCACGGGCCTTCCCTATGGATGGAAAAATAAAGGAAGATTGGGCCATGACCCACCACGCTGGCCCAGTGTCGGTTGGTGGGTATTAACGACTGCAGATGCAGCCGGGACCACCGGTTTAACTTGCCTTGCGAAGCACGGAGTAACTCGAAATAATAAATTTTTGGTCACCCATGCAATGACAGGCCTTAGCTAATATTGCTTAGTTTACGCAATCGCAGGTCAACCGCGCTGTGCCACTCCTCTAGCGAGCTCCTCATGTGCGCTTACCTTGAAGGTAATGAGGCGAGCATTGTGCTTAGAAACAAATTCCAAGACCTTCTTGGATCTACACGTGAAACGGGATGCAGCATCTTGATGTGCTCATTCTTTGTTTTAAAGGGCATTGTTCATCACAGTGTTTGTCATAAAATGATGTGCTCAATACCACAGTAGGTAGGTACTTTATTCCTTTTATTGCTAACGTTTTTTTTTGCATTCACTGTCCCAATTTTTTGTCACCGATATACTTTTGAAACGTTGTAGGTTCAATCCGTGATCCACCCACATAAGGCAACCTCAATAATATTTAATTGCACGCGAACCGAGCAAAAAATGGATCGTGTGTGTGTCTGTGTGTGTTCATTATTAGGCACAGAAACTTTCCATCAATTGTCCAAATCAACGGTTAAATACAATCTGAAACGCGCATGTAGGTGCGCGTACGCCGGTGACGTCACTGACCCACTTTGCGCGGTCGACGCACGCGCCGATAGATTCGTGGGTTGTGTGTTTGCTTGTTTATCTCTACGTATATATACATCGTTTTCTTGTTTAAGATAACTATGAATTATTAATTTATTGGCTAGTGTGA
Organism: Cataclysta lemnata; assembly: GCA_963931975.1. Classification (NCBI taxonomy): domain Eukaryota; kingdom Metazoa; phylum Arthropoda; class Insecta; order Lepidoptera; family Crambidae; genus Cataclysta; species Cataclysta lemnata. The sequence continues at coordinate 4,589,433 of OZ008363.1, forward strand.
ATGCCTGATCTTCCTTTTATTTTTACGTAGTATAGGCTGGGCGTTTGACCATAATCTCGACGGATGAAAACGATGATGAGGCCTAAGATGGTACACGCTCACCTAAAATATGGCTGTTCGCTCTGGCCTTGAAGATGACCAGATTATACAGATCCGGGAAAGCAGACCTCGGCAAAGAGAATACGAATATTACAGCTAGAAGTTGCTAACCCCCGAATACAGAAACGCTACTCAAATTTTGAGCATTGCCTAAAAAGCTAAGTGGACAATACCTGTCAGAACTTGTATGGAAAAACGTCACATTTGACAATAAATGTTGTAACGTTTCTGTATTCGGGGGTAAGAGTTCTACTCCTTAGCATTTCGCATAAAGTGAGCGGAAGCAAACCACTTTGTGCGAATGGGATAAATGTCCTAATACCTACTACAGAGTAAAGGATATTACAGAAATGCTGCCTGTACGAACAGAATGTGAATATTTTATTGCATGCATGCCTGTTTGGTACTTCGACGTGTCACCACCCCTGGCATTTCTTCTTTCTTTATGTCTTTTCTCTGTGTTGGGATTTTTGATTTATTAACGAATTTTCAACCTTTCTCACAGTCGTCGTCTCGTTTTTTGATCTCTATGAAAATGCAGTGGTTTCCTGTTTGGCTGGTGGTAATAATATTTTGATGTAATTTTTTTAATTTTTAGTAATAATAAAATAAGCAATAAAATAGTTTTTACACTCACACACCTAGGTAAGTAAGTCACTTACCTAAGCACTTGTGTTTTAGATACTAGATTACGGACAAATTTTACTATGCATAATAAATGTATTTAAGTAAGTGTAAGCTCTATTAACCACAATCATAAATTCCCCTATCGTGATTTGAACCCGGGATCGAATGACCGATATCCAGCGATCTGGCCATTTGACTGAATCAGCATAAATACATAATTATGACCTCTAATATCCTTAAAAATAGAGTACTCTATAATAGCTATAATTAGCTAGAGACAAGAGACAGACGCTTAAAAAACTAATATATCGCTGAATTGTTCCCAATTGTGCGATTTAATATTTATTGAAGTGATCACGAAGAGGTGAGATAGCCGGCTAATACCTACGTGCATTACCCCCCTTAATCGAAGTTAACGACCATCCCAAAGGCCGGGTCAACATCACAGCCATCTGATTCACGGCCAACGTCGAATGTTGAACCGCGAAATGGGGCAATGCCCAGACGCGGACGTTGGGCAAATGGAGGTGGCACGCGAGTTTTCTTGGACAATTGGTTTGTCACCTTAATTAATCGGTGGTCGTCGTAAATGGGTTTGGTGATGGGGTAGCCGTGTCGTGACGGGAGAGCAGAATACAATTGTCACCACCCCCATCTCTGCCGCGTGTGTCGTAAAATGCGACTAAGGGTGAAGACAGCTAGCTATATACAGCGATTTATGAGCACGATATATATGGCAATAGACATACATACATACATAAATCACGCCTATATCCCTGAAGGGGTAGGCAGAGGTGAATTAAACACCCACTTTTCGCCAGGTAAGTTAGTCCCATGTAATGGCAATAGGTCACCTAGTAAATGGGCCCTACCCTACCCTGATTGGCGAAACGTGTGTGTTGATTCACCTCTGGCTACCACTTTGGAGATGTATGCGTGAGTTTTGTATGTAGATATGTAAAATGTTTCTGCGAACATCAAGATTTGGTCTGCGAAAATTATCATTTTCCTGCCTAGTTTATCTGGGGTTAGAGCAGGCAGCGTGTTATCTCTGTCATTAATATCAGCCAGACGTCATCAAGTCATCCACTCCACTCAGTTTCATATTATACATTAGGTACACCGTTAATGTGCTAGTGATTAATTAATGTAAAGGATTTAGCTTAGGTTTTGCACGCCACTAGCCTGGGGTCCCCCAGGCTAGTGGCGGTCAGTATCAGGGTCGATTCTGACAATGGTTCTCTTAAACCTAAGATTAATTTGACAACAGTGTTTCTCTTTCATTCACAATACAGAATGAAGAGGAGAGACTGATATTAAGTTTAGAGAATCATGTCAGAATTGACCCTACTTGTGTATCAAGAAATCCGACCGTTGCAATTGACAACCTGTAGCCTGTAAGCCTGCCACGGGACGTTTACAAAGTATCTCTCTACCACTTAAGCCTTGACAGTGTTTTGTCTCGGGATTTGGTGGGAGTTAGAGCGAGAGGAAAATATATTTTTTCCCCCGAGGGGATTTTGTCCACGTCCCGAGCTAGGCCTAATGGTCAACACTGTAGGGTGGCCCATTATGATAACACAGGGAGACCATTTAAAATGTCGTTGGGCGATATTCGCACTATATTTACAATCAATTTCATATCTTATGGACAACCCTACGCTGCGCCCTTTGTCCCAGTCGCAGTCGGTCTCATTTGCGGTTAGTCCCATTCGCAGTTAGTCCAATACAAGTACACACCCACATATTACATGGGACCTAACTCAAGTGGAGAAAAGTGGGGGTTTAATTCCCCTTTGCCTACCCCTTCTTGGATATAGGCATGGTTTATGTATAGGTTCGTATGTGAGTGTTAGAAAATATCGATAAGCGTGGATCCCTTTTGCATATCGACGTTCAATCGATGATGTGTCGAATCAAAGCGAAGGCCTCGAAGCGTGCTACGACAAACAGGCGATAACGGCGGAAACCGCCGAGGCAATGACTACGCGATCAGTTCATTAGCATCGTTCTTCAATCATCGTGCGATTCGATTTGACAAGTTTGTTATTCTAGGCCGATTCCGATCTGATTAGCTGGCTGTGTGATTGACATGAAATTTCACCAGATAACAACATCTGTGCAAACAGCGGAATGGTTTTGCCGTGATTTTTTTTTTAATTAGGGATGTAGGTACCGTTGGCAAAATCGTGCGTTGCGCCTCAACATTAGTAGTCTACGTAGAAAATGTTGGGAAAACCATGCGGTATCTACTGGCAAAATTGTATTGTTTTGGGATTTTTTGACTTGTTTTTTTGTTTATTCCATGGAAGTCTTTTTGAACATTTACCGATTTCATCTTTTTTTCTTTTCTTTCAAGGACCTAGGCTGTTGGCTTGGCCATTCCTATCTATCGCCTAAGGGGTACACAGAGGTGTATCAACAGTCTACATACTTACATACATAAATCGCCTATATCCCCGAAGGGGAAGGCAGAGGCGAACTAACACCCACGTTTCGCCAATTATGTTAGGTCCCATGTTATAGGTGGCGGGTCTATTGCCATTTATCGGGCACAAAAGTCGCAGTACATTGCTATTGCTAGGTGGTATAAGAGGAACGCTGCTGCCCATTCTTCATCATTGATTTATCCTTAGTCGCCTTGTACGACACCCACGGGAGAGATTTGCGGTGGTGACAATTGTATTCTACTCTGCCGTCACCACACGGCTGAGTAGAATACAACAGTCTAGCCTTCAGTCAACATACACGGAAACAAACACAACAAATAATAGACTGTCGCTGTATTTGTCACTGTAGGTAGACAAAAAAAATGCGTTTCCGCCAATTCCAACAACAATAAACTCGCTGACACACATTACACGATCCAATTGCCGACCTTAGCCGGCCGAATCCACAATGACAGCCTCACCAAAAAGGTTACCACAGTGACACAGATAACAAAGATTAGTCAGTTCCCGCGCAAAAAAAAATAACAGTTAAGGCACCGACACGCGAGACATTTGCCGCGAACGCGTGGGCGCATGTGATGTGTGTGTTCTAGTCGGTCACTCGTAGCGCAATAAACCCGGGGGCCGTTGAACTGTCAACTCTGTTCCGATTGTAATTGGGCTTTAATTATGTTTGGTGTGCAACACCAAACAGCGTCCATGTTTATGGGTAAAGGAGATGTTCCAAAACGGCCCATCTACGTATTTATACACTATCTTAAAAAATTGAGAAAAAGTAAATGACTCTGGGAAAATTGTATATTACATACCTGTCTGTAGGTAGGTAACCATCTAATGTCAAATACAATACATACGTCAATGTTATAATCTAACATCTTCCTTCCGTCATGACGACCGTAGTCTAGGCTGCTGTATTGTACGGCTAAACATAAGTAAAACAAACCAAAAAAATAGGGCTTAAAAATAGGAATTTAACACGTAATAACTGTTTTATAAATTATTGTCTACATTTTGAATAACTGTACAAATATATGGGTCATTAATAAACTTTTGCCTGCCCGCCCCTTAGGATGATATCGGTCCCACCACACGGCACGCCTGAACCGAGGTCCGCGCCTTTGGAGGCACCCTCAGGCCTGCCGATCCAAGCTCCTACTCGGGTGCCCTACTGTGAGGCTCTCCGCGGCAGTGTATTTCCCCCGGGAGACGCCGTCCCCCCATGGGGGACACCTGCTGTGGAAGCACCCTCACAGGGAGTGCTCAACTGCAAGGCTTGAGGCCATAAATAACGCAAACCATCCATAAAGAAGGCCCGTGCCCCAGCAGTGGGGACATATAAGGGCTGGTGATTATGATGATGATGAATGCCTATACCCCAGCAGGGTGACATTTAAAGGCAATCCAGAGCTTGACATCAGCCTTTCCATAGTAATTATCAAAGCATACCGGATGCCCACATTCAAACACGCATTAACCGAAAACCCCTAATCACGTGATGCGATTTCTAATTAGCCATTGTTCTCGCATCAGCCAAATTGTCTTATTAAGCCCACGTGCTTTTAATTAAATTGTTAATCGGCGTTTTAATTGACGGTCGCTACCGAAAATCTGCGTAAATAACGCACACCCTAAATTCTATCCTTATATTATATGGTTATATTAAATACTATGATGCTATTAAAAACCCCCTCTCTCCCGCGGATGTCGTACAAGGCGACTAAGGACAGCAATGAGTAATGGGCATCAGCGTTACTCTTATACCAGCTATGCATGGGAATAGGCTCGCCATCGCCACCTATTACATTAGCTCTATCCTAATTGGCGAATAAAATTAAATTAAATTTAATGGCTTGATAAAATTTAAATATAAATCTTCAATTTAAATTTTATTCTTGAATTCTTCATACTTTTATTGTTTACCTCGACCTACAGAAACCTAGTAATAAAACATTTGTCTAATTTCTAGTCGATATTATCCTGTAGGTTTTTTCTAATCGTCTAATTATCTGCTAGACTTGCAGACCTGCCTGGCATGATCGTAGATAACTTTTTACCAACGAATTTGCTTGGTTATGTATCGTCGTACGAGTCGTAACTAGGTATAGAGGCGGTCTAAATGGATATTAACATCGCATAGAAAATTAGGCGCTGTATGTGTAGGGCGTTATATTTATATGTTGTTAGGGTTGACAACAAAACAATATAATTTTGAGCATTCAACAACTGTCATAACTTTTAAAATGTTTTGCTCCTCTCCTTCTTAGAGGGGCGATTCGTGCTATAGCCGTGTAATCGATGTAGTGAATTGACGACCAGTTTGGGTGAATGTTCAGATGCGCCGATTATGGGCCTAGAGGTCCCGGGTTTGAATCCTAGCGGCGCTTTAACAACTTACAACTTAAGGTACATTTGGACATTATGTACTCGAGTAAATGAATAATTGATAATAACTATGCCACACATCTTCATATTCGTTAAAATTGTTTTTATTTCAGTTTCATAGAATAATAAACCCTACCAATCAGATCAGATGGGTAGGGGACTACACTACTACTTCAGATTATTTTACATTATCGACAAGAAAAAAGAAAGAAAGCTCTGTGCTCTGGCGCAAAATGAAGTTCGTACACGATTGTTACATTTTAACTTAGATATTACCACTTTTGTGCAACGCAGAATGTAATAATGTTACGCTCTGTTGTGTACTGTTGTCAACCCTAAATGCAAGGCCATAATACATGGAATAGTAAATTATGGTGCAAGAGGAAGGTCGCCGGTCGACGACCGCGTCTAGACCGCTGCTCTCCACTACAACTACACTTACGACCTCAATTGATCATGTAGTTTTGTCTCTGCCGGCGGTCGAATATTGAAGCGATCGGTTTATGTTTACATAATACATTTACGTTTTACGTACTTTACGTCTAAAGTAAATAAATACACACATATATAAAGCACGCCTATATCTCGGTATGCAGAGTTGATTTAAACACCCACTTTTCGCCAATTAAGTTAGGTTAGGTATCCCATGTAATAGGCAGCGAACCTATTGTCATCTATCGAGCAGATAAATCGCAGTATTTGCTTGGTGGTACAATGGGATCGCTGCTGCCCATTCATGATCACTGTTTTAACCCTTAGTCGCCTTGTACGACACCCGAAGGGAGAGATTTGAGGTGATGACAATTATTGTATTCTGCTCTGCCGTCACCAAAATACATTTGACATCATCAAAAAGTTCAATCATAAACAAACTTACTAACGACTTTTAGTCGACCACAAATATTGGTAATATAATACCTATACATAAGTCCTAAGATATATTATTATGCAATCAAGTAAATGCGGCCTTAATATCACCCCGTTTCTACGAGACGATGTCGTAAACGTCGGATGAGGTCGTCCCAGTATTGCCCCGTAGTATGTATACCTTTTTTATAGCAAGCACTTAGAATGCAGAACTTATTTCCGAATGCCTGGTGGGACTTTTATTGGGCACGGGTTGTTGACTGCTTTTAAACCTAAATAAATATAAAACTCCGTTTTATAAATAAGGTTTACGTTTGATTCATATAATATCACGTCTTTCTCCCGCATGAAATGAATTCTCCCACACATGAGGAATGGGCAGCAGCGTTCCTGTAATAGGTACCACTTAGCAATCTACTGCGTTTTTCGTGCCCGGTAAATGACAATAGGCTCGCCACTTACCTATTACATGGGACCTAACATAATTGGCGAAACGTGGGTGCTAATTCACCTCTGCCTACCCCTTCGGGGATATAGGCGTGATTTGTGTATGTATGTAGGTTTCTTCCACATGAAGCAGAGATCGCTTCTTTCCACTTGCTACGATCCTTGCATCTTCATCCAATCCCATGAATGTCTTCATGCATGCCCGTCGGTTTCACCTTTTTTAATACTTTCAATTGTATTGACAGACGAAATAAAATTGCATCTAACTCGTTTGTCTGTCCCTGAAAAGGTAGACAGCGTTGTATTAACACCCATATTTCGCCAACTTTGTTAGGTCCCCTGTAATAAGGGACGAGCTTATTTCCATCTACCCAGCACGCAGCATAGCAGTATATTTTTGCCAAATTAATATACTAAGAACGCAGGTGCCCTTTGCTCTTGATATTGCATTTTTAACTCTCAGTCACCTTACACGTAACCCGCAGGAGTAATAGAGGTGGTGGCAATTGTATTCTGCTCTTTCGTATATGTTCATAGCAAAAGGACTTTCCCAAAAGACTCGATTTACTATGATGAATGTGAAAGAACTCTTCAAGCTTAAATGCTATTTATTATTGTTTCACAATCGACGGGTAAGTTCTGAATAGCTTACTTGGCCGTTTAATTGACAGTTGTACTATGTAATATACGTCAATTGAACTGCTAAGTAAGCTATTCAGAACTTACCCTAAGAGTCAAAGAAAATTTTGGTGATCCATTGAAACATTTTCCGTTTCAATTCAGAAACCGCTGTCGGGCACAGAAATGTCTACCCCTTGTTCTGCCCTGTCTTCTGATTAATATTATCTGGGATCCAAACAATTAGTCCATTCTGCACAATAGAACCTTTCATTTAGGAGTCATATCGCACAATTCATTATTTATCTACAAGCATATACCTACTGGTATCTAGGCATATAGGTACAAGGTGTTACAACAAATTTCAACAAATACATCCAAAAATAAATAAACAATTTATTCTTCAAGCACAACCCTATTTTAGTAAACCAAAGAGCAAAAGTCTGTTTACATTCTTACCTAATATCCCCGGAGAGGGATATCATAATCACAATAGAAACAAAATATGAAAGCGGGTGCTGGTATCCCTTAGTTAAAATAGTTTATGCCACTTCAAATTGACTTGTATTGTATAGCTTGCTAGGGTTGGCATTATTTTTGGCTTTGACTTATTTTTGTAACACGAATATAACGACTGAAATCTCTCTCTCTCAAATATGTAGTATGAACCACCAAAAAATAGTCGTCACCACACTGCTCCAATTTTGGCTTTCTTTCTGTCACGGCTCATCTCCTCATACACACCCATCGGCTTCATAATGATTTGTATGGATGAATGATGTGTAGGTATGAACCTCACACAACTCATCCATCTCTTTAAGTGTTCTTCCTCTACTTCGACACCCATCCACATTCACGTCCGTAACTCATTTACTGCCGCACTCAGAGACGTCAATTAACTTTAATGAGTATTTAATGTCAAAATTTTTTATTCAAATCAAGACCATAGACCCGGCAAGAATAGAGACTAATTTTGAATTGTCATTTTTTGTCGTTAAGTACTAATTAACGTTATTTGACGTCTCTGAGTGCGGCAGTTAGCCACGTGCATTTTAATCCCGCCTCAAAGCATATCCAAATAACCAAGCCTAACCAACAAAAACTATTGCTACTACCAATCAATACTTAGGGGAAGTCGGCTCATAGAGGGCATACTGCCTAAAGTAGGCGCAAATTTGTATAAAACTGTTGACATTTGTCCCTTAGAGCGAGAACTTGCATTCCACATCCCATTAAGGGAGCGAGCAGATATAAGACTAACGGGAAGATACATAGAATACATACATACATATGTCACGCCTTTATCCCACAGGGGTAGGCAGAGATCACTTCTTTCCACTTGCTAGGACTTCACTTAATCGGAATATATCCATTTAGAAATAGGTTTTAAATTAACCTTATTTTGTAACTTGTAGTTATAGTACCTACGTGAAACCTTTCTCACTCCACCCACGTCGTCTTCGCAGCATTTCATAAAAGACAAGAAAATGAAGTCAGAATAGTAAAAAATTAAAATGAAAAATTTCTTCTTTGTAATAACTTAATTAACTATAATACCTATACCTAATGTACTTTATTTAAAAATCTTATCAACTTTTAACAGGTGATTTCTACAGGTTAAAAGAACATTGACGGAACAATTCTTTTTTTAAGTTTAAAAATCATCATTAAATGATTAAAAACCATTCTTGTGCAAGAGCTCTCGTTTTATGCAGTATACTCGCTTTGGGTTGATTTCCCCAACCCGATTGTAATCACGCCATCTGTAACTAATGTAGTACATACACTCAATTTTATTTCGGGAACGAGTACTGTGGTTTTTTATCGTGAATCCTTTTTTGTTGCAGGTAAACGAACTGATTTTTTGCCAGCACGGAGGGAATGTTTAACACGTGTCAGGTATAATGCTTATTTGTATGTTATTTTATTATCTGTAATAATAGGTTATATGTTATGCCGATGGTCCGGTGTTAAACTAGACTTGGATGGATCAAGTCAATGTCCGTTTATATTCTGAATCCTCATTCGTCATACTAGATATGTTTATTGATATCATATGCATGAAGTGCCGAAGTACTGTCTAATCTAAAACCAGTTCTTTATAATGTTGGTGTAAAATTTTTCCTTCTTCTATGGGTCCGTTTTTTTCTTATACCTATATTATCATCATCATCATATTCCAATCCTGTTCCCAGTTTATCCGGGGTCGGCGCAGTATATTACCTCTTCTATTAATATTGTCCATCACATCATCCTTCACACCGGAAAGTTGCCAGTGATGAATAAACATATAGAAAAGCGATGAAAGGACCATGCCGACCTTAGATTAATTTTATATTTTGATTGATACTTTAAAGTGTTTGGTACATCTAGATACTTACGATCGACGATAGTATTATAATATATCTACGTTACAACATTATTTTCATGTTATTAGTGGTATGGTATACACATGTTGCTAAATCAATAAAAAACTTACAGTTACTATTAGCAATATTACCTACATGTAAATATAATCGTTACAAGTCAAAGCCAAACCAGCTCTTCAGTCCATGGCATTGATCTCATAATTGCTTGTCAACACATGTCATTTATGGATTGCTGCCGATCACAACACCCCTTATCAATTGAACCGTGGTGTTTGGTACACTGGACCGGACAACTATTATAAATACACACATGGGATGGGGGATAGAAACACAGTCATGCCCTTTATCCTTAGAATCAAGTTTTGTCAATACTATACACATGTTAGAGATCACCACTTATTACTTAGTCAAATTTAAATTGACTAGAACTAACACTAATCTTTTTTTATTATTACTTTAATAGCTTAGCTTCTAAACTGACAGATTTTCATACAAACTTACACCCCCATTTCCATGGGGGTAGAATTTCCAATAATCCTTTCTTAACCTCTACGCTATAAAAGGAATCATGGTGCAAAATTTCAAGGTTCTTGTAATCCTAGTAGTTTGGACTGTGCGTTGATACGTCAGTCAGTTTTCCTTTTTATATAAACAGACAGATAGAAAAACATATTGAAAAGCGTTTGATTTGTATATTTTTGTAATGTTTCTGCTTGATAAGTACCATCAACATTACAATTACAATATTACCCACCATTCTTTCTCTTTAAAGCGTTCCAGATTCCAACTGTTGTTTTGTTAGGTTCATTTGTTAGCTTACGCTAATCTGGTGATCAATCAACCACAACCCTTGGTTAAACACTGCCCACAGATAAAATGAATTATTACCGTCACTGTTCTGGCTAGTGGCATTATTGACTGTCTGATCGATAACCGGTGCGGTGATATCGGCCACGGCAGCTGGGAATAGTCCCCCACATTCCACTTACCCCGTGGGAGCTTCACGCGTGGACGCTCGGGGAAACACTGTAACGAATGGCCAACGCCATGCAGGCACGTGTACAGGCAAATGTACTCCGATCGGGAATCAATGGTCGTAAATAAATGTAGTCAACAAGTAATAAACCAGCGCTAGTCGTGAGGGCATTTATTTTAGCACAAAACAGGTTACAGCCAATAAAATAGCAATAGAAAAAAATTCAATTTATTAATAATTTAACTAGGTTGGAACCCTAAATGCTCTTACTGGCTAAAACAATATAACTTATTAATAATAATATAACGCTAAACAAATGGTAAAATATTGAAATATAATACAAAAATGTAAATAAACACAGAAAAATATCCGGTACCTAATAATAATATTTGATGAAAAGTTATTTCAATAAATTTGTTGCCTCTCAATCTCAAATCAACAGCGTCAAATCATTTTTATTGGCCGTCGTTTTCGATCATATATTAATAAATTATTTATGATCGAAGTCCGCCGTATACACACCCTACACGCCGTCTCATTGCTCTCTTATTATTGAAATTGTTGCAGGTTTTTTTGCGAATAACCGGCTCCCGTTAGACCCAGCACAATTATCGTAGGCAATTAAGTTTACTATCCCATTCCATCCACTAGAACGGTTTGTACAATAAAACTGAGGCGCCGCTTCGTTAATTCCTAAGCAGTAAAGCGTAATGACCTGATGGACAAAACACGTATCACACACACTGCACACCCAAAATCTAAACTTGACTTAAAAGATAATTATTTCTTACACTCAGTTTTGATTTCATAAAATAGTTAAATACTTTTCTGCTTGTCTGTTCCATAAGAAAAGAGGGTCCACTGGGCACCACACGTATATACTTGATAGGAGGTCGAATGGGCACTTTTGTGTAGGTAAGGTCCAATTATGGAGGTCCAATGGGCACTGAACCATATATCATCTAGCTAGCCCAAAGTTCAGTAGAATTGAAGCACTTGATGTACAGGATAACGGGCAGATAACGACTCGGGTGTGACAAATATCAGAGTTCATCACAAACGAATTTGAACAAACAAATTTGACGGCCGCCTTGCTCAGATTGCTGGGTATTGGCCAAGAGGTCCCTGGTTCGAATCCTGGTGGGGGCAAACTTTGTGATGACCACAGATGTTTGTTCCCGAGTCATGGTTGTGTATATATTTATGTAGTATATTTTCAACATTTTACATACATACATACATAAATCACGCCTATATCCCCGAAGGGGTAGGCAGAGGTGAACTAGCACCCACGTTTCGCCAATTATGTAAGGTCCCATGTAATAGGTGGCGAGCCTATTGCCATTTATCGGGCACAAAAGTCGCAGTACATTGCTATTGCTACGTGGTATAAGAGGAACGCTGCTGCCCATTCCTCATCGCTAATTTATCCTTAGTCGCCTTGTACGACACCCAAGGGAGAGATTTGGGGTGGTGACAATTGTATTCTACTCTGCCGTCACCACACGGCACATTTTCAACATTTTTATATACATAATTATATTAAAAATATGTCCGTCATCTAGTATCCATAATACAAGTGCTTAGGCTACTTACTTTGGGCTAGATGATAGGTGTGAGTGTACAAATATTTCAATATTTCATTAAATTTCAAAAAAATTCCCCTGCCAGGTTCGATTTGGTCAACCATCGCATGAGCGACCTTAGCGAATATCGCTGAGTTTACGCAATCGCTAGCCTATCTGCATCATCGAGCTTCTCTGTCTATTCGAATGCGAGAACAGATTCGTCACGTGGTTTGCTCTGCTGTGTAAGAGCACATGAGTAAATAAACGGAACAAAGTGACAGCTTCTCCACTCGGTGTATGAGCGTAAACCGGTTTTTTCCAGTCTTGCCTAGCGGCCAGTGGACAAGCTGTCACTCTGTTCCGTTTATTTACTCACGTGGTAAGAGGCAGACCTCTGAGTGGGCTGCTTAAACCCTGAGCTTTTGGCAAATTTTCTGGATATACGTCAATAAGCTGGCCTGCATTCGAGCTGCTGTAGGCCTAGCACGGGACGTGGACAAAATCTCTCTCCACCACTTGACACTGTTATGTCTCGGGATGGGATCTCAGTGGGAGTTAGAGCGAGAGGAAGATATTTTCTTTTTCCCCGTGGAGATTTTTCTCTGAGCTACTGGGACTGATGGGTTGTTGGCACGGTAGCGCGCGAGAGTGTTCGCTCCCGCCGACATCTTCTACAGGACTGCGTTAATTTTAGAATTAGTGTTGCGTTTAGTCGATTCTGGCTTGTCGATTGATTGTGGTGATATCGATGAAATATAAAATTTAAAGGTTTAATTAGAGTGATGTTATTAATTCATCACATATTTAGAGTGATGTTATTAATTCATCACATTATTCATTCATGACATTCGGGTTATTAATTCATCATCTGCCTGTCCTGTTCCCAGTTTTACTGGGGTCAGCTTTAATAACGGTGAGAGGTCATCATCCACTCTTTTTGATTTATTATCATCCATCGCACCGGAAAGGTGAGATGAAGTTTTGTTTGTTTTTTTAACACAACGTTCCAACTCACAAGCATTTTATTTCTTGCTACAAAAATAAAAACAAAAGTAGTTTTTGATAAAGCTGTTAAACATATTTGAACATAAAAAATAGACCTTGCAATCACCTATAAGGTTTCCACTAAACCACTTTCAAAACCACAACAGTGGTTCGAGAGCACAGTAGAAAAAAGTAGAAGACTCACAAAATCACAATCGATGTACAGTGAGCAGCATGTTAGCTTATACAATACTGTCAAACAGGACGTGTCGTGTTTTTTATTTAATGGTCACCAGCCTCAATTTCTGTCATGGGTGGCGTACAAGGCGAGTAAGGTTAAGTTAAGACAGTGATGAGTAGGTACTGAGCAGGAGCATTCCTCTTATACCACCTTGCAATATACTGCGATTTATGTGCCGGGTGGATGGCAGTAGGCTCGCCACCTATGATATCGGACCTAACACAATTAGCGAAACGTGTGTGTTAATTCACCTCTGCTTACCTCTTTGGGAGTAAATAGGCCTATTATGTATGTATGTCAAACAAGAATAGAGGCTATTGTTAACTTGGCACGTGATGATGAGTGATGACTGTACCTACGTGATAAACCTTGATTGAGTTATCATCACGTGCTACATCGATTGTCAGGTATTAAATAACGGCTTAATTTGAACACGCGAAAATAGAAAGTTGACGTAAGTCAACTGCTGTCTGCTGTTACTTTAATGAAAAAAGAACAAGCTTAAATGGTTATATTACGTGATATTTTTAACTGCGTATAAATTATACAAAACGTGAGACACCGTGATGAGTGGCGAATGATGCCCAATTTATACAACAGTGTGACCTGTAAAAAGATTAAAAAAATATTTTTAATTAAAAAGAATTGTTTTATCATATTTTGAAATCTGAACAATATGAGATGTAAAAAGTCTACAAAAATAAAGTCTAAATACTGCCTGGAACCTTAATAAAAATACCACATTATGCAAACTAATTATTTTAATTTATGAAATAATTTACGGTGTTGTTTCAAAAAAAAAGTGTTTGAATCGTGGATTGTTTAAGAAGTGTGTAAATCAGATATGCTGTCGCAACGCTGTCACAAACTATTCGAAAAAAGGACAACATTAGATTTGCAATACTTCTTTGGTAAAACGCGTCTCAAACACTTTTAAGTAATCACACCATTATTGTTTAAAATTTAATTGCAATCGACTCTTGCGCCGCACTACTCAAATCTATTTTCATGATAAGCCTGCGTCCGCGCAGTTACAGATTAAATATAGAGCACATTAAATCACGTGTGTGTTTAGTTAGTCTAGTCTGCTACGAGACATGGGAGCGCACGAACGTAGAATCTCTGATGATGATTATATTTTCTTGTAGTAGACTTTGTTTAAACATCGTTGTTGTAATTCGTTTCAATTATACTCTTTGTAGTAACAATGATAAATTAACATATAAAATAATCACTATAGAAACTAGAACATATGCGGTTAAAACAAATGTCTGTTGTCCAAGGAGCCTGGAGTTGAAAAAGTGTGATTTTATCTAACAGGGAATTTAGAGAACCCAGTCAGGTTAGATTACAATTTTGTTTGTTATATAGAATTGTATGAATATTAAAAGCGTTCCATTGATTATTTTCTATTGGAGGAGGAATGAATGAACAATATCGATCGTGGCAACCCCAAGCAAATCTTATTGCCTTTAAAAAAGCTGGGGTGCTGGTAACCCCGTTAGACTAAAGCGATTGAGTCAGGGTCATTATTCATGTAGGAATTTTTCATTCAAATGCAGCTTCCCCGTTGTAATCGAATAATCGTACCATGTTTATAGCCAAATATCTAAATAATGCGTACTTTTCATGTGCGACGTGTATAATTTTTAACTTAATTGACTTACTACTTATGGTCTAGATTTAATTGAAAATTTTTGACATTAGGTTAACTCATTGAAGTTAATTGACTTCTCTGAGTGCGGCAGATAGTTATACGAAATTTCCATGTATATTTATTATGTATTTGATATCTGAGATAACGTTCTAGCTACTTCGAATTGATGATATCTGGACAAAATAAAATGGTGCTAAATAGTAAAATTAGTGTTCAACTGAAGACTTTTGTTGACACTTTCCTGCTCATGGGCTCATGGGTCATAGAACTTCGCCTTTGTATTATTTCCTGGAATATAAGAGCGCATATAACTAAAATTACGCCTGTGCTTTCTCAGTAAATGGGACAATAAAGATTTTGTCCACGTGCCGACTTTGCACACGATCTCCATAAGGTCCTTTTTGTTTTGGCTAATCTCACTCGAGAGATCTGTAATTTTTCTGTTTACATGCCAACGACCCCGACAGTGGTGAGTGCACCACGTTTTCCGTCTCGCTCTTCCCCAAGGGGATTTGATGGTGTTCTCCTTGTCAATTTTGTGGGTTCGTAGTAGAATGCGTTCAAATCGATTTGTCTCACCTCAACCCGTAGAGATTCAATCTCCGATGCTATCGCTGTCTCTTCTTGCCACGTTTTAGGGTTCTCCGCAGAGATGGTGCGATCATGTGTTGTAATGTTTACATTGTGCACTGTTATGTCATAGTTGGGTTTGCCCGTAACTGATTGCATTTTTATGGCTGGATGCGGGTTTTCGTGGCCTTTTACAAGATACGATAACATCTGTTGAGCCTTGACTTTGGTACCCTCATGGTCTATTTTATTTAGATACTTGTCATTATGTGGCGTGTGACTAACAGAGTAATGAACATGAATGTTGATGGAGGGAAAGAGGAAGATTACAGGTGAGATGTGAATGTAAATGAAGTCTATGAGGACATGACATCTTATAGGAGTGAACGGAACGAAAATCATACTACCCTGACCGTAATTGAAATGGAATAAGGGCAAGAGGATGATGATGACTTGTCGTATCCTGGACTTAGTCAAATTGATGATTGCTATGGAAATTACTCGTTTGTGCGATCCTCCAAGTTTTACGCCATCTTATTTTTATCATAATTTTTATCAAGAGCCACTTTCTGCCGCACCCAGAGACGTCAAATAACGTTATTGAGTACTTAACGTTAAAAAATGACAATTCAAAACTCTCGCTATTCTTGCCGGGTCTATGGTCTAGAATTGAATGAAAATTTTTGACATTAAATACTCATTAAAGTTAATTTACGTCTCTGAGTGCGGCAGTTACAGTTGGACACAATGATGCTGATAAGGTTCTTCTTATTCTTGGTCATGTCCTGTTTCCCGTTATCTAGAGTCGGCGAAATATGTTTCCTCTTTCATTACTATGGGTCAGACGTCATCAAGCCATCCACTCCCTCTTGATTCATACCATCCATCAAACATGAAAGGTGCTAGTGATGGATGAATGTACTATAGGAAAAAAAAAGTAGAGTGACTAATGTATAAAATAAATAATGAAAACTTGGAAAAGATATGGAGAGAGGCTGATGAATGAAATAATATTAAAATAAAAACTCCTTCGTTGCCAAGAGGACTGCTCACCCTTGACCGAGTCTCGAACCAGTCCCGGGCGTCGGATTTGCCTTTTTTGTCGTCTCAGGGCACGGAACTGTCTCCGTTACCAACCGGCCGGTTTCAGAAACACTTGGTTGCGCAAGAGCGGACCGGCCTGCGCTAACACTTTGACTGTCCGCGTTTATGCATCCAGATTTTGAGTGCGTTTTTGTTACGTAACTAACTGGGTTATACATAATAATTAGAGATTTTCCGACTAGTCGCCGACTAATCAGCCACTCTTAAACATGGAATCTCGTCGTAATTTACATTTTGCGAGTTTGCTTTTCGGTATAATAAAAGATAAAAATCCACCATATTTATTTCAAAAACTTCAGTTTACTCAACGACAGCGAATAAGAGATCGAATGCAATACCCAGTTTTCAAAACTGCCGCATTTCGTGGCAGTTTTCGATATTCGGCTTCGAAGTGCTGGAATAACATCCCTCCTCCTTTGAGACATAGCTTTAGTATAAGAACATTTAAAATTAAATATAGAAAATATTTACTGAACAGTCAAAAAGCCGATTAAGTAATCATAGTAAAAACAGTGTAACATTGTTATATATTATATAATTATGTATATGTGTATATTTGGTTTATATTGTATAGTATATCTAAATAGTTAAACGATGTCTGCCTCGTATTCAAAAATATTTATGTATTTGTTTAATAATGTTAAAAATTCCTGTGCAGAGAAGAAGCAGTATTGTTTGCGCATTGTCTAACGCTATTTTGTATTAAGGAATAAGTACCTAGTAAAATAAGTAATTATGGTATCCGCAAAATACCAGCGTTGAAGCACTATGTGCCTCGGCATAAGCTGAGCGGGGACCTATTTGGCCTAAAAGTAATATTTAAATTTGTGTTTATTATTGTTAATTTCTTTTTTGCCAAATAAACTTTATTTCATTCATTCATTCAAGATTATGGAAGCATTCGTAATCCAATTCGGAAATTTCTGAATATTCCCAATGACCATGATCGGCATGGCCGACTAGTCGGCCCATTAGTCGGCCCTTTTACAACCGACTAATCGGCTAGTCGGCCAAAGTCGTAGTCGGGACATCTCTTATAATAATATCTCTGTTTATTTTTGGCTCTCACCCTTCAATTTTATGTCGTTCTCTCTCCCTGCCTCTCACTGCACTTGCAGTCGTTAACACCCACCAAAACGTACTGGGCCAGCGTGGTGGATTATGGCCTATTTTCCCAATATTCTTCCATCCACAGGGAAGGCATCTTGGGCTGGTAATGATGATGAATGATAAAGGAAGCCAGTATGAATTTCTGCGATAAAAAGCGTTTAGCGACAACCCTATCACAACGTCCGTCCGTACGTCACGTACATTTACATACACGCCTATATCCCTGAAGTTAATTCACCTCAGCTTACCCGGCAGGTTAATTAACACGTTTCGCCAATTATGTTTGGTCCCTTTATGTAATAGGTGGCGAGCCTATTGCCATTTATTGGGCACGAAAAACGCAGTACAATGCTAGGTGGTTTAAGAGGAATGCTGCTGCCCATTCCTCATCACTGTTTAATTAAGGGCTTAGTCGCCCCCGTACAACCCCGCGGGAGTGATTGGGGGAGGTGACAATTTATTGTATTCTGCTCTGCCGTCACCACACGACACACGGCATTCGTTTTATATTCTGCCTTCCATGGGGGAAGACTTGTGCGCCAGCAGTGCGCTGGTAATGATGATGAATGATGAAGGAAGCCAGTATGAATTTGTGCATTAAAGAGCGTTTGTTGGCAACCCTATCGTGACACGTTGGTTCCGTTTGATGAACTCGAGCGCAACGTCGCGTGGCGTTCGCTCTAAACACTTCCGCTTGCATACACCGACGTATCATTAACTGTGTAAAACACATTTTAGCCGACATTTTGTGCGTAGAAATTGGCGACTGTCGTCGATTATGGCGGTTTTTGAAAACCGGGCGTCTCAGCAGGTAAAAATCATCGTTAACTGTCTCTGAATCCTCAGAATTCTTGTCACCACCGCCAATCTCTACCACGGATGTCGTACAAGGCGTCTAAAGGTTAAAACAGTGGTGACGAATGTCAACGTTCTTGTTATGCCACTAGTCAAAATACTGCGATTTAGGTAATGTAGACGTAAATGTAGTTGGCGAAATGTAGATAGGGGGGTTTATAATTCACCTGCCTCTGCTTACCACTTTTGGCATAAATTGATGAACATTGACGGCCGCCTTGGTCGAATGCTCAAATTGCTGGGTATTGGCCAAGAGGTCCCGGGTTCGAATCCTGGTAGGGGCAAACTTTGTGATGACCACAAATGTTTGTTTCCGAGTCATGGTCGTGTATATGTTTATGTAGTATATTTTCAACATTTATATACATAATTATATTAAAAATATGTCCGTCATCTAGTATCCATAACGCAAGTGCTTAAGCTACTTACTTTGGGCTAGATGATAGGTGTGAGAGTAAAAAAAAAAAAATATTTATTGAGTTGGTATAAAAAATATTGTAATACATTATTTCTTAGGCGACCAAAAAACTCGTTTCGTCACTAACGTACCAAGGGAAAATTATTTATGGGAGTTAATCAATCGTTCTTCTAATTCCGAATCGAGATTAATAAAAAGATATATCGCGCTTCTTGAATATAAAAGAGTCACAAATCAAAAACGCTTTGCATTCGAAAATGAGTCTTAATTCCATCGATTTTAAATACCTACGGAATGTTTTATAGTATGATTTTTTTATTAATTGAGCGATATATAGACTACAAAATTTACGATGCGTCGGCCGACTAATTAATGATTTGTAATTTTGTTACTACTCTACATGTTTGTGAATCATTTATACATTTAACTTTCCATCTATTTTTCATTTGCTTTTTTTTGCTCTCTGTATAAAATAAGAAAAAGGATTCCGACTCCTGCGACCCTTTGACTATCATCATCTTAATGCCATAAGAAGAAGTAGAAATATATAACACCTTCCGTTCACTACGGTTAGATATCATAGAGACATCCACTCTCTTTTCATTAATAATATAAATATTTTTTAATATATATATTTTTTTTTACACTCACTCCTATCATCTGGCCCAAAGTAAGTAGCCTAAGCACTTGTGTTATGGATTCTAGATGACGGACATATTTTAATATAATTATGTATATAAATGTTGAAAATATACTACATAAACATATACACAACCATGACTCGGAAACAAACATTTGTGGTCCCCACAAAGTTTGCCCCTACCAGGATTTGAACCCGGGACCTCTTGGCCAATACCCAGCAATCTGAGCATTCGACCAAGGCGGCCGTCAATCACAGAGGAAATAACATTCAAAGCTTCTTATAGAATATTCTAAGATCCAAAGATTGATAATAAAACAAACCATTTCGAAAACCAAGACGCATCACATGGGAAGTTAATTTCATTTTCTAATTTGCGTAATTTAGTACAGGTATATAAAAACACTCCCCTAATATAAAAGATGGACTATAGTTAGGTAGTCATCATAGTTTAACACTGTTGCTGTCACTTTTATTTGCTGTATGAAAGATAGAGTTATCTGCAAGTTTAAACTATGACTAACTAGTCCATGTTTTATAAATAAGGGGGACAAAGTTTCCATTAAACAAATGTCAATTTTTTACAACTATTCTTATATTGGACACGACGGTCGCCATGTTCTTTTTTCAGTAACATATTAGTTTCATACATTTTATTCGTTACAAATATCAAGCTATATTTACAACCACCCACCGATTATGTTCCATCGAGACAGAAATTAAACAATGAAGAGTGGACCGCGGCCACAATCGTCAATCAATACGCACTCTGGGGGTCGATGACACCGTCAAGGCGTTGACCGATCAGCTGATTCGAACTGGATTATTACGTGTGAAAACGACCGACGCAGCCGTGAAAACCGCCGGGAAATGGACGCTGCTGATTCAATCGGTCGGTGGGAGGAAGTAATGATGTTAAATTATGTAAACGACACTGTTCAATTCGTCAGAGGTGTCGAACATGTTGTGGACGTAATAAAAATAAACTTTTATTTGGTATAAAGTTACTTAATGTGTAAAATGAATAATAAAAATTAGAAAAAAAAATACTGCATTAATATTTCTAAATTTTAACACAATGCAATGCAATGATGCATGCCTATGCTAATCAACCATACACACATACATAAATCACGCCTATATCCCCGAACGTGGTGAGCCTATTGCTATCTTTTGGGCACGGAATCACAGTACATTGCTAGGTGGCATAAAAGAAACGTTATTCGTTCGTTCATTACCCATTGCTGTCTTAATTGTCCACCACACGGCTGAACAAATTCGCTTCAAACAATTCATAGTGCGTTGTAATACTTGTAATTCTATGTTAAAAATGTGCGTTACCTTGTCTTTACTTTCTCTTGTGAGGATTATTCTGAAAATTCACATCACAGCTGCGCGCGCGCGCACCGTGGATTGTGTCTAGAGTTCGCTCCACGAAAGAAGTCCCTTGGCTTAAACCTTAACTCTTTGTAATAAGAGCGAAAATAATGTTATTGGAGGGACTTCTTTTGTGGAGCGAACTCTAATTACACGACGTCACGCCGTGGTTTGCGGTGGAGAAACTTAATAGTTTTACCCCCGTTTTGCCAATGTAAATTTAGAAACTGTTGCGTCCGCGCTTGGTTTTATTGTCGTGGCTTTAAGTGACGACTCCACACGAAAAAACTGATCTTATGAATGCCTACTGTAAGATTTTGTATCTTGGGTAGGTACTTACGAATAATCACAAATAAATACATATTCTCAAAGAGAACAAAATTTTCTATAGTAGATTCTATTAATTATGATCTTGAGGCGGGAATCATAATTTTTCGAAATTCTTTTTCTAACCACCAAAATCTGTGTACTAATTTTTCTAACATTTATATAATGTTAAAATTAAAATCGAATAGATTCTATTATCTAAATAAATATTATGTTCTTCTTCTCCTTGCCCTTAGCCCACTGTAAGTTGGTCGAAACAGCATGTCTTTCTCTTCTATTATCTTTTAGACATGAGGTCTAACTTGATGAATTCAAATATGTTTTTCATCATCGCTGGCGAAAGCCTTAAACAATACGCACTTCTCATCTCACTTTAAATTGACACCTCGATTTCTAATATTTAACGAGAGAAACGTCACATGAAACATACGTGAACTAAAGTAAATTGACCCATTCACCTCCCACCCATTCACCTCCCCCTTGACTAGATGCTGAAATAAAGCGACTGATTGCGATTATACAGGCTGAATACAGCATGTTAGAAATATTTCATATTATGAGTTTTAATTAAGAGGATTGTGAAACTGTAAATTTTAGGACAAAAAGCGATAACATTTTCACCCCGTAAACATAGCCCAATTTTAATAATATTTGGATATGTTGTAAATATAATGTAAAACTGGGTTCGTCCATTTTTATTTTTCCGAAATATTGCTTAAGATAAAAGTTGTTAGCAACGAAATATCCTTATTTTTTTAATTTAACCAAACTGAATTTAATAAAAAGAAAAATCTACAGACTTAGATTAGGATGTAATGAATCTAAAAAGACAAACATTTTCTAAATTTGTAAAGTTTTAGGGGAGTGAAAACGCTATAGTTCTAGACAAGTATTTAAAAAGGAAAAGTCGCGTATTATCGGCATTTCACAATCATCTGAAGTTGACTGAAAAAAGCAACCAATGCTTAAGTATCACCTAGTATTGGACCATAATTTTTAATTTCTTTTTCGAGTCCTTGTGAAAATGAGAATGACGTCATTGTTCACTCAGTGATAAATAAGGCTTCATGTACACGAGCGGGAATATGTGAATGGCAAAAGCGACCGAATTTGTCGGCAATAATTATGAAATAAATGAAATAAAGACAAGTTGTATGATATTTTGTAAAAGATGTGCAGCAGATAAAGATTCATACAATGTTAAATATGGCAATCATAAAATTAAGGCAGTAGAGACTACGAAATTCTTAGGTATTCATTTGGATAATAAATTAAGTTGGAAAACCCATGTAGAATACGTATGTACGCGAATTAACCAGTGTTCATTTGCATTATATAAGTTACGGAAAATTGTAAATTTGAACACGTTAATAATTGCATACCATGGCCATGCAGTCTATCCTGAGATACGGAATCATGTTTTGGGGTAATTCTACAGAAAAATACTCAGTATTCAAGTCACAAAAAAAATGTGTTAGAGCGATATGTAATTTAAAACGAACTGACAGTTGTCAAACTTATTTTATTAAGCTGGGGATACTGACTGCACCTTGTTTATATATTTACGAAGTTGTGACTTTCATCAAATTACATATTAACATGTTTCAACGCCCCAAAAGTAAAAGGTGTAAAGATAATATTTGTCACCCTCCAAGACAAAGTGTTTTGTATAGTAAAAGCTTATTTGGTATGGCCCCACGACTATATAATCATTTACCTATTAATATTAAGAAATGTGACATTCTTGCGTTTAAGCTAAAAGTAAAGCAATTACTAGTGCTCAAGGCATATTATACTATTGACCAGTATTTAAATGATAAGTTATAAAATATGAAAAACATAACTATTTCTTATTAATGTGACAAAATTCCACTTTGACATTGTTATTATAATTATTACTAGAATTACTATGACCATTATAATTAGAAAACTATACAATTTTAACATAGGAAACGAAAATCATTAATTAATAAATGTAAATAATTTTTTTTTTTTTCTGGACAATATTACCAATGACATTTATATAATTTTGCACACCCAAACGGGTAAAATGTGGAGGACTATTTATTTTATTACCTACATAATTTAAGACCTTATACATATAATTAATTATTTGTATACTTACCCATATTTATGCAATAAATGATTTGATTTGATTTGATTTGATTTGAATAAAAAAGAGGCTCATTATTTCACTGTGTATATTTTCGCAGTGTATATTTTGGTTACCCATTTCCCATTTCCCGCGCTTAGCACGCTAGATTATCAAAAAACGGTAAAAACTCCTATCGACAGACAACTTTAAGTTGTTTCAACTAAAGCATGATGTCAAACTGCGGCAGCCAAGTTAAGTTCTCCGAGAATTCCAGAAGCCTGCATAGGTAAAGAAATGACGTCACTGTTCTCCATGTATTATTAATTATTCAACATGAATGCGAGGGTTCTTCTTTTGCGTTTTGTTGATGAAGATGGCGTAAAATTAACAGGATTCTTTGGCATTGGGACATAGCAGAATACAATTGTCACCCCTAATCTCTGCCGCGGGTGACGTACAAGGCGGCTAAGGGTTAGACAGCGATGAGTAATGGGCAGGGCAGCAGCGTTACTTTTATACCATTAAGCAA
This sequence comes from Cataclysta lemnata, assembly GCA_963931975.1. Classification (NCBI taxonomy): domain Eukaryota; kingdom Metazoa; phylum Arthropoda; class Insecta; order Lepidoptera; family Crambidae; genus Cataclysta; species Cataclysta lemnata. Next base: position 4,613,743 of record OZ008363.1, read on the forward strand.
CAGCGTTACTTTTATACCATTAAGCAGTATACCTACAACGATATACGTGCCCGATAGAGTGCAATAGGTAGCCACCTATTACATGGGACCTAGAATCATTGGCGAAACGTGGGTGTATTCATCCTCTGCCTACCCCTTCGGGATAAATAGACGTGATTTGTGCATGCATTTTGCAAGTGGATCCTGTACAATATCAGCTGATACATACATACATACATAAATCACGCCTATACCCCAGAAGGGGCGGGCAGGCAGAGGCGGAGTAACACCCACTTTTCGCCAAATAAGTTAGGTCCCATGTAATAGGTGGCGGGCCTGTTGTCATAATATATCCGGTACAAAAGTCGCAGTAAATTGCTAGGTATAAGAGAAACGCTGCTGCCCATTTTCCCCATCACTGATTTAGCCTTAGTCGCTGGGTCCTGTACAATATCAGCTGACGTCGGCGACTACACGCCGCTCGTGTATACGAAGCCTTACAATGAGTTCAGCACATGAATATTTATACAATTATAACACGACTGAGTGCTTCCAGTTATTATTCACTGTTTGTTTGAATTAATTCAAAGAGTCTGATCAATATTGCCGACGTCGTCATATCACTCCCAACTTTCAAGCAGCGAAAGAGCGTTGGTGTCAGGCAGGCGGCCGGACCCCAGAATACAGAAACGCTTCTCAAATTTTGAGCACTGCTTAAAAAGTTAAGTGGACAATACCTGTCAGAATTTGTATGGAAAAACGTCAATTTTGACAATGTTATAATGTTAAAGTAATAAGTAGTAATGTAAATAATGTTATGTTATAATGTTAAGCAGGACTCAAACTTTTTGTATTCGGGGGTAAGCCAACCAAAATCTTGAGCAGTTGTTGTCATCCTAATCAGTCTCTCTCACTCCGTTCTCGAGGTCCTTTCAGTCTCTTTTCTATACATGAATTATCAATAGCACCTCTCTCTGGATGGACTTCAATGGACATACCACCTAGCAATATACTGCGATTTACATGCCTGATAGATGGCAATAGGCTCGCCGCCTAATTCATGGGACCTAACATAATTGGCAAAACGTTGTTGTTTATTCACCTCTGCCTACCCCTTCGGGGATAAATAGGCGTGATTTATGTATGTAAGTATGTACGTACATAACAACGGCCGCGTACCTCACATAAAAGAATATCAATTTATGTGAACATTAACTTCAATACTACAATATGAAATACGGATTCGTTGCACGCAATTTCTACGTGACCCGCGAAAGAGGCACAAAGGTCGCGATACTCCTCGATATACTCGTAATATACTGTTCCGTCAAGCCCGCTTAGTGAATAAAATTTATGTAAATATCTCTTGTCTATTGGACCTCTTTGTGTCAGATTATGTAACGTAGGTAAATATTTTAGGCGCTACGGTATTTCTTAGAGTCGTTTTGTAAGTTAATCTTCGTTCCCATTTTAGATTGATGCCATTTAATTCTAGTATTTTTTGCGCATCGTTAAAATAATGTCCGAAATGAATTTGATTTTGACGTTGACGTATTTTTTAACAGCTTACCTAACAGTATCAAAAAATTAAAAAAAAAATTGTTTTTCCTCTGCATTATTTTTTCTTACATGTATTTAACGTTCAAATTAGCAAAATTTCAAACTTTCAACCTTAACACGTTGCCTTGTCTGCAGTGCATAAAGAGCTAGCAAAATTAGCATTTATTGACACTTAGCGGAAAGCTGACGGCATTTTGACTGTACCTTGCTACTTTAAATTCGAATTGATCGTTTTCCAATATCGGAACGCTTGAACTCTTATGGCGATACTTCGTGAACATTGTTTCGGCATAGACACACAGAGAAAGATAGAGATCTGAAGAAGAGACGTCATAATAAATCATAATATTTTATGACTTTTCGACACGAGCAAAAAAGATAATAATAGCGTGCACCGTGCTGCTAAAGTGGAAATTATTTGCTTATGTATTATATTTAAAATAGTAAATTGTCCGTCTAATAAACTAGGTTTAGGTTTTAAACTGGAGTTCACCATCACTGAAACGGATTATTATTTAGCCGTCACTTTTTGACATTTTACCGCATGGAAGAACTGTCAAAAAATTACGGTTATCTTATAGTCGCCTGTTTTACCTAAATTGATTAGTCAATTCTGACATTATTTGAAAACAGAACAAGGAGGAAAAATAGGGGCAAATCCTTATTGAAAACGTTGAATATTCGCGTGGTAGCGGCTTAACTCTTTATCCGCCAGGCGAGACAACAAAGCAAGCGGCAGTGTTACGCGCGCAATTCTGGAAGGCCGTTGCTTGACCCCGGGGCGAACGCTCTCCGAGACGATTGTACGTGGGCGGGTAATGCCTTGGACACAATTAAGCCATAGAGACTACCATTCGCTTTGATACAGGAAGAGGGGGAGCTGCGATTTATGTTGTTGCTTACTGGATATGTCTGAAAGCAGAAAAAACAGAATTGATAGATCGCGTGGTTTTGGCTTCACAGAAAAAATGGGATTGTGACCAGTTGTTATTCTGAGCTAGCAACAACGTTACACTGTGTAATTAATATAATTGTAATCGCTGGTAGTTGAGTTATTGCATTTTTAGTGAAACAAGTTTCAAAATGGATGTCTTTATGGATTATATGAATTCATGCCGTGTGGTGACGACAGATCAAAATACAATTTACTCCTTCGAGGATAAATGTATTAGATATGAATTTAAAGAGAGTGAATGGCTCAATGACTATTGACCGATATGGATAGAAGATGAAACTATGCTGACTCCAGATAACCTGGGAACAGGGCAGAAGTCTATGAGTTAACTCTAGCAAAGTTTGGCTTAATTCTATTAGACCAACTTGTGTTTGTGTCCTTGAAACGGCTGATACGCGAATGCAATGTTATCGAAAATTAGATACTATAGGTATATTATCAATTCTTCATCATCTGAACAACTTGATTGTATATCTGTAGATAGTGCGATCGTAGTGGGTATTGATTTTTAAGTACATAATGCCGATTGCATAATGAATTATGATGATAAAAGAGCAATGAAACTAATAATTTAATTTTGGTTGTTTCAGGTATGTTGGAGAAGTTTCCAGAATGATCATATACACGTTGTCCATGAACAGGTTAAGATAAATCCGGTTTTTGGTAGGATGAATTAGTTACAGCACTTGCAGCTGCTTTTATAGAGTTAAGTGTCCACTAGCAATAAAATTTGAGGAAATTTTTCATGCTAGGCAGGGAAGCTCTTGCCCTGCATCTCACCTGATGGTAAGTGACGATAAGGGAATCGAGCTTCACCTGCAACTCTCTACCACAATTAAGAGGGGCTGGCATTGTTAACACAATTGTCGGAACACGCATGCTGGCTGTTAACATTATTATTATGGCGACAGATTTTGATAAGAACGAAAGAAATGACTTGCCCAAGCCACTTCCAGCGTGTAAACACTATTGCCGAACTTCTGCAAGTTTTATTGACTTGTCGCTCTTGGTGTTAGTGAAATTGCAGTGAGTGGAAACAATTGTCAATTGACTTCTGCAAAAAAAATGTGGAAGTTGCTTGCCAGTGGACATTTCGCATAAGAAATACTTTAGTAGAGGAACTTTTTGGTCAAGGAAATTGTGATACGAATCCTCGAATTGACTTACCTTCAGAAAACCCTTTAGAATACATCACGCCTTTCTCCCATAGGTGTAGGCAGAGATCACTTCTTTCCACTTGCTACGATCCTTACATACTTCTTTCGCTTCGTCCAATCTCATTGATGTCCTCATGCATGCGCGTCGCTTTCAGGCAGGTACTCTTGAACTGGCCCTTTTTTAATTTGATTTGCTTCAATTTGCTTTCAATTTGATTAGACCTTCCCTTTCCCATTTCTTCATTGACTTCCGACATCTAAACCCTTTTTGTAGTTCTCTTTTCATTAATTGAGATCTCCTATCTAGATCTTTTCTTTGAAAGTTAGTGACATTTTAGGGTTACTATTTCTTCTAAAATCCAATAGTTGGGATTGTGTTGGCGGAGTAATTAACAAAAAACGCCGTCTAATTTTCTATTCTTTTACCACAGGAAAATATAGCCTAATTTACTTTGCGTATAACTAAACACATAGTCACCACTGCATACTTTTCCTGATGCTCTAGATGTGTCGCGCATATGTCGTACAGATAAGAGCTAACATTGAAGTGCAACTGTCTAGTTTAATATGCAGTCCACTGTACACGGTGTCCCGTTTCCGCCACCGCAGGTTGAATTGCAATTCTCCCCCTAATATTTTACATTGAACACAAAGGGTGCGTATTGTAAACAAACGATAATTTATTACACACATGCCTACTGTATTGATTTTTGGGAGGCGGCGATATTTGATTACGGTGATAAGGTGATTTTGTGCGCGTAATTTGAGAGCTCCGGGGTGTGTTGATTGTGATCATGTGAAATAATATGTAGGTACAGATAACACCACGGTTGGCTCACCACACTCTGTCAATATTTCACAAAAGTTTTTTTTGCTCTTTAGGACCAAATATAATACTGGCTTTAACCAGTATTATATTTATGGAGATTTTTAAAAAATGTTTATATAGTTTTGCCGTCCAACCAAAAATCCAACGATTTTTGAGTTCAAAGCGATAAATGGCTATATCATATCGTGTTTCGGTGGTCATGCTAGCCGGGTTGGAGGGGAGAAACCACGAACTATAATTATTAAACCAGTAGGAGATATGAGAAAGCCCTATTCTCTAACACGAGTAATGGGCAGCAGCGTTCCTCTTAATTAAATACACCTCAGTAATAAACTGCGATTTATGGCCAATAGGCTCGCCACCTGTTTACATGGGACCTCACATAATTGGCGAAACGTGGGTGTAAATACACCTCTGCCTACCTCTTCGGGGATAAATAGCCGTAATTTATGTATGTATGTATATGTTACACACAAGGCGTCAATTCCCCTAAGGAAGAGTGCCTGCGCCCGCGCATGTCTAAACATAGCCCCCCTTTATCACGAACGCGAGGCTTGCAACAATGTAACCGCGAAATCAAGAGAGTAAAAAGTGTTTTAGCAGAAAATAGATTGGAAACGCCGTAGCCAAAGGCCCAGTTGTTTTGTCGATAGTTAATTTAACCTTTGATTAACAATGATTATTATCTAAACAGATTAAATATTATTTAATCATTATTTTGTTAAATAAAGGACCTAATGGTAACACTGAGAGAACAATCACACAATAATAAATTCTCTTCTTAGTATAATATATTTCTATCTCTTCTATTCGGAGGGAGCACGATAACGCAGAGGCTTAGCGCGCTTGGCCTGCGATTGCGTAAACTAAGCAATGTTCGCTAAGGCTCATTGGATGGGTGATCTTTGAATGGCACGATGGTCATTGGTCGTTGGTGCCGGCTGCATCTGCAGTCGTTAAAACTCACTAACCTGCACCGGGCCAGCCTGGTGGTGGGTTACGCCCCATTCTCCCCTACATTCTTCCATCCACAGGTAAGGCCTGTACCCCAGCAGTGGGGGACGTTAAAGGGCTGGTGATGATGATGTTGTTTACTCTTCTACTCATGTGCACAGTTATAATATACAGTATAAATTGGTTGATTATTATTATTCTTCAGTCCGACTCCTTCGTCTTATAATCGACGTTGTTGACAGCACAAGTGGTAATGAATTAATGATGGAACTATTACTTGATATTACATCTCTATTAGTAACTTACATAATAATTTCTCTCTTACAACATTAAATATTCACACATGCAGGCCTCCTGTGACCACTCCCGTGGGAACTACACAATATCCCTCCCCTAGTGATGGAAAAGCCCTGTTCTTTTTTATATTCTATCGATATTTTGAGACACTGCAGTCAAAATATATGCTGGTGTCGGGGGCTGTATTTTAAGACTTGGATTGGAAGACTGTGTTTAATTCTTTACCTATTAAATGTGCATATGCATAATATTTTATTTATGACGTTCTGTGGGCTGCAAACACATTTTACATAGGATTCCAAACCATAATTTTACTTCGCGATGTTATAAGTTCCTTCACGTCGCAATATAACGATCCCAGCAGTTCCTACTCCTAAAGTAAAGTCACAATTGTAAATAAATAAAATATTTCCACTTTATACGTTCTTTAAGAAACTTATTGATATGTCGATAGAATTCATTTCGTATCGAGAACGTCCCTAATGCCCCATTGTAGTATAGTGTCGGCGAGCACTTAGCGGTTATTGCATCGTAATTCTATCACCTTAATGCATTTAACGGAAGCATTACATGATATTATAAATTTATAAACATTTATGATTTGGGACATTTTTGGATATCATTTTAAACCAATTTAACGCGTCAGGTCGTATCAATAGTGTTACTTAAAACCATAAAAATAATTAAGGAAACAATGGATGATATAACCATATCTATTCGTCATTTAATTTGAAGATTTGATAATTCCTGTAAATTTATTTTGTAACTATGAATATTAATTAATTCTTATTGCAAAAGACTCAGTAGAAAAGAAACATGCATGTCTGCTACTTCTAGTAGTAAGTAAATACATGCCACAATACACCTGCATTATAATTCTTATTACGTAAGCAATAGAATTTGTTTCCGACTGTTTATATCGTTAGCGCCGTAAACCACCACTCGATCCTTTGTGGACATGTCTACTCATTGTCTGCGTTGGCTTTGTCCACGACAAGGACTATATTTGCGTTACTGTCGGCAGCACACGTAATGTAATCTGCAGAACTTTAAGTGTTCTTGCATAAGGGTCAAATTGATTCAGCACCGCCTGTTCGTCTTGACTGGATATAAGAATGATTGGATACAGGCTATTAAATACGTACTAATTGTTTTCTGATGCGTAATATATCTATTGTGTCAGTCCGTAATTTCGATATTAAAAGTATGTCCTGACTAAGCGTTGTACGCTATGCAGATTAATTAGTTCTTTAATTTCTTTCGGTTTGAAATTTGGCATACAACTTCTAGTGTGTTTGTTATTTATTTTATTAAACATTAAATTCTATTTTATTTCTTTCACTCGTACCTAAAATCTAGTCCAAATTAAGCGGCATAAGCGCTTCTGTTATGGGTAGGTACAAGAAGACGTACAAAATATATAATAAATATAATTAATTATCCTCATTAATTGTAAGCTGTTCGTAGGGTGAGATTCTTGTTCATAGTGAGTGGCACCATAATTTCTAACGTTTGTAATACTTACCAATTGTTTCATTTTACATAATTTTAATTTACCATCTTTCGTTCGCTTCAACAAGTTTACCCTCTGACCCTGAACCGAATGTAATGAAACTTTAATTTTAAATGAATCAGGCCGTGCGATTGGAACAGACAGACGGTTTTTTCGTGCTTATAATGTACTTATAATATTGCTAAAGATATACATCAATCTAGATTCTAGATAATATCTAGTTACATAAAATCTAGATTGCGAAGTCTTGCCTTGGGGATGATAGCGTAGACCGCGTAGCAGATGTAACTACTTCCGTGGCCCACCTCAAGAGCCCTCTCAAGAAACTAGCAACTTTTCTTGACTGAAACAGGAAAGGGTTGGTTACTAACCGAGCTTTTTTATGTACAGGTTGCCCAGGCAATGCAACGTTTCTATCGGACAAGTGTAAATTTTTGACTACTACCCTTACTACATTTGACAAGACGCGACGTTTGTAACGTTCGATTGCCCACTTATATAGGTACCCAATACGGTATCGTGTCTTATATACTATATTTGGTAGCAGGTTAACAAAAAAGGTATCACAATATAAGACTCTTTATTTAGATAGACAATATTATTTCTAAGGGTCAGCCGTGTGAGCAGGGAAAAGAGAGAAGACAATTGTTCGCGCCCCTGCATCGCACATACAAGGCGACTAACTGCCGCACTCAGAAACGTCAATAAACTTTAATGAGTACTTAATGTCAAAAAACTTCATTTAAATCTAGATCATAGACCCAGCAAGAATAGCAACGAGTTTTGAATTATATATTTTTTTTATTAAGTCCTCATTAACGTTAATTGACGTCTCTCGTAATTTGAGAGCTCCGGGGTGTGTTGATTGTGATCATGTGAAATAATATGTAGGTACAGATAACACCACGGTTGGCTCACCACACTCTGTCAATATTTCACAAAAGTTTTTTTTGCTCTTTAGGACCAAATATAATACTGGTTACTCATTAACGTTAATTGACGTCTCTGAGTGTGGCAGTATACAAGTTACAATTACTGCGATTCAAGTTCCCGGTGTATCGCAATAGGCTCCTCTGCCTACCCCCAGGGGAGAAATGCATTAATATCTATGGATGTGTTTGAAACCTTGAAACACATCCATACATAAATCATGCATTTGCACCCTTGAAATTCATGGCTTTCTAATCTTATATCAAATTGAGTTTTTAGAAAGAAATCATTCCTATTCAACAATATCAAAGACGTGACCCCACACTTCTCCTTGTCTCTGCCATTTCTTTACATTCTAAAAGTTATTTTCTGCACTTGAGCATTACGAGGTGCTCTCGCTTGAGATTGCATTGTAACCGAAACCCCCTCTAACGGTGCTCGTCTCAGAAGTTGCCCGTCTGGCTGATATTTAGTTGTCTAGACGGCGGTCTCGTTCTGAGTCTGATCTAGCACTAGATTCGTTGGCTTCTCGACTCGAAAGACAATGGGTGCAATCGACAAATCCCTTGCCGATTTCGCGTCGCTATTCTTCCAGCTCGTCACGTGGATTACATACGTGCATAAATCTCGCCAATTTATCCCTTGAGGTATTAGACAAATCAGGCCTATATCCCTGAAGGGGTAGGCAGAGGTGAATTGACATCTACTTTTCGCCAATTAAGTTAGGTCTCGCATGTAATAGGTGACGAGTCATCTACCAAGCACATAAATCGTAGTATATTGCTAAGTGGCATGAAAGGATTGCTGCTGCTCATACACATCGCTGTCTTTAGTCGCCTTGTACGACACCCGCGGGAGAGATTTGGGGTGGTGACAATCGTATTCTACTCTGCCGTCACAACACGGCATGTGCATAAATCACGCCAATTTATCCCTTAAGGGGTGAATTACGGGTACGGACGGGCAGCCGTGTGGTGACTGACGGCAAAGCAGAATACAATTGTCACCATCCCCATCTTTCCCGTGCGTGTCGTACAAGGCGACTAAGGGTAAAGACTGCAATGAGTAATGGGCAGCAGCATTCCTCTTGTACCACCTTGCAATATACTGCGATGTATGTGCCCTATAGATGGCAATAGGCTCGCCACCTTATTTGAACCTACGCAAACTTTTACCTATATTTGATTGGTGATCTAGAAAGTTCCACCAATCTAAACCCGTATCGCTATTTCACGGCAAGACGACCTGAAGGCCAAGGGGAGGCGATGACGCAACGGAGCGTCTCCATTTTTTTTCTAATTAATTTTCTTTTCACAGAACTAGAGTTTTCGATAAAAATGTCCGTAAAGTACGTGAGTCATGCATAGGACCTACACACGTGGTGGGCCTCATTCTATTAATTGATAACTAGCGGGTACCTATTGGCTATTGATACCTTGTTTGATGGTATAACGTTGGTACATTGTTCAGATATTTATGAAAGGAAACTGTGAATCGAAATATAATAAATCGAAAAAAACGCTGTACATTGCTAGGTGGTATTGAGGAACGCTGCTGCCCGTTTCTCGTCACTGTTTTGACCCTTAGTCGCCATGTACGACACCTGCGAGTGAGATGGGGGTGATGACAATTGTATTCTGCTCTGCCGCCACCACACGGCAGATCTAAATAAGCTTCTAATAAAATTCATTACACCGGCAGCACCAAGATGTAGCAGCTACATATAAATAATTATCCCAGCACGATTCAGCAAAGTCAAGGCTGTGGTGCCTTTACAAATTTACATTGTTAACAATCGGAGTCAATGTTAAGTTTTAATGGGGTCACTGGATTATGTCGTAATTGGTCTACTCTGTACGGTGTATCAAAAGGTTTATATCGCCTTGGCCTAAGCAAGTAAGTGGCATAGCAAGGAAGCAATCACGTTACAGCGCACAATGATAGTAATGAAACTAATTGCTTTCCTATTAAAACGGATAATGATATCGCCGAGATCTCTATTTAAGAATATGTCGTTGAATATTGGTCCGGTGTATGGTATTAAGTCGGATTCATTGTAGTAAAGATCTGATAGTGGAATGGCTTATCTGATTACTTTTATTCAGCGGACTTAAATGGATATTGTGAAGGTACTCTCGGGACTGTTAAAACAAAGTGCACTTTAATTTAACTTTACATTTTTGCTCAGTGAAAAGCACGTCAGGTTACCACAAGATTCTCAATCAATTTTGTGTTTTCCGTACCGTGTGGTGACGGCAGAGTAGAATACAATTGTCATCACCCCCAATTTTTCCCGCGGGTGTAGTCCAAGGCGACTAAGGGTTATGACAGCGAAGAAGAAAGGGCAACAGCGTTCTTCTTATTCCACCTAACGGCGGATCCCAATATTCTATCAACAGTTAAAGATAGACGTATATAGAAGATAAGATGATATAATTAGTAGGCAGACGCAGCTTATTTGCTTCGAAATGTCTGTTATTTATCGTTATATAGCTTCCTTTTAACTATAGATCGAAGCTTGGAACCCGCCGTAAGAGTATAATGCTATTAATGTCACCGATAGACGGAAACTGACTCGCTCCCTATTACATGGGGCCTAACATTATTGGCGAAACATGTACGTAAAGCGCATTTTAGTTTTATTTAGCCTTTATTATAACGACAAGCTAAACGTACAGATTTTCTATACACATTCTTTTATAATAAAAACATGCAGATTATGAATACATTTTAACCCTCTTCCTGCACATATACACCTTCGTAAGTGAAATATATATCATCTCTGAAAAGGTCGCCTCGTCTGAATCGAAGCTTTATTTATTGTCCGGTGTTGCAGTTATTCTTAACGAAGCTCGAGCATGATTTACTTTTTGATTTTGCACCGTGTATTGTTTTAGTTTCCGTTTTGGCCCTTCGAGGAAGGCTTTCTTGCGTGGCAATTAAAACAGTGATTAAATATTTAAAAATTTAAAGCACACAGCAGCGTCGGATGAGTTCTCGTCTCTTCGTGACGTGATTATGATCTGACGATGATGGTGATTAGATCATGTCATGTGGTATTAAACTCATCCCTGTTAGATAGGAAAATAAAATAGTTGACGAAATGTAGGTGATGATATATGAATAAATAACACACCTGTACCTGACGCCTGAGGATTACTTGCGTGATTTATTTTTGTATGCAATATGTTCTCTTAGGAAATATGAGCGAACCAGCCACGATATGATATAATTTTAAAAGATAAGAATACTAGTCATATAAAACGAATCCTTAGCTTACGACACGATTGATTACACTTTGTATAGGTCATGGATAACGTTATCTTAAGGCTCAAAATTACTACGCAGTATCTATTATATTGGCCATAGTTATTGTTTATTTTTATCTGTTCAAATTTTCCCTTAGACGAAATTTTATATGTGGTAAAATTATTTGTTTCGCAGGAATTCATTCTGGCGAAACGTGGGTGCTAGTTCACCTCTGCCTACCCCTTCGGGGATGTAGGCGTGATTTATGAATGTATGTATGTATGAATTCATTCTGCATAACTGTGTGTGTAACATTTTGAGTGTTGATGGTTCAAAGTTCAAACTTAAAACAGTTTCGACATTTCAGTCGATTAGTGATATTGTTGCTTAGAAATTTATGACAAATTGTCGATCCTGTTGCTTAGATATTTACGACAAATTGTGGAACTTATTTCAAAATTATACATTAAGCGGTTTGTCAGACCCAACCTTAAGTACAGTCTATTGCAAAAGTTTTAATTCATTTTGTACAAAAACAGAACGGTTGAATGAAACTAATTAACAAACAACCACGCAACACCTAATTAGTTCACGCTTTTAATTGAACAATTTGATGGACAGTTCTGTAGAAAATGTATTATTGATAATAAATTGATTATTTTAAATATAATCAATAGATTGCAATATTTGAATTTGATATTAAAATGTTTGTCTTATGAATGAACATATGTTTAGGTAGGAGGTAGTATTCACGATAATTATTATGTAGTCCCGTGCTGGCCTTGGTGCTAAAAAATAAGATTGTGCCAGCCCCCACTCATCCTGTAAAGGATAAATAGGTGGGATTTATGTATGTAAAAAATACATACTATACATATACATACAAAAATCAGGGCCTATTTCCCCGAACGGGCAGGTAGAGGTGAATTAACAGCCACGTTTCCCCAATTATGTTAGGTTCCATGTAAGGAGCCTATTGCCATTTACCGGGCACGAAAGTCGCAGTAAATCGCTAGGTGGTATAAAAAGAACGCTGCCCATTCCTCATCACTGTTTTAAACCTTAGTCGCCTTGTACGACACCCGAGGGAGAGATTTGAGGTAGCGACAAAATTGTATTCTGCTCTGCCGTCAGTCACCACACGGCTTTAAAAAAATACACATTAATTAAAATATGCACGAGATATTTTTCTAATACCCGTTGTTTTCGGCCCGATTATCCAGTTTCAATGTCATTTACCTCGCCGACTGTACGTGCAGTCGCTACGTGATTAAGTCGAGTTTAAGTTCAAGGTCCGGCCGTGACAGACCCGTGAAGGGCCCGCCGCGCCGTTGCGTTGCTACGCTCGAAAACCTCACTTGATATTCAATCGATTTTTTTTATATTTCTCTGCTTCTTGTTAATTCTGAAAAAAAGGTTGTCGATTTATGGTCACATTTTTGAAACAGTACGCGACCCGATGTAACGCGACGCGTGTTGATACGAATGAAATGTATTGGTGTTCTATGACCAGAATCACACTATGAACATCCGACGCGACGCCAAATTATTCGGTGTCTGTCTGTCCTGTCTACAGGTGCGAGTCGCGTCGCGTTTCATTAATGTGTCGGGGTTATTATTCTTTTTTCTATTACATTTTTTATATTCGGCCTTTGTGGTCATAAACGTCAGGATAACGTTTAATATTTGGAATAGAAAATGTAGAACTCTTTGAACTGTTTAAGTGGAAATTATCTATAGTAATAATGATAAAGAACGTAAACAATGTTGATGTGTCTTTTAATACAAAAATAAAAATTTGGAATACCTATTTCTCAACGTCGATACTAATTTTGATTTTCTAAAATGGGTGATGTATTTGAAACATATCTTTCATATTTTTAAATGCAATTCGTCCATAAAGAGACATAGTAAAATTGTCTACGTTCTTTATCACGCACGTCTCAGTGGCTTTACTTTACGTCTTGTTAAATTCTGGAAAAAAAAGGTTGTTCTTTTATTACATTTTTTATATTCGGCCTTTGTGGTCATAAACGCCAGGAGAACGTTTAAATTTGGAATAGAAAACAAAGATCTGTTTGAACTGTTCTAAGTGGAAATTACCTTTAATATAAACATTTTCAGAAATAAGAAAAGTACTTAATTGAACTTTAATAAGTGATATAGATTAGAAAATTATGGCCTATTCAAGCAAGATAGAGAAGTCTTGGAAACAACTTGATGGGACCTTTTTTTACACGGAAATACAACTTGTTATTAATCTGTGTATTGTCTTTCAAGATCGCGTGTTACTGATGAAGGGGATTAACGAAGCGAGCTATTCATAGACATGATTGTGCCTCATATAAAAACTAGAAAAAATGATTTAAATTGGATTTTATTAGGAAGTAAATTGTAATTATTATTTTACCTCAATATAGTTTTCTTTAAAGTTAATTGTCGTTGGTTTCTTAATGTTTATAAAAGATGGAGTTGATGTGGCTGTTATGATATCTTAATAGCTGTTGGTAGAAACTGTCAAGATTTCTAATATATATTTTTAGATAAGACCATAATTTACATTTTTTTTTATAGTTTCAACTTGCTTTTGATATATTTATCACATCGATTGGTTTGATGTTCCCCGCAATATGTTACATTGGTACTTTTACATGGCTTGTGGCTATTACAATAATAATAATAAAGTTTTACAAATTTTGTGAGGAAATAAAAACCTAGTGGAAAAAATATAATTTATTTTTTTCACAAAGAACAAAAATATTCAAATTTGACCTGCATGATCGTAATAGAGGACCATCATAGGCCTTTACTTCATGGAGTTCCGCAGGGCTCTTTGTTTATTAAAATGTCTGACTTCGTATGCGAAGCGTGTCTCCTGTTTCCCACGGGCTAAGCTAACACAAAACCCTCGCCTTCAACCAGAAATAGACCATAAACCCTCGTAAATACAATTCGAAACTCCCCAACTGCTTACCAACTGAATTAAAACACTTGATTATTTGATTACCAGTTGAATTGTTAATGTGGAATGTCAATGGTTAGTTGTCTTAATGCATTTAAGGGTTTGGGATGCGTTTTTTAATTTTATCATCATCATCAGCCATTTTAGCAACCGGCTGATGATGATGATAAAATGCTGGACTGCTGGGATATAGGCCATCATTATGGATGGTAGAATATATCGAGAATTGGTCATAACTCACCATGCGAGCCCAAAACGGATTGATAGGTGTAAGTATGACTATATGTATAGAACTTGATATAACATTTTTGGTCACCCATTCCATGACCCGCCCTAGCGAATGTTGCTTTGTTTGCTGATTCGCAAACCGAACGCGTTGGCCTCGGCGTCATCTAGCACCGCGTGCACTTATTTAGAAGTAAAATTTACGCTTGGTGGACTTAAAGCTTAGCATAGCAGCTCTTTTATTCGTACTGGACTTAAAATTATTTAATTTTCTAGTGTTGTATAATGCATGATGCATGACTTATATTACTGCACCTATTTTTGGGCAGTCCCTTGGACACCATATTCTTTTGAAATTTGTTTATTAACTCTCCATTCTGCTGCACATCTTCAATTATATTATGAAGTTTGATTGTGAAGCAAATAAAAGTTTGATTTGATTTGATTTGAAGTCATAATGGCCTATTTCGATATATCTCTTTTGGTAAATTTGTTGCCATTTGTATGCCTTTCTTTTGTATTTCATTTATTCGTTTGCTTCCTTCTTCGGGAAATCTTTGTTCATCTTCTGCTTTAAGTTTTATTTATTATTCAATTTCAAATCCTTCTTGGATTCTCGACTCGACTTCTGCATAATTGCAAAATATGCTTTGAGCTTTGTTCTCTTCGAACAAAGCAAACTATCGTATAAGCTTTTGTGTGCAAATTAAATTAGTATATGATTCATGATCGTCGCCTCACTTGTCTGGTGCAATTTATGAAGGCGGCTCGTTCGCTATCGCGTCCAGCGTTGAGATGGGTCTTCCGAGAAATTTCCGCGTTAAAACCACTTGGAGAATAAAACGGCCTGAACTTTGCTTTGTGTTCTTTCGCGGAACCGTTGATCTTTTAAAGCGTTAGCAAGTTATTGGGCCTTGTCCCCCAATCTTTGATATTGTCGAACTTTGAAGCATTTGTTAGGTGGTAATGATGATGGTTTTTACAGACAGACGACGAATCAGCAACAATATTGTCGAAAGGAGCATTTATTAGGTGGAAACGATTTGACGGTTTGTGTACAGACGTCGACCATCTCGCAGTTTTCTGTGAAGCGTCTTTTAAAACGCAAAAGAAAAATGCTTCGGAAAAGCTTTGGTAAATAAAAATTTTGCAGTCATTGTCTCTTCTTCATCTGTTTCATTTCATTTGGTTTTTTCTCTGTGTAGACCGCTTTGTTTGAGCGATTATAATGCTATAAAATATGATGAATTTCAACTGAGCATTTTTCTTGACATATTTAATTCAATAGTTCCTTAAATTTGGACAACGTTATATGCGTATTCAATGTTTGTGTGTCCCACTTGGCATAAAAAGCTTTAAATAAAACTCCCATTTAGTCAGCTTAGTTATTACTAGATGGCGCTAATACACTTTGTTGTTATGATGTGAATTATAGGTGGCACTGGTTAATTTTTAAATGACATTTAAGACGTCATAAATGTTTCAAATAAGCTCTAAGAACATGTACTTTGTACGTAAGATATTTAGTAAAACTGTTAAAAAATTATACTGATATTGTTATATAATATCAGTGTCAATAATCATTAGATTTTTTGCTAGCTTCCAAAGTGTTATCTATCACAAAAGCTTATTGAGAGGGCACTCTTTTCTAATGTATAAAAATTATCATCATCCGCTGTTATTAAAAACCAGATGTTACACAAGTAATTTATCTGCTTCCCCTTATATCGTAATATTATCCTCTGCTATTACATTTTAAGTAATTGAAAACCTAATCTTAACATCCGAATATAAACTTTATTTTACAGCCTTTACAGAGTTTGAATAAAAACCGAAATATCCTATTTATCAATAGTTATGTTTATTTAAGGAGATTTTGTTATTGAATAGGCCTTTCAATGAAACACAATCGGAAATTTTAAAAATTTGCTATTTTATTTATTTATTATCATACTGATACTGTTTACATTCATTTCATTTGAGTACGATTTATTTTTCTTATATTAAATTTCTTATGTATCAGGCTTCCAATATAATGTTTACAACCAATAAAAAAAAAATATGTAGACAAACATAGCTACAGCATTAAAGCTCCATAAAACAGTAAGGTTCTTCCAATAGATTTGGCCATTAGCGTAAAACGACGAGAAAAGTCACTTCGATATGACCGAATGTTGCGTTTACGTTTCCTCTTATTTTTATGGGCGTGAATTTAACATTGATTTAATTTAACATATTTCCCATATGAATTATACATATGACCGGCGAAATACCACATTGCGTAAAGGAAACTTTCACTAGAAAGCATGTTGAAGCATGACATCTCTCAAATATTAAAAGCAATAAGTTATCAGTTAAATATGCAAGTCGCCTAATATATTCCTTACAACAAATCAGCTTAAACTTAAGGAATGAATATATTAAACAGTAAACGATTGTCCAGTAAAATATAATAGCATCAAATAATACAAATACGAACAGGATAATTTCAAGTAAATGTTTACGAATTTTTATATTGTTCAGTTCCGGGATCGGAACCGGTAAATTTTAATGTACAAATAAATGTGTTGATTTCAACTAAAGCAACCATTTGCTTTAAACATAGATACTGCATACACAGTTATGTAAGAATCTATAATACAAGAGATTTACTAGAATTTCATCAAATCAATACAGAGTAGTTATGTATAAATAATAGAATATTAAATATCCGTCTTGACTACTGTGTCTATCTGTCCTTTCCCTACGTTTTGCTGCAGACAATGCTTTTCAAGAACCACAACATATCATCAAAATTCTATATTATCATGAGTACCATCATATTTTACTGCATAGTATAATTATTCATTAATTTACTTACATTCTACATTGTGTTTTTAGCAACATTAAACCTTTTATCCCTGTTTAAAATATCTACCTATATAATACAAATTAATTTATTTATTGTATTGTATTCCAAAACTAGAAAGTTTATAGGTTCTGGTCAGGATTTTTTGTCAAATTTCGCTGCGGGATAATCAACCTAACAGGTATGAAGTAAAAACGGATAATTTATTAAAAACTTTTCTATGTTCTGGTTACCTGACTTCTCTGTTGTGTGTACAGAAATTTTATAAGCAAGGAACGTTTGTAAAATGGACTATACAACTTTACTAGGATATACACTATTCAGACTAAAAGATGTTATGACTCTTCATGCATATTTATTTATAATCAGAAAAGCATTTGTTCTTATGGTTTGTATTAATGTCAACAGAAAGGTACAATATTGATAGTGAAACCTAAGGTCGTCGAGGTTTCAATTTTTTTTTATTACATAAGTTACTGTCTCTCCACGCGTATTGACGTAGTTATGCGACTTACAAAGATTAAAAATGAAAGTAAAAAATTAGAAACACAAAATTTTTCAAGTGCCTCTCTTCAAATTACAAACATTAATTTCCTATTGGTGGTGCCCAAAATAAATTTATAGTTTTTTGTAATTCGATCAAACATAGAAAGATACCTAGTCCGCATATAGCGACGTCTCTTTTTAACACTTAGATATAATAAAAGATGTTTTAACAGTCTGAATGTGCATTACTCCATATTTCAATATCAGCATCTGATATTTTGAATATTACCAAATACATTAATCGGTCTCTTGAAAGTGGTCTTGTTTATTAAGTCCATTAAAGAGACATAACGAGTATTATATTTGCTTATGCATTAATAATAATAGCAATTCATTAATATTTCACGAGAAATACAAACAATTACCCTAATATTAAAGAGCTTTTAAACCTGTTCTTGATTATTATTAAAACGCATTTTGTACTACGTTCCTTGTTGCTTACTGCAAGAATTCTTACGCAGGAATACGTTGGAAAGATAGTTAAAGTTACTATTAAATATATCACAACACACAATATATCACAAGTTACTAAACATTACGAACTTAATCTAATAACTTACTTCTATTGATATGAAATACAATTGGTACGATTATACATTAAAATAATTAGTTAAATAATAAAATACTTGGCACATTGTCAACCAATTTCATCGTCAATGTCCTCTCCAGTTCTCTCCAATAACTTATAAAGACAACTAGTTCTATAACAGTAAATCTTTGAAAGTTTAATTGATCACCAAAGAGGTCCAATTTAAATTGGACTTATGTCATTATTTTGACTAGAATCCTACAGTTTTAACTCTTGATTGCACCAAGAATATAAATGATACCAAAATGCATTGGATTGAGCAACTATCCCCTCAGTAAAACTAGATCTATTTAACTTTTCGACGAGAAAATGTTCAGGAACTTTGTCTTGATTGTAAGCAAGGTGGTGAAGGATCGCTTGACCTTCTTTTTGGGGGTAGGCTCTTGTCTCAGAAAGGGTTCCGAGAAGGATTTGTGCAAAGGAGCGCTAAACGGGTGGTTCTCAATTTCAGACTGCTTGGGTAGCTGGTACTTGTACTCTTTCACCACTCTCTCCTCGTTGGGATCGTATCTGTGCAAAACTGAATAGGTCCTCTTCACTTTCTTGGGCACCCTTGTCACGTTCGGGGCTCTGTCACTCTTGCACCTCTTGACCTTGTTCCTTCCATAATAATCCTGGTAATTGTCAGCGTCCACATACACTATCCGCTTGCCCAGTGCCAGCTCTCTCTCCTTCTTCAAGCTCTTCCAGGAAGCTATGACCGATTCCCTACGGAAAGTCTTGTTAGGGTTGTGGCGGCTTATGTAGTAATTGGCGTCTTCTTGGATGTTCGAGGTGTCCTTCAGAGGTGATCCTCTCGGGCTGGGGCTGTAGTCCACCTCGTAGTCATCTCTCGACACCTGAAAAGTGATAATTGATTATCAACAAACTGTTTGACTCTGTAAACAACTGCCGACTTTTCAGGGATTTTTCTGAGTGGCAATAACATAAACATCGTATAAAATTAACGCGTTCTGAATTCGACCGGAACATAGGGCTGGCTACATCTGACATCTGTTCCTTTCTATCGCCAGTGAAATGTCTCTTGTCCCTCTCTACGCAGACATCCGAGCCCTTTGTAAAACAAATGTCTGCTGCCACCTGTCATCCGATAGCCATATGCTTGCATTAGTAAGAGTTTGTTGGCAATTAACTGAGTCGTGAACTGTCTAGGAAGTTTACGTTGAAGAAATGAGTAATGATTGTATCTAATTGACCACTTCAAGGCTTTCTCGACGAAGTGTTTGAAAGAGCTACTTGTTTTTGCAATCGCGAGATGTATCACGGCACTTAAAATTCCTCGGTTCGTTTATGTCGATGATTATAGAGATCTCACACTGACCCTATAAAATTGAGTGAAGTGGTGTTATCTTAATAAATTTACCAATTTAATGCGTAATTAATTTTGAAGCCGACAGCGATATCGAATGTGGGTCACTGGAGTTTTTATTTTCTAAATAAATGTCACATTAACTGGCTTTGAATTTAAGACGCCGTTAAAAAGGTCCGTGGACCACAATCGGAATTTATGCCATCCATCTCTTTCGAAGGGAGTTGTTTACAAATCCCCGGGAGTACCGAAATCTTTCTTGTCGAGCAGTTGTGTTTCGTAATGGCTATTTTCTGAGGGATCCGTCGTTCATGTTGTGCAATGTGTGTGTTTTTATTTCACTTTTACTCGAAATTCAACATTATACCTTCAATAATAGGTCACGCTGTGCCCATTTACACGCGGTGTATTATTGGAATTCATTAGAAGTTGCCGTGGTTACGACCTCAGTTTATGTTACGACTATGCAACCGATTTTAGGACAGGATTTATGACGTTACTATAATAGAGTTAGCGATGTGATGTAATTAGACATTTGGTTGTGTATGCAAGTGTATGCCTGTTTGTAGGCAGTAATAGCACAAGTGTGGATCCTAGGGCATGATATTTTTAAAATACATGAAAATTAATTATAGTTCTAACTTTAAAGTGCGTTTGTTTCTTTTTATGTTTTTTTTAATGTTTTTTAATATTTATGATTTGATTTTTTTTTAACATTAATATATAAATGTTAGAAAAAAATGTACAAAGATAATAAAGTCAGAAAAAAATCGAAAAAAATTTTGCTCTGATGCGAGAAGTCAGCAGTACAATAATATTTTTAATATTAAAAACATGTTATTTATTTTCTACAGCTTTCAGAATAAATTTAGATGTCTTCTCATTTATAATTATTCAAGACTTGAATTATTTACTATATACTCATCTGATGCTTAGCCTGACAACAGAGAAAAGATAAATGACGTAGTCAAACGTATTTATTTACATGATTCTCAGTTATTGGAGCAAGTTTGAAATAAACTATGGGTTTTATTTACAAATGCGATAATAAGAAAGTGGGACAAGGTTCAACAAATAGTCGATACAGAAAACAGAAATGATCGATCTGCCATATTGGATTTACATCCATTATTATAAATGTTGACGTTGAATCTGCCGAAATCTATTTCGAAGCTTTTTCGCGGGAAAATCGTTTCGCGCTGGAGCAACAGAATATATATCAACGTCTTTTGTCTTTGACACGACAAATCTGGCTGGCGGTGTATTTTGACAGGCTGTGTAACGTTATTTTTTAATGTATTTTTTTTTTAAAGTTGCAATGCAAAATTGGGGCCACGAAGAATATAGGTCACTTTTAAATAGTTGTTCTATTAGCGGAGTTAGTTAACACGGTCCAATTAAAATAGTAAATTAACCCGTCCGAATGCGGTGCGTTTGTTGTTATTATTTTTAATCTGTGCTAACCTTGTTCTTTTTTTTTTTCAGGTAATATTACCTCGTCTGCGGCTATCGATTGTACACCTATGTGAGGCTAAATCACTCTGCTGGTGTCCATCTGGGTACGTCATTAGATTATCCTAAGTTTATGGTTTAAGACTAAATAGTTCGAAGTGTTCTTATACTAAGCTATCAGAAAGAGCAACGATGAGAGAAATAAAGGTAGTTTAGATTTTTCTTAAGGATTACCTGGTAAAAAATAGTAAAAGTCCTAATGCAGAACCAAGTAGGACTTAAGACTATTAAGTCTCAAATAATAACCGGTAACTACAGTACAAACAAATAGACGCTATATCTATCTATAGTGATAGTGATAAATGATAAAGTAGTTTGTTTTGTCACTGCATTTTTTACGATTATTACGATTTTTGGCCGTTTGGTGACGGCAGAGTGGAATACAATTGTCACCACCCCAAATCTCACCCAGAGTGTCGTACAAGGCGACTAAGGATAAATCAGTGATGAGAAATGGGCAGCAGCGTTCCTCTTATACCACCTAGCAATGTACTGCGGTTTTTGTGCCCGATAAATGGCAAGAGGCTCGCCACCTATTACATAGGACTTAACTTAAATGGCGAAACGAGGGTGCTAGTTCACCTCTGCCTACTCCTTCGAGGATATAGGCGTGATTTATGTATGTATCTATGTATTACGATTTTTTCCTACAAATATGGCCATCCACGAAACACTGCACAATTTTTCTGTAGTTATTTTTTTTGAATGAATGAAATGACTTTCTATCTAGTGTTATGCCGCTGTTTTATTAAAAATGGCACCCGGTACGTGAATTAAATAAATAACAATTTCGCTCGGTTGGTTACATTACAAATCCCTATTTTTCGTTTCTGACTCAGAACTTTCGACGAAACATCTCACGGGCGGGAAGGGTGTTTCGTGTTCTCTCATATTTCGAGTTACATGATGTACTACAAGTACACCAGTTAACTAACGCAATGGTATTTCTGTCGCGACGTGCACGCTACGGGTTATTTCTGTGCGTTATTATAGAACTGAAGGTGATAACAACGGTTAAATTTGTCACAGACTATTTTAGATACTTGGTGCCTCGAAATCTCAATGCAAAACTATTATTGTGCGCGTGCATTTCACATAATAATATTCCAAATAATAATCATGTTGTACGCAGCAACCTTCGAACCAGATGAGGTCGTAGATTGGCCCGTCGTTAATAATTAAGTATTGATTTTAACCCAACAATTTTGATTACGTCAAAAAGATCCGTGTTTCGAATGCAGCAAGGCGCAAAGTCGCATGTGGGTTTTTTTTTCGGTACCGTTAGGGCATATGTGCGAATGCCGCGCAAAAAATACAGCACACCGCGCTGCATACGCGTTTTTTCACCGCGATTTACTGTTATTGCCGGTTATCTTATACGTCGTGTGCACTTGCCGATTTGAAATTGGATTCGTTCGAAAATAGAATGTGATGGTGTTGCGATTGATTTTATAACTACCTACCAATTTGTCTGGTTGTAAACTTTTTACATTTTTTTTTTCAAAACAATACTGGATTTATTTAGTTGAGATTGGTTCTACATTATATTGGTGCATTCACGAATTGGACTCTTATATTTTTATACTGCGGACAGAGCTTTAGTATTGAATGCTTTTTATCTTTTAATTAAACTTTTTAATATTAAGCTTTTTATCTTTTTGCAATTAGTATGTAAGTTAGTTCAAAAAATGATCCATAGATTACTATATATTTAACACCATCTTTCAAACATCATTAAAATCTCTGTACAAAATTTTGTCTCGTCTTTAAATAACGTCTTATTTCTCTCTTTGAAGTTAATCAATGAAATCTAGCAAAATAAGGTTGTCGAGGTGTCGATAAGCCAACGATGTATTCAAAATCAGTTAACATTTGGAATCAGTTAAATTGATTACGAA
Organism: Cataclysta lemnata; assembly: GCA_963931975.1. NCBI lineage: Eukaryota > Metazoa > Arthropoda > Insecta > Lepidoptera > Crambidae > Cataclysta > Cataclysta lemnata. The sequence continues at coordinate 4,637,055 of OZ008363.1, forward strand.
ATTAACAATAACGATTCGAATAGATCAATCAATATTTGATTGTTCGCAGTTCAAAAATAACGTTCTAATTTTGCGTGCGGCCGATTAACGGTCAAAGGGTTATTAACCGATCGAAAATCTACAGTGACGATTAAATCCTGACGCGACACGGCGCAACTAGTGACTAATCTATGCCCACGCGCATATAACACTCAGCATCACAGCGCTTATAAAATGAGTAACTTTATTTTCTTGCGCCACACTAAATATTTCGGCCGTTAAACTTTTGAACTTGGAGCAATAGTGTGAAATTTAAATCTTTTAATGCGTAAGTGCTAGATTTGTGTCTGAAATTCTGAATACACTTCGAGTCCTTTAGGCAGTTGTTTAGAGCTACGCTGTAGAAAGGTGTAAACGCGTTAATTACTCTCATTATCGTATAAGAAGATATCAAGTCTTTCAGGTATAGTAGAAGTACTTTGAAAGTGCTCCTCAGGAATGCTTTTCTTTGATCAATATATCCAAACACCATTATTTGAAAATCCTGTTACAAACATGAGTATTAAGGGATTAAATATACATACATACATAATTCACGCCTATATCCCCGAAGGGGTAGGCAGAGGTGAACTAGCACCCACGCTTCGCCAATTATGCTAGGTCCCAGGTGGCGAGCCTATTGCCATTTATCGGGAACAAAAGTCGTAGTACTTTGCTAGGTGGATATAAGAGGAACGCTGCTGCCCATTCCTCATCACTGATTTATCCTTAGTCGCCTTGTACGACACCCACGGGAGAGATTTGGGGTGGTGACAATTGTATTCTACTCTGCCGTCACCACACGGCATTAAATATACTATATTCTTTAATTAGCATCGTAATCATCGCGACGAATAAAAATTTCAACTTCTATTCTCCTCATTACTATTTAATTCTCATCATGACTAGATGAGATACCATGACTCATCAAGTGGGCTTTTTGAGCCCACTCATAATTTAAAACACTAGGAGTCGAGTGTGAAATGAAAACTAAATACTTTTACACCTTTCTTCAGGCCATTAACACAGTTTTCGGGTTTTAACAGTGACGGCAATCACTTATGATATAGAGTTCTCCCTCTGGGAGTCAATCTGTCGCGCGACAAGTTTATTGCAACCTAATGATTATGTTTATGACATTATTCGCTTATCAAAAGGAAATTTGGAAGTTAACAAATCGTTGGCTTAACGCACAAAGGAAAGATGAAAGCGTTAATAAGGCAACCGGTTGTTTCAGAGAAGTTTTTTTGTTTTGTTTTTTTTATTTTATTCATTTCACGTTGGATTTGTAGAGCGCGGTGGAAATTAATGGAAACCATTCGCGCGGCTTACATCATACGAGTGTTTCAACGTTACGCCTCTATGATTCGTTTGCCGTGTGGAGTTTTTAAAAAGACACTTTGTCTTCATCAGATTCCAGTCCGCTTTCGAAATCATAAACCGGAATAACTAGCGACGACGAGTGACAAACATTTGTAGACGAGACGTTGCGCCACCGTTTTTGTACATAATCTGTGGCGGTGGTCAATTCAAAATCAGAAGTGTTTTTTTTACCACGGTGCCTTTACACCTAAATCCTCTTTTTTTCCGTTTTCGCAAAAAGTTCATCCATTTGCACATCAAAAAGCATCCATTTGACAAAGTTTGCGTTACATAAAACCTTTTTGCTCGCATCGACATTTTTTATCTGTGCCTAAATGTTTATTGGCGGCTAAAAGTAACGGTATGGAAAAGGAGATTTATTGCCGCAATGGCATTATAATTAGGAGAAATAGATAGTGAAAGTGTATACGGGGTGACCGGTTTGCGAATTCGAATTGACGAATGCGAAAATGCGATACCGACACTTCCACTTTTGCATCCTTCCTTAGTGACCTTTGATTGATGAGCACTTTCTACATTTCGTCAGGCGAATGAAACCTCCTTCGAGTATTTTGTAGACATTTTTTCTTTTGTAGATAGCAGTTGCCAGCTTTTCGTTAATTATGATTCTCGTTTATATGTATAAGTCCGTATTATTTGTTGAGGTTAGTAACGCCATAAACGTAAAATTACAAGGATATTTGACCCGTACACAAAAGAAGTAATCCCTCTTACTTCCTACTGTGTTACGTTATTCTGTTATTTACTGCATAATTATGTCACGAATTGTATTCTACAATTGCTTACCTCTCGGTTAATCGCAATAAACTTGGAATAGCTTATAGATAAGTGACCTTGCATTTGATTCACTCGGGTATGTGTATATTATTTTATAATAATATTGCACACATGCACATTTATTATTTTTAAACGCATCAAGGCAAAATTGCAGTTCGATATTTAAATTTTAAATGTTCAATAACTGTGACATGCCGCTTATTTTTTAAACGTATCACTGGCCATATAGTTTGCGCAATACCCGTTTGTATGTTCCATAAGTGGAAGGAGCGAGTTTGTTTTGTTTATTGACATTACTCTCTTCGCACTTGTTAACTAAGCAACTTTCAGATTTAAGAGTACAATTATAATAATATTTGTGTGTTTGGGGAGACCAGCCCAAAGCACTTTAGCGGGTGTCGTACAAGGCGACTAAGGGTTAAGACAGCTGAGTGATGGGCAGCAGCGTTGCTCTTGAACCAACCTAGCAAATGTAACTACTGCAATGGGACCTAATCTAATTGGCGAAACGTGGGTGTTAATTCACCTCTGCCTACCCCTTCGGGGATATTGGCGTGATTAATGGATGCAAGTAAAACATTCTAGGTGGGAGTTGAAGTATAGAAAAATTACACAATAGACACCCACCACGCTTTCCCAACTGCCTCCAAGGGTGGTCTTGTCCAGCATCTTGGTGAGATTTCACTAAAATCACAAACACGTCAAACAGTTCGCGCAGTTCCGAAGATCGGGGGCGAGCACGTTTTAGTCGCGTCACAAAGTATTATTGGCACAGTTCTCGCCACGGGCTGTCCTGTACAACTGAAGCGGGAATCGCCTCAGCGTCATATTTATAGGTTGGCCCGCCGAGGGAAGCTTCCTCGCTCACTCACTCCCCCACGCGGTATTTCGAGGTGTGTAACATAGGAGTTCGGGGAACGCCGCTGGTGCATTCGTTCCGCTAAGTCTCCTTTCGGTTTCTATGTCAGGATACAAAGGCGAGGGCTGGGCTTCTTTGAAACCTGGTCCCGTTTTTGCATGGACTCGTTTGTGGGTTCGCTGGAAATGATGAGCAGATGACCTGTCGCGTGCGTGCCTAATAATCTCTTAGGGCGGCAAGCTCACTCCATAATCAGTCGCCTGCTCTGTTCCCAGGTTATCTGGGGTCGGCGCAGTCAGTTTTATAATTCCATACATCTCGTGAAATCATAAAAAATCCACTCCCTCCCTTGTTGTTCATATTCCTCCACCTTCCACGCCAATCCAACTATTATTTGTGAGGTCTTCCTCTTACCTCCATCCATTAACGAGCATTTGTATTATTATTGTGCTCGCATGCTTGTTATGTACATGCCCATACTAGGATAGCAGCCTTCCTTTCAGTATTTTGTCAGTAGGCTCACTACGAAGCGTTGCATTGAGTGAGATGGTCATTAGATGAATGAAAATATGGTTTATTCATATAAGGTATCATTAAATACACTCGTGAATCGTCAAAGAAATAACGTTAAACACTGGACACGTGTGTACCAGAGAAAAAATAAAAGCTACACCATCCGTTCGTAAACTACCAGGAGGCCTTGTTCTGAGAAGAACGGACAAGAAACTCAGCAAGTTTGTTCCTCCCTTTACATGAAGTTATGAGTTAATGAAACATGTCATAAAATATTTTAATATATTACCATAGTTAACATAATAATAATTATAAAATAGATTTAATTGAAATGATTATGGACATCTTTCATTGAGTATAAAAAATTATAATATATGTATAGAAGTATAGATATATAAAAGACGATCCCCATAGAAGTCCGATTCTTTCGAAGAACTTCCTACTTAGAACTCCCCTGCCCTGTTCCCAGTCTATCTGGGGTCAACGCAGTATGTTTCCTCTTCCATTCATATCGGTCAGACTTCATCAAGCCATCCACTCTCTTTTGATTCATATCATCCATCACTCCGGAAAGGTGCTCGTGATAAATCAATATACAGAAAAGAGACACGGAACGGACCATGTCGAGAGACCGATGAACGGAGAGAGTGATTGGAATGACAACATTCCAATCCGTACCGTTCAAGGTTTTGGCTTAGATTTTACCGGGTGCCTGACACCAACCCTCTTTGGTTATAGCCCATATCTATACACATAAGTATAGCCGTGTGGTGACGGCAGAGTAGAATACAATTGTCACCACCCCAAATCTCTCCCGTGGGTGTCGTACAAGGCGACTAAGGATAAATCAATGATGAGGAATGGGCAGCAGCGTTCCTCTAATACCATCTAGCAATAGCAAAGTACTGCGACTTTTGTGCGACGATATATGGCAATAGGCTCGCCACCCTATTACATGGGACCTAACATAATTAGCGAAACGTGGGTGCTAGTTCACCTCTGCCTACCCCTTCGACAGATTATTCACGTTCATTAAAAGCGTTCTGTATTTGTGCGTCGTCGGTACGTTGCAAATGTTGTCTCCCATATTGTCGTCCAAATAAACACCGTATTACACGCACGCTCTCTGTTATGATGACCCAAAATCTCGATCGAAACGGACCTTGCCTCACGATTGTCGATGTCGGTCAGACACAAGATACGAGTGATATTGTATCGATAAAGAAGTCGCATTGCGGTGACGAAATGTGAAATTGCCGAGACAATGTCGGTCGGACAGGACAGATGTCAAGATCAAGATTGGTGTTGCAAAACACATCTAGGAATAGATCGAGGATTAGATCATCATGTTAGATTATTTGGTGGCTTGAAATGCGAAGCGAGGAAGATGACTGTGGCGATAGTTCTTCTTCTTAGGACCTTGGGAGAAAATTAATTACATACATGAATCACCGGGGCCTATGCCCAACAGTGGTTTGGTAACTCTCGGTTTAATTAAAGATTCAATTAACTGTTCTATACTTAATTAGGCACTTAGATGGTCGTCGATTGATACAACTGGATCCAGTAATGATATTGGATTTGGATACAAAAATAATATTGGTTTTGGATACAATGCAATTACACATTGCTGGTTTTGGTGCCAAATAACGTAAATAAGTTACAAAATAAATGCGCTGGAACAGTACGTAATAGTATGCAATATATTCAAAGTTACAGGGTAGATACACCTCTCACCCCGAATACAGAGACGCTATTCAAAGTTTGAGTCCCGCTTAACATTTAAGTATTGTCAAAATTGACGTTTTTCCATACAAATTCTGACAGGTAATGTCCACTTAACTTTTTAAGCAGTCCCCTAAATTTGAGTAGCGTTTCTGTATTCGGGGGTTAGCCGTCTTATTGCCCTGAATCGGGAGTGCACGTTGACCCCTAAACCTAAAACAGATTTAAGCACACTTCGTGAAAACTATAACGCTTAATAACATCATCGCCCACCCAGTTTACATAATGTTAATTTTACACATCAACCGGGAGAAGGTATAGTCGGGTACAGTCGGCGACAAATTTTTTATAAAAATTATAAATTAAGACTTCTTTTTTTAATTTCTATATGCATTATTTTTAGAGCTCGATGGCGCATTATCTGACGTGCTCGACCCGCAATTGTATAAACTAAGCAAAGCATAGCACTGGATGGGGGACCGAAAGTATGTTATTGTACAGTAGGCACGTCACGCCGTTGGTTGATTTGCATCTGCAGCCGAATGCCTTCCAACCTGCACGGAAGGGCCCGTAGCTACCACAGGGAGGTATAAATAATGACTGCATTATTACAATTTGGTTGTTTTTTATTTTGTTTGGTAAGTTAAATTATGTGCACTTTTGTCATTAGCCGTGTGGTGACGGCAGAGTAGAATACAATTGTCACCATCCCAAATCTCTCCCGTGGGTGTCGTACAAGGCGACTAAGGATAAATCAGTGATGAGGAATGGGCAGCAGCGTTCCTCTTATACTACCGTCCTGACAATGTACTGCGACTTTTGTGCCCGATAAATGGCAATAGGCTCGCCACCTATTACATGGGACTTAACATAATTGGCGAAACGCGGGTGAGAATTCACCTCTGCCTACCCCTTCGGGGATATGGGCGTGATTTATGTATGTATGTATATGTTGTCATTGGGCACAGAATACAAAATAATTTTAAGTAACTTCTGTATGTTTTTCTGTCTATAGTTATGCCATAAATTATTTGCAATAATATTTTCGGCCACCCTTCAAACGAGCGGCAGTTGCAACCACCGCTTAATTTATTTAATCGCAAACCGAACTCACTGCGCAATCGGACACCTGTCACCAACGGTTGACCTACTGTCACAAAACGTGACACGCTGACTGTACACTGCGAACGTTGAACAAACTCGCAGTTTATAGTTTATGATTCAGTAGCAGTTTGCGCTGCGCAAACCCTTGATTCATCTACGCAGAACGTGACACCTTGCTCTGTGTTTAAGTGCTGTGTAACTCGATGTATAAATATACAATATGTAACAGAAATAACGCAACACTACCCTAATAAAAACTATGGTGATATAAAAAATTCAAATTTGTAAAATTATTTTTAGATTTTTCCTCACATTTTGCCATACTGACCGAACAATTTGAATGGAGAAAGAAGAAAAAACCAATTTTGGTTTTTTAATAACACCATATTAGAAATTAGTATTTATGAGAGTAGAATACAATTGTCACCACCCCAAATCTCTCCCGTGGGTGTCGTACAAGGCGACTAAGGATAAATCAATGATGAGGAATGGGCAGCAGCGTTCCTCTTATACCACCCAGCAATGCACTGCGACTTTTGTGCCCGATAAATGGCAATAGGCTCGCCACCTGTTACATGGGACTTAACATAATTGGCGAAACGTGGGTGCTAGTTCACCTCTGCCTACCCCTTCAGGGATATAGGCGTGATTTATGTATGTATGTATGTATATAATAGCAATAGACTTGCCACCTATTGCATGGGACCTAACTTAATTAGCGAAAAGTGGGTGTAAATTCACCTCCGCCTACCCTTTCGGGTATATAGGCGTGATTTATGTATGTATGTACCATAATATTAATATGTGACTATGCTAGCATGGGTAGTATTTTCAGTATCAGCGTTATTTTTGTTATATGTTGTAGTATTTTGTACATCCAAAAGCTCATTAGGTTGCTACACTACAAGCTTTCTAATTAAATTTTTGGTTTTAACTGTGTGAGTTTTCTGGTGAAGCATCCTTAGGGGCTTTGTACGACTCCCGCAGGAGAGATAAAGCTGTTGGAATACCAAAATTAAATACAGACCTTGTTCCACATTGATTATTCGCATGCCCTTTAGTATAACTAAGAATATACTTACTTAATAATTATTTATATTTTGAAACTTTAGATGTCCATAATTATTTATTTGTCAATCTTAATAAAAATATTCTTAATACCTAAATATATTACGATGATGATTGTACAAATATTTTCACCATCCGCAATTAGGAAATGGTGCGGCAGTTTGTGCTTGAAATTGACCAACAGGATACAGTCAGGATAACGCAATTGATGTTGCCACGCCTGAAAGTGTGCATAAAACCAACACTTTATGTGTATCCGGCGCGCCTTCCGCATTTGTCGTATTACTTATAATCGTTCGAACTCGGCATCTTTGTCTCGTAAATCTGAAATTTGCTCTTTCCGCCACCCGGGTTTTCTAAGAAAACCGTTTTCTGCTCAAATGAACCATTTGACAAGATGTCTTGGTCATCATGTGACATTTATATTATAATAATTTTTATTGCTTACATTGGTATTCTTGTTAATGTTTCTTTGTTGATAACAAAGCTTCTTCGTTGAGTCATGCTCAAACGATTGAAAGCGATGGCGGCAGCCTTCCTCTTGTACCACCTAGCGATATACTGCGTTTTACATGCCCGATTGATGGCAATAGACTCGCCACCTATTTATTACATGGGACCTAACAAAATTGGTGCAACGGGGACGTTAATTCACCTCTGCCTACTCCTTCGGGGATAAATTTGCGTTATTTATGTGTATTATGAATTAACATCAGAATTTGTATCTTTATTGACATACTATTACTTGACGTTGTAAGTTATTGACATCTTTAAAATTTTCAATTATTAATTAATTTAAATTACTTTTATGTAAAGGGAGGAAAAAACCTGGCTGAGTTTCTTGCCCGTTCTTCTCAGGACAGAGCCTTCTGGTAGTTTGCGAACGGATGGTGTTAATTTCTTGCCTTGACGATTCATGAGTGTATTGTTATCATACCACATATTACTAAACGAATTTTCATTTGATTTGATTTGATTCATCCACGTTTCGTCAATTATGTTAGGTCTCATGTAATAGGTGGCGAGCCAATTGCGGCACGAAGTCGCAGTGAATTGCTAGGTGGTATAAAAGGAACACTGCTGCCCATTCCTCATCACTGTTTTAACCCTTACTGCCGCACTCAGAGACGTCAAATAACTTTAATAAGTATTTAATGTCAAAAATTTTCATTCAAATCTGGTCTAGATTTGAATGAAAAATAGATCTGGCAAGAACAGTGACTAGTTTTGAATTGTCATTTTTTGACGTTAAGTACTCATTAACGTCATTTGACGTCTCTGAGTGCGGAAGTAAGTCGCCTTGTACTACAGACACCAGCGGCAGAGATTTGGGGTAGTGACAATTGTATTCTGCTCTGCCGTCACCACAATAAACCTTGGGGATCAGAGTGCCTCCACCAATCGGATAGAGAGTTGGTATCAGACAATGTTCATCCCAATCACATGTTTATACACCGGCCTCTCTTAACATAGTCCTTTCAATTGTGTTTTATATATCTAATTATCACATAGCTTTGCGGCGTGATGAAAGATAATTGAATCAAAAGGGAATGGATGGCTTGATGATACATGGGTCAGACGTCATCAAGCCATCCACTCCCTTTGGTTTCATATGGTAGAGGAAACATACTGCACGTACCCCATACAATCCATTGATTTAAAAACAGTACACATCGGTAAAAAATAAATGTAATTTAAAGATTTTCTAAACAAATTGTATATGATTCATTCATACCTCAAGGGTATTTATGCGCGTATAAGTTTTATACCTTTTGTTAATTGAGAACAGCTGTCAGCCCTCAAACATTAATTGTTTAAAATTATTCAAGCGCTGTGATTTTACAACCTCCTTATTCAGTTCCGTTGTTAAGTGCAGCACAATTTTAACCGTACTCGAGTCGCAAGCGCATTGACGTCATACCAGCACCGAATGGAATACGTCAAACGAAATTTAACCCTATTACTATAGCAAATAAGAGTCATGCATTACTGACCCATTGTTATCGATGTCCCCCCAGTTTTGAACCTTAATACGGCGACCCAAGGTTCAATAGGACAAGGATTTTGCTTGACTAAGGCAGTGAGAAACCCCACAGCAAATGGTACCCGACTTAATCATAATATTGCATTGAGTAGTGTCTTCGATCGCCAAGTCTGGAACCTTTATTACATTATTTGATTTTTTAATTTTAACATTATATAAATGTTAGAAAAATTAGTACAAAGATTTTAGTGGTTAGAAAAAGAATTTCGAAAAATTATGATCTTGAGGCGGGAATCGAACCCGCGTCCGCTGCTATCCGGGCAGGTGCCTGACCGCTCGGCCACCCAAGATACTATTCTTTTTCTTTACATAACCACTAAACTTTTTCTAACCACTAAAATCTTTGTACTTTATTACATTGCTGTAATAGGATCCAAGGTGGACGATTACATATTTCTGACGACCATGCTAAGATATAGATAGATGTATATCTATCTATGAAGGCTGTAGTTATGTCGCAGGCAGATAGTCTAATTGGGCATTACATATAACGTCGACCCCACTTATAGGTTGGTTGACTGCTCCTAGGGAGTAAAAAAAGCCAACAAAAACGGATAGAAGTTTTTATGATTAAAATATTATTTTCTATAAACATACTATGTAATACCCGCCGAATGGCTACGACAGAGAAGAATACAATTGTTACCACCCCTGCCTTTCTCGTGGATGTCGTACAAGGCGACTAACTGCCGCACTCAGAGACGTCAATTAACTTTAATGAGTGCTCAATATCAAAAAATTTTAATCAAATCTAGACCATAGACCTGGCAAGAATAGCGACGAGTCTTGAATTGTCATTTTTTGACATTAGGTACTCATTAACGATATTTGACCTCTCTGAGTGCGGCAGTAAGACTTATAGCTTAATGAGTTTCAAGACAGAGTTCCTGGTGCATCATACTGAAATTAAAGCTACCGGTGAATGGCAAAAGGTTCACCCCTATTGAATGTGACCTGAAATAAACTGGCGAAACGCGGGTGTTTAAACACCTCCGCGTACCTCTTAGGAGAGAAAGCCGTGGTTCATGACTGAGAAAATATAAATTGAACTGGATGTTCAATATTTTAAAGGCATGGTCTGGATTTAGGATTATTTTTTGCTCAGCTGCGTCCGTAATTGTAATTCACAGTTTCTATTAAAATCATGTTTGCTGCTACTCAAACAAGTTCATTGAGTGGTTCTCTAAACAGAATCCTACGCGTAAACGTCTACCGTTTCAAAATACACAGCAAACTTCGATAAGCCTTATTAACTAAGCAGGTACTGCCACCTGAAAAGTTTTCCACAGCGCAAAATGGCTCTACCGAAATTTCGATCGCTTCACCCGGTGCCTGTAAATTAAGTTTTGAACGCTTTTTTTGTTTGTGCCGTCAATTCTGTTTACACGAGTTGTACCTATTGTGGTTGTTTACCCAAAGAGGGTTGGTGTCGGGCAGGCCCCCAGGCTGTATAACTTTAGCCAAAAAGTTTAGCAGTATGGATTAGATTGTTGTCATTCCAAACTTCCCCAGTTTGTCGGTCTCTCGACATGGGTCTTTGGTCTTTAGTACATGTAACGACTCCGGGTATATTATTAAAACTTGCTTTGTAGTTCCGCATTGTTGCTTTGCTTAATTCTCATTCATTTCATCATCAGGATTATAAATATAGCGAGGAGCTTATACATGTATTCAAGCAATTTGTATTATGATATTGTTGTGTCTCGTGAGCTTTTGTTGTCTCCACGCATTCCATAATTTTGTAATGTTGTACCTCCCGATTATTTCTAATGACTCTTCTTGACTACTCGTTAAAATATGATTTGTGGTTAGTATAATAAATACATTGTTATAATGATTGCTTTACCGACCTTACCTGCATCGTAACTGAAGTTTTCATTGTCAGTATTGTGTTTGAATTTGAGATTATTGCCGGTTTATTATGTTGTAACAAAAGGACACCGCTCTGGCCAGTCGACAACAGAATCAATGTCATTATTACTAAAGATATAGTTTACATGATAGCATATAGTAGGTAGGTAGGATACAATTCTCAATTATTTAGTCTTGTTAAATTTACAATTTTATTATAGACAACGTTATTGATGTTGGCGGTGGTCAGTTTTTAAGTGATACAATGGGTTCTCCGGTCGGCTCACCTTGTAAGTCACTTCCAGCTTACAAAAAAACAAAGTAGTCTATTATGACAATGTCACCAAAGGTTGTTAAATATCGGACAGGGAGGCTAGACGGCTATAAGTACTTGAAAACACAGTTTTGGTCTAGCTGTCCACTCAAACAGTCTCCGCCCACTGTCCATCTGGGGAGTGGAATGTCTCGAGTAGGCATTGGGTTCAATAAAACTACACATATTAAATTAAAACCGTAACTCATCATTTTTTACACTTTCCACGACTCTGCGCCGCGTCCAAAAACATTAAATTTTAAAATTTCAACGGTTCAGTTTTCAACGGAACCAATTAAAAATATTTTTTATTTCAGCCTGGTTAATCTTGTACGCGTCATAAACTTTTATAGACGTTAAAAAATCTATGTCTAACACGTGAAATTACCGCACGATCATTATGATGTATGCATGCCGTCTATACTATTAAGTCTCTCTTTTGTTTTGAAAACATTGGAACCACTCCAATATAGGCAGAGAGTTTCGCAATACCTTTGATTTCTCACTTTATGTAATTTTTATTGTCATAAACAATGACTTTGTCCTAAATGTTTATTCGTCGTCTTTATACGTCATGTAACAGTGTCTGATTGCCAAGTGGTTGGTCACTCATACTGAGATCGGTTGAATTCTCAATGCTCAATCCTGGTATATGTTTGTTAGGGAAGGGACAGTTCTGTAGCTTTGGCGATGTTATTTGAAGGTTCATTTTGAGAAACACTGACGCGTGTGTGACCTTCTTAAAATAGTTGTATCAGTATTTCATTATTTAGTGCTCCATTGGGAATGGCTGTACTTATTTGAGAATAGTCATTGGGATGAAATCAAGCCACAGCTATTAAACGTTTCAATTTTTTTTTCTCTTTTCGCTTCTTATCATCCTTCTTAAAATAGTTGTTTCAGTACTTTATTATTTAGTGCTCCATTGGGAATGGCTGTACTTATTTGAGAATAGTCATTGGGATGAAATCAAGCCACATCTGTTAATCGTTTCAATATTTTTTCTCTTTACGCTTGTTATCGTTGTACCTATATTTTTGAATGATCATCAAAAGTACACAAAAAGATTTCAATAATTTCATTTAGCATAATTACCATTTTTTAAATTTGCTCTCAATATATTATCTACGAATGTAATTAACCTTTTGCCTTTCCACCAAGCAACGGAACGGTAAGGGTCAATACTGGAATTCAATGTTTGTCTTATTTCATAGAGAAATATTGCTTTTCTGTTGAAAACAAACGTTTGTGTGTTGTAGGTATGTGTTTATCTTCATTCGTTCGCCGAGCTTTGTTTTCGATTCGAAGTAAAAGTTTATTTTGTTTTAAAACGTTTATTTGATTGCTATTAAGATCTTCCATTATTTATATAACTGTGTTGTTTTAGGAAACTATTTTGCTTATCGTAAACTACTGCTATTATATCTTTATTTCCATACATAAATCATGCCTCTTCTGTTGGGGTAGGCAGAGATGTATTTACAGCCATTTTACGCCAATTATCTTAGGTTTTATCTATCTATCAAAGGACAATCCCGTTAGTGTCTACCGGACACGTTTAATCTTCTTATATTTTAAAATGATTGAAGGCAATGATGACTTCTTTTAAGCTTCTTGCAAAACTAACACAAGCATTTTGATTCGATCCATCATACTAACGTTATGAAACTTTCATTTCACCCGTCATTAATTTTGTGATGTCATTCTAAATGTTTTTAACCCAAGAAATTGAATAGTACAAAAAACTCTCCAGAGTGTTCTAATTCAAACGGTGTTTCTGGAATATTTGAAGAATGGACTTATCAATTTAGGTTGTGTGTGTCTCCTTCATTAATTTTCGTTATGGCTCGAAGGCGATTAATTACAGGCACGCAAAGCCAACACTCCGGTCTTTACGGCAATAAAGAATTATGGATTTTGTTGTAAGCACCATTGTCACCGGCGTAATATCTGCGATGGTCGTTATAACTTTGGATACTTTTAAAGAAGTAGTATTAGTTGTTAAAAGCCGTTTCGAGATAACTGAGAGTTGAATTTCTAAAAGTGTCGATATGAAAGAGATTGTTCCAGGTTTTTTTTTATTTCAAAGGAAGGTCAGAAAATGGATGACTCTATGCAGAAAAGGCCTTGAAACCGGTATAATTATATTTTTAAAGTTTGTTTTGTAAATATTTTTTTCGTTGTTCATAGATTCTCACATTCTGTGTCGAGTATTTTTTTTTAAATCTTGTACATTTATGAACTTCCTAGACATCGAAAACCGGGGTGTCTAGGAAAGAATGGGGTGTGCACAGTATGCCTCAGTCTATAATGATGGGTCTCCAATAGTCAACTATGGCAGTTATTAGCTTATAATATGTCCATTTCTACAATTCCACCTCCATAACGGCGTACCGACCACGATTACCTTTTGCAAGACGATTAAAAGTTTACCATCGCGTAACGTGTCGTCGGGATCACGTGTCCGCTGACGTAGTGGTGGCTATAAATAACGCATTGACCCACTTGTTCTATCGGCACCCGAGTTCAACTCCTGCGCAATCGACTTTGGCTCATACTATTTGAACAGGAAGCTTCTATTGTTTTCGGAGTGGGAAGCTCGATTGTTTAAGGAGATGGGATAGAAGGTGGGGTTAGTGTTGCGATGCTTAGGCTCGAGTTAACCAAACCGTATAACGAGTGATTAAAAATTAACCGTCAGTCACAGTTAAACAACCACTGTCAAACAGTGGCTCCATGCGATAAAATGTCAAAACCGGCGCGGCGGTTAAATAGCTTGTTTTACGTTTTGGTGAACTCGAGCCTTATTTTATCTTAGTTTGACTAAGCTTTGGAAGCGCAGTTAGCTTCAAGAAGTGGTTAACAATTATTTCTTTCCTATTCGCTGTGTCGTGTGTTTTTTTTTGACCAAACAAGGACTGTTTGTTCTTGGAGGATTTTTTTGGAAATTATATAATTAATTATATCTATCATCAGGTATATCGAGTGTGTGTGTGGTCTAAAACCGCCATATATATTCAGTAAAAGTCAAATGGAACAAACTTGCAAACGGTACCATAATAAATATATCACCATCGAAAGCATTCGAATGCTACTCGATGATGTGGTTATTTTTAGAACCCTAATAACCTTAAAACTATTTGAAGATCTCTTAATTCTAATAACATTTAACAAAGAGGCAACTCTGAAATCAGACCATCAGCACCAGCCCTTTTTAATGTCCCCACTGCTGGGGCACAGGTCTTCCCTATGAATGGAAGAATACAGGGAGATTGGCCCATAACCCACCACGCTGGCCCATTGCATCTTGCTGGTTATTAACGACTGCAGATGTAGCCGTGACCAACGGCTAAAAGTACCTTCTGAAGCACGGAGGAGCTCGAGATAATGCATTTTTGGTCACCCATCTAATGACTGGCCTTAGCGAACATTACTTAGTTTACGCAATCGCAGGCCGAGCGCGCTATGCCACTGCGCTAGCGAGCTCTTCCATTATTGATATGATGCATTACAAATTCAGTGTTTCATTACGTCAGCATTTATTGTTGAATGCAGCTGGAAAACCTTTCCCATGCAGCCACATGCCACTTCTAAGCGCCCCCCGACCTCATTCGTATTAATTGGATTCAGGGGCGTAGTTCTTTTGCCTACTTTCGTTTTTAAAAATGAGTCGGAGGCGTGTAGTGTCCGCTTTAAAAAAATACAGCTCAACAAATTGCTTTAGTTCAAGTTGTGGGGTGAATATTGCTCATTTTTTAATTGCCAACGAGGACATGTTCTAACCGTGAAGCGTGTTTGAAAAAATAAGTTTGAAATTAAAATACACATGTTTTAAGTTGATTCTTTACTCTAATATATTGCGATTTACGTGCCCGATAGAGATGGCAATAGGTTCGCCACCTATTACATGGGACCTACTTAACTGGCGAAAAGTGGTACCTCTGCCATCATTCACTCCTTCGGGGATTCATGAGCGTGATTCATATATTATGTAAAACGTCTCAGGAGCTGTATACAAAACCTGGTTATAAGGGACCTTAATAATTGGCGAAAAGTAAGTGTTAATACACCTCTGCCTTCATTCCCCCTTCGGATTTATGAGCGTGATTAATGTATGTATATAAAACGCCCCAGGAGATGAAAAACGCCGTGGTCGCCGTGTGCATCGTCACGTATGGTGTGAATTTGATAGTATGCCAAGGGGATTTGTTTATTTGAATATTCAAACACGGCATTGGTCCGAAGAGGTCGGATTGCTGAGTTCGCTCGGATGCAACAATAACACGGTGGGCAGAGACCATAATAATATTTTAAGGTTGTTTGAAATGTGTGTGTGAAATGTTTTAAAATGTGGCTTGGCCTTGAAAATCTTTGGTCACGTTTACCTACGTCGATAATACATGTTTCTAAAGGTAATTATCTAAAGGTAAGTGACAAGTCAAAAGAAATAAAAATATGATACGTAACATTGGTGACGGCAGAGCAGAATACAATTGTCTCCACTCCCAAACTCTCCCGCGGATGTCGAAGGTACAGGGTGACTAAGGGACAAGAAAGCGACAAGTAATGGGCTGCAGCGTTCCTCTTATATCACCTAGCAATATACTGCGATTTACGTGCAGATAGCAATAGGCTCGCCTATTACATGGGACTGTAAAATAGTTGGCGAAACGTGCGTGTTAAAGATCGTCAATATCCACCAACCCACACTGGGCCTGTCATACATAGCTCATACATACTCCCTATATTCTTCCATTCACACGGATGGCCAGTGCCCCAGAAGTGGAGACATTAAAAGGCTGGCGAAGCTACGATCCCGGTGGAAGGCTGATGATGATGGTGATGATGAATAAAGAGGCACAATCGCCTCATCCCCGATTCGCGGCCCGCCGAGACGACACGCTCTCTCCCCCACTAGACAATTAGTGCGGCCGCGCAGCGGAGCCTCCATTTAATACTCGTCCAAGAAAAAAAACAATGCAACGCTTTCATCGCGTTATTTCCTTCGTTTAATTGGGCGTCTTTTATTAAATAAATGACACACACACACATACACACTGAGATTTAATTGAATCGTGCAAGATGTGCCTCGTGCATAGAAGAGAAACCGACAAAATTTATCGCACCCCGTACGGAATAGATAATATCATAAAGTACTTAAATGTACTGTTACAGTCAAGTCTCTTAGCCGGTCCAAACCGGTTTTGACTGATTTTCTAAGCTAGACAAAACCAGTTTTTCTATACCCTCTATGCACCATTCTAACCTAACCTAGCCGACGGTTATAGTAAATATATACATAAAATTAACATATTAATTATCTAATGCTGATCTAAACTTTCTACGTACTTCGGGAGACACATTATGACTGTTGTCCTGACTGTATAAACGTAGTTTTAACTAAGGCTTTTTAACTAAACTGATTACCATAATGACCTTACATAACCGCCGTTTCCAAGCCGGTCATAATAAGGATGTTACTAATACATTGGCACTGATATTATAAATCTTATCGTATCAATATAAGAAGGCCCCATCAATCAATTATCCAAAGAGAACTGTCTATTTATCGAAATGAATGGTTTACAATTTTAAAAGGCACCAATCAACAGCGTGTTGACTGAAAAATTTCTCCAAATGATTTTCAACTCTCAAATCTGGAGTTTAAGATTAGAAATCGAATCGGGAAAATTGGTATTTTTATGCCGTTGAGTGTTCCCATGGAAAAATGTTTACTCTACGAACCGTAGACGTCTGTTCGTTTCCTATCTAATTAAAGAGAAATAGGAGGTGTTAATTTTAGTTTCATTTTATAGTGTGGAGAGCGGCAAATTGAATTCCGAAGGTTGGGGTTTACTTCCAACAGTTTTGTGTCAGCTCAGAATTTTAGTGTTCATACTATTATCAGTGTAGGTACACTAGAATGAGCACGTCAGAGGAAGTTTGATAGTAGTGCCAATGATTCAAAAATTGAAGAGCAACAGGTTAGCGGTGTGATCTTATGAGAAGGGATGAACGTTACGTAACTAGAGGTATGTAAAGTAATCATGGATGTGCATGGACCTAAAATGAGAGGAAGACTGTAGAAGCTTGTGTTTGTAGCGCGATGGATGGATTGTGTGAAAGATGATATGAAAACCCCTCATTCTTGTTCATGCTGAGCTCACGTCAAATAGAGCAGAGTGGAAGAGGAAGACATGTTGTCCTGACCCTTCTAGAGTAGGATAAGGGCAGGGAGAAGAAAAAGAAGAAGAAGGAGCAATTATAGAAGTTGAGAAACTGACAGTAAATGAAATTTATTATATATGATGAGTGTTTAAAAATTTTAATAATATATTTTGAGTCCTATCGGTGAAATACTTGTACAAAGACTTTTTCTATTTTATTATATTGAATAAAAGTACCTACTTGTTCATCGACGGGACAAACCCCTCCAACTCATTAAATGTATGCAGTCATACAGGCTTACGAAAGTACGAGATCTTATATTACTCATCATCTATCATAATAATTATATACTTAGGCTTTTAAAAAAGAAAATAATATCTTCATGTATAACCGGGTGCTGGTTCACCTCTGCCTACCCCTTCGGGGATATAGGCGTGATTTATGTATATATGTAGGTATACCTGGGTTCACAGGAACCGCGCGTTCACGCTTCCCCGAACTTGAGCCGAAATTTCCTGGCACTAGTTGATGCTTTCAATTTCAATGAACCATAGAGGAAAAACTGCCAGACACGCTCCCATTTTTTAAAGTACCACACTGCGCTAACAAATCTCTCTATTCGCACACTTTCCTAATTCTGCCGTGTTATTATTCGATTTTTAAATACGAAACAGTCAACTCAAATTTGACTCACTGCAATAGTAAGTCGTATTGTCTTAAATTTAGAACACAAAATGTTTCTAAACATTTATTGGTTTGCGTCTCTCTTGTGTTAATTGGGCGATATATGAAGTCGCGGCTCCTTTTCATCAAATTATTGTCTGTCGTCATTTGTTTTATTAACTGCCGCAGAGCTTTTCCTCAACAAGATTTTGTGTGGAATAAAATTTTGCTTTTTTTCTCGTGAAGAATTGACACGTTTTAAATTGACATACGATTTTAGTGGAATCCTGGGTTGGGTTGGCACGGTGTTGGGTATTCGCTCGTGTTCCGTATGCAACGATTTTTCATTGCCAATGACGTCTGTGACGCCTGTGTGTCTGAGGTGTGATAAAAATGTCGCACTTTCGATAGATAGAGCTTCAACGATGGCAATGAAACCTCGTAACATTGTACGGCACGGTGTTGTTATGGTGTTGTTGCAGCAATCTCTTCCGTGCAAGCAGGTAAAATAAGTATGTAGCTTATAAAATGAAAAATGGAACCTAACATAATTGGCGAAACGTGGGTGTTAGTTCACCTCTGCCAACCCCTTAGGGGGTATAGGAGTGATGTATGTATACTATATTATTAGGTACGTCAATCTGTTCGCCATATTGGCCTGTTCCAGTTTAAGCATTGTCCCTCATTAAAAAGCTATCGCGAAATTGGACCGAACTCGTATAAATGCCCTCCCGTACAGCCATAAATTTCGGAAGCCGTCTGGGGGAGCGAAACATGTATCAATCGCCCTCCTTCTTAATTTGGTAAGCTTATACACAGAAACCGGTCTAATTGAAAGACACTTTTCGGAGAAACCGCCTTGGCGAATTGAATTTCAGTGAAATTTGTCGTTTTATTTGTATTGTTCACAAGGCTCATATTAGTAATTACTTATTGTTGCATTCATATCTACTGTCGCTTTGCCGACAAAGCTGTAAATATGTCAACAAATCTTTAATGAAGAACATATTAATAATGAACTTATGACTAAGGCCGAATACGTAGATCTAACAGAGAGCATATTCAATGGCAGGTTTTCATCGTTCTCATCATCAGTAGCCCCTTAATGTCCCCACTGTTGGGGCACAGGCCTTTGCTATGGATGGAAGAATATAGGGGGCCATAGCCCACCACGCTGGCCCAGTGCGGATTGGTGCCTTCTTAACGTGCCTTCCGAAGCACATAGGTCTTGATATTTGAGAAATTTTTGTTCACGCATCTATGTCTGATTTTCCACTTTTTGTTCTTCACACTTCTTGAGTTCTTAGAAACTTGGAAGATTTTCGAAAGGACATTGATCATGTCCAATAGGCACTTCTTGCATCCTGAGAATCCAGTGTGTACAAATCTCTTTTGGTATCTGCCGATACCGCAAATTCCAACAAGATGGCTGCGCTATGGTCCATGCTTGTTTCATTTCATTATTTTTATACACCCCTGCCCGGCTAGCATGACCACCGAAACACACGACAATGATTTAGCCATTTATCGCTTTGAACTGTCAAGAGTCCATGTATTTTTGACAGTTCAAAGCGATAAATGGCTACATCATATCGTGTTTCCCTGGTCATGCTATCACGGAATAATTTAAATGGAATGCCTGGCAAAAATACACACGTCATATATTCAATGCCTTGATATTTTAGTGGCATTTTAATTACCAAGTGCCGCGTTGCTTACCCTTTTAATAAATTAATAATTGCTTAATGTACACTTAATGTGTTGATGACTTCAACACAGAGACACACGGATGAAGAAATGTAGGAAGTTTATATGCAAAGATAAACAGGCAGATACTGCTAGTATGCGATGAGATTCATGCGATCTACGAGTAGGTTTGTCTAGTAACAATGATAACCACATAAATATAATATGTGGAAGTTAACTCCCTGAAAAGTGGGTGTTTAATTCAACTCTGCCTATCTCTTCGGGGATAGAGGCGTGATTAATATATGGAATATAAATATATATTTATTTTGTATGTAAAATACGGTGTATTATTTATGTATGTAGATTTGTAATTGGGTTGGGCAGTTTTGGAGATGGTTGGAAAGTAGAGATCACTTGACGAGTCTTTGATTGTGTGCTACCAAATTGGGACTGTCGTAAACATAATTTCGATCCGTGATCTGCAAAGAGGTTATTCGCATTTCCATGAAACTTTTTCCGAGCAAATCTGACTCACATCGAAGGATGTTGTAAAAATAATAAGCGTTGCATTTTTTATCTGTGCTGCCTGCTGCCTGTCTTTTTAATCTCCCATCGTAATTGTTGTGAAACCCAAGATCCTGGCTTATGCAATTAAGTGCATTTCTGTTTGTGTTCTCATTCATTTTCGGTGTTTATTTACTTGTTGCTGTCTGTCTGTCTCAACATTTGGCGTAATAAGTTTTTAATTTGAGCCTCCTCAATTGCAAATGCCTTTTTCAGTTGAATTCCCTTTAACTGTTCGAGTGAAGGTTCATTATTTTTTATTGCCTCAATTTGAGCAGATTGCGATGGCCGCTTACTTTGTATGTATGTATACGAAGTGGTGATTAAGCGATTTACAAAAGATCCCGATGAAAAAGTTATTAAGTAAACCTACATTGGTTTCATGAGCTCGATCGAGGCGCATCTGTGCCCCGAGCACGAACATTGCGAAGATTCTTATCGTATCGTAATCGTATCAAGAAAGCACTCAATGTATGAATAAATGTTTCAATGAACATTTTCATGTTTGACAGCGACCGTTTCGATTTTTCTTAAATTTATTCAAATTTTCTCGGTGAAAAATTTGACGTGACAAAACGTTCGTAGTCTTCTCTCCTCTCCTCCTCTATACTTTTTCGATCCACCCTTCATTAGTTTCGATGTCAAACGTCAAAAAACATCGATTCAAAATTTAGAATTCATTTTGTTTTGGTTTTAGCGTGCTTTGTCGGTACGATGATGATTTGAATGTTCGAAAAGTTCGTGCTAGGCCTAATATACTAAAATTGCTTGGTTACGAGAATATTTTTAAGAAATGGCAACCGGATTTGAGTATGCCTACTCACTTTTTTTTCACCATCGAAAGTGACCGTTGGAATTGTGTACAATCTAAGCATGACATACCTAAATACAATGGCAGACGAAAGTGGTTTCACTTAAGTACGCGATCATCTAATTGTTGATAGAAATGGAAAGTCTTTGTCTGATAACACAGCGGCGCATGGACGTAAGCGCGCAAATAAATGTCATATATAAACATACATAAATCACGCCTATATTCCCGAAGGGGTAGGCAGAGGTGAATCAGCACTCACGCTTCGCTAATTTGGATGGAGCCCATGTTGTTGGTGGCGAGCCTATTGCCATGTATCGAGCTCGTAAATCGCAGTTTATTGCTAGTTGGTATAAGATTAATGCTGCTGCCCATTACCCATCGCTGGTTTTGCCCTTAGTCGCCTCGTACGACACCCATGGGATAGATAGGGGTGATGACAATTTTACAACGTTCACCAAGTTTACTTCTATAAATCGGAATCTGATGGACGTATCGAAGTAATTCTTTCACTTGTATTTTTTATTTTTGACAGAGAATATGGAGAGCTAATGATCAAAATTAGTTAACATTTTCCATTGTGTTCTGCTCTGCCGTCACGGCAGCTAAATGTATAATTAATGTCAATGTTGCAAAACCATATTTGCACAGCAATATTGATAAAATCACAGCTGCCGGTAATTACATCATTCAATGCCGGTGCACTTGCAGCCTATTATCAAACACGTGCCAGCAACGCCTGCGTCCGTTCAATGGACGTTGCGCAACGCAATGGTCGCCACGTCACATGCGCCCGCGCAACTCGCACTTACATACATACATACACAAATCACGCCTATATCCCGGAAGGGGTAGGAGGCAGAGGTGAACAAGCACCCACGTTTCGCCAACTATGTCAAGTCCCATGTAATAAATAGGTGGCGAGCCTATTGCATTGACACCCCAGACCTGCTTTCATAACTAAATATTAATATCACGCACAGGATACGCTTTCCAAATGTCTACGTAATTCAGGCATTTAAGAATCACACATCTTATTATAACCCCTTGGTAAGAATGTGTCGAAGCTATAATGAGCTAAAGAGATCTAATAAGGACGTGGACGTCTCCAAGAGGGGGCGAGATGTTCTCAACCTTCTGCGCCGGGAGTGGGCATGAACACATAGGTTAGGGCTTTATTTGGTTTCACCTTCTCCTTCTCCTTTGATCTTTCATATTTATTTATTTAGAATTCTTTATCTTTATCATTTGTTTACACTAAGCCTCAACAAATTTGTCATGTTATTTTCACATTTTCTGGGTAGTCGTCTTGTAAAAAAATGTGATAGTGTTTAAGTTTTGTCATGTTACGACCACAGCCTGTTTGTGAACTTATTTATATAAATAAATAAATTTATCGGGCACAAAAGTCGCAGTTCTTTGCTAGGTGCTAGGTATAAGAGGAACGCTGCTGCCCATTCCTCATCACTGATTTTAGTCGCCTTGTACGACACCCACGGGAGAGATTTGGGGAGGTGACAATTGTGTTCTACTCTGCCGTCACATGCGCGCGCGCAGCTAACACTTAATTCTTGCTATTTGCGATTGTGTGTTTTACACAAACACTCTATCTAACATCTAACGCCAATATTTACACGGTTTTCTTTAAACATTAGGATTTGGCCGTAAAAGCTAATAGTACACATGCAGCGGTGTGACCGGTTCAAATATTGACTTAGTCTATGGCTATGGCTACTATACGGGTGTATATATGGCTTGCTTTGTGTGGATAATTGCGATTGTCGCGAGTTTAAGAGTATTTGTCATATAGATAGAGGACGGAGATGTGCCGGTGGCCATAATTTTACATACACACATACATCAATACGCTTATTTGTATCCCCGAAGGGTGAATCCGACACCCACGTTTCGCGAAATGTTTGGGCCCATTCACCGGGAACTTTAATTTGTAATTTGCTAGTAGTTTGCTTGATTGTGCACTAGAAACTATGATTTACTTTTTATAATGAGGTCTCTAATACAATTTTATTAAAGGGCTATTTTTTCAAGATTGCTCTTAAAATGCAAATTGAACGGTTCAATCAGCTAACGGGTTTGTTAAGAAAACCGTTACAGGAGACCCTCAAAGGGTCTTAAGTCTTTAGAGATGCTATCAACTTTGGAGATGTACAAGCGTGACTGTATGATTGTGTACTATTTATATCTTCAAATATGTTCAGCTACTGAAGCGCAGACACGACTATAACACGTACTACAAGCATACCCCATTCAAAATTGTAAAATCAATTTTCGAATTGTCCACACATTTTGCTTTACTGACTGAACAATTTGTGTGAGGGAAGAAAATAAAAATTTAACAATATTCAGGGTGTGCCATATTTGAATTATTTATGTTTCAATGTTGTATATTGTTGTTTTCGATTTTAATGTGACCATTATATAAATGCTAGAAAAATTAGTACAAAGAAAATTGGGGTTAGAAAAAGTTCGAAAAATTATAGTCCCGCATCAAGACGATAATTTTTCGAACTTTTCCTAACCGCAATTGTCTTTGTGCTAATGTTGTACATTGCCAACCAGAATAATCGCGTATTTATTTAGTGTTGTCAACACAGTTGTATCATATGGTGAGTGATATTCTCACGATGAAGGTCGTCGTTGTTGACTATGTCACGACGCGGCATAACTGTATCACTTGGCTACTGTTACATTTATAAATTATTTCTCACGTGCGTGCGTACGGGCGGTATGTAGGTACAGAAGTTTCTGCTTTCCTAGTACAGCTTCTCCATTTTCCTGCCCAGCCTGGCTAGCATACGACACACGATATCTTAAAGCCATTTATCGCTTAGAACTGTGCAAAATCATTGGATTTTTGACAGTTCAAAGCGATAAAGGGCTATATATATATGATATAGCCATAAAGGCTTTATGATATTGCCATTTATCGCTTTCAGCCGTCAAAAATGATTGAATTTTTTACAGTTCAAAGCGTAAATTGCTATGTCATATCTTGTTTCATGCTTATATCATATCATGCTCACCGGGCAGGCCAACATGGAAGACTGCTTTCTTATCACGGCGATTTCCGATTAATCGGGTTAACTGCCCTAACCTATTTTCTTGTGTTAGTCTAAAACATTTATTTACTGAACGGGTGGGTCAGTTTCGCGATCGCTGCTTGTTTACTTATGCCGTAATACCGGTAATTTTGCGTACTCCGTAAGTAGATAGCTACAAGGCAAGGGACTATTTTGATGTTGGAACAGATTGCAAGGATAGCTGCTAGAGGATAATGAACTTTGGGTGATCTAAATTACCCGGGTGTTACACAGTCGGATTCTGCGAAGTTATGTCACGAGAATTCTATTTTTGCTGTGTCGCACTAATCCTGCTTCGACGATAGTCTGTTCGAGTGTATCTAGAAATATCATTTCAAAAGAACTCCTTTCTCGTTCGACAATGAGATTTAAGTATATCTACATACATAGATTACGCCGATTCATCCACGAAGGGAGGAATGGGAAGCTCGCTAGCGTAAACTAAGCAATGTTCGATACGGCCGGTCATTTGATGGGCGAACAAGAATTATCTCGAGCTCCTCCGTGTTTCGGAAGGCACGTTAAGCCGTTGGTCTCGGCTGCATCTGCAGTCGCCAATACCCACCAACTCGCCCACATTCTCCCTATATATTCTTCCATCCTGTCACCACGGCTGTGCCCCAGCAGTGGTGACATTAAAGGGCTGGTGATGATGATGATGATCCACGAAGGGGTAAGCTGATTTGAATTAAAACCCACGTTTCGTAATGTCACGTCCTACGAAATGGGTGGTGCTGGTGACCTATTGTTGTCTGTCGGGCACGTGAACCACAGTATATTGCTAGGTGGTATCAGAGGAACGCTGCAATACTCTTCGCTGTCTTAACCCTTAGTCGCCTTGTACGACACTCGCGAGAGATAATAATTATATAGGGATGATGTCAATTCGTATTAGCGATTACCTACCTTACAGTTTTTTGAGTATAAGCAAAGATTTGAGTCGAGTTGTGAATGTCTATCCAACTTAAAGGTGCTGTTATAATAAATTAAATAAATAGGTCAGGAGTACCCGAAACGGACGGGCTTGTATGAGGACATTAATGAGATTGGTTAAGGCGACAGAAGTGTGTAAAGATCGTAGCATGTGGAAAGAAGTACCTATGGAGGAAAGGCGTGACTTATGTATATTTGTATGAAAAGTCAAAAAAATAAATGAAAGTCGAGTGGTATAGGCATCTGCCCAGATAGCAGAGGACACGAGTTCCATTCCCGCATTAGGGCAAGTAATTTTTCGAAAATATTCTGATTTTATTTTGTTTGTAATATTTTCCTCTAACATTTAGTTCAAATAAAAACAAATCATAACAGATAATTTAATAAACAAACAAAATCTAAGAGATCGGTTCCAGTGAGAGACAGATTCATATCATCCGAAATTCCCATCTGACCCTTTGGGTGAATGGAAACAATTTTGTTCACAAAAGTGTCTGTGTCAGGCAGTATGACCTCTTTATTATTTCCCTGAGTAATTTAAGACAAATATTGGATTAACACTACGTATATAAATGTCAACATCATTAAATGCTAAAAAAATATTGCAAAGAAATAAAGTCAGGAAATTCCGACATAAATTAATAAATAAAATTAGTGTCTTGGGTGGCCGAGCGGTCAGGCACCTGCCCGGATAGCAGCGGACGCGGGTTCGATTCCCGCCTCAAGATCATAATTTTTCGAAATTCTTTTTCTAACCCCAAAATCTTTGTACTAATTTTTCTAACATTTATATAATGTTAAAATTAAAATCGAACAGATCAATATTTTAAAACTTTTGTATAGTCTAACCTGCTATGGACTGTGCAGTGCTCAATAACCTTTAAAATGTTGTTTTCAATATAGCAAATTGAGCACATAATAAGCGGAAAGTAACTGAGATCCGAGAAGGAGGATTCAAAATCGTACTTGCCCGAAGATTGCGTATTCTTTATTTTTTAAACGTAGACGTGTCCCACTAATCATCTTAATTACGGGGCGTATCATTACAGCCAGTATCGGGGCCATAGCCCACATCTGTCGGTTAGATATCTGGAAGCGCTTGTACTATTAACAACGTTACCGAGCCATACTGCACTCTATTCCCTATGGCGGAGCATAATTTTTTAATTGCCTAACAAAGAAAATTGGATCTCTGCGTTTTCGCGGATTTTGCGCGAAGGTTGCGCTCGCTGTTTTTCTGTTGCGTTTTTCTTGACCTGATTTCTTAATGTCGTAATAGATTAATTAGTGGCATGTTTCGTAATTTTTTTTCGGGGAAAACTGTAGCGAAAATAGTCTCGTTTACATTACAGCTGTAGGTGTACTGGTGGTGTGGAGTTCTGCGATGTAAGACAGTAAGCCGTCATTGTGGCGATTAAACAACTTTCTCCAGGTTCATTTGACACTACGGGCCAGTTCCCACTTAGACGGACCGTCTTGTTTGTCCGTCTTGTGTCTTGTCCGTCTAAGGAGACGGATATGCCAGTGGCAATACAGTTTATATGACATTTAGACGGATCTGAGAATAAGACGGTCCGCCTAAGTGGGAACGAGCCCGCGCAGTATGTTCGCTCTTCAGTTAATATAATCAAACAGACGTCCAAAATTTGAACCCTTTTTGATTCATATCTCATCACATGCAATCATCACGATTGTTTAAAAGAGATGGAAACGAAGGTTCTCAATGTGCTTCTTTGTTCAATCTCTCTAATATAATCTTTGTCTACTTAGATTCTCTCTTAGATTTGTCTTAGTCGACTTTTATGATACTCCTGCGGCGAGTCAGGGCTGGCACATCCCACGTTATTTTTCGCACCTATGCTAGCATCGTCATAATCATCATCAGCCCTTTTAATGTCCCCACTTCTATAGGGCACGGGCCTTCCCTACAAATGGAAGAATATAGGGAGATTAGGCTATAATCCACCACGCTGGCCCAGTGCGGGTTGGTGGGTATTAACGACTGCAGATGCATCCGGGGCCAACGGCTTACGTGCCTTCCGAAGCACGGAGGAACTCGAGATAATACATTTTTTGTCGCCTATCCAATGACCGGCCCTAGATGACCGACATTGGTTGCATTGCATTGTTGTATTGTTTGCGCAATCGCAGGCCAAGCGCGCTATGCCTCTGCGCTAGCGAGCTTATTGGTCTACACCGGGCAATCTCCCTTAGTCGACTTTGTCGTTACAGCGAGTGAAGTGAGTCAGGGTTGGCACATCCCACGTTATTTTTCCGCTCCTATGCCAGCATGCAAGACCTAAATAAGCAGTAATAAATCCTACAGAGAGCAATCAACAGCCTTCCGCGGCCTTTGTCTCGGTTGGTTCGAAGAAAGAGATGTACCGTTGCGCGGCACACGTGACCCACATATGCGCGTGCGCAGCCTGTCGCTAAGGAACCGATGCTCGGTGTATGATATGTATATTAGCGTGCATTGTGATGCAACTTAGTGTGCGGTGT
This sequence comes from Cataclysta lemnata, assembly GCA_963931975.1. NCBI lineage: Eukaryota > Metazoa > Arthropoda > Insecta > Lepidoptera > Crambidae > Cataclysta > Cataclysta lemnata. The sequence goes on from OZ008363.1 coordinate 4,665,141, forward strand.
GTTCTGGGAACTAACTGGGCCCGGCTGTGTTGTCGGTAGAGGTCAAAGTTGCAGTGAATTATTTGTAACGGAAGTTGTGGGTACGTATTTTATCGACTATCTATTTTGTGCTGATCGTTTTTTTTCTAAATATTTTTGGTATGCCTTTATTAAATTAAATTAAAATCTTTCTTATGCTCAACCCTATTATCTAGTCCAAAGTAAGCAGCATAAGCACTTGTTTTATGGATACTAGGCGAAGGATATTTAATATTATACATACATACATGAATCACGCCTATTTAACCCCGAAGAGGTAAGTAGAGGCGGAATTAACACCCACGTTATGTTAGGTTCCATGTAATAGGTAGCGAGCATATTGGCATACATACATACATACATACATCACGCCCATATCCCCGAAGGGGTAGGCAGAGGTGAATTCTCACCCGCGTTTCGCCAATTATGTTAAGTCCCATGTAATAGGTGGCGAGCCTATTGCCATTTATCGGGCACAAAAGTCGCAGTACATTGTCAGGACGGTAGTATAAGAGGAACGCTGCTGCCCATTCCTCATCACTGATTTATCCTTAGTCGCCTTGTACGACACCCACGGGAGAGATTTGGGATGGTGACAATTGTATTCTACTCTGCCGTCACCACACGGCTATTGGCATCTGTCCGGCTAATTGTATTCTGCTCGATAACAAAAATGTCTGTGTTCACCACAAACTGTATGTTAATTATGTTCATATCGAATAAAGCAATAAACAATGTTTTTCTACTCACGACCCAACAATCCTCAATCCAGTTATCTACATGTTATTATTTAAAAATATCCAAATTACACTCTAATCCTATGCAAACAGACCAACTGATACAATATAGTTTTTCGAACTAGACCGCACTGAGTATCGGTGTTTATTTTTAGTACTAATTTAACGTTAATCGGATTTACAACATGCACTAAATTCTGTCGTCGTCGGCGAGTAAAGTAAGCAAACCCGCTAAAAATTAACCACGAATAGCCTCACGTGGTTGGTTCAGTTCCATGAACCATTTACTAATTGGTGGCTAGGGTTGTCGACAGTGCAGTTAAATGTAGCGCCCGTATTACATGGGTTTTTACAGGTTTAAATGAGATTATCCGACATATGGTAATTGGCTTGCCACTCATTACATGGGACCTGACTTATTTGGCGAAAAAGTGGGTGTTAATTCACCTCTGCCATCCCCTTTGGGGATATAGGGGTGATTTATGTAGGTATATGCAGATGTATTAAGTTAAATTATTATTTTGGATGGATGTGAGATGGTGAGGAGTAGCAGGATTCTTTTAACGAAAATGCACGATCTTAAAATTTTACTACATGATTATGAACATACTTTCTAGCCTATCACCACCCATCTTTGCAGTGGACTAGGCACAGACCGATTTCATATACATGTAGTAATTGTATTTAATTTTGTACTGTTTGGTAGAAAAACAAAAGCGAACCAAGCGTTGGACCCCTCTAAAGGATCGCTACGCAATCAATAAATGGTCAAGTTTCAAATAAAATAAAAAATGTATTCTCTGTCGTGACAGCCCTGAAAGCTCAACAAACAAAAACAAGTGATTATCAAAGCAAAACGCTACTCAGAAATAACTCTTCCTTCCACATAGTCTCGAGGATGTAAATATCAGCGGATTTTACCTGCTTGCGTGTGTAAGAGAATCTCTTATCAACTCATTAATATGAACCTGGAAGATTTGGTACGTAACATAAACTGTAGCAGCGTATAAAAATAATAAATTGAACTGCGTTGAAACTAATACGGTTTGACGTCATCAGGAGGGGTGAGTTTGAGCCCATATTTGCAGCGCGCTGAGATGACGCGCTCGGCATTCATCTGTGTTTTCAATGTCTTTTCATTGTAAAACCGTCAAATCAAACAGTGGGTGTCGTACAAGGCGACTAAGGATAAAACAGCGATGAGGAATGGGCAGCAGCGTTCCTCTTATATCACCTAACAATAGTACTGCAACTTTTGTGCCCGATAAATGGCAATAGGCTCGCCATATTACATGGGACCTAACATAATTAGCGGAACGTGGGTGCTAGTTCACCTCTGCCTACTCCTTCGGGGGTATAGGCGTGATTTATGTATGTATGTATGAATCAAGAGGAATAACTCCCTCTTGATGGCTTGATGACGTGTGACCGAGGCCAGCAGGGCAGGAAGAATCTGTCTTTAGGCTTCTCTCACTGCATCTATGGTCATCGTACAATTTGTCTTAAGAGATTCAGTATGTAACTTGTTGGTTACACACTGACTCTCTTAATTTACATCTTAATGTTTTCCATGTGCAACTGGCCCCCAATGAAAAGTTTACTCGTGAATATATGTAGTTCGGTTAAGGGCCTGTTTCACAATCGACGGATAAGTTCTGGATAGCTTACTTAGTAGTTCAATTGACATATATTTTCAAATGATCTGCCAAGTAAGCTATCTATAACTTACCCATCGATTGTGAAACATACCCTTAAAGTAATAATACCACACTATGTCCAACCTCTTACCGGAGACCGTACCAAAAGCACGTTTTCCATCTCGTGCCATGCGCTCTCGCATCCACTACGATGACGTCACCGCCCCCCATAAATCTCCCCTCGCCTGACACAGTGCGACATGCTCGCGTAATATGTGACCTGTTACTCACCGGCGAAATTGACAATATTTTAGGTCTTAGCCCGCTTCGCTTGTTTGCGGAAAACGTAATGAAATATTGGATAGAATCTTGTGAGGAAATGGTTAACCCTTTCCGGTTTTATTGTACGTACATGAATCACGCCTATTTATCCCCAAAGGGGTTGGGTAGGCAGAGTTGAATCGATAGCCACGTTTTTTATGCTAGACATGGTAGCTCTTGCCCTTCATCTCAATCGAGCTTAACTTGGAAGCCTTAACCTCAGAGGGGCTGGCTATGTTATCACAATTGGATTCGGCTACTCTTGACTTAGCCCTGTAAGTTTATGAAATATGAATAGCCTCGAAGGGGATTTTAGTGCTGCTGTAACACTTTTTTTTTTTTTTGCTATCACCATTTACCCACTTAGCTTAATGGTCGCAACGCAAACTGGCGACAGTTCTCAGAACGTCTTTCGATACAGTGTTTACTACCTAATTACCCCCGAGTGGAACGTTTGCCAACACAATAATGAAGAGAGAGATGTATTTTTTTTTTAAATGAACCAATATTCCGTTGAAGCGTTTGCCCGCTCTTGGCACAGATGTATGTATCGCGTGTGGACTAATTCTTGTATTGCCTACCCTTCTTTAAGTGATGCAATTCGGATGAGACGGGAGTTTGTTTTGTAATTGGTCACTTGATATTTACATTACAAAATGATACTAAAGTCAACATACACAAAATGATACGGTATTCGTCTTTTAAACCGCCTCTGGTCTAGAGGTTCGCCCACCGGAATTGAGTTTCCTAGGCAGGTTCGATCACCAGGGGAGTACAAATTTGTACTCGGTTTGGTTGGTTGGTGGTGCTGTTTTCAATTTTTTTTCCTTTTGATTTTCCGTACGAGTAGCGGGTGGAAAAGTCCACTGCCAGGCCAGGTGTGACATAAAGTAAATTAGATAGTTACTCGGGCTTTTGGAACTGAAGCGGAAAACGTGTACGCTGGTAAAAGTAACAATAACGTAGAAGAACTAAAATAAAAGTGAAATCACTTGGACGTGAACTCGTTTCCATCGGACGGTGACAAAATTTTTAATGACGCTAAAAATGACTGTACAACTTTCTGAGAAATCGACGATGTTTTGGCCTTTTAAATCTACAATAGATACGTTCATATAGCTATCATGATCAATAAAGTGACGTCGCGTATGATTTCATTCAACTTACTAATAATGTGTATGATAATAATTATGATATAACAGTTATTGAGGCGATGTAGTCAGTAGTAGACTCACATCATTGGGATCTTGCCAATACCGTGACGCCGGCCGGCGCTTCTGAGAAACGCTTGGGCAAATTCACTATTTGGAAGAGTTTTCTACGGAAACTGTCTGTGTATCCCAAGATTAATATATACTCTAGAATCTTGGTGGTTCGTTGACATTCAGAAGAACTTGTTGTATGTATCCTGTTTCTTGATCTTAGTAGATCGGCGGGCTTAGTAAACGCCAGGTTTCCGTGAAAAAATCGCTTTCGCGTCCAATATTTTTTGTCGCCGCTAATGTGCCAACGCGTTCACTGGAAGCCGACCAATTAATACATCGCTTCTCGGATGGCAAATTGGTGCCGTCCCATTTCATAATGTTCCTTGAAATATTGTAATTGCAGCGCTCGAAGGAAATGGTCGTCTATTTTTCCGATTTCCCTAACACAGTTTTCGATTTCCTTCAGTGGAGAGAAAATGACCTTTTCACTTTTGGAGGGACCCACTTTTTCTACATTCGCTTTGATAAATTTCGTCAGTTGGGTGGCTGCTTACGTATATTGTTGTTTATTTAAATTCATATCGACTTATGTATTTGTTTGTTTATATTTAACTATTTTCGCATATTATGATATAGTCGTAAAGATATCTGAAATAGTATAACTATAAGCGTAATAACTCGGTGTGTTTTGTAATCCAACACAATTAATGTTGTTCACTTTTGAATGTGACTGAAAATGATTGAAGTTATGACTCGAATGTTATGATTTTAAGAATTAATGTGTGTGAATAAGAAGTATTACAGAAGTAGGACGAATATTATTAAGAAAGACGATGCCCACGGGTAAATCATGGATAGAACGTTGAATAGACTAAAATCTTGACACGAAATATCTTATAAGCTGGCACCGTTTATCTGAAACTTTCATCTTCGTTGCCCAATAACCGTGTAAGATAGGAGAAGAGTTGCATTCTTGCATCGAAGTTGTGCGCTCGTCACAATTAGTGGCATACCGCTCTAAACAGCGCCGTGCGTGCACGCATGCAGCGTGTGACGCACGCGCAACACCGATTACAAACGATAATAAATTCTATTGTCTGTTCTTTGTCTTGTATTGTACAGTCGGTAGCGAATGCTTCTTCAGGTGTCATAACCGCTTGAACTTGGTCTCTTATTTTGAATTCTGTGAACCCATCAGGTGTGTCATCAGTGCCCTGTTGTACTGAATTGACTACCCTATTGTGACTATTATTTTGTGACTTTATGATCTATGCAAGCAAGCAAGGTTTTATATTGAGACTACATACGTAGATAATTTTATGCACCATTTTCCCCATTTTATACTCGTAGTGTGTTAATTAACTAGCCAAATAGAATTTGTGGGTTAATTTTTAACTTAACAACACGCGCCACACAGACGTCACGTTGATCCGACAAAATTAATGCAATTTTTTTATGGAAATGCCAATTTAAGCTAGTACCAACTGAATTTTGGTACATCCATAAGGCAGGTCTGTTGCCCAGTATTGGGAACATGAGGGGCCTGGTGATGTGTTGTCATAGGATAATTTTGATGATATAATCTGATAATTTCATGATTATTTTATTAGTATCTTCTTTTTTTACGTTGATACCGTTATTATTAACTGTGAATATAAAATTCATGTGGTTTGTGGTAAACAGAGCGGTTTCGTTTTGCTGTCGTGTTCAATAATAGATTATTATATCTACAGCTGTAACCTTGACATCATTCGTGCCGTAGAATAGTTTCTAACAAATCCACGGGAGACATAACCGTGTGACATGACGATCTGTGGCTTAGCAACAAGAAAGAAAGAAGATACATACATAAATCACGCCTTTATCCCCGAAGGAGTAGGCACAGGTGAATTTACACTCACTACTATACTACTCACGTTTCGCCAATCTGGTTAGGTCCCATGATTACATGGGTGCCGAGCACAGATATATCAATGGCGAGTCTATGCCTTTATCGGGTACGGAAATCACAGTACATTGATAGGTGGCATAAGAGAAACGCCGCTGCCCATTGCTGTCTTAACCCTTACTCGCCTTGTACGACACCCGCGGGAGAGATCGGGGTGGTGACAGTTGTATTTTGCTCTGCCGTCACCACACGGCTTTAATCGATATAAACATTTCGATGCTTAATGAAGAAAGAAGCTTTTGTTATAGGCGTCTCCTCGGGAATGTCTGCAAATATTAGGTTTCCATTGCCGTTAGCACACGGAACAAGTTTCAGCTGCTGTGTGAAACGCTACAACGACGGTGAAAACTGTGAGATTTCTTCAATCGATTGTCAACCTTAACCTGTTGGTAGTAAAGCACAGAGTCGATTGAGAAAATTTAACATTTTGTGGTAGCCTGACGTGCTGTGGTGTGGACTGTACAACGGTGCTTTGGCTATCTCCGTACCGGCTGCAACATTGTTTCAATAGATTTTAGGTAATGCTGTTTGCCTATATCGTTCGCAAATCGTGTTCGTTGAACTCTCTTGACTGCACGGAGAATTCCTTCGCTCATTGAAACGAAAAAGTTTTGCCGGTGTCTTGCCAACGTCGCGTTTTGATTACCAGTTTGTCTTTTGAAGCTAAACGATAGTAGTTTAGCTTCAAAACAGAGCTATACCAGCTAAACTATAGTAGTTTAGCTTCAAAAGATATATAAGTATGTATATTCTTGTAACAAAAAAGTACAAGGATATTTAAAGAGGTTGTTGAAGTCTTCGAACTGAACAGATTTCCGTATGGGATCAAGGTAAAATTCTCCAAAATTCTTCCTTCCCCATACAAACTGATGTCGGTTGGTGCTCGGGTTAGGATGGGGAAAGCGAATTTTTTTAGTCATTTCGTTTTTTTTCCATGTAAAATGTTGGTCAGTTTGATAGCCTGTAGCACCTCTTCAAATATCACTGCACGCCTCTGTCACACGCATTGAACTACTATTACTGTTTACCTTATAACTCAATGGTTGCACCTAGTACCAAAATTTTTTGGTATTTTACATAATAAGATATACCTGAATATACCTCGCCTGTAGATATACCTGAAGGGGTAGGCAGAGGTGAAAAAAATAATTCGCCAATTAGGTTAGGTCCCATGTAGTAGGTGGCGAGCCTATTGCCTTATATCATTATTTAGTTTTATGGTATTTTATTACTATGTTATACCGGTTTGCTAGAAAAATTAACACGGAATATTAAGTTAAAAAAGATTTGAGACAATTTTGTCCTGATAATAATTAGTGTTTTTTTCGCCATTTCCAGGTGATAGACTTCGGCAGCTCGTGCTACGAGCACCAGCGGGTGTACACGTACATCCAGTCGCGGTTCTACCGCGCGCCCGAGGTCATGATGGGGGCGCGGTACGGCATGCCCATCGACATGTGGTCGCTGGGGTGCATACTGGCGGAACTGCTCACAGGTATGTCTGATTAATTAATTCCCGTCAAATCAAGATTAGCTAGACCTGAATCGCGATTGCAAAGTTTCTGACAGAACTCGGAATATACATATTATTATAAAGGTCTGACGAAGTACAGCCGAACTGCCTATCACAGGACCCTCCGTTGGCCTAGCACGTGACGTGGGCAAAATCTCTCTCCATCACTGGACAGTGTTTTGTCTCAGGATTTAGTGGGAGCTAGAGCGAGAGGAACATATTTTCTTTTCCTCGAGGAGATTTTGTCCACGTACGGGGGCTGGTCTTCCGCTCCCAGCGCCCCTATGAGGCTCTCCGCGGCAGTATAGTCCCTATGGGAGATGCAGTCTCCACCTTGGAGTGCTCGATGTAGGGGAGCTCGCTAGCGCAGTGGCATAGCGATTGCTGCAATTGCGTAACCTAAGCTATGTTCGCTAAGGTCGGTCATTGGATAAGACCCAAAAATTATTGTCTCGAGTTCCGTCGCGCTTCGGAAGACACGTTAAGCCGTTGATCCCGGCTGCATCTGCAGTCGTTAATACACACACCAACCCGCCCTGGGCCAGCGTTGTGGGTTATGGTCTTTCTTCCTATATATATTCTGCCATCCATTGGGAAGGCCCGTGCCCAGCAGTGGGGACACTAAAGGGCTGGTGTTGATGATCATGATTTACCTGTATACTCTAGCAATTATAACATACATACATACATACATACATAATTCACGCCAATATCCCCGAAGGGGTAGGCAGAGGTGAACTAGCACCCACGCTTCGCCAATTAGGCTAGGTCCCATGTAATAGGTGGCGAGCCTATTGCCATTTATCGGGCACAAAAGTCGCAGTACTTTGCTAGGTGGTAGGTATAAGAGGAATGCTGCTGCCCATTCCTCATCACTGATTTATCCTTAGTCGCCTTCTACGACACCCACGGGAGAGGTTTGGGGTGGTGACAATTGTATTCTACTCTGCCGTCACCACGCGGCCAATCATAACGAGATAAAAAATTTAAGAGTTTTGAATTTTGATATGTCTCTTTATTGACGAAATGCATTTCAAAATAAGAAATATGTCAGTATTTTAAAATACATCGTCCATTTTAGAAAATCAAAATGATTTGCTACTTTGAGGAAAGGTATTACAAATTTTTATTTTTGTATTTTTTATATTAAAAGACTCATCAACATTGTTTACATTCTTTTATCATGTCTCAAGCCGGATCCAGACGAGTGTAACGTGTAATGTAACACGAATTCTACATTAGGACGGCACTACGAGCTTTATAGTAATTCTTCTGGACGTAGAATTCGTGATACATTACACGTTAGATTACATTACACGTTACACTCGTCTGGATCCGGGTTCAGTGGCCTTACTTTATGTAATGTATGTACAATCTCACCCACAATCGCCGTCCGACCTTCCAGGATTCCCCCTGCTCCCCGGCGAGGACGAGGCCGACCAGATGGCGTGCATCATCGAGCTGCTCGGCATGCCGCCGCAGAAGCTCATCGAGCAGGGCAAACGCTCAAAGAACTTCATCAGCAGCAAGGGCCTGCCGCGGTACTGTACCGCGACCACGCTCGCTGATGGCACCACCGTGCTTAGTGGGGGTGAGTAGCTTTTTTCTTTGGAATTCACTGATGGTCTTCTTCTTCTTATTATTATGTTTTGTATTTCACTGGTGTTGTAGTAGATTATATATACCGAGGGTGATAAAACAAGGAATGGCTCAGTTCGCAAGTATTTGACAAATGTGCGATCTTTGACAGATGTGAGGCTTTCTTTATTGTCGCCTGAGGTAAGATCATAGTTTTATGTCACCCCCTGACCACAGGAAGTGAGATTTTCCCTACGCGTAGGTGCTGGGCGGAAAAGTCCACTTTATGGTCAGGTGTAGGTACTTTCGCAAAATGTCATCGTGAAAGATTTGGTCACTTTCACACAATGTCACTTCCGCAAAACGTCATTTTCGAATAACGTCATTTTTGCAGGATGGCACCCCCAACAATTTTTTTATCTATCTATCTATATAGACAATTGGTTATTAAATTTATTATTTTTTACACAAAACTTTATTATGCATACATATATAAATCACGCCTATATCCCCGAAGGGGTACGCAGAGGTGAATTAGCACCCGCGTTTCGCAGGCAGAAACTACAACACACAAAAACCTATTATACACAATCTAATATTATATAAAGCATTTGTGAAGAGTTTGTTTGGTTGGTTGGTTAAACGCAGAAACTACTCGTTCAAATTGTAAAATTCTTTTTGTGTTGGATAGTCCATTTATTGAGGAAGTCTATAGGCTAACAACCGACATTAATGCGAGCGAAGCCGCGAGCGACCACTAGTAATTAAATAAAAATATTAAACATATGCCCTTTCCATCATGTTCCGAAACCGGGACCTATCCGTAGTATTATTGTCCTTTATGCCGGGACCTCTTGGCTTATGGTGTTAGAGCTAGGCGATCTGACAAATCGATTAAACTAGCCGTCATTTTTTAAATTTTGACAACTTCATCATGTAGGTACTAAATACGAAATACCTATTACCTCACTAGTAATTCCGCTACTGAGAGTATACGTTCATTAAATAGCGGTACTTTTACGCCGGTAAGTCTATAAGAAAAGCCTAGTGAATTTTGAAGAGCATATTTCTGTATATTTCCGAGTTCATTATCCCCCGTAGCATCCATTTGCTGTAAAGATATTCTGTCATAAACTTGTATGTGTGTTTCTGCAATAAAAACAGTATTGTGGTTCCATGCCATTGAAATTTATAGCGCCTCTACTCGTTTCGACCTCGGCTTTGAAATGAATGATGATGACGAAAATGGATATTCGCATCATCTGAGCCTTTTTCGAGGTATTTGGGAGTGCCTATTCAGGTCCGTTTATATCTACCGATGTTGAGCGTGCCAGACACGTGTCGTGTCTTAAGTGATCGAAGATTATAATACTTATTTTTGCAAGGAAAGCTATTTTGATCTGTCCCTCTTCTATATTAAAGAAGCTTTAAGCTAAATATTTCGTCTTCGCTATCACGTTAATGTTAGAAAAATTATGACATTAACCAATTTGATCCCAAAAGTTTCGATGCCTTGAAACTTTCTTCCGCGATTTCTTCAAGACGTAATTTTTCAAAATTGTACTCATCTATCTATATTTGCTCTGTGAAATTCCAGTCTGACACCCCCGTCGGCATTCCATTCTGTGTCTAATATATGTATATGCAACTCTATGACCAATCGACGGCAGCCATGTGCAATGCGTGAGTCCTCTCGCGTACGTCGCGACACCAGACGAATGTCGAGTGACGCGTGTTGTTTTTCCGATTTTTCGTCACACCGGGAAGTCGGGAGTCGCGCGATGACTCATGCGTCTTAATCAGACGGAGATCATCTACCTACATGTATCTATCCCACGGGTTGTAAAGGCCAATGTACACCAGCTTATACTCTCTTGCGGCGGGTCCCAATATTCTACCAATAGTTGCAGATACAGACGTACTGCAGCTTTGTTCCTTAGCAACTTCTGTTATTTATCGTAATATAACAAAAAATGCACGCAACTAAACTTTAGTAAGCTTACTTTTAACTGTATATATAGACTAGATAAAATATTGGGACCCGCCGTAAGGCAATCTATGCTTAACTTTATTCAGGGTTTGAGTAATCATGTCTCTGTCGATTTCTAACAAACTGACAACGATAGAATAAAGTTTTTAATACACTGAACCTAAATTATGAAGTTGTCTTCAAGTGGACCTTATAAAAAGGTATGCGAGGCGTATAGTTAGGGGAATACCTCGCAGCGCACGGTCCATGGGAATATTTAACAGTATGATAACAAACTACTTGAGTTTAGTTTTCCAACTGTTATTTTAATCGACAGCAAGAGAGTGCATTGTGTAATACCGCCCTATAGGCGTCTGATATATTTGGTGGTTTGCCAAATAATCGGATCAACCCGCCTCTGTTTGTCATACGACAGTTGTTCGTTTAAATTTTTACTCGATATTGAGATTCGTTATGAGGCCCATGCTATCTATCGGGTTGCACTTAAATATCATCGTCTCTTCTCAGTTTATCTGGCGTCGGCGCAGTATGTTTCTTCTTTCATTCATACGGGAATCAGACGTCGTCTAGCTATCACTTTTGATTCATACCATCCATCACACCAGAATGGTGTTAGTGATTATTGAATGAATAGATGGAAAGGGTTTGAGATACCCATGAACACACAGAGAGATTGGTATGACAATCCAATCCATACTGCTTAAGATGTTGGCTTAGGTTTTACAGCCGGCCGCCTGCCTCACACTAACCTTTCTTCAACACCCTTCGGAAATGTCACATTCTACTCTACGTTATTTTTTCGCTCCCAGACCAGCATGGATCATGGTATTCGACTTGAATAATAACATGATCTTACATTAATATTTACACGACTAATTTTGTTTTCGGTCTAACGCTACACAAGATGAAATTACTGTTTTTACGCTGTCTCGCAGTTACTGTAAATAGCCTTTGTGTATTTAAATGAAATATCAATCCACCTCGGGCGAAGACGTAATGGAAAATTTCTTGTTTAACGGTTTGGTGGACTGGTCAGATGTGCTGGCTGTCGGCCAAGGGGTCCCAGGTTCGAATCTTGGTACAGGCAAATATGTTTTTGTGATGATCGTAGACATATTGCTTCATCGTTGCTTAAATCCTTTTATGAAGTGTAATTTTATTATTTGTACATAGGTATTTTGCGTCATCTAACTTCCATAACTACTAGATTTTAGCTGCTTACTTATGATTTATGATAGATGATAGGCGTAAGAAAATACATACGTATAATACCTAACCTGTCTGTTTATCCCCGAAGCGGTAGACAGAGGTATCAGCATATACGTTTCGCTAGCTGAATTAGGTTTTATGTAATAGGGGGCGAGCTGTTTACATAAGATGTATTATAGGTGTGAGAAAATACGCACAACATACGTAGACCTGCCTGTTTATTCCCGAAGCGGTATGTCGATGTGTATGAACACATAATTTTCTCCAACTGTATTGGGGGGTGTGCCTATTTCCATCTAACACCCATGTAATTGTGCGCGCGGAACTCGTGGGCTCGTGGCAACACGCGGGCGGGGCAGGGGTGGTGACAATTGTATTCTAATCTGCCGTCACCACACGGCGGTAGATATAAAACATAAAGATATTTAATTACATGTATTGATGTTTTCAGGTATGTCGAGAAGGGGCAAGCCACGTGGACCGCCCGGTTCAAAGAGTTTTGTCACAGCACTGAAGGGGTGCCAAGATAAATTCTTCATAGATTTCATTAGACGGTAAGTGTTTGCATATCCTCGGGTTATGGCCTATTCTTCCTATATTCTTCCATCCATAGGGAAGGCCTGTGCTCCAACAGATGATGATGATGAAAAGGAAGGGCTATAAATAAATAAAAATATTTTTAGCGGAATCCATGAAGATTAATCTTCTATTATTACCTACGCTGTGCGTTTGTCTCGCCAAAACTGAAGAACGGCTGGGCCGATTTAGCTGATTTTGGTTATGAAACGATTCTCTTGGGCAGCAAGGCATAAAAGATGAGAAACTATTCAAAAATTGCCAGTAAAATAGTAAAAACAACAATTTAATTTTCCCTTATAAACTGCTTTCCTGTCAAACATTTGACTTTCGTACGTTCGATACGGTGTTTGGGCATGACAGCACCAAATCGTAAACGCTATAACAATGTATGCCGGGTCAGCTAGTTTAAAATACTTTCCGAAAATTTTTCTGATCCCCTATTGACCTGCAGACCGGCGGGGTTATTATGTATAAGCCTCTTTCAATCGCTTTCGTCTACATGTCGCTCTTACTCATTGAGAATAATCGCAAAGTGTCAAGAGTGACCAGTAGACGAAGCGATTGAAAGAGGCTTACGTAATCGGGGTTCGGACTGCTAATGCATTCGCGCCGTGCCGACCCCCCGCAGATGCCTGGAGTGGGACCCGGAGAAGCGGCTGACGCCGGCGCAGGCGCTGCGGCACGCGTGGCTGCGCCGCCGGCTGCCGCGGCCGCCGCACGACGACGAGCCGCCGCACGCGAACCACGTTAGTATCGTGCACCAGGTGAAAAGGCTCGCCCACGCTAAGTGCACAGACAAATAGGTTTGTTGGTTTACCCGCTTTATGTTACTTTTTTTTTTTTGGAATTTGTTCTAAGGAGGTCGATTGTGGTTTTTCGCGGTGTACCCTCAATAGTACGTCAGGCAGCCGCATGATGTGAAATTTCGGTTGAGATTAAATTGTTTGTAGTAAGGCTACTACAATAAAAATAAGATTGATAATCGATTGAAGAAATTTGACAGTTTTATGTTGTCTGAAGTGCCGTTGACAGTACCTACCTACACTCTGTGAAAGTGCAGACACAAATGTCAAAGTGACAGTGTTTGGCCCTTTGTGTGTGTGAAGAGAAGTGAAAGCCTCGTAAATCTATGAGTATTGATGGATTAGAAGAAGTTTTAGAAAATGAGTATGAGTGGATTTCTTGATTATGAGTGGATTGAGTCCGTTATTGATCCCGTTTATCGTCATCTAGATAGTGGATAAATATTGGATTAATGAGGGTGATGATACTGTTGATGATAACATATCTCGCATTTGAGAAGTGATCAAAATATACATATTATTATACTAGCTCTGTTTCAAGAAGTCTCCTCGAGTCTTCTTGCTATACCAATAACATTAAAGGCTAGTTGTAACATTATATTTTTAAACATTTAATTTTAACATCAGACACGCACAATTCGAAAAAATAAGCACATTTTTATTGTTCCACATAAACACTATATCATCATTCATGGATTTTTGGGATTCAAGTGCATCAAGGTGCTATACATCTCACAACACATTTTTTTTATGTAAGGAATAAACTTTTTTCCATTTACATACATCTTACAAATTCAGTCATGTCATGTGTGAAAGTCATGCTCATGCCACACCACAAACGATGTCCGTTTATTTACTATATTATTTGTTTTAAGTTGCAGATTTCTAGTGAATATTATTTTGTGTGTTTTATTACTTTTCTTTTTGTTTCGTCAGAACAATTATGTGACATTTTTAGAATTATATGTGGAGCTATTTTAAAAGGCAATTTTTATCTTGACACCTACGTTGTAAACTAAGTTGATAACTACAAAGGTTAGTCCAAGAAATCAACAAGAAAATTGTTGAAATCAACCAATTAAGAGATGCTCTTTTGAAATTAATTGATAAGATAATGGGATTTGTTGTTTAATAAAAAAAACAGAGCATTGTTATTTGGACCACACAACTCACCAAATTAATGAGATATTTAAGAAAACCGAGTCATTTTGATTCCTGGCGACAGTAAAGATGGTCCGCATTAGCCAGTGGTCACTCCCATATGGGTTTGTCCTAAATTGAGATAATATTAATTTTATCAACTCTGTAGTAAGCGGTATTAAATCTTTCAGAGAGCATTGATTTGTTAATTAAGCTCCAGGTTATTTCTAAAAATTCATGATTTAGGCTGCAGTTCACCAACAAATGAGCAGGCGATTATTATTTAACCTTCCATTTATGACATTTTACCGTATGGAAAAACTGACAAAAACTGACGGTTATTTTTTAATTGTTTGTTCTACGTGTTGGTGCACTCCAGCCTTAATTGTACTGGCGTTAGTAATAATTTTCTTTTGTTATTACATTATTATTTTTAAATCTTTTTTTTGTAGTCAGTGTTAAAGTCGTCTTTATTATAATATTTATAATCATTTGTATAGCTACTGCAGAGTAATTAGTTGAAAGCTGAACGCCTATACCCCATTCACTTGGCTTGAGACAAAATGTAAACAATCTTAATAGAAATGCTCTTAAAAACAAGAAACTTGTATTAAAATACATCATCAATTATTGACAAAAATAACTGTAAGCTGCTTTGAAATATTGGTGTTACACGTTTTTATTTTTGTGTTTGATATCAAAAGACACGTCAAGATTGTTTACATTTTGTCTCAAGCTCAAATGAATGGGGTAGGTAAAGTTGTTATTTGGCTTCTAGTGAACAAGCAAGTGTGTATGTTTGAGTATTAGCTTGTAAGCTGTTTTTTCTCGGAATTATTTTGCTATTTTTTTCTTCTTCACCCGGTAGATGAGTTGGTAACTTTTTGTCTTGCCTGTTTTTTTTTTATACACAGCAGTTTTAAGTTATTAAATGCCTTCTTAATATCAAAGTAAGCCACTTTCTTTAGTCAAGCAAGCCACTGTGTAGAATGTTGTTGTTTCTGCTTCACTTGTTGGTCTGTGCACGCGGTGCGTTTTATTCATCGTGTTGAAACTAAGGCGACGTTTTCATTGTTTCATTATTAAGTCACGTTATTTATTTGATAACTGCGCAGCAAACCTTGTGCTCAGAGCGAACTGAAAGTTTGGCAGGAGTTTATAGCTGTAACGGTAGACCGTCGAATTAGGCATTTCATAAAATTACCTACAAAGAATTGCGTTACTAATAAACTAATTGCGTACCTACAATTATTTGTGATATTTTCTCAAACATTGGGTTGTGTGAGAGAAGGCAGCAGCGTTCGTCTTATATAACACCTATCAACAAATTGCTAATTACGTGTACCTACTGTTTACGTATTATCAAAATATATTCGTAAGAAATTGTTAAGTTGTAATTGTACACTATTTGATTTTAATTTTAACATTATATAAATGTTAGAAAAATTTGTACAAAGATTTTAGTGGTTAGAAAAAGAATTTCGAAAAATTATGATCTTAAGGCGGGATCATAATTTTTCGAAATTCTTTTTCTAACCACTAAAATCTTTGTTGTAATTGTACATTTATTACCAAGGGCGGTAAAACAAAGAATGTCTCAGATCGCAAGTATTTGACCCCCAGAGATGAAGGCGAGGGCGGATTAATATGCCACCTGAGGCTTTCTTTTTTACCGCCCGAGGTCAGTACAAAATGTTATGTCACCCCTTGACCAGGAAGTGGGATTTCCCGTACTCGTAGCAGCGGAAAATGCCACTTTCTGGTCAAGTGTGACATTAAATACCTACATTATTTTCAAGATTGTCGGGTTTTATTTCAAATAAATATGGCTTGAGTTCACCGACACGTAAAACAAGCTATTAAAAGAAAACCGCAAGTTTTTGACAGTTCTTCCATAAGATAAAATGTCAAAAACCGACGGAGAAATAATAATCGCCTGTTTTAATGTTGCTATGGTGAATTCGAGCCTTAGACTGGAGTTCACCAACATGTAAAGACGGTCAATCAGCTTGACGTCAAACACGTAGATTAAAGCTTGCTTCGAGCATTTTGATCTTCTACAACGCTTCCTTGATGCTTGAGTCAAGCACGTAAGACCTTTTTATGTCTATTTGACCTAGGAACGGAATAGAAACACACAGAAATTCAACGTGTTTAACGGAAGCTTATTGACCGTCTCGGAACCCCATTAGACTCACACATGTCTCAAGCTAAGACAAGTACTAGTATAATAGCAATGTCCATTTCTGTCTATTTATTGGTGTGCTATTTTAGTGATTGTTTGTTGCAGACGAGTAGCGGGAGTGCGGCGGGGGCGGGGGTGGCGGCGGCGGGGGGCAGCGGGGGGCGGGGCGGTTCTCTGCGGACACCGCTCGCGAGGACACCGGTCACCTTCAACGCGTCACAAGTCGCAAGTCAGTATTCGCCTCTGTCTTTTCATTAACCCTTTACATAGTTTGATTATTGGCTACTTACACTGGAGAGAAATTAAACCGGGTCGCTAGGAAATCTCGTTAACATAAGAAAGTGCTAGGTTAGTAAAATAATTAAAACAGTAGTAATAAATACTAGTTGTAAACAGTAATATTGTTGAATGATCATCAGCCTTAATGAATCCACTTGTTATATTCACACGATTCCGTCGCTGGGCGTGTCATCTTCATAATCTCTAGCACTATAATGTCCCCACTGCTGGACCTCTGACCATCCGTATGGATGGAAGAATGTAGGGTAAATGGGCACTAACTCACCTCGCTTGCCCGGTGCCGATTGATGGCTTTTGACGACTGCAGATGCAGCCGGGACCAACGGTTTAACCCACTAAGAAACTCGAGACAATATATATCTCACCTATGTAATGACTAGTCTTAGCAGACATTGCTTAGACGTGGAACACGTGGAGCCACTGCGCCATTTTGCTCCTCATGTTGTTTAACAGACCGTTCACGAAAAAAGTATGCTTGGATGACTATCAGCTATTTTTCTTTGTGAAAATTATCATCACACTTAATTTCCCCCACTCCGTCACAGCTAGACACAGCAGTCACAGATTTTTGGAGCGATTATAGCAACGGCGTCTGTGTGACGTCACAATTTCGTAAAACATGACATTTCCTACATTATAGAAGTGATTTTGATTGGCAGATAAAACGTCAAAACGAAATCGTGAGGTGTTTGACCAAATATGGCGGATTGCTGCGTTTTGTATTTTTATTTTTATAAAATAAATATCAATCACAAGTAGGTATCATCTGAGAACAAGTGATTTTTATGGAATCTCCTTATCCCATATCATTATTTCAGTGTCTGATTCTTTGTTAGTGTCACCATCCGCATTGTATTCTTGGAAAAGGCTATAAGCTAACAGTGAGGTCAGATTCTTTGTTAGTGTCACCATCCCTATTGTAATCTTGGAAAAGGCTATAAGCCAACAGTGATGTCTTATTCTTTGTTAGTGTCACCATCCGTATTGTAGTCTTGGAAAAGGCTATAAGCCAACAGTGATGTCTTATTCTTTGTTAGTGTCACCATCCCTATTGTAATCTTGGAAAAGGCTATAAGCCAACAGTGATGTCTTATTCTTTGTTAGTGTCACCATCCCTATTGTAGCCTTGGAAGAGGCTATAGCTAACAGTGATATCGTTATCTAGAAGCGAAGCTGCAGGCGGCCCTGTCGGAGGACGGCGCGCGGGTGTGGGCGGGCGCGCGTCTGCCGCACCTGACCGCGACCGCCGCCGCGCCCGCGCCCGCGCCCTCCTAGCGTCCGCCGTCCGCGCGCCGCCTCGCCAAGGTATACATCTCGCCAATATGAATGACGGCCGCCTTGGTCGAATGCTCAGATCGCTGGGTATGCCCAAGAGGTCCCGGGTTCGAATCCTGGTTGGGGCACACTTTGTGATGACCACAAATGTTTGTTACCGAGGCATGGTTGTGTATATGTTTATGTAGTATTTTCAACATTTATATACATAATTATATAAAAAATATGTCCGTCATCTACTATCCATAACACAAGTGCTTAGGCTACTTACTTTGGGCTAGATGATAGGTCTGAGTGTAAAAAAAAATATCTGCTGCTTTTTTCATTGCCTGTAACAAACAACGTTGTAGAGATCGTCTAATCTAAAAATGAATGCCCCTCCACAACTTGTTTGTTTTAAAGTGTCTGAAGGTACTCGAAAGAGTCATCGTAGCGTGCTGTCACGTTAGTGTGAAGTCGGCTACTGAATCAACCAATGATTAGCTAATTTGAGTGTGTTGTGTCTGCACACTAATTGTGCATGTAAGAGTGAGAAAATGGAGGGGCGTTCATTTTAAGATTAGATGATCTCTAACAACGTACCTATTTCGTTTTTGTTCTGAATGCAATGCAAAGAACACAATACAGAGAACTGTTCGAAACGATTACAAAACGTTATTTATAATAACGTTATTTAAAATAACGTTTCCGACCCCGCTACCTCGTACGATATTGGCTGCGATTAGGCGGACTACGGTGGTTATTCCCACAAATTACTACTACCTATTCAATTTTAATTTTAACATTATATAAATGTTACAAAAATTAGTACAAAGATTTTGGTGGTTAGAAAAAGATTTTCGAAAAATTATGATTCCCGCCTCAAGATCATAATTATTCGAAATTCTTTTTCTAACCACCAAAATCTTTGTACTACTACCTACTTACTATTTTAACCCGTGTTAAAAGAAACTCAACTGAACTGAGTAAAAGAGACGACTATAGTAACAGAAATCTTACTGTTATACAGGTGATTTTTTTTTCGGGTCAGTATGGGGCAAATTCTAAACTATAAGAGATAGAGAAAAACCCTCTTAGGAACTTTAGATAGATAGATCTTAATTTTAAATAAAATATATATGGTATTTAAAAAAAATTAAAATCTTAATACGAGAGATTTGGAGATATCGGATTTTTGGAACGTGCGTGAGATTTTTTGCCGTGTGGTGACGGCAGAGTAGAATATAATTGTCACCACCCCAAATCTCTCCCGCGGGTGTCGTACAAGGCGACTAAGGATAAATCAGCGATAAGGAATGGGCAGCAGCGTCCCTCTTATACCACCTAGCAATTTTGTGCCCGATAAATGGCAATAGGCTCGCCACATGGGACCTAACATAATTGGCGAAACGCGGGTGCTAGTTCACCTTTGCCTACCCCTTCGGGGACTTAGACGTGATTTATGTATGTATGTATGTGGAATTGTTTTGTTTTTTCGATTGTATATCACTATACAAACCATAAATTTTAAGGATATCATAGGTCTAAAGTTGCTATAACGCCTGTCTAAGTGTATATAACGTTAGGTATGCGTATAATTTTAGAGAAAACGTTCCCCTGTAATATTACCGTATATTAGGAATAACTACTGTACATAATCGTTTGCAAATGTCCTCACACATGAATTCTCCGTTTTTCAGGTGTCCTCGCTAGAGGCGGGGCGGCGAGGCGGCGCGCGTGCAGACCTCGAGCGGCGCAGTCTCGACCTCGAACGGGAACTGCGAGCGCCTCACTCGGACGCCTCGCTCGACGACCGAGACCACCTCGTCTGAGCCCCGGTCACGGGGTGTGGTGGGTCGCAACCACCCGCAGACACATGCACCTGCAATCACCGCTAGTGCTGCCCGCGTGACGACGACCGAGGCCACCTCGTCTGAGCCCCGGTTACGGGGTGTGGTAGGTCGCCACCACTAGCAAGCACCCGCAGATACATGCGATCATCGCTAGTGCTGCCCGCGTGTCGGTACTGTTAGTAGGAAACCCGCCAATCACTCGTACTGTGTCTGATTTTATTTTATTGTATGTAAATATGTGGGTGGTTCGATTTTTTTTTTGCCTACGTGATGGGATGCTGTCTTGTTCGATGGCAAAATAAAAATAATTCGAAAATAATTGCTAGTGATTCTCTCCTTACACTCTACATAGTGTTAAGTTTATTGAAATACTCGAATGCGTCACTTACACAATATAAACAAAATGTAGAGATGGTAGTTTAATATATTTTTCCTGGCCTACGTGCTAGGTATTATGTGAGATATTGTACTTGTTTGCAAAATTTAAAAAAAATGGACTATTGTGAGTCATTTCATGACACCATACCTATGAGGAGCACAAACTGTAATGTCCTTACTTGCAAATGTCGTAATTGATTGTTAATTGTAATAGGTTTCACGATTCAACAATTTTAGTAGTCTAATTAGTATCTGTTCTTTGTAAAGTATAGGACAGTGCGAGTGATTTTGGTTTGGAGTTACCGAAGAATCGAATAATGTTTGTTCGATATATCGACATCTTTCGCGTGGCAGCACTACGGTCCCTGTAACGCTAGCAAGAATGACTAACGAAAGAGTATTCTTATCAAGAAGTGAAGTTTTCTATGAGATTCTTAGGCGTAAGGCTTTGCCTCGGCGTTAGATCCCATAGTGAAAGACATTATTTCTGTATGTACTGTGTCGAAAGTGATTCGTGCTAGCGGTACGCAAGTGTCTTTGCGACGTGGGTCGGTGCGTCGATTCGTCGATTGTCGGGCCAGCACCACTGCCGCCTGTGTCTGTATGAGCGAGTGCGAGACGATGCCGCCTGTAGCTATGCGTGACACCAATCGTTGTCAAGTAAGGACCGGAAGATTCCTGACTGGAAACAGTGTGCTCTGTGGACTAAGGCGCATAGTGCCTATTTCCACACACACCGCGAGCTCCGGTCACCCATCCGAGATCCACCTGCGTCGTGTTCCGCATTGCGTGCGAGTCCAATAGTGCGTGCGAGTGACTGCGCCCCATTTCCGCGTCCGTGTGTACCCGTCGCGCCGCCCGCTGCCCGCGTACAGCGCCGCCTCCGTCTGTACACTCGGATCCAGTAAGCAAATCAATAATTGTAACTTTGTAGCTGTTAAATGTGTCTAAATATTTTGAAAGTTTACATGTTATCGTAATACTACTTGTGGTAGTTCCGAGTCTTCTATTGGGGACTTTGAAAGCGGTAGGTGTCCTATGTGGTCGTTGAGAGACGGCCGTGTTTGTGCCGAGTGTGCGACGGAGGTGGGAGTGCTTCAGAGGTCACGCTAAGGTCAAGCCTTCGCACAGAGGCTCGGCCGCCTGTCGTTAGCCGCCGTCATCCCACGATCATCCGAGATGGACCACTAGGTTCTAGTGGGTTTCCATCTGAAATGCTGCCCTCCAACTAGAAAGCTGTTAAACCGAAAAAATACTTTGAGACAATGGCGAAGAGCTGCAATCGCTCGAACCGAGTAATGTTCTTTTAGCTAAGCAGATGGTCTAGAAAGTATTTGGTAATTAAGGTATTTTAATGTAAATGAAGCCAAACATGTGGTTTAGTCGCTTCTCAGTGAAGGAATGTCTGCATAATGGGACTATCACTGAGAGAGGAACAGTTCTTAGATAGATAATTTTGAACTGTTGTCTCAGTTTGCATTAAAATACCAAAATTGTCCAATTCAGGGTGGTTTAACGGCTTTCTAGGGGAAGGACGGCAGTGATGTAAAGGCGGGTGCACACGGGCGAGTTGCACGAAACTCGCCCGAGTGTAAAACTCGCTTGAGGTGCGAAACTCGCCCGAACGCGATAACCGCCCGAGTGCGTAACTCGCCCGAGTGCGTAACTCGCCCGCGGTGCGATACTCGCCCGAGTGCACCCGCCTCCACCCCGAGCGATTGTCTTGCGGCGACGCGGCCCACCCGACCACTTACCCGCCGCGTCGCCCCCAACAGAATCCGGGGGCCAGCACTATAGTTGACCATGTTCCTAAAACACTGCCGGCGGCGGCATGCCCGCGAAAAGTTCTAGTGCATAGAGGCATAAATGATCTCACTTATAAAATAAAGACTATGAATAAGGACTCTATATTGGACCTCTAGTGGAATTGTGCGAGTGACTTAATCTACCGTTTTGTATGTATATTATACATTTATGTGGGCGCGTGTGTGCGTCCGCTGTGTCGGTGTTAGTGCCTACAGTCTGGTTTAGTGTTAAGACCCTCGACCATATATAAGGGAGCTCTTTGAATATTTTACCGAAACGACGACATGATGTGTTTAGTAGCTTTCGGGCGGTGGAATTTTGACGCTCAATCCGCCGGCCGTGATTCGCTGAAACTTGCACGGCGAATGGCAAGATTCTTGGCGAATTTGGCTCGCGCTTAGTCTGTGGAGTCTGTTGGTACGTTTGTCTGTTTGTCTGTATGTTTGCGCTCGGAAAGCGTACGGCTTTGGATTTTGCACTGCTGTGAATTAATGTAGTGTGGAATTCAATGTTGTCGATTTGTGAGCGTAAGCGTTTTCCGTGGCGATTCGGTCCAAATAAAACTTGAACCTAATTTTTTTTTGTAGTCACGGGTTAAGTTGAATTTTTTGTAATCACTTGATTGGAATTAAATAATTGATTAATAAGAATCGTTGCTGTATAAAGAAATCTACAAGAGTGATATTAGAGTTAGAAATACCTTGAATCTAGTGGCAACTAGATTGTGAATTAGTTTTGTCTATACGGGCCCTTGAGACTCGTAGTGGCTTGAGCACATGGGACATGCAACATGCACGTGCAAACAAGATGGCCGCCAACGCACGCCATCAATGATTTTTTTTTTAATTATTTCTCTTTTTTGCTTTTATTTTTCTCTTGTAAAAATTGTCGTTTAAATTTTCTGACTTCTTTCTTCATGTGTGAGTGTATGAGAAGTAGCGAATTAAAAGCAGGTTATAAACAGTAATAAATACGTTAGAACATTGACATGGTAAGAATTAGAATTTTAGGTCTTGTTTTATTTGGCATTGAGACGCGTTTACACTAAGACATTATACCTACAGGCGTCACCTGTGACGTCTACCCACTTAGGGATCAGCGTCGCGACCGAGCGAACCGTTTTATAGTTAAAAAAAAATTCCCCCCCGAAAGCCGTAGTGTAAGCGAAACCTATTGTGTGTGATTAAACATAACAATTTTCTACGGAATCAAGTTAGTTTTCTCTTCTTTTTTTATTATAATTTTACAATTCGACATTAAGTTTATTATTATCATCGTCTCAAGTGATATGGTGAAGTTGTAACGAAATGGTGACCTTATTACTGG
This sequence comes from Cataclysta lemnata, assembly GCA_963931975.1. Classification (NCBI taxonomy): domain Eukaryota; kingdom Metazoa; phylum Arthropoda; class Insecta; order Lepidoptera; family Crambidae; genus Cataclysta; species Cataclysta lemnata. The sequence continues at coordinate 4,688,921 of OZ008363.1, forward strand.
AATTCTTAAAGGATGTAAGGGTAGTTAGATAAAGGCCTTTCGCTAATTTTAAGAGCTATGCTATATTTTTTATTTTGTGAATAGCATAGTGTATGTTGTGATGTATCGATGATTTATAAATACATTATGATTTGTAATATTTAGAATTGATCCTATGTAACCGTACCAGGCCATAGGTACGGGATATTATAATTTTTGTATAAGTACACACTGTCACGGAGATTCTTTGTTTTTTGTTTATTGTGTTCAAATGTTATGTTTTGATTGTTTGCCGGACATATCAAGCATTTCGAATGCTTTTTCACTGTAAGATTGGTTGATACTAGTGCAGTATTGGTACATCTGCGGTGACATGCCAGTGCAATACATAAAAAAAAACAATCCAACACATATTTCGTCTTCCTGCATTGTAAAGGCCTATGATGTATTTCAATTGAAAGCATTTTTATTTTTAGTTTGTAGTTTTTTTCTTCTTCTAATCTTATGTATATTGTTATTATTAGTCTCGTGTTCTCGTAAATCTAAACTTGAGTACAGTATGTACCCTTTTCTAGGTAGAGAGAGAGCGTGACGTGTTAGCAAAGTGAATGAGAGTCGGTGGCATTCGATTTTCAACCTTACGCGATGTGGTTAGAGTGTGTTTTAGGATTTGTACCACAATTTGTGGTGGCTCGACTAAGATCTGTCGTGTGGTGGGGTAGGTACGGGACGGGTTACAGTGACCAGACTCACAAGACCCCTCCTCCAAGCCTTCGCACTATACGCATTAGAGGTCAAAATTGACTGGCTGAGTTGTAGCTACCGCAAATCATGTCAACCCCGACATCCATTACCTTTGTTGTTCTATTTCTAGTCTGTCTAATAAGGTCCGGCTTTTTGATGCATAGTTAACTCAACCAATTGTTAAAAATTGTTACTAATGGTTAATTATCAGTCTCATAACAATTGGTTGAGTTAGCTATGCATAAAAAAATCGGTCCTAAGACGAAAACGGAACGGACTGTACTCGATGTTAGATATTTTGGCCGGAGTCTACACGAATGTTGTAACGAATAAAAATGCTTAAAAAAATTCACGCCGATCGAAGCTTCGACAGGCAGTATTTGCGAGAAGCTGACGTGACTGAAACTCGTGCTGATAAATCAATGAATTTATATAATAATTATATATGTGTAATATACTTAATTATTGCATACGTACAAAATTGGTATTATCATATTAAGTATTCTGTATTGTTTTTGTATATTGTAGAGATATGTGTTTCTCTGGCACAGTTCGTATATTGATTAATACTATGTCAATGTAATAAATTATATAGTATACATATATGTATTTTTTTGTTCATAGTATGAGGTGTTTACATGAAAAAGAAATTATGGTGCGTTGTGAATAATTGTAATAATTGTTTGAGTAAATTAAATTGATAATATGTTGTTCACTTACGTACAAAATAATAGGTAATTACTTATTACACGTGTGTATTTAGTGTACAGACAAGAGCAGATTAGAGTGTAGACTGTCGATTTCTTGCAAATGATTTTAAGCCACAACGCCATTAACTCAAGTTCTAAAATCGTCTAGCAGCGAATTAGTGATTTTGCCTTCAACTGATATGCTGTTCTCTGTACCTATTTATAATATTAACTTGTTTTTTTGTTATTACGAATCTTCGAAACACAATTATTAGATAGATAATGTAAATTCATTTCTTCTTTGGCATTAATCATGACAAAAAGTTTTTAATTATAAATATTGTAATATTGTAATTCAACATTGGATTTGTTACATACAGTGTTATTCAGGTAGAAGTGTACCCGTCGAGATACTAGACACTTTGATTGGAGTATCCAATGTCCTATATAGAACTGTATTCACTGTTGAATCAATTGTCGTCCGTTTCTCATTTAGTAGATACCGATAAGAAGTTCAAAGTCTTAGGTTGTTTTTTTCTTGGTACTTAGTAAATTTGTGAGTTTCAACCGCCGTCAGTTTCCTGTATTATTATTTTTATTGTTTTTTTTAAACTTATTTTTTATATATTCTGTGACCGTATCTCACTATACTCAAAGTAGCATTTTTAATTTTGATATCTAATTGTATTAAGTTGACTGCCTTCGTTTATTAATATGCTCAATAGATTTATCGCCCTGCGGGTCTGCCGTAATTGTAATCGCTGATCGGGGCACACACATAGACGTCGGGGATTTCAATCGATTGTGCACTTTAAGTGTGACGAATCAAGGCTCAAATTGCCTTAGGGAAATCCGATGATTGTAAACGGACGTCCGTTTGACTGTGCCACGGTAAGGCGGCAGGCTTGCAGCGGTCTTAGGTACTGACAAATTTTTGATGACATTAATTTTCGTTTATTGTAAGGCGCCAGCGGTAACGCCGACTCTTTGGATATATTAGGTGCATAGATCGAATTCGCAATCGTTTAAGACTCCACGCGAACTCCTTTCTTAAAAAAAATACAAATTATTAAGAGTTCGTAACATAAAATAATAAAAAGGAGTAAACAGTGCATGTTGAAGCTCAAATTTACTTTAACAAGCTCGCAATGTGATGTGTGTTCGACTGTGAGCGACATCTGTCGCCGTCGTCGTCGATTGTACAGTCAGCGTCATAAGTAGTAACATGTCACAATGGTTCGTACAAATTTGTGGCGATTATTACTGCGCATGCGCAGGCTAAAGTGGTAATCGACTTATGATGCTGAGTGTACCCCCCTTGGGGTCGGTGTGGCCGCGCGCGCAACTGCCCTTTGTAGCGATTTAAGATATTTAGTCAATTATTGTATAGGTTTGTTTTTGTAATTTACCTAAGAGGTGAGTGCTGAGGCGAGTCAATTCATCCGCGTTTGAGTTCGCGCTGTTGTAGCTTCCCCTTAGGGGTGATAGTGCAACTGTTTTGCGCACACCTGATGGTGGTGTGTCGTGGTGCAAGTAGTGGGACAGTGAAGGGTATGGAGTCAGATTAAAGAACGACAGAAAGTATTAATGATTATTTGGCACCTATACAAAATATAACAAGAAATTGACGAGAGCTATAAAATTCCAGAAACTAATTTCAATGGACTCCAGTAGATGCTGTAAAGGACCCTCGGCTAAATAGCCTAGGTCATTAAAAAAAATCTTGTTTAAATTTTTTCCTAATTGTACAAATGAAACTACCAAGATAGCACTAGGGAGATGTTGTGATTCTTAATGGAAGCATAATTAGATTGGTATTATGTCTTATGAGTATTAACAATCCAATAAAAACTACTGGGAACGCAGAAATAACAGCCATTCTACTTTTTATTCAAATAGTAAAAAAGAGTCACTAGTAATTCAGAATATAGAAGTACCAGGGTAATAGAAAAGAACAGGAGATTGTCGCTCCATAATTTTAATAGATTTATGTGATCAAAATATTTATTTTTATTCAGATGTCATTGGTAGTGTTTTTTTAGTTCATACCTTCTTAATTTACGTTCTGACTTGTGCCCCATGACGCATTTTACTATTGGTGCGCGAAACAGAGTTGCGCTACGAAGGATACCCCGACAAAAGATGTGCTGTCTCTCTCACTCGACTTGGCAAAGATCAGTATTATCATTCTGTTTCATGTCATCGTCTCTCGTCGAAATGCCAAGTACCTACATTTTAGTTTAAATTGTAAGTCTCGTTTGCGCATGGCGAGCGCTATAGTTTACTATTAAGCTTGTTCGGACGCTGCGTATACATATTTTGTTTATCCCTAATTTCGTCAAACGTTGTGTTATCGTTTTGTATGTGGAAAGCTGGTGTTTCACGTCCTGAAACTCGTAGCAACAATGTGAATACTATACAATTGAAATAAATGAATTATATAAAAGAGTCGTTTGTTTTTTTAAGCTGGTAATACCCACGTAATTTGCAGCACCAAAACAGTACCAAAGCTTTAGACAAGTGGCCAACCCGTCAAACGATTTATGTACACCTAGTGTACAAAACTTTTTGGGGCGCGACGCGATTTGTGTACACCAGAACGAATAATAAATTTTTGACAACTACTCTTACATTAGACACGACGGGCGCCATGTTGTTTCCTCGGTAATACGTCAATTTCATACATTTGTTCTATTCGTTCGAATACATTGGCCACCAGTAGGCCTATTCGCTAACTTTTTTGGACACTTGACAGTGATAATCACTGAACTATTTAGTGATCCATTACTACTTTACCACAACGCTATTGTGACACTTGTCCTGTGAAAACACTAATGGACAAGTAAATAGTTCAGTGATCATCACTTTCAACTGTCAAAAAAAGTTAGCGAATAGTCCTACAGAGGGGCTGGTGAACTGTCAAGTTGTTTGATTTCGCTCGTCAAACGTAACATCATCATCATCTCGCTAGCGCAGTGCAGTGGCATAGCGCGCTTGGCCTGCGATGACATTAGATGGGTGACCAGACATTTATTATCTCGAGTTACTCCGTGCTTCGGAAGGCACGTTAATACGCATCAACCCGCACTCCGCCAGCGTTGTGGGTCATTTGTTTAATGTCTTTCACATTAAACGGCTATACATAGAAAGGTGAGACTTGTGTTTCAATGTAAAGTGTATATAATTTCCTAGGGATTGCTCAGCGATAATTTGAATAATAACTGTTAATATAGTCACAGTTAATTGAAGTTTGATTTGGCGCTTACGTCAAATTTATTGAGTAGGGTACGCTGCGCTGTCTCGCTTTTGCCGTGCGGCAATACAGCTATCTCAAAGTCAATCAACTTCGTGCTACAAGCGCCGCCCACTTCAATACAAATATTTTTTTTCGTAGGGCCTTAATCCATATTATTATACCGAAAAGCTAGTGATGGATGAATGTAATATACATTAATGAATGTATAGTAAAAGTAATAATGAACGGCAAGAGTGTCAAATTCCAGTCTAAACTGTACAAGATTTTGGCTTAGATTATACAGAGTGCCGTGCCTCCATAATATGATGTTAATTGGTTTACACCAGGCAATCTCCCATAGTCGATTTTTCGGTCATCCCTGGGGTGAATTGGGTATGACTGCAGCTAGCACTAAATTAGATCTTAAACGAAGGTCACAATTTCTAAACAATGTAATCTTTAAATCTTGAGAAAACATCTAACACAAAGTTGTGTTAAGATTAAAATCTACACCTGTTAGGTTAGCAATCGTAAACACTACTAATTTAGTTTTCCAAGATATTATGTTAAATAGATAGTGACAGTGTTATATGGGTACTGGTTTATTTTGCGCAAGGACCTGAATAGGCTATATACACCATTGAGATAATGTTTATCGAGATAATGCTCATCTGCTCAATTAGATGACAATAGACCCCTCGGATGACAGGCGGCCAGCTCATTATCTAATGACTGTTTGCACCAACGATTTATCTTCGTCATTGCTTTGCTCTGTAGACCTAGCACAGGAAGCGGACATAATCTCTCTCCGCCACTTGACAGATTCTGTCCATGTCCCGTGCTACGGGGGCTACTCTTATTATTTGGGCTACTACTCACATTGCCCTACCCCAAATAATGGGAGTAGCCCCTGAGACAAACACTGTCAAGAGGTGGAGAGAGATTTTGTCTAAGTTCTGTGCTAAGCCTACAGAGCAAAGCAATGATGAAGATAAATATATCGATGCAATTATACCGACCTCCGTTGTTTAGAGTGTCGTAACTTGCTACGATTTCGTAGATAGGTTAAGGAAATCAATGATCTCTGTTATCAGGACAGATATCTCAGGGCTATCGTCTATGAAGTAGATAAAGTGTACCTACTTGTATGTACTGGCTGTCCTAATGAACGTCTTGAATAGATATTCTAAGTAATACAACTGTAATGTGGGTAGACAAAAGTTGATCACAACTTCAGGTGTTTGTGTATTAAGAAAAAGAAAAAAATTAAATAATTTCAAGACAACTTCTGCTTTTTATCCCAAAGCGATAATAATCTCATTCATTCAAAGTATTGAAGATTACATAGTTAGCTTTTTTTTGTTTTCACCGGTTGTCAAACAAAAAAAAAATATTTGCCCATAATAATGAAATTTAAGATACGTGTAGGTCCATGCACATGCATATAAATAGATTTTTTTAGAGTCGACACTGATAATTTGACACATACGCAATATCATCAAAAAGCGATTTAGATGCCCGATATGGGACTAAAATAGTTGGTGAAATGTGGGTGCTAGTTCACCTCTGCCTACCCTTATATATATATACCCTTCGGGGATATAGGTGTGATTTATCTATGTAAGTATGTATGTAAATAGTTGGTGAAACGTGGGTGTTAATACGCTTAACCCCTTAATGGATACATATCATACATAGGCGTGATTTTTGGACCTATGTATGTATATTATCAACCTGTTATTGAGATGAACGCTAAAGTGCCTGATGCAAATTTGAATGTTGATACGATGCAACAACGTTCTACATTTCCGACCTTCTTTCAATAGTCGCGTAGTGCACCGTGCGAATCGCGCGCTGGCTGGTAGTATTTAACGCGCCGTCCGCCATTACAGGTCGTCGTCACGTCAGTTTACGCGGGAAAATATCAAATGCGCGCGAGTGTCACAAAAAGTGACACTGGAACAAAACATACAGCTTTCGTTAGTGTGTGTGTATCTGTGGAGTGTAGTCTAAAGCAAAAACTTAAAAAACTTGCTAGAGGCAGTTTTTATGATTAATACTTATTAGATTTATCTAAGAATCCTTGTGAATAAGTACTATGTAGTGTCCAAAAAAAGAAGGAAAACGTAATCATTAAGTAATGCTTTGCTAATATTAATAACATATTTCAATATCAAAGTGGATACATACATGCAGTGAACGTCATTACGACCTACAGACAGACGACATCCGCAAACCATAAAAAGTAAGTTTTTTTTTAGTAAGACTACTACTAATAAGATCTCACTGTTGGGCAAAGGTCTCCCCCGCGTTAGTTAGTTGTATTTTTTAAACTTAGCATAATTTAAAATGTCTGTATTTATTTATGGTTTAATACTACTTATACCTATTCTTGACGCATCAACGACAAGATTCTAAAGCGGTAGGTACTTTAAGTTTTAATGCACATTAGTCCAACTTATACGCAAAAGAAGTTCATTCAATTGAAATGTATATATATATGTTTATTGTTTTATTTTCACCACAAATATAACAAATAATTGCAACGTAAGCAAGCAGAATAGTGCGTACATTTATAATATACATACATTTACAATAGCCTTATGGTTATCGTACAAAAGAACGTTTTTATTGTACCTTCTTACAACAGTTACCTACAGTGAACATCATTAATCGACAAATGCTAATTCGACAATAGTTGTGTTAGTCTGACTAATTGATTCAGTTTTAATCCCTGCTAGGTTACTAATTGTCCACAATTATCTAAAATTTATTTTAAAATTATCTTAAATCTTTTTTCGAACTCATTAAATGTTTTCAAAAGTAAAATAAACATACTGCACCGACCCCAGATAGACTGGGAACAGGGCAGGGTGAAGGGAAATAATATTCTATTCTTTCAAGATTCCAACAGTTAGATTACATGACTCTGTTGCTAACAATTCTCGATTAAAATCAATGAAATTGTTGCTTTTGCGATTATAAAGACTGTCAAACCGTAAATTATAATTTAATTAAAATATAATGATTACTACAAGAGTTACGTGCGCAACTTGCAGGCATATAATCCTGCACCCTTTCTAGTTTTTTACAATACTTGAGTGTGTTTTTCGTAGCAACCTGCTACGGTACACGGTAGCGTGACACCAGAAGATAAGACTGCCTTAGGTACTTCAAAAAAGCACTATAAGACAGTAATAATTAAACAATCTAGCAAAGTGAAACAAGAAATAGTAGATATGTATTTGATATGCGATCAGGAGGCTTCCTTTTTTAATCGCCCGAGACAAGATCATTAGTTTTATCTCGACCCCTTGATCAGGAGGTGGAAATTTAAACATGTTGGGTGTTCAAATTGTCTGTTTTCTTGGCAGTAATATGCCTAATATGCATATACTTATACTTACATAAATCACGCACTCTCTTTATTCCCGAAGAGCAGGCAGAGGTAAATTAACACCCACTTTTTGACAATTTAGGTCCAATGTAATTGGTCGCGAGCCTATCGCAATCTTTCGAGCAAGTACATAGGTGTACCTACCTTTGCTATGTGGTATAAGCCCATCGCTGTCTGTCCGTCTGTCTGTCGCCATCATTCTTAGTCGAAATCTACTTTATTACATTTTAGAGCGAACAAAAGAGGGCAGTACGCTACGTGGATTAATTATGTTAGATTTGTCACATTTCTTCTTAAATAACGTTTCAACATTTTCAGAAGAAGAGTGTAGAGGAGAATTTTATTGCAAAATTTTAATGTTGGCTCAGAATTAGTAAAGATAAAACTTGTACAATAAGTATTTAAAGAACATGTAGATATAGAGCATAACAATTATAAATAAATACAAACACAAAACACAAATAATACTCAAGATTTTTTTTCAAGAAATATTGTCAACAGTATTATGCCTTTTTAGGAAAACTTTTGGTTTAGGCTTATTTGTCACTGCCGTGGTCAATCACACATACCTACGTTGCTTGCAAATTTTTCACGTAAACATTTGCGTTATGCGTTGTCACGACATCGAAAAGATGACTCAAGAAGACTGCTAGCAGCAACGGAAGACATTTTAGTCTTAGACGGAGCTTCGTGAATATTGATAAAAAGCAACAACATGGCATTCCTTTTCAGGGATTTTCCATTTGTTTGACTGGTAAACTGCAATTGACGATTGTGACGTCAGTCGCCAGCTGTGACGCGAGATGTAAAGAAGGATAAAGGTAGTTGCCCACTACACCGTATGTACCATACTAATAAAATATAATGTCATACAATTTATATAAAACAATAATCCAGATAACCTGAGAACAGGGTAGAACAGGAAGGTCGTCAGACAGTTCCGTCGTCGCCGGCCATGAACCTAGCCTACCGGTACCGAATTCGAGTCAAGAATATTTTGCCGGTGCGGGTACGCTCCGTGCATGGCGGTGACGGAACGGTCTAGTGGGTAGAGACCTTAAAACTAACTGCGTCGGCCCTACCCATCCCCATTCCCGCAGATGCAGATGATTATTATGAATTAGGATTCCTTGTCTTGCAGAAACCGTCCGTCCGTGCCTGAAAGAAATTTTTAAATCCTCGAATACTCCTTCAAGAGCAGTCAAATGTGGATTGTTATTAAAACAAATGACACGCGGATTTTCATGGATTCCGATCCGATGTGTTTGCAGAATAATATCAAACAAACTCAACAGAAATTATGAAGTAAGCATCGATAAAATAATTTTACCATTAAACTAGCTAGGTAGTATGGTATGAATTTATTGCTTCAAACCTATACTTTTTTAATGTTTATAAAATTAGAGAAATACGTAGGACGTCTTCCATGCTAGCCTGGTGACCAGACTTATTTGTATGGCATAACATTTTTTAAGTAAATCTTCCTTATAGAGAAATTGTTAGAAATGTTGATTCTGTGGGAATTTACCCTATTGTTATCTTTGTCTTTCATAATAGAGTACCACAATACTACTTGATTAATGGATTTCTAATCCTATATCTGTAGATCCTTGAAGATGTTATCATACATTACTCTGACTCTGAATAGATATTCTTATCTACCCACAAGAGGCGTAGAAAGTGAAGTATTGATGAAATTGTATCAATTGCCATTATCCATTTTCTTGGTGTTTATTAGTCATCAATTATAGCTGGGCAATAGTCCGCGTCTTTCTAACAGTCTTATAGTTTACCTATCTGTTCACAATCCACTTCATAATTTCCACCAGTATATCATTCTTATCTGTTAATGAGTTAACTGGGGAAAAACATGAGTCAAGCACTGTTTACTAAATAGTAGGGTGCTGTTGAAATGTTTTTGGCAACTGCCAGAATCTGTATGGTAAGGTAAGTCCGGTTTTTCAGATAGGTTTTTTCAATCGATTTTATACTGTATATGTAAGTACTTACCCTACCCTTTCCACAATGATAATAATATAGTTAAGTACTGTCATGGGTAGTGGAGGTGGTAAGAACACCTGATCAGTGTCTTTAGAGGTCGTGTAGAAGGTGAGCGGTGGTCTAGGTGGTATGACAGACAGAAAACATAACAGATGCTGTATGCCGGTGAAAAATATCCGTCACTATGACGGGACTCGAATCCGCATCTTCCGCAACATGCGGTGAATTTTCACCACCACGAATAGAAGAAAAGCAAAAATGGTCCGCTTCCGTGATCAGTTGGTTGATTTGAATGGGACTGGGAGTACATATTGATGCATTTATGAATTAACTCAGCAAATGGCGTATGACATTAAACCAAATAATAACGGCATACTTATGAAACCTGTTTGCGATGTCCCATTAACTACTCGTTAAATATCAATTAATCGCAACCTTGATTATGTAGGGTAGTTTTGAGACTTTACGAGTACATTAAATTTATATAATCTAAAATATCTGCTATAAAAATCAATAAAAAGCCAATAAGAGTGTAATAAAGAGTGGTAATTAACTCCTGCCTGCCTACCTCTCCGAGGATAAATTAAGTACTATGTATGAACGAAGGAAGATGAAAGAAACAAAAATAAAGAAATTATTATAGACTAATCGTTAGCCGTGTGGTGACGGCAGAGTAGAATACAATTGTCACCACCCCAAATCTCTCCCGTGGGTGTCGTACAAGGCGACTAAGGATAAATAAGTGATGAGGAATGGGCAGCAGCGTTCCTCTTATACCACCAAGAAATAGCAATGTACTTTTGTGCCCGATAAATGGCAATAGGCTCGCCACCTATTACATGGTACCTAAGATCATTGGCGAAACGTGGGTGCTAGTTCACCTCTGCCTACCCCTTCGGGGATATAGGCGTGATTTATGTATGTATGTATTATCGACTACTTATTCCCATGTTTCGTTCCAATTTACAGTAACAGGACTGTGAAATTGAGAAAATATCAGTTGGGTTATTTAATAATTGTGCATAGAATCAGCGTAAGCTATCAGTCCAAAAATCGTTAGTACTATTATTACCACATGCCTGGCCATTTCCAGATTATCTCTTCGGTAAATCCTCTAATAGGTATTCCCTTGTCGTCTATATCATGTTTCACACAATCCATCCCTTTCGTCTGGGGTCCTCCTCTTCACATCCATCCAATAATATTGGATGAAAGTCCATCCATTGTCATTACCCTTTTCATACGTTGTCGTCTTTATTTCTTCTCTTCTTCTCTCACGTTATCTGCTCTGCCCTTGGTTTGGTTGAACCAGCATTGGTCTCCTAGATAGCATTATTAATTGAACATAAACTCTTGCTTTGCTTACTTGCATATAATGTGCTAGCCCCAACTCACCTCACAGATTACCTAGTGTAGCCTAAAATGCAATCACATTTCTAGACATTAATTAATCAATAGATGAATCTCATCTTTCGGTGGGATAGATGATAACTCCGAATCAAAAGGGATGGCTTAATGAAACCTGACTAATATGAATGGAGGAGGAAACATACTACGCAGACTTAAGATAACTTGATAAAAGGACAGGAAGTTAATGATGATAGGTAAATGTTAGTAAATTGCGTGGAAAGTGAAAATTTTCTTAAGGAAGAATTCATTAGTTACGCTTATTCTGTGCCATTTCGCAAGTAATAGTGAATCTAGTGTTTCTTCCTGATAATCTTGCAACTAGATTGTCTTGAGCACATCTTAAAGAATCGACTCATCAAGAATATTTCCTGGATGAGCGCGGCCATGAATTGAGATTGTAATGATATCGTCTACATAAATGTTATCTCCTAGGTAAGTGCTCCATATCAACGCCAATAATCCATTTGCGCTTGCAGATGAGTAGGTAGGTGCGTAGAGTTTAATGATTCCATAATTCGTATCGTAAAAAAAACGAATTCGGCATTCTGCTATATAATCACAACGAAATATTGGATTGCCTCTGGAAATTACCTATACAATCTATCTTTGTAGAAAATGAATAAAATTGATGTCTGTAAAGTCATGAAACCCAGTAGAACCGCCTCCGTGGTCTAGAGGTTCGCCCACCAGAATTATGATCCAGAGGTCCCGGATTCGATCCCCAGGGGGGGTACAAAATTTGTACTCGGTTTGGTTGGTGGTAGGACTTCTTTTTAGTCCGCCTGGCTAGCTACCACCATCTTATGAAAATCAGTGGCCATAATAATAATGATAACAGCATTATTGTGTTCCAACAACTGTGATAGATAAGATAAACCAGTCCCTCTGTGGTTGAGGGTTCCAGGTGAAGTTCGATTCCATCTTCGGCCCATATCGTATCTTATGTGAGATGAATGGCAATTTAAGAGCTTCCCTGTCTAACATAAAAAAAAGAAAAAAATACACGAAATCCATAGAAAATGAAAAAGGATTCAAAGCACCAGTAATAGTGGATGTTCTTCACTCGTGTGTCATAATAAATTTAGTTGGTGACATGACGTTAAGGCCCCCGCATCCAAGGGCGCTAATCAAAAATCAAAGTGCTTATCTCGACAGACGGCAGACGCTGCGACACAATGCCAAATTGCCAATATATTAGTCATAAATCATAGTGGGGGAGCCAAGGTCCAATCCCGGAACGTGGCCATTATCTCGTCTGGGAGCTGTCCCGACGTCACCACACTGCCATGTGAAGAGACGAACGGGAAAGTGCAGTGGAATAAAAATTATATACCTACTATAATTTTTTTTATACCTTTTATCAAGCCCAAAGTAAACAGCTTTGGGTACTTAATGATAGATATCAGATATCAACATCATTCTCGAGCTGAGGAGCTGAAATCCTCTGAGCCTGTGATCTAGCCCGTATGTTTTCCTTCCATTCTCACACCTGATATGTCTCATCTCCTCATGTACTCCATTCACGTTCATGTCGTTACTCACGCAATCCTACATACATACATTAATCACGCCTATATCCCCGAAGGGGTAGGCAGAGGTGAACTAGCACCCACGTTTCGCCAATTATGTTAGGTCCCATGTAATAGGTGGCGAGCCTATTGCCATTTATCGGGCACAAAAGTCGCAGTACATTGCTAATGCTAGGTGGTCCAAGAGGAATGCTGCTGCCCATTCCTCATCATTGATTTATCCTTGGGCGCCTCGTACGACACCCACGGGAGAGGTCTAGGGTGGTGACAACTGTATTCTACTCTGCAGTCACCACACGGCACCACCACACGCAATCCTGCCGTCGAGAAACCCTCTCAGGGAGAGCTCAAATGCAAGGCGAGGAGAGTCCTCGAGACCCTCCTCAAAAACCTGGTAGATACTGTAAAGGCTCCTCAGCCAACAGCTTAGTTAGATCCTTGAAAAAAGAATTCGTCCTCGGCTGTGGGTACCTAGTCTTGGAAAAAACGGCCTGTTATGCAATTATGATAGAAAATGGGTGATGTAGCCTGCGTAAGTGGGATGGTTATTCATGACCTTGTGTTATTGCAAGCGTTATACAAAACAGTAGTCTCCAAGCCATAGGCGATCGTCAATAGTCGTCGTTCCGCTAGTGATTCTAACTAATGACAGTTCATTATCCTGCAGCCTTCATCCTTTCAAAGGAAACGAAGCGTGACTCGTCGCCAAACTGGTCTTCTTTCACAATGCTACCGTTTAACCGAAATAACTACATATTTTTATTTGAAGACACGCCGTGGACTAAATTTGCGATTTGTTTTCATCAGCGACCGACCCTCTCTTTCCTAAATTAAATTGCCGTTTACGCTGTCGAAACACTTCCTTTCGTTTGTAAAAAACTGTGGCCAAAGTTGTGTGGCATAATTTCTTGCATAAATTCCTTACACGGCTTACACCTATTATCTAGCCCATCGTAGGAACCTTTTTGGGTTACCGACGATTTTTTTTACCTAAGTTTAAAATAATAATTCATGTAAACAAACCGATTTATATCCTAAAATGATCGCAATAACACATATAAGTAATATGCCATGGTTCCATGTACCACAAAGTAATGAAAAAAATATTTTTAGGTTAAAGGGCGGAGTGTTTACATAAATTCTGTGTACAAGTTGTCTGAAGTATAGGTACGCCAGACAGTGGTTTTGCACGACGCACTTTCCCTTTTGGATTGTTCGTTATATGGAAATAATATTATTTTCATCCCACCATCTCGGAAAAAGCGTTTTTGCTCTTCGATATCTGAGTGCAAAAGCCGTTTTTATCCTCTAGAGGTTAAAGTAAATTTGAATTTAGAACATCTTGTGCAATGAGTTTGTGAATTCAAAACATCAATATACCTATTTATTTCTACCTCCATGGTGCCGAAATTATCATTTTAATTTGTTAAAAACTCAGACTCGGAACCTTCTTGGTGTAATTTTTTTGTAATTTGCTTTGCGCGCGCCATTTTCTTTTTACGTCATAAATTTATTAAAACCTAGGAATTCCGTGACGGTCAATCAGCTTGGCGCCAATCTTGCTTTAAACATTTTGATCGTCTACAACGCTTGCTTGATGCTTGAGTCAAGCATTTAAAAGCTTTTTAGGTCTGTTTGATTTGTTTACGCTAGCAACGGAACTAAAACATACAGAAAATCAACGTGCTTGACTCAAGCTGATTGACCGTCTCGGAACTCCATTAGGGACGGTAATTTTTATTAGGTACTTACAGGTGTGTCTGGATGAATGTTGCGGGTGTGGCTGGGTGGATGGGTGGCTGTTGGAGGTGTGTCTGGGTGAATGGGTGTTTTGAGGGTATCTAGGTGAATGGGTGTTTTGTGAGTGTGTCTGGGTGAATGGGATTTTGTGGGTGTGTCTGAATGGATGGGTGAGTATTGTGGGTGTTTCTGGGTGATTGGGTGTTTTTTGGGTGTGATTAGGTGTTTTGTGGGTGTTTCTGGGTGATTGAGTGTTTTTTGGGTGTGATTGGGTGTTTTGTAGGTGTTTCTGGGTGAATGGGTGTTCCTGGCTTAATCGGTGTTTTGTAGGTGTTTCTGGGTGTTTTGTGGGTGTTTCTGGGTGAATGGGTGTTTTATGGGTGTTTCTGGGTTAATCGGTGTTTTGTGGGTGTTTCTGGGTGAATGGGTGTTTTGTGGGTGTTTCTGGGTGAATTAGTGTTTTGAGTGTGTTTCTGGGTGAATGGATGTTTTTTGGGTGTTTCTGGGTAAATGGGTGTTTTGTGGGAGTTTCTGGGTGAATGGGTGTTATGTGGGTGTTTCTGGGTGAATGGGTGTTTTGTGGGTGTTTCTGGGTGAATGGGTGTTTTTTGGGTGTGTCTGAGTGGATGGGTGTGTATTGCGGATGTGAATGTTGTGGGTGTTTCTGGGTGGGTGTTGAGAGTGTGTTTGGGTTAATGGGAGGGTGTTGTGGAAGTTTCTGGGTGAAAACAGAAACTGTTGTGATTGTATTTTTTTTTTGTATTTTGCGATTTCCTCGTTGTGGGGGATGAAAAGTTACGTGTTGCACTCGAGTGCAAAGATTTTTCACCTTGTGCTCTTTTGATTCCCTCGCTATCGCTCAGGATTCTAATTTTTGAATCACTCGCTACGCTCGTGATTCAATTTTACAATCCTTCGCTAGCTCGGTCATCAAAATTGAGCACGCGGTTAAAAAACAACTTTGCACTCATGTACAACAAATAACTATTTCACCTCTGCTGCATTGTAATAGATTACAGCAGCAGAAATGATAATGTTGAGCGATGTATGTGCGGCGTAACAAGAATGGATAAAAGTGAGGAATATAGACTTATATACTCAATATAAGAGAAAGTTTTAAGTTAGCATTATTGACAGAGAAGTTAAAAGGAAATGATTTAGGAAGAACAATGAACATGAATGTTGGGGTTGAGATGAAAGATGAAAACTGAAGAAGAAATAGATTGATTGCGTGACAAATTACATGAATGTGAATGGGCCAATGAAAAGGTGACGGCTAACAGGAGAAAATGGAAGAAGAAAAAAGCACCGCCGACCCGAATTGCAATGTGATAAGGGCAAGAGGGTGATGATGATGAGTGATGATGATGATGTCAGAAGTAGACTCCAAATTCCATTACCAATAAACCAACTTAGGGTGTGAGTTTAATATAATATTAATTGTCGTAATTGAAATTGCGATTGAATCAGACAAGTACCTAACTCCGTCGCTTCTAGGCGACATTCGTTTGGCTTGACTTTCACATTATTTCGCAAGAAGTATGAGTGATTTTGAAATTAGTTAGACAACTATTCGCCGTTGGCAGAGTGTAATAGTCCCACCAACTTAAATGGTCAGCTGGTAGTCTCGCTAGTGGTGATCAAAGATCTATAGTCAATGAATGTCAAAATCCATGAGTTAATTCTAGTTCCAATTCTCGCCGCCTGACATGTTGTACCAGAAAATATGAACATTTCGCTCGTGAAAATGCACTGCTCGTGCTGAAATGACATCCTAATAAGTTTTTAGTTCGTTTTCAAAAAAAAAATTAAAGAGTTTAAATTTATTTCAATTGAATTAAAATACATGAAGATGTAACCTATCTATAGGTACTGAAATTGTACACGATTTTACAATAAAGTTATATTGACATTAAAGTGCACTTGTGATGCTGACAGTACCGACCTGTGCAAAAAAACTACTACCTGCCTATGCGTACTCTGTACACTCACTCGTGGAAGTTGTAATCGCTACGATTTGTGCCATAACATAATCCTACCTAAAAGGTGTTATAAGAACACCATCATCATTATGTTTACTTGCCTGCATAAACGGTTTACCATTGAACTCAATAGGTTGCGTTCTGTTCAACGTCACCCTAATGATTCTCCTAATAATAGTTTATAAACTACTTTGTCTACATGTCATTGCATTTAACGACAAGCATATAAGAGCGCCATAAAAACTATGAGAATTGTTAATACTTGACGCCATATTTGATTTGGTCTTGATGAACAAATCACTGCAGTTTCCGGTGTAGCAATCCTTATTTGAGCTAATCTGATTTTGTTTGGAAAGTATTATTCGGCTCATCTTGAAAAATCTGATGAATGCACATCAAATAATTAATGAACGTACCTACCCTTAAAACATGTCATACTATCATTATTATTATACGTCAGCTTATTTGAGTTTTGTATAGTCTGACGTGCTTCTATGTTGGTCTGGAAGTAAAAAAAAACCATAGAATGTGCCAGTCCCGACTTATCCTAGATGTATCGTAAGAATCGAATCAGGGAGATTGCCCGAGGTAGATACCTTAACACAATCAATTGTTTTTGAGAGAAAGATTATTGTTAACATCGACTGCATCGATTAGTACAATAAAATGGCAAAGGTTAATTTTTTAAATTATTTAGTTGAAAGATTTTGGTGGTTAGAAAAAGAATTTCGAAAAATTATGATCTTGAGGCCAGAATCGAACCCGCGTCCGCTGCTATCCGAGCAGGTGCCTGACCGCTCGGCCACCCAAGACACTAATTTTTTTCTTCTAACCTTTACACTTCACGTTGTAAGCCAACGGGTACCCTCGCAATGTAGAAATAAATTTCAAACATTCCAAAGCAGATATTTTTACAAATACCGTGCGTTCGGTTAAGCTTGGGCTTGCTTTATAAACTATTCGATTTTAATTTTAACATTATATAAATGTTAGAAAAATTATTTCGAAAAATTATGATCTTGAGGCGGGAATCGACCTAACCATAAAAATCTTTGTACAAAATTTTCTAACATTTATATAATGTTCAAATTAAAATAGAATAGATTATTTAGTTGGCTCGATTCCCGGTTCGGGTAAGCTTTTTGAGAAATCTATGAATGCAGTTATGTTTCTTTTTAAAAATAAAGGAATGTTTTTTTTCAGCATATTGAGCTATTTTAAAGATTTAAGGTACTTTCCCTCCAGGGCCCATGCTTTCTTTCCACACTGTTTAATCATATTACCTATAGGAGGAGCAGTGGCTTAGAGCACTTAGCCTGCGATTAAACAAGCAATGTCCCGGCTGTCCCTACGTATAAAAGGACATGTCTAAAACTAAGGTTTACGGGAGAGTGAAATGAAAGTTTAAATCGCTCTAGAAAAAAAATCTTTAAGTTATGAAATTATTTGTTCGCGTAATGTTTTGTTATATTGAGAAAGTTTTAAATACTTTTTACACAAATTTCATTTATGTATCTACATTTTCTTTAAAGAACTGACAGATGACTGTTTTTACACTGTTATTGATTATAGCCATCTCAGACAAATCTAAGACAACTGTTTAATTACGTAGGAAGAAATAATGCAATGTTTTATAACGAAAATGCTCGTAAAAATTGTATAATAACGCAGAATAAAATTATACCATAAACATCACCAGATCTTTAAGCAATAATAGAAAAAATAAATTAAAAAAGACATATCTCTTTATAGGTACCTACCTACGTTACGTTTGAAAAGACCGCTTTCGCACCGAGTGGCGCGCATTTTAAAACACAGTACCACAGGGCAAGTATCTATTAGATATCCGCATCTACGGCACCAATTCCATAAAATATTATACTTGTTCTCTTTGTGTATCTAGGAAAATATATACAATTAAAAAAAATCTATAATTGATATGAGCGCATGGACAATCTAAAGACATGTGTAATAAAAAAAATTGGCCATTTTCGACATGCCCTCATAAACGTAGGGACCGTCGATGAAATTAAAAATAGATCATAGTAAGCAATAGAATACGTTCATGTGTATCTACACCACAGATATATCAATTATCTGTGCTCTACACCAAAGATTTTAGGATACATGCTCAGTTACATGTGTAGTCGACATCATCAATCTACATTTAGACCTACCTACCTACTTTATTTAATGGTATACATACATAAATGTCGCATATATCCCCATAGGCAGAGGGAATTAAACACCCACTTTTCACCAATTATGTTACGTCCTATACGTAACAGGTGGCGAGCCCATTGCCATCTATTAGCATATCAGTATAGTATTGCTAGGTGGTATAAAAGGAATATTGCTGCCCATTACTCATCACTGTCTTTTCCCTTAGTTAGTCCTTTGTATGACACCCACGGGAGAGATGGGTGTGTTGACAATTGTATTCTGCTCTGCCGTCAGTGACGTCACCACACGGCTGCCAGTCCAGAACGCCCAAATCGGCCTTTAATTCCGATTGCCATGTCTACCTGCCGCGAACTATACATATCCTTTATAGACCCA
Organism: Cataclysta lemnata; assembly: GCA_963931975.1. Lineage (NCBI taxonomy): Eukaryota > Metazoa > Arthropoda > Insecta > Lepidoptera > Crambidae > Cataclysta > Cataclysta lemnata. The sequence goes on from OZ008363.1 coordinate 4,708,186, forward strand.
CAATGAACTGTTATCTTCACTCAAATAAAACCCATCAGATTAGATGTCGCTTATCTTTATTTCAAGAAAGACATTTTATAGGCATGTCTCCTTTCGTATCTAGTGTTCTGTGATGCTGTACCGAAAGCAATTACCTAATCTTATCTTATTTACTTCTTGTGGCATTCCAGTAAGATTCAGTTATTCTTTTTCATGACAATAAAGGTGATAATTTAAGAACTAGTTAGAAACGCATCACAATACAACATAATAATATTATCTTACTTTGGCAAAATCATTTTTATGCTCAACTAGTCTACAGTAGGTAAACATGCAATTTTTTAAAGTGACTCGAGTTCAATTCTTATGAAGTAGAATTTAGAGTATAGATTAGAGTTGCGAGGAGTATAGGTACCACATACCGTAAAACAATTACTGTAAACGACATAATGAATTTGACAACCATTTATAGAGCTTTTGTAGACCATAACAAAGCATTAGATACACGTTTTACGACGCTCTATATAAACAAGGAGTAGACAATTTCACTAAAATAGTACATACTCTAAAGGCAATTCTAAAATACAACATTGTCATGGAAAATGCCAGAACAAATCCAAGCAGAGAATACAATTGCCACCATCTCGCATCGGTGTCAAAAAGGCTAAGTGCCTTACTCAGAGACGTCAATTAACGTTAGTGAGTACTTAATATCAAATAATGACAATTCAAAACTAGTCCCTATTCTTGCTGGGTGAAATTTTTTGACATTAAGTACTCATTAAAGTTAATTGGCGTCTCTGAGTGCGCAGTTAGAATTTTTATCTCTTAAGCAAATCGTGTTGAACTAATGGTTTGCAAAATAAAGGCTTATTTATTTCATTACATTTATTAAACAGCTACTTCTCCAACGGCGCGTAATTGAGAAGTTTTTCTATAAGGTCCACATGACCTAACAGCATTCGTCTGCAGCAGTATCTCTTCAAGCCAAGAGCGTCAAGGGCATCACTGAAACAGTGTACAGTAATAAGTCAGACACCAATCATTGTTCAACAAATGTAAAAATATTACAAGTTAAAAAAAAATACCATAATAACTTTAATTTAAAACAAAAAATCTCAGAGCTTATTATCAAAATCACCTTATAAGAAAGCTTTGTTGTTTCACAAATTCAGAGAGGAAAGCTTAGCTATTAGATCTTAATATAGTAAGAAACAGTCACGATGGGACTGGCATATAATCATGTTTACAAAAATCCCAAAAAAATGCTCATTTCATGTTGTGGATGGGGGATATTATAACATGATTATATCAATATAATAATTTTATAAGTATACCAAGTGGTTTATTATATTATTTTGAGGCTTGTTTCGTCATTTTAGCCACAAGGTTCAAGCCTCTACAATGACATTTTAAGTGATTCAAAATGTGATATTCTTCCTCTTACAATTGAAACATTATAATCTACAGATATTTACCCACAGAAAAAGAACAGTTTAAGTCGGGCAATTTCATGATTCACAGTAATTGCTGTATCTAGTTTCTGGTAATAGGTAAGATAATGATTGAGAGTAATTTGTGGTACATTCCAAGTTGAACCACCATAAACTGTGAGTCAAGCAATTTTGATTACAATCCAACTGGCAGGTGTTTTAAACAGTGTTTCAGGTGGGGAATTTACACTACATTTAACTGAGATGTTAAAGGTTAACAAGCTTTAGATATATATTATGATATATTTTACATAATTATGTTAAAATTCAGATAAATTGGAATATTTCATACAATCTGGTAAGCTAACAAGTCAAGTATTTATTTACAAATAACATAATGGAACAGTTGAGATCCATATATTCTGCATGGCATGTGCCTTGATATCACAGATTTGCTTTGCTGCAGTAATGCGATAAAATATGTCAATGGAATACTTGCTTTAAACTAAAATGTACCGAAACTACATAACAATTTAGTACTGACCCTTCAGTGTATTCAGCTTGTAGTAATCCCAGGTAAGCTTCCCATTTATTTCCTATTACTTTACCGCAAGTGAAACAACGCACTGGGATAATCATGTTGGCTTATTCTGCACTGAAAAAGATTAAAAACACGAATAATAACAAATTGTGTATGTGTACTGACTATGACAATTAATAATTGTTATGGCTGTATGCCATACACCGCCTAAAGACCATGAAATAATAAATTTAAATGATTTATCATAATTTTACTTTGGGAGGTTAGGGCAAAACTGTTTGAATGACTATTATGAAATTATTTGTGCAATATACCTGGCCAGCAGTAGTTTTTGAATAATCGGTAAATTTATAAACATAAGTCGGTTAATATTATCAAGTCTTTTTCTTCCAGCAAGTCTTTCTATTCACAATTTCTATTTATTTAATTTGAACTTGCATTGCGCCTCGCTTGATTATTTACAAAACACCACACCAATAAACCAACTTTTGACATTGACAGACAGACAGATGAGTGATCTAGCTCATACAGCCACGCGTTTAGTATTTTTAGTTTTAAAATGCTGCCTATATTTTAGGGAAGGCAAAGGGTTTAGCCCATACAGCCAAGTCTTTAGTGTATATTTTATCTGTAGTCTTATGAAATAATGAGTGGGTGAAATGATGAATGAAATGAATTTTACGTTAAAATGTGGGTGTCAAACATTTTAACGCATCTAGGGAGTGCTTGGAGCGAATTTAATGGTAACAGAGTCATGATGGTGCCTGATGAGGTGGACAAAACCACTTTTTAAAGTGGTCTTTTCCACAACATCAAACCCATCAACACTTATTTTCAATGATTCTGCATAATTGCACATCAACACGGATGCTTGTGCATCAAAATAACACCACTTTCACTGCACAAAATCCACTCTGTAACAATTTTTGAATTAGTGAAAATAAATCCGACTGACACCACCAAACGCGCCAAACACCCGTTTAGTATTTTTTTTTATATATGGGTGTCGCTGATTAAAAAACCGCTATAAAATTCACTTCAAACACAACATAATACCTACTTATTTTCAATGATTCCGTAAAACATCAATCAGGATGCTTGTACACCAAATAACACCACTTTACAATTATTATCTGTGAAAATGTACTCTGAAATCTAAATCGGACTAATAAGCGTGCCAAACACTTCGCTAGATGTCCACAGACTGCCTTACAAGATCAATTAGCCCGTGATAACCATGCCATAGTAGGCCTAGCCTAGCACGGGACGTGGACAAAATCCCTCTTCACCACTTGACAGTGTTTTGTCTCTTAATTTTGTACAAAATAACGAAAAAAAATATTTTCTTTTCCCCGAGGAGATTAATTAATAATTCAATCTTTATATTTTTTTTCCAGATGACATTAAGTATGGAACAGAATATATCTGCTGAAGATATTCAAACGGTATGTATAACACCGTTATTTATTTTTAGTTGATTGATATTTGGGAATTTATTTCACGTCTAAAAAATAACAACATAGCTAACAATGCCAACATGGCTAGATTTGACAGAGGTTTTATTTCGGTAGTAGGTAGGTAGGTACAATAGTTAGTTATTTCGTTGGAAAGACATGGCTATATCCGTTGCCTATAATAAATACGTATTGTACAGTTTGGTACTAAGCAAATAAACTTTTGATTTAATTTCATTTGTCTTCCCAAATCGGAGAAGAAATATAAAAAAATGTTACTGTCACTTTGACGTTACGAAGTTCACTCACTGACTGACATTGACATTTGACATTACACAATACACACACCAGCGGGCTTAGCACGGGTACGTGGACAAGTCTCTCTCCACCACTTGACAGTGATTGTCTCAGTATTTAGTGGGAGTTAGAGCAAGAGAAAAAGATTTTCTTTCTCCCGAAGGAGATGTGTCCACGAATAATAGTGTTCTGTGACACACACACACACACACAACTAGAACCAGCCAGCAATCACAGCACAGCAGGCACAGAACAAAATAAACCAATATTTTAGTGCTTAAGTTGTGTTGTGTAAGATTTAATGTGTTTGTATACTTATTTGCTTGCTGGCTGACCTAAAAATGTCACAATTTATTGGCTTTACAATACAATAGGAAGAATAGATAATGTGTCAGTGCGTTTTAAAGATTGGAAAAATAATAAAAATTATTAAAGAATTGTCTTACGGCTGTAATTGGAAATGAACGATTTGTAATCAAACTAACTTAAGCAGTGACTCAGTTTTATACCAGGAGATGTAACAATGCAACACTCACTACATGACATAGGACCAAAAAGGAAACAATAACAGATATCCTTGAATAAAAATAGTACAAAGATTTAAAAAACCCCCTCAACAAGCAGTTACATATTTAATCATGGATTCAGAAGATGATATTGTTCCTTTGATTGAGGATGTGCATAGAACGAATCGAAACTTGTATCTGGAATTGAACACTCAAATCATTGACATTGATCCTGATTTTGAACAGGTACAGATACAAAAGGCACTTATGTTTTATTTTAAGTTTAATACTTTTGAGCGCTTGAGATATCTAACCCACAGATTACAGTCAATGACTTACATACATAATTAAATCACACATATTTATCCTTAAAGGAGTAGGCAGAGGTGAAATGACATTTTCATTTTCCCAATTATGTCAGCCATCTAATGGCCACGCATTATCTTGATAGGTGATATAAGAGGAGTTCTGCTGCCTAATACTCATAGCATATGCCTCAGTCAAAATAATACCAAACATTGAATAAGTTTGAATTGTTTAAGCTGTTGTAACTGGTGTTTTTTTATATATATTTGTTAAATTCACACTAGCTATATGTAAACAAATATTTTTTAAACCCTATCATCTAGCCGCGTGGTGACGGCAGAGTAGAATATAATATATGAATACTATTGTCACCACCCCAAATCTCTCCCGTGGGTGTCGTATAAGGAGACTAAGGATAAATCAGTGATGAGGAATGGGCAGCAGCGTTCCTTTTATACCACCTTGCAATGTACTACGACTTTTGTGCCTGATGAATGGCAATAGGCTCGCCACCTATTACATGGGACCTAGCATAATTGGCGAGACTTGGGTGCTAGTTCACCTCTGCCTACCCCTTCGGGGATGTAGGCTTGATTTATGTATGTATTGAATAAGTTCAAGCTACCCTAAAGCTACCCTATGTAAAATAAAGAAATCAACGTAAAAGAACCGGTTGGACTGTTAACAAAGTAACATACAATACATAATTGTTATGTGACAAGTTTGATAGGGGATATCCTTTAGCATTCTACTGTCATAAGAAAATAGCTATCATCAATAAAGATTCCCTTGTTAACCTTTAATATATAATTAATTTGTAATATAACAACTTCATTGATTTGAACTCATATCTATTTATTGTTTACCCCGATAGTTTAATAATTTCTCAGCAGCTGTGGGCACTGAGATTATACCAAGTAAATTCAAATTGTTTAAGCTTTGGACTGTAAAACAGCTTTATATTAAATATTTTTTTAAGAAATTAATGAATATTTTGAAAATTCTTGATTAATAAATTTTGAGATCTACTATTTCATTAATTCACTGATATACATATTTTAAATTAAACTATTTAAACTCGATCCATTATCTGGGTTATGATAAGGATATCGACATTGTATGTAATAATTGTGTGCACATCCATATTACTTGTCTCGCCTTATATGCAAACATCTGTGAAAACCTTTGTTGTTAATGTTTTGTTACATGAATAAGTATTAATGATGTCAACATTTAATAATGTTATATTATAATTTAATATTAAAGTGAATATTAATTTTTATGTAGTATTTATTTATACCATACATTTTTTGTAACATTCACATCCATCATGCAGCTCAAATTATACTAACGTAACCTTATGTTAACGTAGAGATGATGTACAAATATCATATACTAATTTTATAACATTATTGAATTTAATTATACTAAATAAACATAGGTTATTTGCCACTATGAGGATTTGAACTCAGGACCTGTTGGCCGTTGAAATACAATTTTATGAACTGACACACACTCATCTAAATTTCTTATTGTTTTTGGGTTTTAGGCAAAATAAATAATTATATGTACTCGTATTTGACAATACTCAGGTTGTATTTGGCTACCGCAAAAGCACATGGCGGACGGTGCTGGTGTACATTTTCTCAACGCTCACCTGTGGAATACCTCTCCTTGTGTTCCATTGGCGTCCCACGTGGTTGCTGTACTTGGGATCGGTGAAAAGTTGCTTCCAGTTAGCTGACCAAGTGATGGTTGTTGTAAGTATAAAAGAAATTGTCATGTATAAAGTAAACAATTATTAATGGTGGGTACTTGTCTCTTTATTATTGACTATGAATAAAGTAGATTAAGTGGGTAGTGCTATATTTCCATGGGGGATCATTCATTGACTAGCTACCAAGCCTAATAAACAATCGTGATACATATTACGTGTTTTACTGCCGCACTCAGAGAAGTCAAATAACATTAATGAGTACTTAACGTCAAAAAATTACAATTCAAAACTAGTCGCTATTCTTGCCGGGTCTATGGTCTAGAATTGAATGAAAATTTTTGACATTAAATACTCATTAAAGTTAATTGACGTCTCTGAGTGCGGCAGTTAGTCAATTACATGAACTTAATAGAAATGTTGAATGTTTTTTTTCTTTGTATTAATTGTTCATCAATAATTTATGTTCAAATAAAAAGCAAACTCATGCTTCACCAAATGCGCAGTATTTGTAAGATACCTGCTTTGGATGTTAGAGATTTACTTCTACATTGCGAGGGCTTAAATCATGAAGTTAAAATTGGTTAGAGAAGTTTCACTCATATTTGCGGAGGACACGGGTTCGAATCCCGCACCCGAACAATAATATTACGAAATTTTTGTGGCCTCTTTTTCTTCTTTGTAATAATTTATTTAACATTTTATACAATATTATGTTCAAACAGTAAACGTTGATTTGTAATCAAACTAACAAAAGCTGTTGGAGGTGACTTCTATGACTAAATCCAAGCGCTTCACCCCCCTGTGCTCAGTCATTGTCTATTGCCACAGCCTTTCTAGAAAGGTACTCAAGATAAGTATTTATAAGATTTTGTATTTCTTTTTACAGGAAACATATCAAAAGAAATGCAAAAGTTTCTACATACACAAGATATTGGAGAAGAATATAGGAGACACAAGGTTAGCTTGATAATTTAATATGTTTTATAAATATGTACCTCTTTTAAGGCCAAATCCTAAATGTATTACAATTCAGATTTCAATGCTTATTTTAAATCTAATGCACAATAATTAAATTCAATAAGGATAATGCATTGTTCTTCTAGCACTCACGTTTCGCCAATTATGTTAGGTCCCATGTAATAGGTGGCGAGCCCATTGCCATTTATCGGGCACAAAATCGCAGTATATTGCTAGGTGGTATAAGAGGAACGCTGCTGCCCATTCCTCCACACTGATTCATCCTTAGTCGCCCTGTACGACACCCACGGGAGTGATTTGGGGTGGTGACAATTGTATTCTACTCTGCAGTCACCACACGGCAGCCGCATAAGACCTATTGATACGACAAAGTGAACAGCTACTGTCTTTAGATCTACAATACAACACATTGACTATAAGATACCTATACATTTCAGTTTTAATAGGACTTAAATACTTTGGTTTCAGCGGCTTACTGAATTACGGCTTCCAGGATGACCGTTCGGATGAAAAAACGCCGCTGGAGAGTGCTGACGTGTTGCAAACACCCATCCGTTTGGATGACGGCACTACCCTTAGTAAGTGATTGATTGACGTTGAAAATCGTGAAAGTTAGGAACCTATACATTTAACAGCCGGCTTAGTTGAATACTCAAATGCGCTGACTATCGAATAAGGGGTTGCCTCGGGCAGATGTTTTTGTGATGAACGCTTTACAACTATTCAACAGTCACCTTCGCCACCGTGACTTCTCTCTCTCTCTTTTGTATTGAAAAAAATAGATAGTTTTTAAAGGATATTTGTTTAGGTTTTCTCACTTTAATTAAATTATTTAAACAATTTTCATGACTGCGAGCGGGTTAAACACATGTACTCAACTATTTTAGAACATCATAAATGTGTTATCCGCAAATAAACATTTGTAATTGTATTTATGTCACACCTGACCATAAAGTAGACTTTTCTGCCCGCATAAAACTATACAAACTTACCTTGGGTGATAAAAGAAAGGCTCAGATCGCATATTTATCGTCATGTCACCCCCTGACCAGGAAGTGAACTCACTTTATGGTCAGGGGTGACATAAACAGTTTTTTGTGATAACACCGTAAAATTGCACAGATGCCCAATGCTACCGATACTTCCGGCACAAAAAGGAGTCCATCATATGGGACACTACCCGGGCGCAGTGGGCCAAGCTGGCCGGCATAGAGTGTGGGTCGACATGCGCCCAACTCCAGGCCATGGGGTCGAAAGCACCCTGTAGCGACAAGAGAGTTCGCATGTAAGTAACTCCATAGGGTTAACTTCCCACAACTTGACACAACGCTGGTAGAACTAATTTTGTGTTGAACACATTTATTCCTGAGTCATGATTGTGTATATGTTTTTATATGTAGTATATTTTTAATTTATATATAATTCTGCTGGGGCACAGGTCTTCCCTCTCCTCTGCTACGAACCAGCCTGCTGCTTAATGTTAATGTCACACCTGACCAAAAAGTCGCACTTTCCACCCGCTACACGTACGGAAAATCCCACTTCCTGGTCAGTAGGAGACATGAAATGCTGTACTTACCTCGGGCGGTAAAAAAGAAAGCCTCAGATCGCAAATTAATCGCCCTTGCTTACAGCTCGGGCGTCAAATACTTGCGTTCTTTGTTCTACCGCCCATAAATGTACTGTTTTATTCCCCAGGTTGAACATCTACGGGTTGAACGAAATCAAAGTGCAGGTGCAGTCCATAGCCGCCCTGGTCCTCTTGGAGGTGTTCAACCCGTTCTACGTGTTCCAGCTGTTCACCATCGCGGTGTGGCTCGCGGAGCCCTACTATTACTACTGCGCCGCCGTCGTCATCATGTCCACATTCGGTGTTGCCACTTCTGTTATACAGACCAAGAAGGTTGGTGTTGCTATGATAAGCGGGTGGGTTTTCCGAGGAAAGGAGTTTCTGTGTAGAACTGATACAATACAAATTTATGAAACCGACGTATTACAAAGAAAACAATATGGCGACCGTCATGTCAAATGGAAACGTCATGTAAACGAATATATTGGCCACTTGTCTAGGAGGTACCCAGGGGGGGTAGCCCTCTCCAATAATCGTGTCTTCTTTTTACCCCACTATTATTCGAGGGATCGGTGTTCTGTTATACTAAATTTACAAATAAAAATAAATTTACTTATGAAATGTAAGAAAGATTGAAAGAAAAGGTAGGCAACCTTTTTTTTCAATCCTTGCTTACATTTTCTCTACCTGAATGTTGTCTGCAAGAGATCGCTTTTAAAGATACGACCACACATAAATTGTACTTTTTGTCTATGTCAACTTATTTTATAAAATATTTAGGGCCTGTTTTACAATCGACAAGTAAGTTCTAAGTAGCTTCGCAAATCATTTGACAGTTGTAATAAAATATATGTCAATTGAACTGCATAGTAAGATACTTCGAACTTACTTGTCGATTTTGAAAAAGGTCCTTAGTGTAATAAAGCATATTTATTTAACCCTCTTAGAACCCTCTTAGTATGTTGTTTGTAATAGTTTGTGGTATTTGTTTGTTTATGCTTTTAGAACCAAGAGAGCCTCCGGGCGACAGTGGAGGCCTACGACACGGTGCAGCTGTGGGACGGACGAACCGTCGACAGCCGTTGCGTGTCGCCCGGTGACGTCATCCTGTTGCCGCGTCACGGATGCGTCATGCATGTCGACGCCGCGCTGCTGACCGGCTCGGCTGTGCTTAATGAGAGCATGCTCACAGGTCAGACATATTTTTTTTATTGTCTCTGTCTTCTTAGGGAAAGCAAAGGGTCTAGCCGACACAGCCATGTTTTCAGTATAATATTTTATATGTATTCATATGAAAAAATGAGTGAAATGAAATGAAAGAAAGGCGGATCGTGATGATGATGTTTTTTTTTGTCCACAGGTGAATCTGTCCCCGTGACGAAAACTGCACTGCTGCGCACCGACACCAAGTTCGACATGAAACAGAACTCGTCTAGTGTCCTATTCTGCGGGACCAAGGTGATACAGACGCGGTACTACAACGGCGAGCCTGTCAGGTAGACCATCCAAGATACATACATACATGAATCAGTCCTATACATCCTTGAAGGGGGGTTGGCTGAGGTGTGTTAGCACCCACATTTTGCCATAATTGACATTTCAATAATTATAACCGCCCTAAAATAAAAATACCATTTCTTTATTTTCCAATCTTCTGTGCTCGTCTGGGAGCGAACAAATAACGTAGAATAGGCCAGCCCCGACTCATCCTATGGGTGTCGTAAAAGTCGACCAAGGGAGATTGCCCGGTGTAGACCAGTAAGCACCTTGCTTGGGGTACCCGAATGGTGGAGGACAAACCACCAACAACAGCATACCCAAAGAGGGTTGGTGTCAGGCAGGCGGCCGGCTGTGAAACCTACGCCAAAACTTTATATGCAGTATGGATTGGAATGTTTTTTATTCCAATCACTCTCTCTGTTCATCGGTCTCGACATAGTCCGTTCCGTCTCTTTTCTTTAGACATTCATTCATCACTAGCATCTTTACCGTGTGAATGATGATATGAATCAAAAGACAGTGGACGGCTTGATGACGTCTGACCGATATGAATGGAAGAGGACATATGCCATACTGCGTCGACCCCAGATAGACTAGGAACAGGGCAAAGAATAGAAGAAGAAATATAATGTAGAACGACGTAAATAAAGTCGACTTTTTTTTGTTGATAGGGCATTGGTCCTTCGCACCGGATACAACACAAGCAAGGGGCAGCTGGTCCGCAGTATTTTGTACCCTGTGCCCGCGGACTTCAAATTCGATCGGGACTCGTACAAGTTCATATTCATATTGGCCGTCATTGCACTCTGCGGGCTTGCGTACACTGTGGCTCTTAAGGTGAGTCCATAATAGTTTTTAATATAATATATTATGCTAATATGTAAATATAGAATGTCCCAAAGTGAACACAAGATTTGAATTTGCCGACATTTGTGCAGCAAAGTGTTGCCAGCCCCAAAAATAAACAATTTGAAAGCTGATGGGGTTAGGATTAGTAAAAATTGTGCCACATGCCATACAGTCCCATGCCATCATCTACTCACTGGTTTCGGTGATCACAATTTGCCCTCTGGATCTTGTGATTTCACTTCACTTCAAGGATGTTCATTTGATTTCTTTTTATGGGGTTATTTGAAGTTTGTTTGGTCTATGTCAACAAGATTCAATTAACTCCATATACCACAACCACCCATGCATTACAGGAGGAAGCTAAATGCTGCATCAACTAAATTCAGCTACATTTATGCAAAATGGTTATGGAAAATTTCGATAAACGAGTGCGTATGTGCCAGCAATGCCGTGGAGGCCATTTGCCCCGTGTGTCATTCCATAAATAACCGTACCCTATTTATTTTATGATACAGTAAAAAAATCGCAATCTGTTGACTGAAAACTGTTTTTTCTATTTCATTCAAATCTCGCGTTAATTTTACATACATACATACATAAATCACGCCTTTATCCCCGAAGGGGAGGCAGAGGTGAACTAGCACCCGCGTTTCGCCAATTATATTAAGTCCCATGTAATAGGTGGCGAGCCTATTGCCATTTATCGGGCACAAAAGTCGCAGTATATTGCTGGGTGGTATAAGAGGAACGCTGCTGCCCATTCTTCATCACTGATTTATTCTTAGTCGCCTTGTACGACACCCACGGGAGAGTTTTGGGGTGGTGACAATTGTATTCTACTCTGCTGTCACCACACGGCGTTAATTTTGGGAGGCGATATATGAAAAGAACAAATTTGTACTCCCCTGTGGAACCCGGGACCTCGGGATCTTAATTCCGATGGGCGAAGTACTAGAATAGGCATGGAATGCTAAGTTTTTGGTCTCTCATTTCCACAGACTTACAGGGCGTTGACTCCCGGCGATATAGTGCTGAAAGCCCTGGACATAATCACTATAGTGATACCCCCGGCTCTGCCCGCCGCCATGACCGTAGGCCGGCTGTACGCGGTGACGAGGCTAAAGAAGGCGCGTGTGTCCTGCCTAAACACTAGAGCTGTCAACGTCAGTGGATCGTTGGACTGCATATGCTTTGATAAGGTAAGGTACTCAATAAGAATTAATAGTATTTTTATTTGAACATTATGTAAAAGTTAGAAAAGTTATTACAAAGAAAATTGTTGTTGGAAAAGTTCGGAAAATTATAGTGAGCCGTGTGGTATAGCCATCTGCCAGGATTGCGGAGGATGAAGGTTCGTTTCCCGCATCAAGACTCTAATTTTTCGAACATTTTCTAACAACATTTTTTTTAATAAAATAAATTTATGGAAGGCGATATTTGTCTAAATTTGGTACATACATATATAAATCACGCCTACATCCCCGAAGGTGTAGGCAGAGGTGAACTAGCACCCGCGCTTCGCCAATCATGCTAGGTCCCATGTAATAGGTGGCGAGCCCATTGCCATTCATCGGGCACAAAAGTCGCAGTAGGTACATTGCTAGATGGTATAAGAGGAACGCTGCTGCCCATTCCTCATCACTGATTTATCCTTAGTCGCCTTGTACGACACCCACGGGAGAGATTTGGGGTTTCTAAATTTGGTCTTTTGTCTAAATATGGCTATATTTAACAAAGGTGCATTGACACAGTTGGAAGAGGCCTTTGTATTTTTTATTTCAGATTTGGTACCTAATTTGTTATGGTATGTATAAAAAAAAATTAATTAATTTAAGTCTGGTTTATACATAATAGCATACATATTAATAATTTCAGTTGTTATAAGATTTCAAACATTAGAACTATCTTTAGAGTTATTTTCATATTCCAGCCCAGCTAGGATGACCACCGAAACATGATAATTATAATTATAGATTTTTGACAGTTCAAAGCAATAAATGGCTCTATATATTATATCGTGCTTGTATCTTGCTAGCCGGGCTGATATGATATTAGATACATTCTACGTTATTTTTCCCTCCCAGGCTAGCATGGATGGTGTCTTTAGAGTGATAACAACTGTTTAATAGTTCCCTTTTCATCTTGTAGACCGGAACCCTAACCGAAGACGGGCTAGACATGTGGGGCGTAGTCCCGATGAGTGCGGCGACTTCGCCCCCGCGGCTGGGGCGGCCGGAGCGGGACCCTCGGCAGCTGAACGACCTCCACCAGTTGAAACTGGCGATGGCATCGTGCCATAGCCTGACCCTGCTCGATCGGGAGCTGGCTGGGGATCCTATGGACTTGAAGGTATGTATGTACAGCAACAACTGGCAGTCTATTGTGGATTTAATCTGTGGTGCAAAAATTAGTATTAGAAATGCGCGCCAGATAAGTCTGCGCGCGATGGGTGGCGCTGCTCGCTAACATTGACACCCCTAGACAAACAAAATGGTAGACGAAGTTTTAGTTCCAATTTTGACCATGTGCAGACTTATCTGGCGCGTACTCTAGTTTTAGTTTAATTAAATCAACAGCTGTCAGTCTGTTTGTTGTTTTAATCTGTGGTACAAATTTTATATTATAGTATAGTTTGATTGAACATACTCTGTGGCTATACTATAGTATTGTGGCTATGGTAGAAACGCCATCTTTTCCTGTATTTATTATTGTCTGTTTATGAAATAGTAACGGCCGTATATCTTCTGGTGACAAAGAAATAAATAAAAATAAATAATTTCTTTACTATATATCTTGTAACCCTTACCTGTACCTTGCTATAACTATATATCAAATGAAGTCAAAAATTTTACGTTGTTCATGTTAGAACTATTCTAAACTCTTACCTCTTTATTCATATTATACTTTATCATTGGTTTATAATTTTTGATATAATTTAAAATGTGACATGATAATTTAGACAGTTGCAAAATAGGATTAATGAAAGAGATATTCTCTTTAAGAGAATAAGAGAAGATAAGAGATATTCTAGAGAGCTATCGAAGAAAATATTGTATTTTAATGATAACTATTTGCAGTGATGTATGTATGATGATTATATCTTAGATGTTCGAGTCCACGGGTTGGACCCTCGAAGAACCCGACGTCCCGGAGCTGTCCAACTACGAGGTCCTCACCCCCACAATAGTAAGGCCCAAGAAGACCGCCAACATAAACGTGGATGACATAAACGTAAGTTAAGAGTACTTGGTACAATATTTATAAGTTAACAACCTGCGCAGGAGTTTTCGTAGCACGCAGCCATCTTTGAACTAGATAGCATGACATTTTTTAAGGGCAGCAGCATTCCTTTTATACCACCTAGCAATAAAGTGCGATGTATGTGCCCGATCGATGTCAATAGGATCGCCACCTATAACACGGGACCTAGCTTAATTGGCGAAAAGTGGGTGTTACTTCACCTATACCTACCGCTTCGGGGATATAGGCGTGATTTATGTTTGTATGTATTATTTTTTCAATGAAAAATTATTATGATTTATTGACCGATTTGTATGGGGAAGAAGCATGGGTATGTGAGTTACATATTGCATATTGTCGGTCTTATTATCAGAGCTCCTGAACTCCTTTCAGGTGAATTTTACAGGAACCAGTGAAAACGAATTATTTGTAACATTTTTTAAATAATGATGGTTTTAAAAGTAATTCACTTGTTTGAATTAATAAATATATTTTTTTGTAATATTCTAATTACATGTATTAGATAAAAATCTACACCAGATGGCATGAAGTCTGATTTCGATGTTTTTGGAGTTGCCAACTCTGATAATTAGACCAACGATATATTGAAAAAAAAAAAAAAAACTCGATACACTATTGATGATAAAGATTGCTCGCTAACAAGTCATTTCCTCCCCAGTTGCCTCTCGAAGTGGGCATCGTTCAGCAGCATCAGTTCGTGTCGTCGCTGCAGCGGTCCTCGGTGGTGATTCGACTCCTGGGCGAGGACGTGATGCGGGTGTTCTGCAAGGGTGCGCCCGAGATGCTGAGGACACTGTGCAAGCCCGAAACTGGTCAGTGAGACTTATTAATAAACTAAACTGAACGACTAGGACACACCAACCCGCACTGGGCCACCGTGGTGGGTTATGGCCCAGTCTCCCTATTTTCTTCCATCCATAGGGAAGGCCCGTGACCCAGAAGGCGTTAAAGGGCTATTTTTGGTCACCCATCCATTGACCGACCTCAGCGTACATTGCTTAGTTTACGCAAGCGCAGGCCGAGCGCGCTACCCCTCTGCGCCAACAACTCCTCTTCAATCAGACTCTTGTCCTCTCAGTTTGAGATCAGCCTTTCACGTCTTCTTCGGCTATTCTTCTTAGTTCTTCATCACCTGTAGTTCTTGCTCTTTTGCTATGCGAGCCAAATTAGAATGAACTGTCAAACTTATTTACCTGTTTATTATCAGTTAACAAAAAAAAACATGGCGACCGTCGTGTCACATTAAAAGTATATAAATATGTATAATCTTTCAATGATACATATTTGTATTGTAGTCGTTCGAATAGATACAGCTACAACAATTTTTCTGACCTGTCCTGTTTTGTTACATGAGTCTATTTATTGTTACAGTACCGGACAACCTGAACGAAGTTCTGAGCTCTTACGCGGAGCGTGGGTACAGGGTGATCGCGTTGGCGACTCGCATCATGGAGATAACCTTCCGGCAGCTGCAGAAGATCAAAAGAGAGGAGGTACTCTTTAGGCCAAAGTTATATTAATGTCCTCATAATCACCATTATTTAATGTCCCTACCAGTGATGTAACGAATGAAAATATTTGAGCATTCACGAATGCGAATATCTGTTAAAAAATATGCTAATATTCCCGAATGCGAGAATTTCGTTACGCCACTAGTCTACACCACGCTGGCCCAGTGCAGGGGGCCTAGACAAAGTAACATACCGACAAAGATAACGAAGTTCGATAAAGCAAAATCTATGGGATTTGACGTAAGTCGTCGTGAAATAACGTGACCAAAATCGTCTTCGTAAGTTCCTAGTTATGTTGGTAGTGCAAGCTAAGACGCTGTAGATACCAAAGTGATATGGCCGATCGTGACGAACTTCGACACGTTATCGTTATGAAACGATTGCCACTTGGCTACGGGTCCAAATGTAGCCGGGTCCAATATTCTATTAGTCCCAATATTCTGTCTACAGTAAAAAGTAAGTGTAACTAAAGTTTAGTTGTCTGGCAATTTTTTGTTAAATTACGATAAATAGTAGAAGTTACTTAGCAACTTAGTTGTGATACGTCTATCTTCAACTGTTGATTCAATATTGGGAAAGCCGCCGTTAAGGAACTATAAAATAAATTTTTGTTTCGGAATTGCACTCTACACTAATACTCATAGGATTGAATGTTGGATGTTTTCGTGAAGTTGCATTATTTGTTCAGGTGGAGTGTGATCTGGAGTTCCTGGGACTCATGATTATGGAGAACCGGTTGAAGCCAGCTACTACCGGTATCATCCGGGAACTCAAGGAGGCCAACATACACGTCGTCATGATTACAGGTAACAGGGGTGATGAACTGCTGTTGATACACTGTATAGCATCAACGACACTTATACTGCCCTCATCACATCATCACCGGCCCTTTTAATGTCCCCACTGCTGGGGTACGGGCCTTCCCAATGGATGGAAAAATATAGTGAGATTGGGCCGTAAACCAACATGCTGGCCCAGTATGGGTTGGTGAGCATTAACGACTGCAGATGCAGCCGCGACCGACGGCTTAACGTGCCTTCCGAAGCATGGAGGAACTCGAGATAATAAATTTTTGGTCACCCATCCAATGACCGGTCTTAGCGAAATGCTTAGTTTACGCAATCGCAGGCCAAGCGCGTTATGCCACTGCGCTAGCTAGCTCTTCTCATACTACCCTCATTTGATAGGTTGAGTGCCCTTGTCATGGAAAGCATGGAGGCAACGCATTCACGATTGAAATCGTATGGCATTATCAGAAGCATACATACATACATACATAAATCACGCCTATATCCCCGAAGGGGTAGGCAGAGGTGAATTAGCACCCACGTTTCACCAATTATGTTAGGTCCCATGTAATAGGTGGCGAGCCTATTGCCATTTATCGGGCACCAAAGTCGCAGTACATTGCAAGGTGATATAAGCGGAACGCTGCTGCCCATTCTTCGTGACTGATTTATCCTTAGTCGCCTTGTACGACACCCACGGGAGAGATTTGGGCTTGGTGACAATTGTATTCTACTCTGCCGTCACCACATCAGAAGCGTCTATTTAAAATCATTCATCAACGAAGTTTTTGCCATAACTCATCCTATAAATATGTTCATAGATTTTATTAACTTTACTATATTTAATCTACTAACAAAACCGAGTACATACCTCTACAATACCTCTGGGAATCGAACCTGTGGCCCTAGCCAAGTGGCTAATCAATTCGAACGCCTAGAAAACAAATGTATGAAACTGACGTATTACAGAGAACACAAAACGTCAGTTTCATACTTTTGTATTTTATGCGTTCGAAATTTCGAACTCTGGGACCCCGAGATCAAAAATTCTTAAACAAAACACAAGCCTTATGTAATTTTTTTTGTAATAACACCGATAGACTTTTTTTGAGATAGAATTTTGGTTTATGGTGCAGAAAGATGTCTTTTATGCTGGCCTGGGAGCGAACAAATAACGCAGAATAGGCCAGCCCCGACTCATCTCATGGGTGTCGTAAAAGTCGATGTCTTTACGGTGTGATGGATGATATGAATCAAAAGGGAGTGGATGGCTTGATGACGTCTGACCGATATGAATGGAAGAGGAAACAGATAGACTGGGAACAGGGCAGGGAGAAGAAGAAGATATTATGTCTTAAAAACACACAAGGCAAATAAATTATAGTAAATATTATAAAATATAAAGATACATTAATGAGTAGATACGTGAATTCACTAGTGCACAAAATTCGATTTTGTGTAGCCTATGTCATGCACAAATAAGCATAAAGCACTTTTTTTACAAACAAATACATACATACATACATAAATCACGCCTATATCCCCCGAAGGGAAGGGGTAGGCAGAGGTGAACTAGCACCCACGTTTCGCCAATTATGGTAGGTCCCATGTAATAGGTGGCGAGCCTATTGCCATTTATCGGGCACAAAAGTCGCAGTACATTGCAAGGTGATATAAGGGGAACGCTGCTGCCCATTCCTCATGACTGATTTATCCTTAGTCGCCTTGTACGACACCCACGGGAGAGATTTGGGGTGGTGACAATTGTATTCTACTCTGCCGTCACCACAAATAAACTCTTTGAGAGTATGAGAAGTGTAAATAACACTTTGTATTTGTCTCGTAAGGTGACAACGTCCACACGGCTGTCAGTGTGGCCAAGGAGTGCGGCATCCTGGTGAGCGGCGAGCGTGTGGTGCACCTACATGTGGACCACTCGGGCCACTCGCCGCTCATTTACTGCGAGAGCACGCTGCATGGGGTGAGATCTCTATTCAACGGAAACTACGGTTTTTATATTCTAGACAGGGAAGCTCTTGCCCTTCATCTCATCTGATGGCAAGTGACGATAAGGGCCGAAGATGGAATCGAGCTTCACCTGAAACCCTCGACCACAGAGGGTCTGGCTATCTTATCACAACAGGGATGATGACACTAACAAAGAATCACTGATATAATGATTTATAATAATAATTTAGGATAAAGAGATTCGTTAATAGTCATTTGTTATCAGATTATGCATGTGATTGATATTTATTTTATAAAAATGAAAATACAAAATCTAGCAATATTTAGTCAAATTCGTCACGATTTTTTTGACATTTTATTTGCCAATCTAAATTTAAATCACTCTAGTATACAGTCTACTATACCATAGAAACTGTCATGTCTTACGCAATCGTGACGTCACACACGCCATTGCTGTTTAGGCGGAAATTTAAAATTGCGTTATGCAAACCATGTGTTTTCTATTAAAATCTCAATTTTTAACATAAATAAAATTTATTACAGCTAAATTACATACATACATAAATCACTCCTATATCACCGAAGGGGAAGGCAAAGGTGAATTAACACCCACGTTTTGCTAATTATGTTAGGTCCCAGGTATGGCAGCAGCATTCCTCATAAACCACCTAGCAATATACTGCGATTTATTTGCCCGGAAGATGGCAATAGGCTCGCTTCGGTCCTATGTACTAGACATGAGACATGACTTAATTAGCGAAAAGTAAGTGTTAATCCACCTCTTCATACCCCTTTGGTTGATTTATGTGTGTATGTAATTGTATTTTTTTTTTGGTAGGCGTCTATAGGCGGCCGGGTTCCGCTCCCGAAGGAGAGGGGCAGCCTGGACAGCGGCCAGGGCTCCTGGCGGGAGCCGGGCTCCGGCTCGGGCTCCGTAGACCCAGAGGCGTACGCCCAGCCCCGGTACAAGGTCGTCATGACGGGAGACACGTGGAGGGTGAGTTTTTGTTTACCAATAATTGACAACATTATATTTTTTGTAAGGTATTTTTTTTTTAATTATATGGATGGAAAATAGACATCAAAAGACTCAACACGTATTATTTTATTTTCTTTCATTTCGATTCTAAGTATTTTATTTTAAATTTCAAAACTTACTTCTAAAACGGCGTAAGGGCAACTGTAGGATTTTTGTAGTTTAATTTTATAGGCCCTACGAATTAAAGAAAAGTTGACATAACAACGGTTAAATCTTTAAAGTTAAGTAAAATCGTTGAGGTGTTTTAGAAAAATGATGAATGGCAAAGGTGTGTGTTGGAAGCTCGCTAGCTAACGCAGTGGCACAGCGAGCGTGGCCCGCAATTGCGTAAACTAAGCAATGTCGCTAAGGCCGGTCATTGGATGGGTGAACAAAAATTTATTATCTCGAGTTCCTCAGTGCTTCATAAGGCACGTTAAGCCGTTGAATGGGGCCTGGCCACATTGGCGAAACTTGGGTGTTAATTCACCTCTGCCTAACCCTTCGGGGTTTATGTGTGTGTGTATGCTTCCCCAATTAAATTATGCATTCAATCCCACGCATTTAACGGGTGTGAATCACGCAGGTGCTGCGCTCGCACTACGCGCACATGGTGGGGAGGGTGATCGCCCGCGGCGCAGTATTCGCGCGCATGACCTCCGACCAGAAGCAGCAGTTGGTTTTGGACTACCAGGCCTTAGGGTACTATGTCGGTAAGTATCACAAAAACAAGTTACACGAAAAATAATTAAATGCCAAGTTAGCCATAGTTAGTTTACTCAGAATCAATAGGCATGATGACTCGTTTTGAAAATCTACACCATGTTGTTTTTACGTGTCTACTTTACACAAAATAAATTATATTTTTGTAATAGCTTTAGATTTTGATAGATAAAACACGTTTTGAATAATGCAATTCAAAATGTCCTCCAAAACGTCAAAATAGCAATGGCGTCGGTGTGACGGCACTGTTAAAAATGTCACACTAGTCAAAATGGAGATAACTAAATAACGTCATTATTCTCACGCAACGTTTTAGCAAATATGGCGGATTGCATAGTTCTGTAATTTTATTTTTATAAAATAAATATCAATCTCAAGTATAATCTGATAACAAGTGACTATTAACGAATCTCCTTATCCTAAATTGTTATTATAAATCATTATAACAGTGATTCTTTGTTAGTGTCATCATCCCTATTGTGATCAGATAGCCAGCCCCTCTGTGGTCGAGGGTTTCAGGTGATTCCATATTCGGCCCTTATCGTCACTTACCATCAGGTGAGATGAAGGGCAAGAGCTTCCCTGGCTAGAATACAGATCTCACCCCATGCAGCGTTATCAGTATATCGGTGATTCTTTGTTATTGTCATCATGCCTATTCCGCCCATAGGCATGTGCGGCGACGGTGCGAACGACTGCGGGGCCTTGCGCGCCGCACACGCCGGGATTTCGCTCTCCGAGCTCGAGAGCAGCGTCGCCGCGCCCTTCACCAGCTCGCACCCGGACATCGTGTGCGTGTCACGCGTCCTTCGCGAGGGACGCGCCGCTTTGACAACCAGCTTCGGGGTATTCAAGTTCATGATAGCCTACTCCCTGACAGAGTTCCTCTCGGTCGCTTTCCTGTACTTCTTTGACGCGAATCTCACTGATTTTCAGTTTTTATACATAGATGTCGCGCTGATCGTCAATTTTGCGTTCTTCTTTGGTATGACGGAGGCCTACACGGGCAAGCTCTGCAAGATACCTCCCTTGACTTCCTTGTTAGGTTTGGTGCCGCTCTTTTCGCTCATAGGCCAAATGGTGTTCGTCTTTGTAGCTCAGTACTTGAGTTACTACACGCTCACGACTTTCCCGTGGTACGTGAGGCATACCTACGAAGGGGAAGAGGCCAACGAATGCTGGGAGAACTACGCCATCTTCACAGTATCCATGTTCCAGTATATTATACAGGCTGTAGTTTTTAGCCACGGCTCGCCGTATAGAAAATCTGTGCTTACCAACAGATACCTGATGATCAGCTTTACCTTGATGACATTGTTATGTGTGTACATAACTGTGGCGCCGGCTGAGTGGCTGGCGAGTTTCTTGCAACTAAAAATGCCTAAAGACTCTCTGATGTCCTACACCGTTCTCCTTATAGCGTCGGTACAGTTTTTGGGGGCACTGTTCTTTGAGAGGGTAGTCGTGGAATATTTGATGGAGGGCAAGCAGATGATGCCGAGGTTTTTGAAGGAGAAGCGTTTCAGGAAGACGCCTTATTTGACGATTAAGAGGCAGTTGACGGACATGGACTATTTGGACTACGATAGCAGCGTTAGTTTTGACAAGGAGACTGTAACAGTGTCGAATTGCAGTTTGGGCGATAGTAGCTGAAGAATTTTTTTAAAATATATTTTGTATACAACTCTTTTACAACAATTTATGAGTTATATGTGCCGTATTTTTTTTTTTTACTGTTTTGTGTAAATCGCACGAAAGAGGGTATTTGTTCAGTATTTTAACACATTCCTGCCCCAGAAAGTGCGTACAAACAAAATGCACTTCACAATGTGTTTTAGTATTATTTTATAGGTACTTTACAAAAAATATACAATAAGTGTCTATAGATTATATTATACACGTTTAGTTTTATAAATATGCAGAGCCGTAATCGCCATATGAATATTAGAACAATTTTTTGTTGCAACATTTATGCAATTCAACAGAAATGTTTTTAATTAGTATGAATAAATGTGATATTTGATTTTTATGTGATGGTATATCAAAGCAAAAGGGTTTTATAGGCATATAATTAATTCTGACTACCAAAAATATATTTTATTGTATTTATTAGTTATTAATTATAGTTTTATTCTAAATTAAGTTCTTAAAAAAGTAGCTTCTTAAAAAGGCTTAGCAACAATTATAAAAATTAATTATTGATTTTATTTTTCATGTTATGAATTGTAGTTTTAGGCTTAATATAATTGACTTTAATTTTAAGAATGTATTCAAATGATCTACATATCAAATTGTTATGACGTATACTTATGAAGTATGAATTATTTATATCTATATCTATCAGTATCTCATCTCGCTAAATTTCGACCTGGGGTCTAAAAAAGCAAATACTGTTACAATTAACACGTGTTTAGTGATGCAGCCTGTGGCATAGAGTCACAAACTTATCTGGTAAGTTGGTGGTGACGCTAGTAGTAGGTAATCATAGACACGTCAAAATGTATGGGTAAATTTTAATTCCAATTCTCGCCGCCTAGCTAGATAAATTTGTGGCTCTGTAGAATTATCTCAAAGAGATTTATATATTAGCACGTTCTCGAACAAACGGTTTAAAGGCGAGAATAAATAGATGTACCAAACTTTGATATAAATTCAGATAATGATAAATAGTTATATGAAATAGATTATGAAATAAACAATGCACGTTGTGATATCAATCGTACCTACACTTCAAGTGCCTTAATAACCATAGGTAAACATTCCAATTATATTGGTGCTGTGCGAAAAACATTAGTAATAATTCTTTATATTTTTACATTAGAGATTCATTTATTCATAGTTTTGATTTAGTGCCTTTTACTAATTGTTATAAGGTTTAGATTAGGTTAGTGGCGTGTTGCTGATAGTCGAATGTTTGTTTTGTAACGTGACAACTCAAAGTGAACTTGTATTGTAAGTCCACCGAGTGCAATTTTTATATATGAAATTCGAATATATGTATATTTATATTTGTGTGAAATAGTGTCGAATGCCGGAGTTATGTTATATTTTAAAGGTATATTAACATAACGTACCTACGTTAGTTACAGTATTTCAATATATGTTGATTTTAAAACAACGCAGTAGTAAAGACACAATAGGTATAAAAATGTCAGTAGTGTCAATTGCACATTACGTTAAGAATGTTTGAACAATATACATATAAAAAGAAAAGAAAAGTAATAGGTGTAAAAGTCTTCTAAAAATTACGTCCTATACGGGACACAAATTTATGAAATTTTTACATGTTAATAATTGTTAGATCATTTTGTACCATACCATTGTAATCATATAATGTAATGTGTGGATTGTTATTTACTAAAAATTATGCGAATAAAAAGATTTACATACATAACTCCTACTTTTTTATTATGTATTTCCAATAAATATTTTATTTGCAAAATAACTCATAATTAGACGTAATGTATTATTATAAGCGTGACTTGAAAAAAGAAATAAAATATATTTATATAATAAAATAAAAAAATAGTATACTAAAAAACATGGGTCAATCAAGTGATGTAGTTCAGTATCGAGAATAGAATACTGATAAAATATGAATGCCATTAAAGATAGTGTATTAGTGAGTTGTGAGTATATCCGATAATGGGCATCTCTCGGCTTAAATGATGATGATGGAGATTAAGTATATTAATGAAGCCTTACTTGTATTGAAGAATATGTGATTTTTATTTTAAGTAATTTATACATTATAATGTTCCATATTATCTTAAATATATTATTTGTATTTTCTGTATCTACCACTTGATTTACAAAATAAAGTGTTCGTTTCTAAGCGAAAATGATTGTTTTATTCTAATTTAAATTGCTTTTTACATTCGTAAATAAATATAAAGGGTCTGTCTGCATTTAGTAATAAATGAAACCAGATTTTAAATGTTTAAATAATTTTTATTAATTGCTAAAAGCAATAAATGGAGTGAACATAGACTCTATTAACAAATTAACAGAATTTATCAACTTATATTTCATTTATATTTTTTGGCATCACAGTAATTTCAGAATAAAATGTAGCGATTACATTTTTTTTTTGTTAATAATGGCGAACGATGTTATATCTCTACATGTTACATTGATTTGTTTACATATTTAGATATTTGAAAATGTTTACATTTTACAACGACCAATTCATAACAACCCAACTATTTAATAGGATTTTAATCTATAACACTCAAGGTACCTAGCTATATAAAATGCAGTTCGAAATGTGGATGTTACTCACACCACAAATAATTTAAAACAATATTTATTGGTTCTCACAAATGCTTCTATTGGTAACTTAATATCGCCGTCTGAAATAAGATTTTTCATGAACATCAAAATAGGTAAGTAGGCAAGTACGTTTCAATCAGAAATATTTCAAACGTACATAAACAATCTTCCTTTGTCTCTTAACGTGGCAAATTGTTCAAACCAAACAAAGTTATAATCTTGATTTTTCGCTTAGTAATCATTATTTTCGAACTGTCATCATCCTCATCGGCCTGCATCATGTTTTGGGCCACCACATACGTCCGTCACCACTCTTCAATCTTTCTTATTAAACTATATAAAACATTAAAAATAATTACTCAGTTGTTTTTGTTAAAAGCATTTCTGATTGGATCGATCTGTACAATAGGTCCCTCCTGTTCGGTATATATGTGAACTATAGTTGGGTCATAGTGTTCACGAATCACGAAAGAAACTAAGGTTTCAAACTTAAGGGTTAAACTTTCCCGCTCGGTGGGTATATTGGGAACTAAAGTTTCGTTCGTTCATAATTTTCAGTTGCTCATGAACGAACGGCTAAGGTGACTGGATAGTCCACAGTAACTAGCAGCCCCCGTAGCACGGGACGTGGACACATCTCTTTCGGGGGACAGAAAATCTTTTCCTCTCGCTCTAACTCCCACTAAATGCCGAGACAAAACACTGTCAAGTGGTGGAGAGAGACTTGTCCACGTCCCCGTGCTAGGCCCGCAGTTTTAGGTACAATTAATTCCATAGCCACGAATGCCGGTATAACAGTTTCGATCGTGAAACTAAAACTCTATGGACAAGCGAAACCTATTCAATATGAAACTAAACAATCGTCAATACTCCAATAGTATTTACGATCAAGGAGTGTTACCGCACAGGAAGCACCTCAATAACACCAATAATATTTATGAAAATCTTAGTAAAAGTAGGTTTTGGTGCAAGTATGTTAATGTTAGTGTCCGAATACGAGACCATGACTATACTAGAATAGATAGGCGTTATATTTACTGACAATGAAAGCCTTAATTTGCTATTCGTAAGTTTAAAGTTGGTATTTAAATTCTAACAGTAATTAAATACAAAAAGCAGTTTAACTTCAGTTAGTATGGTACTGCCATTTGGATGATTTATAGGGGTTCATGTAGGTTTTGATTAGAGAATCAGGAAAAAATTGCACCAACAGGATTATTCCATTTTAATAACAGATGAATGTTATTGGTTGGATTATTCCCCGTTAATCTGTAGCGAATAGCAGTCGAATTGTTTCCCTACGGTTTGTTTTCTTAAAGTCTATAATCAACAGGTATTACATATCTATGATTTAAATTTATCCATCATACATCAGCTATATTAAAAAGGCGTATCCAAGCAGTCTAAACAATATTTTAAGATGAACATTAGGTACTTTGGGCTTAATCTTTTTATCCTCGGTAGAGTGAGATGATAGAGTGAGAGATGCAGCTCGTCATCCCTTTCTCTCGATGTGAATAATAAAATGGGGTATTAATTATCGATTCTAAGGACTGCACATGAGAGTGATTGATAGGGAGACAGTTAATTGTTATTAATACACCTTATAAACAATCGTATTATGTATTGTGTTGTTGTTGTAAGTTATGATGTGTATAAATGTATCAACCTATAGGTATAGGTACATACACATATAATTTGTCCACCATTACTAGGTAATTTCATTATACTTTACATTATACATTTCACATGAGAGATGGGGATGGAACTGTAAGTGAGCATTAACAGAATCCGCCATCCTTTCGCGAAGTTTTTGAAACTTACATTGTCACCTATGGTAACGTATAAACTATGTTAGGAAGGTATTCTTCATTCATAATGCGGCAACCTTTAATAATTGAGACAATATCAAAATAGCCGCCTAATTATAATCCATTATGTGGTTTCTATTTGTTGGTAACATGTTGTATAAAAGGGGTTGTCTAAGCAATAAAATGTAACATTATTGAATATAACAAATTTCTTTAGGTATAAGATTTATTATTTCATTTATAATATATAAATAAAACTTTATCCTAATTGTCAAAGGTATCATACGTCCTAGGGGCTAGGGCCTCTAATAGATGGCATTAATATGTCTAAGATATTATTTTCTAAATATATGTATGCCTATAGTTATGAACTTAAATTTTTAGGTACCTTTAACTTAATTAGGTAAATGTAATTAATAAATTAACATTCATTATGGTGTGTCCTAACAGCATGGCAAGAACATGAAGCGTGTACCTACAGACAGCATTTCTGAGCATTCTTAGTTTTGATGTGGTTAACGAAACTCATGACAAATGAGTTTCGTCGTTACTACCCCTTCAATGTGCGAGAACACATACTTTTCCATGGATGAAAGAATATAGGGAAATATAATTTTGCATCATTCATATGGCCGCAAAAGAATAAATTACAGCAAACATGTGGCCAATGTATTAAAACGAATAGAATAGAATAATACATTGTACTCTTTGATAGAATACTAATGCATAGACAATAAGCATACATTGTCAAAAGTGAGGTTAATTGTCATAAATTGACATTTTTACGATAGAACCTTTGTATCGTTTAGTAATGGGGAATGAGGCCGTCAAAAAAAATCACACGCTACAACCGAACGGCCTTTACACAAGTGACCAATCTATTCGAACGAATAGAAATAGAATACAAATAACTGAAACTGACGTATTACAGAGACAAACAACATGGCGACGGTCGTGTCAAATGCACAGACTACTTACATACATTGTATTTGTCAAAAATTATATATTTTTTCGATAGAAAGTTTTAAGGTATTGTTTCCCCCTTGGCTAAGCCTAGTTTTTGCCGTGCTATATTCGAACACACCTTTAGATATACCAATTCTGTCTGTACTCTGTAAAGCTACATTCATTCAACTCAACAATAAATACATTGTCAAACGTTAGCCTGAGAGACATCCTGATGTGACGAACTGTTATTCATCACGTCGAGTGCCGTTCACGGGTTGCGACGGAGCTTAGCGAAAAAGCTGCGAAAAAAAAGTTGGTATTATTGACACGTGTTCGTTGAAGTCTACGGCTTAATCCACAAATCCCCCGGCAAGGGGATTTGTGGAAAATACCTTAAAACAGCGTATAGTTACGCTGTTTGAAATTGACCGTGTTGAAATTGAAACATTAGCTCTTTATACAGCAGTGGTAGATAATAGGTACCTATAGTTGCCACCATATTTTGGACCTTGGTGATAGAGATGACAATGGATCATAACGATGCTGGGGGAATTTGTCGATTATCAACCTTATGATCGACGTAAAGCACAAACTCGATTGAGAAAATTGGTGCTGACTTTACTCGTCATAAGGAATGGGCAGCAGCGTTCCAACCCCCTAACCAAGTGACCAATCTAACGAACGCATAGAATACACAATGTATGAAACTGACGTAGGTACCTATTACAGAGAATGATAAGCCACTTGGATAGGCCCTCTGGTATTTCACCAAATGCGATCAAAGGGCCTGTGTGAACGTAAAATAGTTGGCAAAATGTGGGTGTTAATACACCTTGGCTACCCCTTCTGGGCTAACAGGCTTGCTTTATGCATGTTACAATAGGTATAAAGCTCTTACCTTAAGTGAAGAATGTGCGTTCGTTATGCATATAATATAGTATAGTGTAGTGACTGCGTTATGTGCGGCATTCATAGTGAACCTACATAGTAACAAAGACCTTAACGGTGTTATTACAAAAATGTTTAGGAAGTAGTTACAAAGAAAATATGTAGTCGGAAAAATTGTCCTAAGTCCGGAATCGAACCCGCGTCCTCTGCAATTCTGAAAGATGCCTAGCCTAGGTATATCACATTTTTTCTAACATTTATTATTGTTTCAATAAAAACCAATTAATAACGTGCTTTTAAGGGCCTGTTTCATAATCGACAAGTGAGTTCGAAGTAGCATACTTGGCAGTTCAATTGACATTATATTTCATATTACAACTGTCAAATGATCTGCGAAGTAAGCTACTTAGAACTTAATTGTCGATTGTGGAAGGAGGCCCTAGGAGCCAATTCTCGTACAATCGAAATAATTTAGAATTCGAGAAAATGTCCCAATTCGATTTTTTTTAAGAATGATAATGAAGTCAAGCTATTCTGGACAAATCGAGAACAATTTATTTCGAAGGCAAACTGTTCGAATTATTTCGTGTGGTCGGCAGCGGTCGAAATTGAATTTCGAGATTTACTGCCGCACTCAGAGACGTCAATTTACGTTTATTAGTACTTAATGTCAAAAAATGACAATTCAAAACTAGTCGCTATTCTCACCGAGTCTATGGTCTAGATTTAAATGATTTTTTTTTGACATTTAGTACTCATTAAAGTTATTTGACGTCTCTGAGTGCAGCAGGTCATCGAAATAAGGGTTCGAAATTGAAACTCGAATTCTAAATAGTATCGTATATGGCGAAAATTGGCCCCCTGTGTTTATATCTGAAGATTAATACTAACCAAAAAGTGACTTTTTTGTAATAACACCGAAAATATTTACTGCTGCACTAAATAACCGACATCCAGCGCGTTTATCATCAACCACTGCGGAGGCAACTGCGTGCTCTATTAACGTGCTATCTTTTAAAAACAGTAATGAATTGTGAACACAGGTGGACTGACAGTCGATCCTTAAATGCAAAAAATGAAATTTACTGCCGCATTCAGAGACGTCAATTAACTTTAATGCGTATTTAACGTCAAAATTTTTCATTCAAATCTAGACCATAGACCCGGCAAGAATAGTGACTAGATTTGAATTGTCATTTTTTGACGTTAAGTACTCATTAACGTTATTTGACGTCTCTGAGTGCGGCAGTAAGATGTTACCAAACTAATCAGTCGTCGATTGGTGTGGCAACACTTTAAAAATTGGCCATGCGCTGATTTAGAGAAAGGGTCAAAAATTATGGTCGAAAATGTAACGTTACTAATGGTAAAATATCAGTCTGATATTTAAATATAAGTAACAATTTTTAACAATTGGTCGAGTTAACTATGCATCAATAAACCGGTCCTTAGGCTACCTTGCCCTTGTAGTAATTTTTTACCAATTCTCTATTAACGACAACGGACAGAAAAGAAGTGAAAAGCAACGACCGGGCAGAAAAATTCCCAAAAATGTAGATAGTCTGGGATTGTGTACTACATATCTTTTACACTTAAGGCAATGTATCTATTTAATTTTATTTTCTTCGAAAAGCACTTTACTACATGGTAATTACAAAATTTAGGTTGTCAAAGGCCAATTACAAGCTTCCACATATGATAAGCGGTATAGCGAACCTTTGACGAAAGAGACTATAGAGGGCATAACCCGTCTGTTCACCGTAGGATGTTACGCATATCCTATCCCTTGCATACATATTATTACCCTTTTCTATATATTTGTTGCTGTCACAGGACTCATCCTATAGCAGACGGACTATAATGCTTTACCATTAAATCCTACAATAACAGGGCCCCTAAAAAAGGTTGCCAACCTCGTTGGGCGAACACGTTTTTTACGCGCTAGGATTTAGCGCGTTAATACAATTTACATTTCTATGCCACAAAGAAAAATCTTATTTTCGCACACAAAGCGGAAGCTGCGCGTATGCAATATTGATAGGAGTATTTAAATTAAGCTTCATGTAATATAATAACATAGGACTCAAAATTGCAATATCCTCAAAGGGCCGGTTTTTTGATGCATAGTTAACTCAACCAATTGTTAAAAATTGTTACTAATCTTTAAATATCAAACTGATATTTGACCGTTACTAACAATATTAGACTAATATTTAACCATTAGTAACTAAAATTGTTACTAATTTAGTAAACTAAATATCAGTCTGATATTTAAGTTTAGTAACAATTTTTTACAATTGGTTGGGTTAACTTTGCATCAAAAAACCAGCCCTAAGAGGCGCGCAACCTTAATCGTTATAAAAATAAAAATGATAGAAAATAAATTGGAAATGCATTCGTGATTGTTTTAAACGATTTATTCTTTCGACAGTGTGTTTAACATAGAAATAAATACAAGTCGCTTTGTGACATCAACAGCATCCCAGATACTATTCACAAAATAAAAGCTTTACGTTCTAAGAATAGCATAACTATTCAGTGTACCAAATACATTACACAGGAAATAAATAATCTAGCAAATCTATAAAATTATACTGGTAGGGTAATCAACCATTTTTCTAAGTAGTACCAGCTAAATTTGACAGCGCAGGAGAATACAAGGTGAAGGTGATATAAAACGACACGCCCGTTGAAAAATAGGCTTAAATGCACTCTGTTAAGGCTGTAAGTTGTCGAAAATGGCGCACGCGCATCACACAATAGCAAATGAATACGCCGTTAATGTTAATGTTGGACGCGATTATTTTTGATATGACTTCTACGCAGGTACAGTAGACAACCGTATAGCACATTAATCCCTCCAATCGATTTTAAATCTTATCCCAATAGTTGTACAGTTCAAAATTGATTGCGAAGACATGTAGTGGTACCCAAACGTGCTGTCATCGCTTCGTCGGTGTAACTTATAAAAATGGTCAATTATACTGAGTTTTAAAGAACGAATTATCTGTCTACGAAGCACGTCCACATGCACTTGAACCCACAAGTAAAGAATGACGTTAAATCTAGACTTTATTACTGAAGGTCTTATCATAATGTATACAGGGCTGGGATATATAGTTTGGACATAATTATATAGTCATACTCTTGGTTTAAACAATTTTATCAGTTACCTACTCAATGTTGCAAAATATAAAATAATAAAGTTGTTCTGTAATAACATAGAAACACTTTACATTTAAGGGACCGGATGGGACTTTACAATCCCTTTGAGTAGATAGGAATATATTCCATTTAAAAGTCATTTTGAACTTTAGGTTGTAAAATCTTGACTTTTATTTATCCATAAGATATAATATTTAAAAATAATACTATCCGCACATTTTTCTACGTGCATAAGGTTTCAAAACTGAAGTATCCACTTAGTATCGCGTCTCTGGAAATGACCATTACGTGATAAAAACAACAGATTGCTACAACACAATATAAAAAATTCTAAATAAATTTTACACTTTACATCAAACATGTTGAAGTTGAAAATTGCGTGTTATGTAAAACCTGATAAGCGATCAATTGTACATTCAACCGTCGACAATACAAAACTATCAAATATCTACAAGCGAATATCAACCTTATCCAATTTGACGTAAAGCATAAAGCCAGTACTACAGTCTTTCTTTACTTGAAGATCCCTCATAGAGTAGCTAAACATTTAAATCTTAAGCTGATATAATCTTTACACGGCAAAGTAAACTTTATAATGAAAACATGTTTTTTAAATTACTATAAATTAAGCAACATAAAAAATCTGATATGCACTCTACATAAATACCTAAAAATTAAAGTCTATGTATAAAACTTAATCGTCAACCTGTCTTACAATAAAACGTGGCAAAATATTTTTTATTCGAGTATAAATAAAACCCTTACAACGATTTATAATAAGACGGTTAGAGTCAAATTAAACTTGTAAAATGTCAAAAATTAAAAAGATTTCATTGCGTATACAAAAGATTGATTTATACAACATTAAAATACGCCACAGGCAAGATTATAGACATCCACAGAAATATATTAAACATTCAATAAAACAATTGTAGTTAAAACACTATCGTTCGATTCGTAATTAATTAATTAACAATGAGATTTCTAATAGGTTTAATAATACAATTAGTCGAACTCGACGATTATAATTCTGAACTTAATTTGTAACCTGACTAAGGTTCTAATTAACATTACTATAATCTCGTCACAATCCTCGATTACTTATATTTATAAGAAATCACTGGAACATATAATATAGTGCTAAGCAATATACATTTTAATGTATTTATCTTGAAATGAGAAACAATCATTCCTTTAAAATAACTTAGCCTATATGAATTTGATTTGTACGTGAATGTACAATAAAAATAATCTATTTCACTGAAGTATTTGTCAAAGGGGACAGGCGAATTCAACGTGTACAATAGACAACTGTTACTTTTCAAAATAATATAATTAATTCAAAATTATTTCGCCTCCAAAACAAATACCCCATTATTTCGTCACTCTTACTTAAAACATAAGGAACGACATGTTGTGAGTAAGTTAATTCTAAGTGTAGTAACAAGTAATAAATATTAAAACTATAAAAATATATCATACATCGATCGGCGACTGGTTTCGTTCGGCTTTATTTCTTCCTCTTTAGTTTCGGTATTCTGAAATGCGTGCGAGTGAAGTTAGATATGCAGGCGGTTAAAGGGTACAGACAAGAGATGGTATTGAAATAAAATAAAAAATGTGGGTAGTTAGAAAAAAAAATGTTGTGGCTCTGAGATGGTTTTGAAATTTACAAAATTGTGCGTAGTTAGAATTTTTTTATACAAATGTCAGATGTATTCATGTGTGCACAACATTTTGCGATAGTTTATAATATGAAGTTTTATTCACATTTCAGTGCACATATAAACTAAATGTGTGTCGCTATTGGAGAATTCATCTCGCAGTGAATTAGTTCTGTGCAATAACTTGCGTGCTATTTTTTTACAGTTATTTACCCAAGAGATATAAACATATATTATCTTATGACATATGTATATTTATTATGTATTGATTCATATTGAACGCATTCTTAAATATAAAGTTGGAACTATGTCAAAAAAGTTTAGCAAGCTAACAAAAAGATAATATCACTGAAATTTTATTTACAACATAATTTTTACTGAACTTGGAGAAAGAAACTTTGTTTTCTTAATTAAATTAAATACTCGTTTTAATAATCTATAAGCTTACCCTGAACCCTTTTTGTGTGGAGATGGTGAAGACTGCTTCTTTTCTGATTCCAATAAATTTGTGCTGGCATCTTTTATGAATCCTGTAAAAAGAGATTGTTCATAATAAATTTTTTTTTTTTTTTACACTCACACCTATCATCTAGCCCAAAGTAAGTAGCCTAAGCACTTGTGTTATGTATACTGATGACGGACATATTTTTTATTATAATTATGTATATAAATGTTGAAAATATACTGCATAAACATATACACAACCATGACTCGGAAACAAACATTTGTGGTCATCACAAAGTTTGCCCCTACCAGGATTCGAACCCGGGACCTCTTGGCCAATACCCAGCAATCTGAGCATTCGACCAAGGCGGCCGTCAATAACAAGAGGTAATAGACGAATCATAGTGGTTTATAAGTTTATGAAAACATTTTCAATTATTATCCTGGCCTGTTTGCAGACTATAGTGACGTATTAAAGAGAAAATAAGATGGCGACCGTCGTGTCAAATGTTAGAGAAGCTGCCAAAAAATTTACATTTGTATTCTATTCGTTCGAATAGATTGTCTATGTAGCGGCTTCGTCAGAGCGCTACCCAAACAAAGTGTCGAGTAACCGAGAAATGGTTGATCAGCAAAAAGTACGACAGCTCACGATAACAATGGAGTCAAACCAACTGTAGACCTAATGACTGTGGTGTTAAGGCAGAACGAGAATAGCAAGTCCTGAATCACGATTACAATGTTTCTGGAGGAACTCAGAATATATACAAGATCCGACGAAGTACAGTCGGACCGCGGTCCCCGAGTGCACGCCTGGCTCGGAGGAGATCTTCCCTTTTTCGCTGAGTATGCGGCGACTTTACCGCATACCCACAGTCTACATGGGCAGGAGGGTGATAATGACTTTTCCTATTTGCTGATAATGTAAATTTTGTATTACAAAATATAGATTTTTGGATACGTCATCGTCTCCAGCTCTTGAATTTCCCCACTGCTGGGCACAGGCCTTCCGTATGGATGGGAGAATATAGGGAGAATGGGCCACAACCCACCACGCTGGCCCAGTACGGATTGGTGGGTATTAACGGGTGCAGGTGCAGCCGGGACCGACGGCTTAGTGTGCCTTCCGAAGCACGGAAGAACTCTCGATACCATATTTCATGTCACACCTGACCATAAAGTGGACTTTTTCGCCCGCTACGCATACGAAAAATTCCACTTCTTGGTTAGGGGGTTACATAAAACTATGATCGTACCTCGGGCGATAAAAAAGTAGCCTCAGATTGCAATGTAATCTGAGACATTTTCTGTTTTATCGCCTTGGTACATAATCTACTATTTGGTCACTCATCCAATGACATTTTGGACATGTATAAACTAAGAATTACCTTTTCCAGAAGATCCGAAGACCGAGTTGCCCAAATCGTTCAGGCTGCTCGTGAATTTGTCGGCCTCGGCCGCCGCTGCGTCCACCACCGCCTGCTCCGTCTCCCTCGCACCGCGCGCCACACTCTCACCCACATCTACAAGACTCGCTTCCGCATCGCTAACTCCATCTTTAGCCGTTACCCGCACATCCTCCAACTTATTATCCGCAGAGACTTGGAAACCTTCAAAGGAGGATTTCACATCACCAAAAAGCTCTTTCGCATTGTCCCCAGTCTCCAGCGCCGACGTCTGCACACCACCCATGAACTCTCTCGCGGAATCATCCAAACTGTCAAAAGTGTTCCCAGCTGAACTCTGGAAGCTCCGCAGAGTATCCTGCGTCGTGCTGCCAACGTCGTCCCTGAAATCAGCGAACGTATCCCGAGTCGAGCTCTGCAAATCTTCCCAAGTGTCTCTCGCGTCGCTCACTTTATCCTTGGCTGAACTTTCGATCTTGTCGAAGGTACTCAAGGTCGATTGTTGAGCGTCATCCATCGCTTGCTGCGCCGACTTTTGTAGACCGTACGCTTTGTCGGTTGCGGCGTTTTGAATGTTTGCGATTTGGTCCTTTCCGGCAGATTTGACTTCGTAGAATTGGTCAGTGACGCATGATTGGAGATCAGCTGTTTTGTCTGCTGCAGCATTCAGAGTATCATGGGTAGAGGCTTTGACTTTTTCAAATTTATTACTGATAGCTGATTCAATTTCCTCTTTTTTATCCGCTGCTTTGTTCAGCGTGTCTTCTGCAGTTCTCTTAATATCTTCTGTGGTCTGCTCTGCCTCCTGTCGTATCCTATCCAGTTGAGATTCAGTTGCACTCTGCACTTCGTTCTTCTTATCTGTAAATACTTCTTTCAACTCGTCTTTTTTGCTGACCACTGCATGTTCGAGTTCGTCCTTTTTACTTAAAACGGCGTGTTGAATGTCATTCTTTGTGCTGTCGAGGGATTTCTTTGCTTCTTCCGTTGTGTCATGGATCGATGTTTCTACATTTTTCTTTGTGTCATGGATACTTTTGTTAACCTCTTCTTTCTTTTGATGTAAACTTTCTTTTGTCTCATCGATAGTATCTCCGAGAGCGTTGGCTTTATCGTGGAAGAAATTTCCAACTTGCTCCTTCGTATTGTGTACAGCGGTTGATGCTTTGTCAGCACTTTCATTGAACGATGCTTCTATACTATCTTTTTTGGCATTGGCAGCGCTACCAATCTCTGCAGCCTTATGTTGGACACTTTCTTTTGTGTCGTGGATAACATCACCGATTTCATTTGTTTTACTTTGGAAGAAATTTCCAACATTATCTTTTGTGCTTTCAAGGGCGCTTTTCGCTTTATCCGTATTTTCATGGAATGAAGTTTCAATATTATCTTTAGCATCATGTACCGCTGTACCAAATTCTTCTGTTTTGTTCTGAATATTTTCTTTGGTATCGTGTACAGTGTCATTGACTTCTTTTGTTTTGTGGTGGAAGAAATTTCCTACCTTATCAAAAGTATCCTGGAAGAAGTTTTTCGCATGATCAGCATGATCATGTGCATCACTCTCAGCTGTTTGTAGGGCATTGTGGAGAGAATCCTCTACTGCCTCTTTCTTATCTTGGGCAGCTTTACCAAGATCACTGGCTTGTTGACTGATGGCAGCACCAACTTCATTAGCTTTGTCGACAACGTTATTCTCTACTTCATTCTTTTTATCAACGATCGATTGTTTAACTTCTTTCGTTGTGTCCAAAGCTGCATTTTTCTCTGATTCGATGAAATTCACTACCAAACCTTTCTTTTCTTCTAAAGCCTTTTGCGCTTCGTCGGTTTTATCTTGTACAGCTGTTGATATTTCCTCTTTCTTATTTTGAATTGCAGTTTCAATTTCTTGCGTTTTATCGGCAAATGCTTTTTTCGCTTCCTCTTTCTTGCTATTAACATTATCCTTGAGTTCATTGGCCTTATCAACAGCGGCCTTTTCAACCTTATTCTTCTTTTCTTTGGCAGTTTCTTCTAATTTTTCGGCGGCTTGCTTTAATTCAGCTTCTTTCTTGGAAACGGTTTCTGTTACCGATTTTTCTATTTCAGTTTTTTCATCTTTAATGCTTTGCGCTAAATCCTCGGCACCTTTTTGGATATCAGCCTGCTTATTTGCAATTTCTTGCTCTGCTGCGTTCTTCTTGGCAGTAGCTTCATCTTTAACGCTTTGCGCTAAATCCTCGGCACCTTTTTTGAGTTCAGCCTGCTTATTTGATATTTCTTGTTCTGCTGCGTTCTTCTTGGCAGTAGCTTCATCTACAAGATCATTCGCAGCTTCTTTTCCCTTAGCTATCTGGCCCTTGACTCCCTCTTCGAGCTTGTCTTTCTCGCCAAAGATATTACTCACGAGGCCAGTGAAGAAGTTCTTGCCCTCTTTCGCCTTCTTCTTGGCTTCTTTTTTACCTTTTTTCTTGGTGTTCTCCACCGTCTCGCTGACTTCTGCTATTTTTTCATTTGCAGCTTCGTTCACAGTTTCTGCTGTCTTTTTAACGTCGGCCTTTAAATCTTTTGCTTTTTGATTAACATTTTCGTGTATGCTGTGAACGGATTCTTTGGTGGCCTCAATAGCGCCTTCCGTTTTGTTTGCCACATCATTTGCAATATTATTGGCGGTTTGATTAATACTATTGTTGATCGGTCGTACAGCTGCGACTACCTCGTGGCCGCCAAGATAAAGTTGTTCGGCTCTTTCTCTTGAAGCAAAGTCCAATTCATTAGCTTTGCTCTTTAAGTCATGCACGCCAACATTGGCAGTATTAGCTAACGAACTTGCACCATCTTTAGCAGCGTGCTGTAGATTATCCAACTCTGAAACTAATTCACCTTGAACTTTACCAACAGTTTTAGATAGTTCATTAAATTTATTATTTGCAGCATTATTTATATCGTCTTCTGTTATGATTAAATCGTCTTTCAATTGTGCCAGTATATCTTTTTCTTCGTCGATTTTGTTTTTAAGGCCCGAATTTAATTTGCCGGTGGCGGCATCGATTTCATGTGCAGTAAAGTTGGCTTGTTCAATGATGTCGGCAACATTAGAAGTTTCTTCGTGGGAATGTTTGTATTTGTCGCAACATTTCGGCTTAGCGAACGGGTCTGCCATCTTCAAACATGTCGGCGTTTCTACTGGTTGCATATTGGCATACTGTTGGTAAAGTTCATCGGAGAGGGGTTTGTCGGTTTCGTCTACAACCAGTCTAGTTGTATACACTTGTTCCTGAAGCTCGTCTTCTTCTTTCTGGTGTGGTTTGGACTTGAGATCTTTGAACATGTCCTCTACTTTGTCGAGCAAGTCTTCGTTTATGACTCTCGGAGCAGGTTTGGGCGGGCTGTTCTCTTTCGAATCTCGTGGTTTGGGCGGGGTCTTCTCTTTGGAATCTCGAGGTTTGGGCGGGGTCTTCTCTTTGGAATCTCGAGGTTTGGGTTTAGGTGAAGATTCCCTTTCTTCGCTGTCCTCGTGCGAAAACACACCCTTGACTTTGTCAGCGATACCTCCTAGGAAGCCGTCTGGTTTCTTTTTGCCTTTTTCCAACGTGTTCATTGGAGTTTTGTCTTCGTCTGAATCGAAAGTGGCTTTCACTTTGTTGTCCACTTGCACGGAGTCACCGTTCACTGGAAATTGATTACCGATTATTTTTTACCCTAATTACGTTTATGTCGCAGCCAACTAGCTTAATTAGCCGTTCAATCAACAACCTAGCCTCTTTACTAAACAGCGCCGTTCAACTAGCAGCCTGAATAATATGCAGCAGCCAGCCAGGCAAAAATCTTACTATTTACCGACATGAGTTAGTAAGTTGGTTAGGTTAGTATATGAACCAACAAACAGTATAGAGCGCCAGTAAAATGTATATACATACATACATAATACACGCCTATATCCCCGAAGGGGTAGGCAGAGGTGAACACCCACGCTTCGCCAATTATGCTAGGTCCC
This sequence comes from Cataclysta lemnata, assembly GCA_963931975.1. Taxonomy (NCBI): domain Eukaryota; kingdom Metazoa; phylum Arthropoda; class Insecta; order Lepidoptera; family Crambidae; genus Cataclysta; species Cataclysta lemnata. The sequence goes on from OZ008363.1 coordinate 4,747,162, forward strand.
ATGTTATAGGTGGCGAGCCTATTGCCATTTATCGGGCACAAAAGTCGCAGTACTTTGCTAGGTGGTAGGTATAAGAGGAACGCTGCTGCCCATTCCTCATCACTGATTTATCCTTAGTCGCCTTGTACGACACCCACGGGAGAGATTTGGGGTGGTGACAATTGTATTCTACTCTGCCGTCACCACACGGCCAATCAGTAAATTGTGATATTATAGAATTAGTAAAGTGGCTAGGCTGTTGAATTGATTGAATGGCTAATTTAGCTGGGACATAATTGCGTACAATTATTTAAAGTTTTCAATGAGAAATGATTATTACCGTGTGGTTTAGTCGTTATGCTGTCAGTTTCCTTGCCATCACTGTATTTGATTACACCATTGGTTATGATTTTGTCCTGAAAAAAGATTATTATTTCATTTTTATAGAGATATCAATTTAGCATTCGAGGGTGCTGGGTCCATAGTGTGACAGAGAGGGATGTCATTGGCAGCGCTTGAGACTTGTGCCCCAAGTGTAGGTTTACGCCCCCCCCTTTACAACATGTCCCCCTTTACAACATGCCCAGGCATATTTGGTAAGATTCTGTCTTAGACAGACAAACGTTCCAGTATAAAATTAATGTTAGAAAGTATACAAAGAAAATTTTCATTAGATTTTTTTTTAAATGATGTTCCAATGCGGGACTCGAATCCGCGTCTTCCGCAATCCGGGCGGCATTGCTGACCTCTATGCCTATGACAGATGATGGTAAACTTATTTTAAATAATTTCTTTAGTAGGCGACAGTATCACGGTTATGATCAACGTTCTACTTGATGCTAATTAATTCTTATCTGATGTCTCTAATGGTAGTACTTACGTGTCCGTTGACCTGTTTGGGCAACGAAGCAGGGCCTAAACTGTTGTTGTGGTCTCCCCAATGGAAGCTCAGCTCGTCTTTGAGCGCATCGAAGCCTGTAATTGAAAAAATGAGCTAACAATATTGCTTCAGAAGCCATGTTAGTATGAAAGCCTTATCGTCCTACTCTGCTCCGAAATTCAACATCATCATAGTCATCAGCGCTTTAATGTCCCCACTGCTGAGGCACAGGACGAGAAGTATTGTGCCTCAGTAGTAATGACATTCAAACGCTGGCGATGATGCTGAATAACCATTATTTCAGTAAGCAGGACCAAATAGATGATAGCTGATACTCTAGTAAGTCCTAGTTAGCATCGCAGATTTAAATATTATAAACCCCTTGGGAATCTAACCCCTGTTTCTGATTTAAGAATATAGGGTGAATGGGCCATAACCAACCACGCTGGCCCAGCGCGTATTGGTGGGTGGGTATTAACAACTGCAGATGCAGCCGGAGCCAACAGCTTAACGTGCCTTCTGAAGCACGGAGGAGCTAGAAATAATAATTTTTTTGGTCACCCATTCAATGACCGGCCTTAGCGAATATTGCTTAGTTCACGCAAGCCACTGCGCTATCGTATCGTCTATAGTCAGACCTCTAATAAACGTTGTATATGATGATTATGACAACCTTCAGTACGTTGTAGTGAAGGTTGTCCATCCAAAAATAAAGCCAATTTGATTATTGATTATCGCGCTGATGGCACTGGAGTACGAAGGTGAACGTCCACGGAACCAATATTAAAGATGCATTTGTAATGTCAAACACAAGCCGTGTGGTGACGGCAGAGAAGAATACAATTGTCACCACCCCAAATCTCTCCCGTGGGTGTCGTACAAGGCGACTAAGGATAAATCAGTGATGAGGAATGGGCAGCAGCGTTCCTCTTAAACCATCTAGCTATGTACCTACTGCGACTTTTGTGCCCGATAAATGGCAATAGGCTCGCCACCTGTTACATGGGACCTAACATAACTGGCGAAACGTGGGTGCTAGTTCACCTCTGCCTACCCCTTCGGGGATATAGGCGTGATTTATGTATGTATGTATGTAAACACAAGCAACAAACGTCTAATTTAGTACACTTGCCGCTCGACGGAGCGCTTCAAATCGGCACAAGAAACTTTGGCATTTTAGTAGACGTATTCAGTCAAGCGCACCTGTATAATAGAGGTCAGTGTGTATAATTAAACACAATACCCTACAATGCGGCTTACCAGATTGGTCCAGATTGAGGTAGTCCACCTGGCTCTTGCCTGCGCGCGGAGCGATACGGTCAGGCAGCTCTACATCCAGCACGCACGCCGGAGTCTGCGACTGTTCGCCTTTTGGCACCTGTACGGGGAAAATGATGCATATTATTTATAAAGATTACAACATTTTGGCTGTGGGGTGACGGCAGAGTAGAATACAATTGTCACCCCAAATCTCGCCCATGGGTCCTCTCCGTACAAGGCGACTAAGAATAAATCAGTGATGAGGAATGGGCAGCAGCTGATAAGCAGCTGTTGGTCTATATAAATACATACATACATACATAAATCACGCCTATATCCCCGAAGGGGTAGGCAGAAGTGAACTAGCACCCACCATAAATAATGAAAATTTACTACATAATCAACCAAGACTCGTGACCAAATGTGTGTGTTCATCACATAAACATTTGCCGTTACCAGGATTCGAACCCGGGACCTCTTGACTAATAGCAAACGATCTGACCATTGCATTAGACCAAACTGGTCGTCAATTTTTTTTTCCTTAATATGAATTACCTTTGGTTCATTCATAAAGTAGACTCTGCCCGATGGATTCTCTTCGTGATGTTTAACTCGTACGGTGAACTCCACTCTGTTGTCTTTGAAAGCCTACAACAATTACATAAAGAAATTATTTACAAAGGCATTATTGTTATCAATATTTATATACAAAAGAAACTCTTGTCTACTTGCAGTAAGGTGTAAGATGTCGCACAGTGGATATAATGAGTGGCTACGCTATTATAGTGGATACGATATGTGGACATGGAGCTCAATTTATAGTTTTTTCTCAAACATGCATGGAAATGTTGTCATTATTTTGAAAAAAGAACACGCGAAGTTTCGAATTTACGGACAAAGAAAATCAAATCCATTGCAGGCGCGCTTTTTAAATTTGGAACATTACAACGCTCCAGCAATGTTGTAAAAACGGTGTGCTGGAATCTACTTTTGTTTTGTGCCAGTGTCACATGGTACAGATCTCACCTCGAATGTCAGCATGGGCTGGCTGCCAGACTTGGTGACAGGCACCAGATTCCCGGAGAATTCCAGATAGACGGCGCGGCCGTCCAGCAGTCTGACCGAGGTCGAATGTGCTACCTCCGTGTAGTGCTCCTGAGGGAAAATAAGTAAATGAAATATTGCTTACACTCACACGTATCATCTTGCTCAAAGTAGTAGCTTAAGCACTTGTGTTAGTGGGGGGAAAAAATAAATAAATATATGTTACACTCATACCTATCTTTATCTAGCACAAAGCACTTGTGTTAAGGATACCAGAAGATGGACTTTCAATACATAATAATAGTGCATAGTTTTGAATTGTAATTTTTTGACATTAAGGACTCATTAACGTTAATTGACGTCTCTGAGTGCGGCAGCAGTCGCCTTTTAAAGGATCTCCTCATACGTAACGGGAAAATTCACCGGACGGGACGGGGACGGGACCTCTCTCGTACAAAAAGCCCCGCCCGTGTCTCTATGACATATGTCACACGAGGCTTTTTGTATGAGAGACGCCCTGTCCCCATCCTGTCCGGGGTGTTTCCCAGTTACGTATGCGGAGACCTTAAGACTCATGCAAAAGACACGGATGGTGACAATTGTGTTCTCCTCTGAAATATCAATACCTGATAGCACTAACACCTTTACGGTGTGATAGGTGATATGAATCAAAAGTGAGTGGATGGCTAGATGACGTCTGACCGATATGAATGGAAGAGGAAACATACTGCGCCGACCCCAGATAGACTGGGAACAGGGCAGGGAGCAGAAGAATATCATTACCTGATGCAAAAGGGTGTCGTAAGCGTATCTGTCCGTGATGTACAGGACCAGCAGTCTCCCTTCGAGAGCGTCCAGTCGCTTGCCCAACACCACGATTCGCACCTCGAAAGGCACCAACAACATTTCCCTGGAAACAAAAGAATACATACATACATAAATCACGCTGATTTATCCTGCAAGGGGTAAGCAGAGGTGAAGCTACACCCAAGTTTCACCAAATGTTAGATTAAATGAAATAGGTGTCTAGCCTATTGCCATCTATCGGGCTCATAAATCTGTATTAGCTCAGCTCCTAGGAACGCTGGTGCCCCATCGTCATCACTGTCTTAACCCTTAGTCGCCTTGTACGACACCGGCGGGAGAGATTGGGGGTAGATTTTAATTCAAAAAAGAGAAAATAAAATAGGCATATCTTCATTCCAAATCTCGAGTTAACTCGTGGGACCCGGGTAAAAAACAGTACTATTATAAATCAGGGGTATCCTAATACTGTTCTAATTTTAAACCAAAATCGGTCAGTGACCCGCAGTCCGTTAATTTAGATAGACCATAATAAATGGTAGCGGTGGTAAATATGGTAGAGGGACCATAATAGATGTAATAAAAAAAATTGCTATTCTCCTTTTTATAGAAAGAAATAAGAACAACAGAATAAAGTGTAAGAGAAATAAGAGACAGTGAGTCTCTAATTTCTCTAACACTTTACTCTAACTTACCTATACAACTCTGTGGCTAATTTGGTGGCATCGCTGACGTTTTGGCAGTTCATCAGCCAGAACCTGAAGTCGAACAAACAAAGTTCAGTCAATAAAAAAGATTGATAACATTTAATAATAACCTTAGATTTAATTTTTTTTTAATTGTTTTCGAAGAAGTCTAGTTTTTAACAAGATACAGAATCTTAAAATCTTTGAACACCCAAAGGACTTTTATTAATCTGCTCGGAAGTACAGTGTTACCAACTTATTTGATCAGGCGGCGAAATTTGGAACTCCAATTTACCCATAGAGTTTGAAATTACTTTAACACTATTTGTTCATCACTAGCGCTCACCACCATCTGATCAGATAAATAGTAAATATTTTGCATAGTAAAGAGTTTAGGGTATATTACATGGTTATAATAATTATGCCTCACCTGGCAGATACGGTGGTGGTGAAGGAGGCACAGTCGTCAGTGATGGTCAGCGGTGTAGATCCGGTCACATCCTCCCACACGGCGCGGGCCTGTCCCCCCATGATCGAACACAGGAGCCGCAGTGTGGAGTTCGATTGTTTGTCGTGTTGCCCTCCCTGAGATAAGTAAATTAGAATTCATTATTGATTTCTTGCAACTTTTATGGCATCCCAATATGGCCCATTGGACGCCAATATGGCCCATTGGACGCCATAATAACCATAACCATACAAAGAAACAAACAAACTGTTCAGCTTTTTAATATTGGAGCGAAAAATATAATGGATAGAGGAGCTCGCTAGCGCAGTGGCACAGCGCGCTTGGCCTGCGATTGCGTAAACTAAGCAATTTCGCTAAGGCCGGTCAGTGGATAAGTGACCAAAAAAGTATTATCTCGAGTTCCCCCGTGCTTCGGAAGGCACGTTAAGCCGTTGCTCCCGGCTGCACCTGCAGTCGTTAAAACCTACCAACCCGCACTGGGCCAGCGTGGTGGGTTATGGTCCAATCTCCCTATATTCTTCCATCCATAGGGAAGGCCCGTGCCCCAGCAGTGGGGACATAAAAGGGCTGGTGATGATGGTCTCACCTGCACGACGGGCAGCGGCGCGGTGAGCGTGATGCTCCGGTGGAACTTGCGGCGGCGGGGCTCCACCGTGATGACGGGGGACACGGCCGCGTGGCGCGGCAGGGCGCGGCGGGCGAGCACCGCGGAGGCGCCGTGCGCCTGGAGCCCTACGCGGATGCGCTTCGTGAGCGCCTGCGCGGGGAACAGCGCTTGCACCTGAACATTGGTATAGTTAAACATAAAGATAAAATTTATTCCTTAAAAACTTATTCTAAATACATAGTATAATCTAAATATAACACAAAAATATAGGTATAGTTACAGAAAAGTAATAACAATGCAAGTATAATACATATTTACATAATAAAAATCTACGTCAAGGAGTTCTTAGTTAATTTGACACCTAAACTAAGTAAATGTGTTTACTTGTGTCTTAGGCATCTAAAATAATAATTAGTCGTATGTGCGTTGATGTGGTTAGTGCTTATGTGACAAAATTAATAGTATACAACATTTGCGCTTGTACCTGAACAGTCTGATGCAGGCTTCCAGGACCGATACTGTTAAACGGAGAGGCCTTGCCCGTTGATCTGCCAAGCTCCTACGTTCTGTAAGCGCGTGCTGTGGTAGTTCTTCAAGTAGGTACCTCAAACTGCTAAGTCTTTTCAGACTGCAGGCTTCCGGGACCGATACTGGGGACCGGAGAGGCCTTGCCCGTTGATCTGCCAAGCTCCTACGTTCTGTAAGCGTGTGCTGTGGTGTTTGTTCAAGTAAGTACCTGCGGTATGTGGGCGCTGGAGACGGTGCCTCCCTCCGGGCCAATGATATGCACCTCCTGCCGCACGCGCGACACCACCGCCAGGTAGTGGGGGAAGTCGCAGGTGACGATGCGAGTCACCCTCTCCCCGTTCTCCCCTAGCGTCTCGCCGGTGTTGCCGTGCTCTTGGCGCTCTCGTAGCAAGGCCTCCTAGAGGACAAATACAAACAAATTGAATATTGATTGAAAAGAAGAGAGAAACAAAAAAATTTAAGAAAGTATTTTAAATTAATCTTCATGAGTACATCTATGCTATTCTGTAATCACAAAATAAATTTTCACTGCGGAATCCGCGGTGAAATGTCATTAGTGAAAATATGTCTTTAGAGACGCCATGCAAAGTAGAGAAACAGTCCCAATATAATGTTAAAACCTACAGATTTCACATCTCATTTCACTTCAATTATTCTATAGAATAGTCGCGCTGATGGCAGTAAAAGATAATTTACGATTATTTCTGAGTAGAAAACAATTGTCACCATCCCAAATCTCTCCCGTGGGTGGCGTACAAGGCAATTAAGGATAGAACAGTGATGAGGAATGGGCAGCAGCGTTTCTCTTATACCACCTAGCAATGTATTGTGACTGTTGTGCCCGGCAAATGGCAATAGGCTCGCCATTTATCACATGGGACCTAACATAATTGGCGAAACGTGGGTACTGATTCGCCTCTGCCTATGTGCCAACTATGTGGTATAGGCATCTGGGCCCGTAGCCAATGGGCAATCGTTTCATAACGAGAACGTATCGAAGTTCGTCACGATCGGCCATATCACTTTGGTATCTACAGCGTCTTAGCTTGCTGTACCAACATAACTAGGAACTTACGAAGACGATTTTGGTCACGTGATTTCACGACGACTTACGTCAAATCCCATACATTTTGCTTTATCGAACTTCGTTATCTTTATCGGTATGTTACTTTGTCTAGGCCCCCTGTCCGGATTGCAGAGGACCTGGGTTAGATTTCCGCATCAAGACTATTTTAAGATTTTACGAACATTTTCTAAGCAATAAATCCAAATATTTTTCCTTGTTTTCCGTGTGACATTACCTGTATCATTGCGTTGTCGTTATTGTGAAGGTAGTGGTCTTGCCAGGTCTCACCGGTGTCTGATCTCAAGATGACAATCTCGCGCTCTCGGCAAGATGATGTGAAGATTGGTACTTCGATTATGACAGGGCTGTGAAAGAACGAAATTGTATTATATCAATTACGACGTAATGTAAAGTATTATACCTGAACTAAATAGGAATACATATGTATTAATTTATCGTATTGTGCGGTTTAGAAGGTATGTGAGACTATTTCATTAAATTGTGTGACATTTTATATGTGATTTAAATATGACAGAATTGGGTGTGCCATGAAAATATAAGTATTTACATTTTACTTCCACATACTAAACTGAGAACCAGCATTGTTTTTTGGAGACTTTGAAGTGAAAGGAGTTCAGACTGATGGCTGAACATACATACATAAACCACGCCTATATCCCCGAAGTGGTAGGCATAGGTGAATTAAACACCCACTTTTCACCAATAAGTTAGGTCTCATGTAAAAGGTGGCCAGCCTATTGCCATCTAACAGGCATGACCCGAATAACATCTTTAAAAATGACTCTACATCTCTGTTAAATACTGTATAGGTTAAGAATTTTTCACTATAATACTTACGCCAAAAACTTGGCTCCTTGAGGTTGCAGCTCCAGCAATCGTGACGCTAGGGCTTCGCCCTCCATTAGTGGTGGTGGCGCAGCCGCCGGCGCTCGTCTAGTAGCAGCTCTGTACAAATAAAACTAGCATAAAGTATTATAGCATTGGCACTGCACTAGTACATTAACGGCGTTAGTACACCAACGCAGTCGCATGCGAATGCTAAACACCGAAAACTTTGTCTCGCTCTGTTATTAGCGTAAAGATAGTTGTGTCCTTGTCTATACTGTTTTGCGAATAGATTCGCAGAAGTTTCGCATGCGATTTCGTTGGTGTACTAACGGCGTTATATTTACCATCTGTAACGCTACAATTTATCTATAGAGCAATTTGTTTCTACATGCAAAACTAAATCATTTTACCGATGCCTTCGATTCCGTGGATATCTGGTAAAAAGTAACAATTTGTATTTTAATAGTTGATAAGCATTTTTTTATGTTCTCTTATAGTTGCACGAGCAATACACGTTTGAAATAAAACGACTTTAACGGATTTAACTTGCGTATATTTAGATGTTTGGCATTGTTATTATTCAACCAGACGTTTCGATGACTTTACAGCAGTCCTGGGGAGACCTGTCATCTTCAGTCGCACAATGCTATACACCGAGATAAACGCGAGTTAAATTCGTAAAGTTGTGTTATTTCAAACCATTTATTCATAGTCAAGATAATAAAAGTTAAAAACTGTCGATTAAAGAAAAATGCTGACTTTTTGCAAAGGCAGGATGTTGTTTAGGTAGAATGGGGACGTCACCAAGTAACTGCTATGCTATACTGTTGTCACAGAGTATAGCTATGCAACACTGTTGTCACAGAGTCGTTTTTTTACTCATGTGCTGTTGTAGAGCAACTAATATTTAAGGGCCAGACTTAACGACAAAGATGTTAAGGCCCTACGGAAAAAAATAAGGGTTTTTCAAATGCATTTATCTCGTAATCTATTATAAGCAGGTATTTGATGCTCGGAATTGTGTAAATTGGGCATATATGAAAGGGCGTGGAACAGTCCGTTACGCGATTTAAAAACATTTCCTCGATAGAAAAAAAATTCAAAGTAACCTCTGATTAATAAAATTTTTCAATGTTACAGTTAAACGGCTATACATTGAAAGGTGAGACTTGTATCAATGTAAGTGTATATAATTTCCTAGGGATTGCTCGGCGATAATTTGAATAAAAACTGCTAATATAGTCACAGTTAATTGAAGTTTGATTTGGCGCTTACGTCAAATTTATTGAGCAGGGTACCCTGCGCTCTGTCTCGCTTTCGAGACCGTGCGGCACAATACAGCTATCTCAATCAACTTCGTGCCACTTCGATACAAATATTTTTTTCCGTAGGGCCTTAAGGCAAGTTAATTAGTTCTGACGGAAAACCCCCATCAGCTTCTCTAGACAAGTGGCCAACATGTACTCTATTCGAACGAATAGAGTACATATTACAAAGAAAAGAACATGGCGACCGACGTGTCAAACATAAGAGTAGTTGTAAAAAATTTACATTTGTATTCTATTGTTGGTATTGTTTGAATAGATTGACTTGTCTAGGCCCCCAGTAGAATCGTAAGGATATTTGAGCAATTGCAGTGGCTAATTCCTTCAACAGTCTGGGCTAACAGCGTCGAGCACATCAAATAATCGATTCTAATCTTTATCGTGTTCGACGTTAGGTTCAAATCTGACCAAAAACACTCGCGTTCGTCTTGTTTACTATGGACTATGTGAACCTCCGAAATGTACTGCGAATAGATTCAAAATATCGGTCACGGTTACGTACGTTTACGTTGAAAATTTTCCATTGGCCAATTATGAATGTAAACAAAGGAATCTCTATTCGCAGTGAGCTGATTGAGCGGTTTCAACTTGTGTTTTGGCCGGTGGCATAGTCCCAAGCGAGACGGGTGATTAATTCGAGAGACAGATAGGGTTGCCACAATCCGATGTGATACATCTACCTACGCTTACTTCTGTGGCGTGTCGATAAGGGTTAAAGGTAAATCATAAAATAGCTGTGCAACGTAGCAATAGTGCGAATAATGTTCAGTAGGCTCGAGTTTATGTAATAGAAACATAGCATAAACAAGAAGTTTCCATACTATCCATTTTGATGTACGGTCAACAGCACATCGCCTACACAAATCTGTAAAATTTCTTCAATTGATTGTCAACCCTTACTTAGTTGTAGTAAAGTATAAAGTCAATCGAGAAAATATGACATGTTGTAGTAGCCTGGCGTGTACTTAGTACTTAGTTTCCCAGACAATTACAAAGACCAAGAATATATTAAATATGTAACCTGGTCATTAGCTCTTAATATAAGTACTACTATTGATTTATACATTGTTAGCAAGTGAGCTGTTAACTATCGAAAGGAAATAAAACATAATAAAAGATCATAATGTAAATTGTAAGGCATAAGTAGAGCACATTTGAGTCATAAATACTTTGGAGAACCTGAAATCTGACGACTAGCTGTAGCTGGTGAACGTTATTACCCAAATCCGATACAAATATATGAACCGGTCGATTGTTTTGAAAACGTGTTATATACTTATTGCTCACTACAACCCTGGTAGTAAGTACATTGAGAAATTACCGAACAGTCATGCTCCAGAAATAATAGTGGTAATTTTAATAGTTCTGTGATGGTATGTGTAGATAGTTCTTGGCAATTGTTCAGGAAAGGATTAAGAAATTAATTCGCAGTCAACTTGTCAGAGAATTAATTTCCCATTCTTTTGTATTTTTTTTTTAATTTGTAATACCGATAGTTAGCTTATTGGTGCGACCCCTATCTGCATAGGCATGCCCAAATATGATGAGGAATATAGGCTAATATAGAAATATACGTTCCTGATACACCACCTAGCAGTAAAGCAATTGGCATGTCCGTTTGAGAGATACTGAGGAAGACCAAAGAATAGATGGATTTATTGTGTGGTTAAGAAATTGGTGAAGGATAGGAAGGAGTGGAAGAAGAAAACATGTTGTGCCGACCCCGTCTAGAGCGGGATACGGGCTGGAAGAAAAAGAATAAAGGTTGAGAAATATCAAAAAGAAATTTCGAGAGAGGAAGACCAAAGAAAAGATGAATGGATTGTGTAAAGGAGGATATGGATATGATAATGAGAGGAGTGGTTGAGAAATTGGTACAGCATAGAGAGGAGTGGAAGAAGAAAATGCATGTCCTGATGAGGATCTCGGATGCCTATAAACTCGACCAGCCATAGCATCCTGGTTGGTAGAATGATTTTGACAGACGCCTGGTTTGCACAAGACGCGGGTTCGAGTCTCGCTTCGAGACTTATATTTTTTAATTAACCGGCTTAGAAAAAGGGCAGAAGGTTCTATGGTCCACTGTATGTATTTGTTTCACCGATTGTGAACTCTGTCAATTGTAAACCGATTTTCAAATTATTTTTATTCGATGGAGTTTACGCCTGGATACTTTTCAGTATTTTTAAATATGTTTTATGTTATGTATATCTATTGAAAGAGAGAAAGAAAGAGACGACCAGCCTTATCTTGTTCCACTCCGTGCTACAGCCAGATGATATAAACAATAAATTATATATTTACACACATAAATTGTATATTTTATATAAACACAATTTGTTCATAGAGTATGATACATACCGGCATGTCACCCTAGTCGGGGCTGCGCAGGCGGCGGGCGGGACAATGATGCGGACACCGCCTCTCCTCTTGGCCTTCATAGCGCCACCGCGAGCATCAACCACGAACGAAACCAGGAACCTGCCAATAAACAAAATAATGTTAATTATTTCTAATCTTTTGCAATATCCTAATGGTTATTCATCATCATCGCCCGTCCTTTAATGTCACTGCTGGGGCGAAGGCCTTCCCTATGGATGGAAGAATATAGGGAGAATAGGCCATAATCCACCATGCTGGTCCAGTGCGGGTTGGTGGGTATTAACGACTGCAGATGCAGCCGGGACCAACGCGGGTTAACGTGCCTTCCGAAGCACGGAGGAACTCGAGATATTAAGTTTTTGGTCACCCATCCAATGACCGGCCTTAGCGAAATGGCTTAATTTTCGCAATCGCATCCCCATACAGTCATGTATTGTGTCTTCTTCTCCCTGCCCTGTTCCCAGTCTATCTGGGGTCGGCGCAGTATGTTTTTTTCTTCCATTCATATCGGTCAGACGTCATCAAGCCATCCGGAGTGGATGGCTTGATGACGTCTGACCATTTGAGTTCCTTTACAGTCATGTATTTTTAATTTTTTTTATATTTCCATAAACACTTGTTAGCTTACAGACACACATCCAACACGCCCACAAGGTCAAGTAGTACATTTTACTGTGTAATGTAAAAATGTGGTATCATGTTGTTTTAAGCTAACCTGGTCACTTTCATCTTTAAATTGTGATAAACCGGGATTTATACCACGTACCTGGATTTTGTTATACATATTTCCGATATTTCGGCACAGTTAAATGCGCCATGGTCACGGATGACTGAAGTCGCGCGGGTTGATACACAATTATACATACATAGATACATAAATCACACCTATATCCCCGAAGGCGTATCCAGAGGTGAACTAGCACCCACGTTTCGCCAATTATATCAGCTCCCGAGTAATAGGTGGCGAGCCTATTGCCATTTATCGGGCACAAAAGTCGCAGTACATTGCTGGAAAAGGAACGCTGCTGCCCATTCCTCATCACTGATTTATCCTTAGTCGCCTTGTACGACATCCGCGGGAGAGATTTGGGGTGATGACAATTGTATTCTACTCTGCCGTCACCACACGGCATATACAATTATCACTGACAGATATATCTGTCTACCCTCTTTCTGAGTCTTTTAACACGACCGGAACCCAGTGTACTATTGTGTAACTGTGCCGAAATATCGGAAATATTTGTGTGATGTAAAAAAACCATTTACTGACCCAATATCCAGTGGTTGTCGCTCGATGGTGGCCACCTTGCTGTCATTGTTGCTGGGCCACAGGTGGCCATCGGTGACGCTGTCCTCTAGGGGCCTCGCCCTGTGCAATGTGCCCGCCTCGCTGTTCATGTAGCGGTACTGCTGCTGCTGCTGGATCGGGCACTCCACTTCGCCTGCAATGGACAGCGTTATTATTGACAACAACGTAACATAATATAGTACAAGGGTAGATGATTTTTGTAAAGGGAATAGTTTTTATGCGTTTGTTTCGGTCTTTCAGAGCCTCACCTGGGAGCGAGAATCTTAATTAGTTTTAACGATTCCAGATTTGCAAGGAAGGCTTTCCAGCCGTAATCGTTTTGGCTGTTATCATAACTTAGCTGCCTAATAAGACAGTATGAAGCATAAAGGGGACTACAGGTCACCCATAAAATTAAATACATTTCGATCTACTAATATGCTGGCATTTCTTGTGAGTATAAAAGATTTACTAACCTAAAAAAATATAGCACTAAAGGCCGGTTTTTTATGCATTTAACTCAACCAATTGTTAGAAATTGTTACTAATGGTTAAAAATATCAGTCTGATAGTGACAATTTACCATTAGTAATAATTTTAGCTACTAATGTTACTAATTGTAATATAGCCGTGTGGTGACGGCAGAGTAGAATACAATTGTCACCATCCCAAATCTCTCCCGTGGGTGTCGTACAAGGCGACTAAGGATAAATCAGTGATGAGGAATGGGCAGCAGCGTTCCTCTTATACTACCGTCCTGACAATGTACTGCGACTTTTGTGCCCGATAAATGGCAATAGGCTCGCCACCTATTACATGGAACTTAACATAATTGGCGAAACGCGGGTGAGAATTCACCTCTGCCTACCCCTTCGGGGATATGGGCGTGATTTATGTATGTATGTATGTATGTTACTAATTGTTAAATATCAGACTGATATACAACCATTAGTAACAATTTGGTTGAGTTAACCTTGCGTCAAAAAACAGGCCCTCAGTCAAATTTACAGATTCAATAGCCCAAGTTATTGAAACTCACCTCCTTCGTCCTCGGAGTCGCTCATGAATGTGTCCTGCATGAGCTCGGGTGCAGCCACGCGGTATTTACCTTCCAAACCACCTGAAACAAGAGGAAAAGAGGCTTTAGTTTTAAAATATTCATGTATAATATGATGGTTCAAACAATGCTGTGTTAGAAAAAGTTCGAAAAATTATATAAGTCTTGATGCGGGAGTCGAACCCGCGTCCTCTGCTATCCGGGCAGATTCCTATACCATATATCGGCATGTATAGGCAACTTCCGAATATTCTTTGTGGTTGATTAGTTCCGGCAGTTCATAATCCTGCCCTCGCTCCCCGTTTATCTGGGGTCGGCGCAGTATGTTTCCTCTTTCATTAATATTGATCAGATGAACACTATTTAGTCCTCTGTCACACCAACAACAGCGCATGCGCAGTAATAGTTGCTACTATTTAGTACAACCTGTTATTGTGAGAAAGTACTGAAGTGTTCATATATTTTTATGATGCTGACTGTACTACATTTCAAAGGGCGCCTGCGCACGCGTCAGTGGACAAAGAACTTTCCAAAGAAAGTGTTCACGAATTCTGAAGAGGAAGCGCATACTATTACAATACGAATTTGGCGGCAAGCAGATGCGCGCGCGCATACGAAAGCTCAACCAGCGACACCGCGACAGGGACGGCAATAGTTTTTGGTGAGCACTTTTTATGCGTTTGTCTCGCTCTGTCTGCACTGCCATCCGCCGGTGTAGCGGGTTCATTGACAGCTAATAAGGTTCAGTGTTAGAAACAGGGGTTCGATTCCCAAGGGGTTTATGAAGTTTAAAAACTGCGGTGTTAACTAGGCCGTGTGGTGACGGCAGAGTAGAATACAATTGTCACCACCCCAAATCTCTCCCGTGGGTGTCGTACAAAGCGACTAAGGATAAATCAGTGATGAGGAATGGGCAGCAGCGTTCCTCTTATACCACCCAGCAATGCACTGCGACTTTTGTGCCCGATAAATGACGATAAACCTATTACATGGGACTTAACATAATTGGCGAAACGTGGGTGCTAGTTCACCCCTTCTGGGATATAGGCGTGATTTATGTATGTATGTATGTTAACTAGAACTTGCTAGGGCAATAAATGGCAGCTACTCTATGTGGTCGTTCTGACTGAAATAACTTAAATCTAGCTGTTTTGATGATGTTCTACTAATTGCCGCACTCAGAGACGTCAAATAACTTTAATGAGTATTTAATGTCAAAAATTTTCATTCATACCGTTAATTGACGTCCCTGAGTGCGGCAATTTGTTCTGCACACGAAATCATTTGTGTTTATTCAACATACATAATCACGCCTTTTCCCCCTAAGGGGCAGGCAGAGGTTAATCAGCTTTAAATGTAAACTCACAATAGCAAATGTCATATACGTTATTTGGTGGTCCTGAATTTATCTGTTCCTCAGCAGATTTTGCACCTTATCTTTATCAAAAAATTTAACGATCGAATGGCGAAATAATATGTGCATTATTTTGTGTAACCTCACGTGATGTTGACTGGACTTACGTAGCAAAGAATCAAAGTACTGCGGACATGTCTGGATAATCCAATTTGCGGTATAAGTACTATTACAAATTGTGTCACAGTATTTATGCATTCTTCGCACTGCGCTGTAAATGTGTTTCCGACGGCAGAGATAGGGGAAGTGAGCCCATTGCGGGAATTTTAGACTATAAAATTTCTCGCACGTATTTCAGTGTATGAAATTTATTAAATGCACCCAAGGAACAGTTGAACATTTCCAACCGTCGCCTAAAGAGCTCGACGGCGCAGTGGCTCAGCGCCGTCGGCATGCGATCGTGTAAAGCACGCAATAGTATTATTATAATTATTATAACTAAGCCGAATGGAACCATTGAACTACTATTACTAGGGAACATTCTCCTTTTCTACTTCCATTCATAGGGAAGGCCTGTGGTGAGAGGCGATGATGATGTTACACTACCTACTTGGCAATAAACTAGGATTTACTTGCTAGATAAATGGCGGTAGGCTTACCCCCTGTAATGGAAGTAACATAATTGGCGAAGTGTGGGTATTGGTACACCCCTGTCTACCCAAACCCAACTGTTTACAAAACTTAAATTAAATTTAAATTATAAATACTAAAACATAAATTATTTTCTATGTATTTCATTTTGAATTGATTGATGTACTGCAACAAAGATCTATTCTATTCAAAATAGCCATGATTTACGTATGTCTTCATAATCAACAGTGTTTCTCAAAACCACTCTTGCGTATACTTAGGGCCGATTTCACCGTCTCTCATAGAAACTGAGTTTAATAAAACTTGGTTTTGATTAATGCAAACTTGGTAGCGGAGCTCAGTTTAGAGCATAAACCGAGTTCAACTTCAACGGATCGCCTTTAATTCTGCGGTGAAATCGGCCCTTAGGACACATAAGCACAAAGACGCCGGTTTCCGTTCAAGGCCGTTCATTCATTCTGTACAATAGACACGTGAGAGCGAGTGAGCCAATTCCCTGGTGCGGACTCGGTCAGTGATGTCACCGCGTGGGATGACCAATTGACTCCACACCTGACAGCGCGACCCTTGACTCCGCGGCGCCTGCCCTGGCATTCCGAAAAACGCGACCTCTCATAATTGAATAGAGATATTCTTTGAAGAGCAATTGTTTGATTAGAGTTGCAGGCTTTTCTTGACTCTTAGGGCCTAGCTACATGAGTCATTTCTTTACTCATGTGGTCAGTGTCGCATAGCCAAGTGGATTATCTATTCGAACGCATAGAAAACAAAAGTATGAAACTGACGTATTGCTTTCTCTGTAATAGGTACGTCAGTTTCCATTGGCTAGGGGGGCTGTTGTTAACAATTCTCGATTGAAATTACTGCTTTTGCATTCAAAAAAATATTCCCGGCCTGTTCCAAGTTTATCTGCGATCGGCGCAGTATGTTTCCTCTTCCATTCATATCGGTCAGACTTCATCAAGGCATTCCACTCCCTTCTGACTCATATCATCCATGAGATCGGAAAGGTGCTAGTGATGAATGAATGTATAGGAAAAAGACGGAAAGGACCATGTCGAGAGACCGATGAACGGAGATTGGGATGAGAACATTCCAATCCATACTGCTTAAGGTTTTGGCTTAGGTTTTACAGCCGGCCGCCTGCCTGGCACCAACCCTCTTTTGGTATGCTGTTGTTGGTGGTTTGCCATCCACCATTCGGATGCCCCACGGTACTTATTGTGTAGACCACACAGGGCAATCTTTTACGACACCCATGGGATTAGTCAGATTAGCCAGGGTCTGGCACATTCTACGTTATTTTACCTCTCGCAGGCCAGCATGTTTTATACTTACATAAATCACGCCTATATCCCCGAAGGGATAGGCAGAGGTGAACTAGCACCCATGTTTCGCCAATTATGTCAGGTCCCATGTAATAGGTGGCGAGCCTATTGCCATATATCGGGCACAAAAGTCGCAGTACATTGCTATTGCTAGGTGGTATTAGAGGAACGCTGCTGCCCATTCCTCATCATTGATTTATCGTTAGTCGCCTTGTACGACACCCCAGCTCTCCTGGGGTGTCGTTTTTTGGTGTGGTGACAATTGTATTCTACTCTGCCGTCACCACACGGTTTGCATGTTTTATATAATGTTCAAATCAAAAATAATAAGAAAAAAGTCAGTTACGTATCCCTCGAGAAACAGCTGATAGCAAAAGGAATCAATTACACTTCTCCCCTGCAGTAGATGACACTCATTTGACTCATTGGCAATAATAACGTTTATAATTAGGCCAATTGCGGTCCATTATTTGACATTTGTAACGGTTGCGACGACATCTTCTATTAGATTACGAAACCTAATTGCCACTGAACTTCTTATATGCCTATCAGTGATATTGGTAATTCATTACTTTACATTCGCCTTTTATTCTGTCTGGCTGGCTATCGACCAAGAATTTTTGTGATGAGCACAGACATTTGTTCTCGAGTCAAAAAAAAATAAAAAAAAAATCAAAAATATTTATTTACCTTAAAATACAGTTATTAAATAACTAGTGGTCAGAGTCTCTTTTTAAGTAAAAAATACTTGTGCCAAGAGGCTCTGCTCTTCAATAACTTAGGTACATAATTAAGGTGTGTTACAGTGTTGTTAACAGTTGTTAGTAATATTTTTGAACACGTAGATTAAACATAAATTTATAAAATCAAAATGAATTCTGTGTGTGAAAGTGGGTGTATGTAAGTGTAGGTGTGTGTTGGTGTGAATGTGTGCGAGTGTGGGTGTGTGAGAATAAATGTGTGTGTCTGTATTGTGCGCATGGATATACATAATTTTAATTACAATTAAGTAGTCAATTTATTTCAAGATCAACTCAATCTCTTCATAATTTTGTGTTTTAATCCAAGTCATCAATCTAGATTTACAGTCATGATATGTTTTATTGTATATATTTATTTTTTTATTTATTTCATTATATAAACGAACTGAGCGTGCAGAATATTGAATTTTAGCAAAGATAGTTTTAGTTGCTGGTATCTTAATGATAGTGTTTTTTCTTCGCCTATTAGCTATATCTTGATCGTATACTATACTCTTATGCTTTTTTAGGATTAATTGTATAATATAAATTCATGCATGGATTGTATGTTTATCTAGTATATTGTCAATTTTTTAAAAAATAAACTTTCAGGGCCTGTTTCACAATCGACAAGTAAGTTCGAAGTATCTTACTTTTCAGTTCAATTGACATATAATTCATATTACAACTGTCTAATGATATATTATGCGAAGTAAGCTACTTAGAACTTACTTGTCGATTGTGAAACAGGCCCTAAGTATATCAAAATTACACTAACTATCGCAAATCAAGCGAGCGCCAATAAACTAACCCCCTATTACATGGGACTAAAAGTAATCCGGCGAAATGCGGGTGTCAAGTCAATATACCACTGCCTGCTAAAAAGGCATGATTTATGCATGTAAAGGATAAACAAGAGTTCCATTCATGTTCCGATATACTTTGTAACGTGTCCAAATTGAATTAATCCTCACGGCAGACACGACGAACTGTTGCCACATTTAAAATGAACCCAGTTACGTAACGTGAAAGGTTCAATATTGAACACGTGGCATTAGTTCAACTGTACCATTCATACGATGCGTAATTACTGCTTCCTAACCTAAATAACTTTTAATTACTACTCTCTACGCTTCATGTGGTTGAATACAATCATGTGCTTATAATAGCAACACATTCTTAGTTAGATAATGATTTGAATTGGGGTTTGCTTTCACTACAATAGTGCTTTATTAATACTTACATACCTACATAAACCAAGCCTGGCAAAGGGGTAGGCAGATCGGAATTAACACCTACGTTTCGCCAATAATGTAAGGCCCATGTAATAGGGGGCAAGTCTATTGCCATCAATCGGGCATTGGGCAATGGTCAGCAGCGTTCCTCTTATACCACCTAGGTATAAGAGGATCGCTGCTGACCATTACTCATCGCTGTTTTTCAGGACACCCGCGTGACAGATTGGGGGTGGTGACGATTGTCCTCTGCTCTGCCGTCACATGAATATAAAGATCAACAAAATCTTTAAACTAATTTAATTTTCTGTTCGGAATATTTCGTCATCTTTGGACACATTTATGTGACAAGGTAGGTACCTAGCTGTAGTATGCAAATGTTGGAGTCTGTCTGTACATATTGATACGCCATTAACGTACGGTAGTAATTAGTGATGTCACCGTGAGTGAGCATACTTGCTTTGACCAGGTCAAACAATGCCCCACGCCTGGAAAATCAATTAAAATGCATCGTGGAGGAAAATAAACGTTCTCTCTTGCATTCACGATCGGACTTAGCAATGATGTCACCGTAGAAATCAAGCAAAAACAAGACAAAAGATAAGTCATTACGATCTCTATTAACTTTTTGCCGGGACTGTTCAATGATACAACGCAATGTCTTATTTTGTTTGATGACGATCTTTCTAATTTTGGGCTTTTCAGATACTATCAGTTCTTGAATAATTTAACCGTGGTCTCCGTGGTCTATAGTCGTTCGTCTACCGGAATTATAACGTAAGTACATATTAATTGTACTCGGATTGGTTAATGTAGGACTTTTTCAAATCCGCCTGGGTAGCTACCACCATATATTAGTAAAATCTGTCGCCATAATTCGACAATTTGTCATAAAATTATTATTATTATTTCCATTTTTATTACATTTCAAATACATACAAAATCATATTTCTAAACATTACATTTTTACAATATAAAGTATAAAAAATTATAACATTTAAAAATACAAAAATGCAGTTCCCCATCGGTAGCAAGATCACGGTCCCGGCTACCGGTGGTTAAGGATCCAGAGACAGGAACCTCCTCACTATACGCGCCGTGTCCAGAAGTACCGCCTTCTGCATCTGACTCCTGACCCAACCACCTAGCGCGAGCCTCTTAAGATGTTTATCGAGGCTCTTGGCTATCAAGCCATGGGCAGATATAACTATCGGAACAATAATTGCTGAATCGATGTCCCACATGTCAACAATCTCGTGAGCTAAATCAAGATATTTGTTTTCTTTATCTTTTTCGGCTTTCACAAGGTTGTCGTCATGAGGAACAGCGATGTCAACAATTATTGCGCGGCGTTCATGTCGATCTATTAATACAATATCAGGCTTATTTGCTACAATAGTCCTGTCTGTAATGATAGATCGATCCCAATACAATGTGGCATGGCTATTTTCGAGAACCTGTTCTGGCGCATATCTAAAGTACGGCACCTCTGATGCTACAAGATTGTATTTCAAAGCAAGTTGTTGGTGTATTATCCTGGCCACTAGGTTATGTCTGTGTAAATACTCGCCGTTTGCGAGACGAGAACAGCCGGAGATTATATGTCTGAGGGATTCACCCGGGCGATGGCACGCTCGGCAAACATCCACTGTGCCATCCTTCAGAATAAACCTCCGGTAGTTATTCGTCATCACCACTTCATCGGTAATTGCACAGACAAAACCTTCGGTTTCACCAAAAAGGTCACCGAAACGGAGCCAGGAAACTGAGGCTAGTAAATCTACGTCGGGCCCATGGAGAGCTCGGTAGAATCTGCCGTGTAACTCCTTGCTTTGCCACACAACGTTGCGGTCCAGAGTACTAAGAACTATAGGTTTGCGCCAGTTTTCTTTAGCTAAAAATAGAGGAGTGAGTCCATTATCAACAGCAACTACATCTCTATGAATCCCCATATCGACCTGGAGAAAATATTCCCTTAGATTGTTTATCTCGCGGTTATGTAGTGTCTTGGCATTTAAGAAGCCACGCCCACCACACTTCCGCGGGATATACAATCTCATAGTCGATGAACGTGGGTGATGCATACGATGTGCTGTTAACAATGTACGAACTGTTCTATCCAGGGCATCCAGTTCAGTTTGAGTCCATTTAAGTATGCCAAAGGAGTACATCAATAGCGGCATGACCCAGCCATTATATGCACGAACCTTGTTTCCGCCCGACAAAAGACTCTTAAGGACTTTTGACAGGCGCCCCAAGAATCGCTCACGTAATAACTGTTTCATGTCGACGTCTTTGATGCCTAATGCCTGTGACATACCTAAATATTTGTAGGTTTCGTTTACGGAGAGAGATCTAAGGTGAATGGAATCCGAGAGTTGTATATCCGCGGATTCCATTATCTGACCACGCTTTACATGCATGACAGCACATTTGTCCACACCAAATTCCATTTTGATAGCATTACTGAAATCATCAGTAACCTTCAGTAAGGCTGTCAAATGGGAGCTGCTATGGGCAAATAGTTTCAGGTCATCCATGTATAGCAGGTGTGATAATACTTGACCATTTCTTCGTAAACGATAGCCTAATCCTGAACTCTCGAGAAGTGTACTCAGAGGGTTCAGGGCCAGACAAAACCACAGTGGACTCAGGCTGTCGCCCTGGAAGTTATTATTATTATTATTATTATTATTATAAGCCTACCCTAAAGGAACTCCAAAAAGATGGACCTGTGCTGTACGCACCTAGCGGCTTTCCTTTATCAGATCATCATACCGGCCCCGCTAGCATGACCACCGAAATACGATATGATATAGCCATTTATCGCGTTGAACAGTCAAAAATCATTGGATTTAACACTTGAATAATCCTGAATTGAGTAATTGGATAATTGCCTATTCGGCTACATCTTAAAAATATAGCCGTTTATCGCTTTGAACTGTCAAAAATACAATGATTTTTGTGAGTTCAACGCGATAAATGGCTATATCATATCGTGTTTCGGTGGCCATGCTAGCCGGGCAGGTCGACTAAGGGTTAAGACAGTGATGATAAATGGGCAGCAGCGTTCCTCTTATAGGTACCACCTAGCATATACTGCGATTGACGTGACCGACAGTTGACAATATACTACCCATTACATAGGACCTAATTTAATTGACAAATCACCTCTGCCTATCCCTTCGGGGATAAATAGGTGAGATTTATGTATGTATTATTCTACCGGCCTATCTCATACTTTGCTATCATTAACGAGCGAGAGTGACGGGAATACCCTTAATCAATTGTCTTACAGAACAACCCAGCAGATCTAAAGGAACTGTTTCTATAAATAGCGAAATTACGAAGAGAGATTCATACAATCCCGAGTGGAAGACACTAATTCTGCTAACAAGCGTGTATCGTCAGCACTGCCCACGTAGACATGTTTGGCCAAGGATTCTGATCTGAGATCACCAGCCAGAAAAGGCCAGTTGACCATTATACCTGGCGAGTATTGTCGCCTCTTCGCATTAAAATCTGAAGTGGCGATTATATGAAACCTTTTCAAATGACTGTACCTAATGAATACTTACCCCCGAATACAGAAACGCTTCTCAAATTTAGGGGACTGCTTAAAAAGTTAAGTGGACACTACCTGTCAGAATTTGTATGGAAAAACGTCAATTTTGACAATACTTAAATGTTAAGCGGGACTCAAACTTTGAATAGCGTTTCTGTATTCGGGGGTGAATCTAGCTATACTAATACGAGTATTATAAAGCTGAAGAGTTTGGTTGGTTGGTTGAAAGCGCTAATCTCACTAACTACTGTCTCAAATTGAAAAATTATTTTTGTGTTGTGTTGGATAGTCCATTGCATTTATCGTGGAAGGCTATAGGCTATTTCATAATCTTAGGCAAAACCTTGAGCAGTATGGATTGGAATGTTGATAACATTAATCAGCCAAAGGACAACTCGTCAGTAAGTCCTTTAGTCCTTTCCATGTCGATCAATTAGTTATCAAAATTTATTGAACATTTATTCGTCACGAGAACCTTTACAGCCAGGATAGCATGACCACCGTAACGATAATTGTTATAGCCATTTATCGCTTTGAACTGTTAAAACCCCTGGATCTTTGACAGTTCAAGGCGATAAATGGCTTTATCATATCTTGTCGAGCTGGTGTGATAGATGATAGGAATCAAATCAAAACTTTCGACAACTACTCTCTTCATTTGACACGACAGTTTAGCCTAGGTGTTTTCTCAGTAAAACGGGGAATCCACTACACGGACATGCCCGCGGTCATGTCTGCAAACATGCCCGCCGGACTTCGCTTCTATTAGGACTGTGCGATGTTTTCCTAGTGTAAGACCGGTCACAGTCAGTCTGGCATATACAAACAAGGTCCACGCGGGCATGTCCGTATAGTGAATTCCCCACTTAACACGTCAGTTTTATACATTTTTATTTTATTCGTTCGAATAAATCGGTCATTTGGCTAGGTCTTGGGAAGAAGTTGAAGTCTTATCTTTATATCTCTCTGTCTCGACAGAAACACCATTTAGTATCACAATTAAACTGCTTTCTTCCTTATGAGTGTAGTAAATCAGTAAGGCTGCTTTTCCACGTGTGCAAGGATGCGGTGCGAGGGATGTGCTTGGTGGAAAAGCAAACTAATGCTTAGACAAAATCGCGAACGGAAACTAATCGACACGGTTACTGAATACAGTTTTTTTTTTATATTCTGGTTTCGGAGATGATCGCGTTCGTTGGCCATGATACGTTCTGTGATGTCAGCAGATTATTTTGGTAAGTGACACGCTTTTTCATGGTAATGAGTTGTAAATGACATAATTGTGTGTGCCTATTGCGGCGATCTGCGTAATGGCTTTTGTTTTCATTTGTCCAGAAGAGCTGGATATAGTGCCGCACTCGCGCAGAGACATCACTTAACTTTACTGAGTACTTAATATCAAAAAAAATCTTTTAAATCTTCACTATAGACCCGGCAAGAATACTGTCTAGTTTTGAATTATATATATATATTTTTTATTAAGTACTCATTAACATTAATTTACATCTCTGAGTGCGGCAGTCAGTGGTTTTGCTATCGGGTTTTACAACCAGTGTTTTTTTTATTTACAGTCATTATTTTTTCCGTGTTTACCTTTGTCACGTGTATTGTTTGTCACTATACATACATAAATTATGATAATTATCCCCGAAACGCTTGGTACGTGAATTAATACCAAAGTTTCGCAAATTATATTAGAACTCAATGATAGGAGGAAAGCCTATTGCCCAGTATATTGCTAGGGCAGTGGCACAGCGCGCTTGGCCTGCGATTGCGTAAACTAAGTAATTTCGCTAAGGCCGGTCATTGGATGGGTGACCAAAAATTTACTATCACGAGTTGCTATTAGAGCCGTGCTTCGGAAGGCACGTTAAGCTGTAGGTCCCGGCTGCATCTGCAGTCGTTAATACCCACCAACCCGCACTGGGCCAGCATGGTGGGTTATGGCCCAATCTCTGCCGTCACGTCACCACGGCATAGTAATCAATAGTAATAGCTTTTTTACAGCGCAGATTTCATGAACAAGATACAGGAAAATCGTACAATGTGAAAATCTTCCATCAAAAGAAAATGACTCACAGAACATACGCAATAACTTGCCATACAATAATGACAAACAGTGCCCTAATAAAAACCATCTGTGTACACAAGAGCACTAATGCCGATTTCTCGATAAAGAGGTGGTACAAGACAAACAAAGAAAAGTCACATGACATAACAACTAGAAAAATGATCATTATTTGAATTTACAATGTTTGCAGAGCAGAGCAGATTACTACCCGGTTAAAATATCTGTAGACCTGGCTAGAATGTGAACGCCCTCCCAGTTCCCAACGCAGCACCTTTGAATCAATCACTAGTAATTAATATATTATTAACAGACGCTGCAAGTAAAAGACATACATACATACATAAATCACGCTATATCCCCGAAAGGGTAGGCAGAGGTGAACTAGCACCCACATTTCGCTAATTATGTTAGGTTCCATGTAATAGGTGGCGAGCCTATTGCCATATATCGGGCACAAAAGTGTCGCAGTACATTGCTAGGTGGTATAAGAGGAACGCTGCTGCCCATTTCTCAGCACTGATTTATGCCTAATAGATGGCTATTCATCTATAACATACAGACATCAATACACCGCTGCATACCTATCCATTTGGTGAATTCGGAGAATTGTCACCACCCCCATGTGTTTCGCGGGTGTCGTAAAATATAACATAAACGGACATTTAACTTTAAAAGGATGACAAGATGAGATGATTAAAAGTTTGACAGCCGCCTTGGTCGAATGCTCAGATTGCTGGGTATTGGCCAAGAGGTCCCGAGTTCGAATCCTGGTAGGGGCAAACTTTGTGATGACCACAAATGTTTGTTTCCGAGTCATGGTTGTGTATATGTTTATGTAGTATATTTTCAACATTTATATACATAAACTATTTGATTTTAATTTTAACATTATATAAATGTTAGAAAAATTAGTACAAAGATTTTAGTGGTTCCCGCCTCAAGATCATAATTTTTCGAAATTCTTTTTCTAACCACTAAAATCTTTGTATTTATATATATAATTATATTAAAAATATGTCCGTCACCTAGTATCCATAACACAAGTGCCTTATGCCCGTTTTCACCATCAATCCCTAAACAATTACTTAAGTAGGTATCTCCTAAGCAAAGTGATCCCCTAAACCACCCCTTTACTTAAATTCGTTTTCACCAAGCTAGGGAACACTTTTTTAGGGGTTGTCAAACTAAGTGACAGACTAGTGATGACAAAAACCGTACTTTATATTAAAATAACCTTTTAGGTGAAATAATTTTGTTAATTAACTAAAATACAATAAATAAAAATATTGGGAACTATTTATAAAGTAAATAAAATCTTTAAGTGATTTATTCCGTCTATTTTATACACTTTATAGTATATTTATAAAGCTGTATGGCATGTTCCTTGGTCTCATAGTAAATTCTCTATTACCTTTGTATCATAGCAACGCTTGTTTATATCGATTATTGTCAGTTCGTGACATATTACGATAAAACTGTCACTTAATTTTTAGGGGGCCGAACATCGGCCCCTCAAACTTTAGGGGTACCCTTTGGCGTTAAGAGTCACCTATGTGTTGGTGAAACGAAAAATGTCATTAAGGACCACCTAAAACTAGTTAGGGGTCCCTTAAAATATAGGGATTGATGGTGAAAACGGGCATCAGGCTACTTACTTTGGGCTAGATGATAGGTGTGAGTGTAAAAATATTTATTTATTTTATTTATTTATTATTTATGAAAAATTATAATATCGCCCTGCGAGGACATATAGCAATTACGTGTATAGTTACATAGCCTTGATATTATAAGGTCTTTGACTACCGCTCTATTCCTATAGGAAATTAATGAAATTACTTCAGTTATATTGTCCGCATTGGCGACATTGTATATCCTTAGGTTACAGCATGGCGTCACGCCAAAAGTCGAGGAGACGAAGGACACAGTATAGAATGAGTCGGTGTTAAGACGCGTTCACGCTTAGCTATGTTTTAGGAAAGATGGCATTTCTGTGCCTATATTAGCCAAGTGGCAAACGAAACATACATACATAAATCACGCCTATATCCCCGAAGGGGCAGGCTTGGTAGGTAGGTAGCCTATTGGGCACGGAAATCGCAGTCCATTGCTAGGTGGTGTTAGAGGAACTCTGCTGCCCATTGATCATTGCTGTTGAAACCCTTAGGCCCGAGTTCACCAACACGTTAAACAAGCAATTAAAGATAACCGTCAGTTCTTGACAGTTCTTCCATACGATATAATGTCAAAAACTGGCGGTTAAGTAATAATTGATTGTTTACGTGTTGGTGAACTCCAACCTTAGTCGCCTTGTACGACACCCACAGGAGAGCTGGGGGTGGTGACAATTGTATTTTGTTCTGCCATCACCGTAGCATTATACCCAAAGAGGGTTAGTGTCAGCCAGGCGGCCGGCTGTAAAACCTAAGCCAAAACTTTTGGCAGTATGGATTGGAATGTTGTCATTCCAATCACTCTTTCCGTTCATCGGTCTCTCGACATGGTCCGTTCCATCTCTTTTCTATACATTCATTCATCACTAGCACCTTTACGGTGTGATGGATGATATAAATCAAAAGGCAGTGGATGGCTTGATGACGTCTGACCGATATGAATGGAAGAGGAAACATACTGCGCCGACCCCAGATATACTGGGAACAGGGTAGGGGGAAGAAGAAGATCACCGTAGCATTAAGTATTTATATATTTTTGTAACAACTTTTTATTGGGCAATAAAATTATTTATTTTAAATAAATAATAAATGCTAATCAAGGGCAAAGCGGTATC
Source organism: Cataclysta lemnata (assembly GCA_963931975.1). Classification (NCBI taxonomy): domain Eukaryota; kingdom Metazoa; phylum Arthropoda; class Insecta; order Lepidoptera; family Crambidae; genus Cataclysta; species Cataclysta lemnata. Next base: position 4,775,115 of record OZ008363.1, read on the forward strand.
AATGTAAACACGGCCTTAGTTGGACTGATGAATGGGCAATGGGCCTGACACGATTGCGGTACTAACAATAGACATAAGCTACGAATTTAAGTGATAAGTATACAAACACAAAAACTCCGAGTAAGCAACAATTGCAGAGTATCTTCCCGAAAAGTATCGGCAACGTATTTCAGCTGTATTAAGCCGTAATAAAATTAGAATCTTAACGACATCTTTGGGATCTTGCACACAAACGGGATATGTTTATCGCTCAAATAATTCTATATCAAGACAATAAAATATTATTTCTGAATGATATGATACGTGCGCACAAGACGGTTCTAGTGTGTACCACTTAGCGTTACCAACAAACTAACTAACCCGAAAATAAAATATATTAGTTTGTGTTTCAGTGATTTCACTGAAACATTAACTAATCCGAGTCCGAGATCCAGAATTTGAACGTCAATTTTGACAATACCCACTCAAATATTGAGGCGGGCTAACTGGCGCACTCAGAGACGTCAAATAACGTTAAAGAGTACTTAACGTGTGGTGAGGCAGCTTGGCCGTGTGGTGACGGCAGAGTAGAATACAATTGTCACCACCCCAAATCTCTCCTGTGGGTGTCGTACAAGGCGACTAAGGATAAATCAGTGATGAGGAATGGGCAGCAGCGTTCCTCTTATACCATCTAGCTATGTACCTACTGCGACTTTTGTGCCCGATAAATGGCAATAGGCTCGCCACCTATTACATGGGACCGAGCATAATTGGCGAAGAGTGGGTGCTAGTTCACCTGTGCCTATCCCTTCGGGGATATAGGCGTGAATTATGTATGTATGTAGTACTTAACGTCAAAAAATGACAATTCAAAACTAGTCGCTATTTTTGACGGGTCTATGGTCTAGATTTGAATGAAAATTTTTGACATTAAATACTCATTAAAGTTAATTCACGTCTCTGAGTGCGGCAGTTAATCTTTTAGTAGTAGTAGAGTAGCGTTTCAGTGTAAGCATACCTAGTAGTAGAAGAAAAACACATTGTCATGCGTTGGGAAAACAGTCATCAGCTCGAAATAGGAACAATCACGCACTAAAAATAAGATGTCGTATTGTGATTCTGCCTGATAATGCCGTCTTAAATTGTCGCCTGCTGCATCACCGCGCGATCATGGCACGTGAAGGGGTGATCTCATCGCGAAGCATAGGATTTGTGGAACGAAGGTCGCGAAAGATAGCGACGTGGAACTGTGAGATCGTAACATTGTCTTGATATTTGCTCGAGATTTAGGTACGATTCGAAATAAAACGTTGTTGTTGGCAACATTATTAAATTAAAAAAATATTTTTAATTGCTGGCAACATTGTCCTGTCTCTTTTCACTCTAGTGCCAAGCATCACTACAATGCACTATTACTACACTACAACCGATTCTGTACCATTTAGGTCAATCATCCATAAAATCTAAAAATCTTAATGTGACATTCGAAGTACGGAGGAATTCGAGATAGTAAACTTTTGGTCACCCATCCAATGACAGGCCTTGCTAAATTTAAGGCAAGCCGAGCACGCTATGCCACTGCGCTAGCAAGCTCCTCATTGAAATCAAATCACCCAGTTTTAACCCAAATAGGACAAAAGGTTTTTTACCCATCACTAGTCTCTTATTCTATCTTACTGCCACACTCAGAGACGTCAAATAATGTTAATGAGTACTTAACGTCAAAAAATGACAATTCAAAACTAGTCGCTATTCTTGTCGGGTCTATGGTCTAGAGTTCAGTGAAAATTGTTGACATTAAATACTTATTAAAGTTAAGTGACGTCTCTGAGTGCGGCAGTTAGTCAAAGACCATCGAGCAGAGATAGAAATAATAATTACTGAATCCACGTTGCCAAAAAAGATACAGTTTGCGCACTCGATGGCCAATGGCTTTTTGTAACCATAATAATGAAAACCATAAGCAGATTAGTGGCAATACATGTACTTATTTTTTGTCATTTTAAGCAATCATATTGTCATTATATTAAAGTTGATTTTGGGCCCAACGTCGCCATTAATTAAGGAAATACAGTCAGCTTGTTACGTAAACATTTGTGTTAAAAAAATTTATGTTTGCATACGAAACACGGAACTACATACACAGATCCATCGTTTGCTATTCGGTCCGTTTGGTGTTAAAATCAATATTAACTTCAAAGTAGTTCATCGGTTTGTCAATTGAGCAGTTCAGTAAAAAGTTTATCATAAAAGCTAACTGCCGCACTCAGAGACGACAATTAACTTTAATGAGTATTTAATGTCAAAAACTTTCATTCCAATCTAGACAATAGACCCGGCAAGAATAGCGACTAGTTAGTTAGTTTTAAATTCTCCCTATTATATTTTAGGGAAGGCAAAGAGTCTAGCCCATACAGCCAAGTCTTTAGTGAATAGCGACTAGTTTTGAATTGTCATTTTTTGACGTTAAGTACTCATTAACGTTATTTGACGTCTCTGAGAGCGACAGGAAGTAAATAATTACTAGAATCAATTAAAATCCACTTATTTAAGCAACGTATTTTGGAATTATAATGTATTATATATAAAATCTCGTGTCACAGTGTTTGTTATTGAACTCCTCAGAAACTGCTTAACCGATCTTCCTGATTTTTTTCTGTGGACATTAAAATTTGGTATGTCTGAGAATAGGTCGTATTTTTATACCCCCAGGTGTTAAGGAAAAACAAAGTTTGCCAGATCAGCTAGTATTGACAAAATAATATTGTAAATATACTACGTCAACACAAAAAAACATAAAAAAAAACCTAAAATAATCTACAGACCGGTCCATACCGGGATCCGAACCCGGGATCTCTTGGTCGATAGTTTAATTAACTGTTGATTCATTATTTAACCGATGATGGTTAGTGTGAGGCTAAAACAAGTGTTCAAAGTATGAAAATTTATTATATGATTTTAAAATTTCAATATAACATTCAGCATGCATTACCTTTACAACGTTGTAATAAAATTGAAACCTTGTTCCTTAAAATTTAGATGTGTATCAACGATTAATCCGTTTTCCGGCGATGTGACAGTTTTTTACACGATCATATCTTGTGCGTTATTTGATATACGTCATGGGACTTGGTCATTAACCCACAAACTCACCCCTCAGGCACGTGCTAATGATCGATAGTCTATTTCAAAAGCAGCGCAAAGCTATAGAATTCGTCGATTAGAGGCCTCGCGAGCGGCTGACGTGCAAGGTCGCCTTCTGTTTTGATTTACATCATCGCGGTACATTAAAACCTGCCTCTATATGTTCCATATTAGATGGTGACTCACAACCAAACATAACAGCAATGCCATATGTTCTTGTGCAGCTCATATGGAAATGTGAAATTGTCTTGTCGAATGTTGGTATGTATAATTTAAAAGATACGAATCAACAGTAATAACCATCTCAAGTCACATCTAATAAATGTAAATTATAAATATAGCAGCTTAGCGGACACCTTATTTAGGCGAATCGAAGTATTGTGATAATGTGTGTTAATTTATATCCTTTGGTCAACAGTAAAATATATCTTTAGTAACGTTATAATAAAGTTTTAAATGGGAAATATGGCACATCCCAGGAACCAGGATCCGATAGTTTAAAGCCATTCAGCTCTACTCTACCTATTAAATGACTGAATTAATGCATATCTGATATCTTGGAAAATCATAGAAATTATTTTCCAGACGAATAAAATTCTACATTCTGCCAAATAAATTTAGACAGACGACAGACATTCTAGGAGTACTTGCTTCCTGCTTGACATTCTGGAAATTCTTTAACTACTTTCCTTAATGGAGCTGGATAATTAACATTCAAGAAAGGTGTCAAATAGAATATGCAGAATCAAACACAAACCAATCGTAATACTTGATTCTTGACGTTCTTGAAATTCTAACTTTATAGCAGAATATTACGAGAGCAATTCTCCATAGATACAGTCACCAAGGTCTAGGTGCCTTTGGCTAAAGATTATCATCCTTTAAACATCGAGAACCGTATACAGCTTTATAAACAAACCTTATCTACAGAAACCATGAAGATTGTTGAAAGATTGGACACACCCCGTCAGGCATACTGATGGAATGAATGACAGATGGAAACACATTGGCTTCTGTAGATTAAACGCTTCACATCAATTTACGCGATTCATAATAAATAATATTTACTGCACAGTGTTTATTGTACGGAATAGACGAAATGTGCGGTGTTTTTAGTCGTGCGTGACGACGCAATATTAGTACTGTAAACAAATGAAAGAAATGTTTATTTTCTTTGTAAGACAAGACAAGGTTTAAAAAGTTTATCGAGTTGCCCAAAATTTATCAAAATAGATGCTTAGGCTCTATCTCGAAGAAAATTTTCAACGGTTTTAGGAGTTACATACATACATACATAAATCACGCCTATATCCCCGAAGGGGTAGGCAGAGGTGAAGTAGGAAGAAGTGGTGTGTGGTTTTAGGAGTTACATTTGATTATATCCACATCATGGTCATCATCATCATCATAATCAACCAACAGTAGCTATACCTTTTTGGTTACTAGTTCGTGACAGGACGGAGACAAAATTTAATTTAAACACTGCTTAAACACTTTTTTATAATAAATATCTGGTTAGAATATATTTACAAAAAAAAAGTTTACAAAGTTTTTCGATGTTAACTTTTCTTTGCGATTTGAAATGATATTTTGGTAGAAGTCCTAAACCATCTCATCTCACACACATAAACCACGACTGTCTGTTACCCAAAGAGGGTTAGTGTCAGGCAGGCGGCCGGCTGTAAAACCCAAGCCAAAACTTTGAGCAGTATGGATTGGAATGTTGCCATTCCAATCACTCTCTCCGTTCATCGGTCTCTCGGCATGGTCCGTTCCGTCTCTTTTTTATACATTCATTCATCACTAGCACCTTTACGGTGTGATGGATGATATGAATCAAAAGGGAGTGGATAGCTTGATAACGTCTGACCGATATGAATGGAAGAGGAAACATGCCGACCCCAGATAGACTGGGAACAGGGCAGGGAGAAGAAGAAATCGCGACTGTCTACCCTCGAAGCTACCATTTGATTGTATTATTGTATTAATTCTGATTGTATTATTGGTTTTCTCCTTAGTCGCCTTGTACAACAACCACCGGAGTGATGGGGGGTGGTGACAATGGTATTCTGGCGTTGGACGATTAATCACATTCAAGGTACAGAGTTAAATAACTGCGTAGAAAGTGACATTAGTGATGGCAGCCGTATTGACAAATGTCAAGTCCAGAATCAGCGACCTATTAGGTATAACTTTCTCTAGGATCCCAAGTTCTATAGCGTCCTCGTGTACCGGAAATAAGCGCGTTGTGTGTTGATTGATGCGCCAGTGAATAGAGACGACGTATGCGCAGATATTTTCCACATAATAATGGCAATCATCAGACCGTGTAGCTAGGTAATTTATGAATCGGTCATAAAAATGTACGGTTGTGCTAAATTGAATTGACTGTGGGAACACATTAAAGTTTTAATTGTGCTCGTCGAAGCGCAATCTTAGTAGTAACCTCTAGATCTACGCCGTATGGTAGAGCGGGATACAATTCTCAGTCCCCCAATAAAAACATAAAAAATATATACATAAAAACATACCTAATGCCTATATCTCCGAAGGTAAATTAAACAGCCACTTTTCGCCAGTTAAGTTAGATCACATGTGATATTCTTCCATCCATAGGAAAGGCCTGTGGTGACGTTAAAGGGCTGGTGGTGATGGTGATGAACATAGGGAGAAACGTGCGTGTTTCGCCTCTGGTTACCCCTTCGGGAATAAATTTTTCTTGACTGCTTACGTAGCACTATAACTAATGCGCGATCAGCAACGAACGACCAAGAGCCATTTCCAGAGGCGTAAATATTTAAAAACGGAGCGATGATGCTAATCCCATCAAAACACGCGCGTCCGAAATTCCCGTTCATGTCATTACGAAATAGCTATTCGAGACATAAACATTGGGATATAGGTCGACAGCCGTTCCCCTGCTTTGCGGATCACACTACGATTCAGCCTTGCCGTTCGTTTGCTATGACAGCGAGGAATATATAAGGCATTCTTCTCCTTCATCTTCTCCTTCACACAGCAATGTCAACAGTATTTATTTCATCAATAACATAGAAATTATGGTATTTATTATTTAGGTAGTTTAATGTCTTCGCCAATGTCTTAGTACGCACGCACCACTCCAACAGAATAAAAATCTAAAAATATTGTCACAACAGATGACATTACTGTCCCGCCAAAACTCTCCTTTTAGGTTTCCTTGCAATAGAGAAGGCAAAGGGAACTTAGCCCAGACAGTATAATCTTCTGTAATCTTTGATTTAGAGTTAAGCGTTGGGATTCAAATGTTCGTATCCCCAAGGCACGTGGAGATTTCGACGACAATGTAAAATTTTCCGATGGCTTTTGGTATAAAATGTTCTATTCCTTAACGAAAGAACGACGATGCTCTAACGAATTATCAAAGCTCGTAGATAGAACGTTGTGATTTTTTTATTTATGATGTTAGATATCAAGTCCTGCGAGATTGGTGGTTCTTTAATAATACATACATACATACATACATAAATCACGCCTATATCCCCGAAGGGGTAGGCAGAGGTGAACTAGCACCCACGTATCGCCAGTTATGATAGGTCCCATGTAATAGGTGGCGAGCGTATTGCCATTTATCGGGTACAAAAGTCTCAGTAGGTACATTGCTAGGTGGTATAAGAGGAACGCTGCTGCCCATTCCTCATGACTGATTTATCCTTAGTCGCCTTGTACGACACCCACGGGAAAGATTTGGGGTAGTGACAATTGTATTCTACTCTGCCGTCACCACACGGCTAATAATAAGCCTGTATTATCATCTATCTAATATGTGGTTATGAGAGTTGGCTCCCAAATGTCATAGCTGTCCCTCCCACACCCGCAAACAACAGCCGCCCTTTTGGCCCTAAAATGCTAAAGGTTAAATGTTGCGTGTCGAATCAACGCATTTTTAACGCAGTTATAAATGACGTAAGTTACAAAACTGTCTTTGGAGTCCTCCATCTTTGTAATTAGGCTATATTATGAATTACCTATTGTAGGCCATAACCCACCACGCTGGCCCATTACGGTTGGTGGTGACGAATACAACAAGTAACAGAAATAACGCAAACCCTGAACACCACCCATGTTAACTTACTGCCGCACTCAGAGACGTCAAATAACGATAATGAGTACTTAACGTCAAAAAATGACAATTCAATACTAGTCGTTATTCTTGCCGGGTCTATGGTCTAGATTTGAATGAAATTTATTGACATTAAATACTCACTAAAGTTAATTGACGTCTCTGAGTGCGGCAGTTAGTCACATAAAAACTATGTTGATATCAAAAATTCAAAACCTAATATTATATGCCGTGTGGTGACGGCAGAGAAGAATACAATTGTCATCGCCCCAAATCTCTCCCGTGGGTGTCATACAAGGCGATTAAGGATAAATCAGTGATGAGGAATGGGCAGCAGCGTTCCTCTTATACCATCTAGCTATGTACCTACTGCAACTTTTGTGCCCGATAAATGGCAATAGGCTCGCCACCTACTACATGGGACCTAACATAATTGGCGAAACGTGGGTGCTAGTTCACCTCTGCTTACCCCTTCGGGGATATAGGCGTGATTTATGTATGTATGTATGTATTGCTTTACTGACCGAACAATTTGTAGGGAGGGGAGAAGAAAAACATTTATAATAATTTCTCTTTTTTAATTACACCATAGTACCTATTTTTAATATGGCTATGTTAGCATATATGGATAGTATTTAGGCTGTGCGTTTATTCTGTTACACGTTGTATATTTTTTTCGGAAGTAAAATTTGTAAAGATATCGCCATTGGCTTAAAGGACAGTATCAGCTGGTTAATTACTGCAGGGGGAACTTTTAAATGATAATCGTAGCATCAATAAGTTGCAGTTTTGTTAGATAAGCGCCTGTAAAAATTGGTGTACAAAAGAAATGTATATTTTATGCTGATAAACTACAATTACATTGATTTATTTACACCGGAGAGAGATAAACAGAATACATTGCTTTATTGTGAATTGTAGTTTTCAAGGAGTTTTAAACGAACCGACAAGAGCTATGTTTTTATTATTAGTAACATTACCTATTATACAATTTTAAAACTATTAAATATAGGGTTTTGAAATATTTCTTTAGGTTCATCCGAAATTTGTGAATTTTTCGGTAGGCCTTACTTTTCTTTTAATATTCCTTTAGACATATCATTATTAGTGAAATAAGTTCCTAAAACTTTGCGAATCAATCATTGACTCGTCGCATGAAATCTATTGACCTAAAATTAACTTTTGCCAACTCCAAATAAACACGCCAAAAAAAAAGTTTTAACCAAAAAGTAGAGGTCGCAAGCCATAATTGCGTCCTTAAAAATATTACCATCGTCTTTATTCGGCTTGATGCACTGTAAACACGACACAGTTCTTTTCCGTTTAACTTTTTCGGTGCCCACTTTAGGTTTTCCGTTCGCTATATTATCCTTCTCCTGTTTTTTGAGTTCCTTTTTGGCCTTGCTCTTTTTCACGACACCCATTTTTCACATCAAGAAAAAAGTGCGCGTACTTTTTTTTTAAAACGCCGCACCGGCAAAGACGCCGACAACAGATGCGCGTTCGGAAACTAGTGCCGGACTAGCAACGCGAGCTGCATACGCGCGCGGACTCGGAAACACTGGGCGTTCGAACGGTGAAATAAGGCTTCCTAATGGAAATCGGTCGCACACAGACTTAGTAATACATAATTCTAATCTGTGGGCAGACTGCGTCTACACCGCTCTAGGGGTGTTTGGCTCGCTTTCAATGACGTCATTCAGATTTTTGTTTCAACAATTAAAAAATTGTTGCAGAGTGTACTTTGTGCAGGGAAAGAGGTGTTATTTTGATGCACAAGGGACGTTCAATTATGCGGAATAATTGAAATAAAAGTGTTATGGTGTGTTTGACGTAGATAATTCTATAGTGGTTTTCAACACCTCATCAAACGCCATCTTTCTCTGTTACCTTTCAATTCGCGCTAAGCACTGCCTAGATGTATTTAAAAGTGTGACGAAAAGTATAATAAGTCAATCTAAGGAAGAACGCGCCTTTTCAAATGAAGATATGGCTCAAAAGTCTAAGATACCAAGCTGAACACCCTAAAAAAATAAATAATAAAATACACCGCAGCTACGAACTCCCGCCAAATTGGGATGCTCGTTTAGGAATCAAGGCTAATGGTTTAATATTCCGTGGGCCGGGACTTCCTTGGCGGAATGTTAATTTCTCTTTATTAATATTTTGGTGACGCGTCTGCCATTAAAAAAGCAATCGAAGACATTTGAAACGTCGAGTTAATGTTCGTTTGTTTTCGTTCGAAGATACAATAATGTTGTCGACGTATGCTATTTCATGGATTAGCTACTACGTTCTATAAGCTAATCTACTACATAAAAAACTTCACGCCTATTGATCCCTGCAGGGGTAGGCAGAGTTATTTTATTTTATTTACAGAAAGCTTACGGCACTATACAACATAGTACATACAAAATTTAGATTGTCAAAGGCCAATTACAAGCCCTCACATAATATATGATAATGTATACCTACCGAAATAATACCCACATTTCGCCAACTATGTGAGTCTCCATGTATGATGGCAAGAGGCTACCTATTGCCATTTATCAGGCACGTAAGTCGCGGTATATTATTAAGTGGTAAAACAAGAATACTTCAGCCCATTTGATTCCTCATCACAGTGATAGATTAATTACCTGATTTCTGAACTAATATAGAATTAGTTCAGAAACCAACAACATTGGCATTGAATTGATATTTGTTTTTAGGAATGAATTTTTTGTTGATTTTAAACCAATAAATATATCAAGCAGCCTAAGGCCCGTGTTCACGAACACATAAACAGGCGATTATTATTTAACTGACGGTTTTTGACATTTTATCGCATGGTAGAATTGTCAAAACTGGCGGTTATCTTTTAATCGGTTGTTTTACGTGTTGGTGAACTCGGGCCAAGAGCTAAGATCCAGCTGAGTCTCCCTGAGACCGCCTCAGTTACCCATGTTTAACCAGACCATTGAGAAAGTTGCTTGGTTTCCGATATTGCAACCAAAGGACGAGTAAACGAAATTATATATAGATCGTACCGGAACAGAGTTTTAAAAATATGCTAATGGAATATGATATCATAAGACTTTATTGATTCATAGGAGAACCTATTAGTAGAAACAGTAATCGATAGGTACGGAGGCACACTATCAATAATTTAATTTTAGTACGGACAGTGTCCATATAAAACAGACACGCCATCAGAAGCCGTCAAGTGTGCTCAGGCCATTTTAAACCTAAATTCGAACGATATAAGGTGGAAACCGATGGTGGATTCCTACAGAAGTGTACAGGATCACGCGTTGTCCACAGTACCAGACGCCAAGGGCGAGTCAGTCGTAAAAATACTGAAGTAGAGCGCACATCTGATATAAGAACTACCTATAATATCTGACCAAATAAACATTGCATTTGAGCATGAAAGAAGATTGTGTTTAAGTTCACAGTCGGACTCGCATACAGACATACTTTTTTCTGACCCAGTGTCTGATATATTTTTCTTTGAATTTTTTTTTATGCTAGACAAGGAAGCTCTTGCCCTTCATCTCACCTGATGGTAAGTGACAATAAGGGCCAAAGATGGAATCGAGCTTCACCTGGAACCCTCAACCACAGAGGGGCTGGCTATCTTGTCACAATTGTCGGAACACAATAATGCTGTTAACATTATTAATATGGCGACAGATTTTTGATACGATGGTAGTAGTGCTAGTGCCAGGCGGACTTCAAAGAAGGGATCGAACCCGGGACATCTAGATCTTAATTCCGTATAGTTATAATATAAATAATACTTATACTCCCTTATTAAAATACATGCCCTAAAGTTAGTCACGGTTTAAATTGATGCTAACTCTGTCTTTCATTCTGCAAATAAAAGTGACAGCATCAGTTTTAAACTATGGTTAACATTAGTCTCTGTTTTATAATAAGGGGGTTAATGTTCAAATAAAATTCGAATAAAAAATACACACAGACACGGATAGGAATATTGCATTCAAATTATAGTACCGATCGATGGTGGGTGAAATGAAACAGATACTAAATTATTGCAAACCCTTCAATGTCCAGTCGTAACGTAGTAAATGGACGTAGGTATAGAAGCGGTAACTGTCTAAGCTGACCATTTCAACCTAAACTTTATCACCATTCATCAAGTTCCACTTTACTTTCACGAGGGTTGACGCGTTCAGTACAGTGCAAAATTCGTGACTGAGACGTATTCAGTCCACTGAACGATTCAATCAAGATAAACGTGTTACGTAAGTATGACTTGGTAAATAAACAAACATGTTAAGTAGTTATATAGTGAAACGAAGGTCAAGGCTAAGCCTTGCGATGTTCATAGTTTATGGGGTCGCTGTCATGTGCACCCCGTTCTAACCACCTCCGTGGTCCGCCCACCGTGGTTCGCCTACCGGAATTAAGATGCAGAGGTCCCGGGGTTCGATCCCCAGGGGGGTAAAAATTTGTACTCGGTTTAGTTGGGGGTAGGGCTTCTTCAAGTCCACCTGGTTAACTACCACCGTCATTTCAAAATCTGTCGCCATAATAATAATGTTAAGAGCCCTATTACAAATCTCACTCTTCTCATACTTAGACGGCCGGTGCATCGCATTTCGTAGTAATTTTATGCAGTTATGTTTATCGTGTTTATCGTGGGATAATAAATTCTTGCTTAAAAATTATAAAATCTCCTCATAAAGTAAAAATTATTTTAGTATAAATTTTGCTCAAAAATATTATTGTAGAAAGGAGATATTCACAGTTAACTTGTAGCTATTTTCGAAGTTTTTTTGTTTAGCATAAGATTATTTTTCTATATTATATCAATGATGTTTCAAAATTCCGAGGCCACTACGAACTATTCGAATATATTGCAGATAATCATCAGTATCATCACCCTGCCCTTATCTCATCCCATTTGGGGTAGGCAGTATGCCCCTCTCCACTTTCGCCTGTCACTCGTCATCTCCTCACCCACACCCATCACCTTCATAACATCCACCAATATAATTGATATAGCGATTCTAGTGGTGTTGCAGAGAGAAAAAAAGCGAGCACTTATTGGGGCGAAACACATTATTTTTTAATATCTACTCAAAGCATATGTAATTTAAACAAATATGACACCGAGAAAAATCCATCCCCCTTTTTAGTGGTCTTCCTCTACTTCGACATCCATCAACATTCATGTCCATAACTGTTTCACACTCACATTCATGGCATCCCTTCTCATTACATGTCCACACCAAGCTGCGCTTTCGTCAATCATACAAGGATAATATCTTCTTCTCCTTGCCCTTATACTACTCTAAGTACATCGTGTCTTCTTCTTTCACTCTCCTCTATGAGACGTGAGCTCAGCATGAACTCCACTGTTCCTCATACCATATTTCATGTAATCCATCCATCACTGTTTCGGTCTTCCTCTCATTCTAGGTCAATGCACATCCATACTTACCATACCTCTAGTTACGTAACATGCACCCGTCTTCATCACATGACTCATAAATTTTTCCATCATTAAAGCTACTTTCAAACTACCCCTGACGTACTCATTTCTAATCCTGTCTTTCCTAATCAACCATCTGAACATTCTTTTTTGCGCTGCATGTATTTCCTTCATCCCTCGCTTTCGTTGCCCAACACTCTGATCCATACAATACGACATATCGTATTGTATAGATACGTCATTCAAAGATATTATGCTGCCAGTAAAAATGTCGAGACATCGGAGGCGTTCGTAAAGTTCAGCAGAACATTAGACACGGTCGGTTTACCTCGTTATGTGCTATGAATTAGTGCCGTGGGGCTTCCGCGATTCGCTTCTCAATGTCACGGCTGCTACGTGATATATTTATACGCCATTATAAACGAGCACTCTATGGGAACGTACTGCCTACGAAGAAGTACTCTTACAAAGTAAAGGTCAATACGTACCTTGCTCTATTTACGGATTGCGTTAGACTTAGAAAAAATGATTCAGGTATATACCTTCAATAAGTAGTAATTGGCGGCGTGAATTAGTGTCTTTTTGGACTATGTACCTATTGAGTATTCATTGTTTGCTATTTATTATGTCTTCCATGCTGGCCTGGGAGCGAAAAAATAACGTAGAATGTGCCAGCCCCGATTCCTCCCATGAGTGGGTGACGTAAAAGTCGACTAAGGGAGGTTGCCCGGTGTAGACTAATAAGCACCTTGGGGCACCCGAACGGTGAAGGGCAAATCACCAACAACAGCATACCCTAAGAGGGTTGGTGTCAGGCAGGCGACCGGCTGTAAAACCTAGGCCAAAACAATGAGCAGTATGGATTGGAATGTTATCATCACAATCACTGTCTCCGTTCATCGGTATCTCGACATGGTCCGTTCCGTCTCTTTTCTATACATTCATACGTTACTAGCTACATTTGTTACATTTGCACGTATTGAAAACTAAATGATGATACAAACTTTTCAAACGTTTGCTACTACTAACGCCATCTAGTGGAGAAGCCGGGCACTAGTAGCTGTAAACAAAAGATGACGTCACGTGTCCGAGGCCGGGTTACGTCATCTACCGTTTAGTTAGAGTCACCATGGATGTAGTATAAAAACAAGGACTGACTACTAGAGCCGAAAATACGAGCATGAGACGTATAGAAGAAGTGGAGTTGTTCGTCCTCTTCTAATGACAATTGTCATATTATCAACTTTTGTCTGGGGGGCAATTGCATAAACGGGACAGAGAACTCCACCGTTGCTATCTCTCTCGGCTCGTTTTTTCTCTGATATAATTTGTTTTACAAAGTAAATATGTATACATACATATGTTTTTTTTTTGCTTTAACACTATTTTGACAGTGCTCAGTCCAGATTTATTAATATTACGTCCATGAGAGCCACACGCACACGCACGCAGGCCGCAGTATTAATACACAATACAAGTATAACAGTATTTATACAACAAAAGAAATATGTAATTTTGATTTTTAAGTATGGGTAGGTAGTTTATTTTACCTTGCTTGTCTTATTTGGTACAGGCGTGGAAGTTGGTACAACTTTTGTTTTTATTTTGGATGGTCTATTGAAGTCATTTAGGAAGTAGTTAATTTTCCCTACGTACTCAAAATCCAATATTATTAGCGAAACGTGGGTGCTAGTTCACCTTTGCCTACCCCTTCGGGGATATAGGCGTGATTTATGTATGTACTCAAAATGATTTACATAAATGAAACGCCACCATTCCCTTTAATTAACGCACTTAATTATTTTAAATTAAATACAAAATATAGAGCATTAAAAACCTAAAATGCTCGCAAAATTTCAAAAATACTTTAATAATAAAATAAATAAATAATCATTTATTTAAAATTTTATCTTTAAATAGTTCTGCTGAACAATTGGACAAATGGCGCTAGATTCGTTTTCCTATCCACCGTTCGTCGATATTATCTCGAGTTCCTACGTGCTTCGGAAGGCACGTTAAGCCCATGGTCCCGGCTGCATCTACAGTTGTTAATATCCACCAATATGGGTCAGTGTGGTGGGTTATGGCTCATTTTTCCATCTATCTATACGGAAGGCTTGTACCCCAGCAATGGGGATATTAAAGGGCTGTTGATGATGAAGATGGTGATACTACTGATATATTATACAGATAAATACAGCCAAAAATGAGACAGCTAATAAGTTGTCGCATATCTAAGGAAATAAATAGGAATGCGCGTTGCTCGTGTCGTTAAAAATTATGAAGATATTATTTGAATTAAGAGTCCCTTGAAGTAAGGAATAAGACCCTTAAGTTTCACCTTTAAAAAAAGGTCAATGCTGATATTTAATGCATTTCACAATATTATTATGATAGCTCTACTACATAATGGCGTTGACCGACATTAAAAAGGGACGCGTTACACCATGGCGGTACGTAATTTTTGTTTATTGTAATATCTCAAGTTTTGCTAGTCTTAATGTCAATTATTAGAGATTTTTCTAACATATTTATTACTGCACGGATAGTAAGCTTTGCTTCTGTATATCAAAGAAAGAAGACAGATAACTATTTAAATTTAGTAGTAGTTTTAAATAGGTACTGTAGAAAATATTATAAACTAGGATGATACTAACTAATGAAGTTTAAGGCAGTATACTGAATACTACATAGTCTACATACACATGTAAATCACGTTTATTTATCCCCAAAGGGTGAGGCAGAGGCATATCAACAACTACATTTCGTTAACTATATGGTCCGCCTCGCCATACTGACGCCATACTGTCTCGCCTATTGTCATCACGTAAATCGCAGTATCTTACAAAGTGACATAACAAGAACGCTGCTACCTATTTCTCAACATTGTTTTAAACCTTATCTATCTTGTAAGACACCTGCGGGAGAGATTGGGGATTGTATTATCTGAATATGATTGTAAAATATATATTCTGTTTGGACTAACTCTACATTATCTTTTTCTTAGTCTAATACGTAGGGATTCTTAACTAGTTGTTGCAATCCTAGGAGGCTACAGCCTATTGCGAATTGCGATTTACAGGACACGTATTCACTGACCATTCCCGATATTCTTATGCCGAAACAATACTTTTCTTTCATATTCAAAAGTATTCAGTTATTCTGCTTCTAATTATAATTCGATTTACAAAATTGTGGACACATCTTAAAATATAAACGGTGTCACTGTCACAAACTATTAAAAAAAAGTGACAACATCTGATTTAGCCCTTTATAGAGGGCAATGCAAGGAATTTATGTCATTAGTCCTAACCTTATTACAAATAACTAAGGTTAAAATTATGGTGGCTCTCCTGGAAACAATTCACTGCTCTAATCCCTGCAACTATGTTAACCATACCCTATAAAGGATTAATCACTTCTTAGAGGAAACATCTTAAACACTTTTTTGTGATAACACGGAAAAAATCTAGCATTGCGGAATCAAGTAGCCTGTGATAAAAAGTTAAAATTCCTTACCTCTACAATAAGGTTTAAAAAGTCTGAATCATAGTTTAATTTACCGCAAGCAGCACGGCGACATGTAACGCGCAGTGAATACCAAAAAAATACGCGTTTAGAATATTGCTCGAAGGTTTCGTGACTGCACGAGTACCTTTAATACAACGAAAGCCCTTTTCTAGCGAGTCGTTTGCCTACTTCTATCGCAATGAGTTCGTTGGCATGCAGGTTAAAAATACCAATGTGTGTGTTGTGTACCAACTAACAGAAGTACGTACTGTTAATTCAGGGAAAATGTATCGTAAACAATCGATTTTGATATACACAATTACAAATTGCACAAGTAGGAAGGAAAACTAGTTTAAATATATTAATAACTAGTGGGCGCCCGCGGCTTCGCTCGCGTTAATATCGTTTATTATATAGCCTATACCTTCCTCGATAAATGGACTATCCAACACAAAATTTTTTTTTTTATTTGAGACAGTAGTTCCTGAGATTAGCGTGTCCAACCAACCAAACAAACAAACTCTTCAGATTTATAATATTAGTATAGAAAACTGACATTTTACTGAGGAAAACCATGGTCATAGTCGTGTCAATTGTAAGAGTAGTTGTCAAAAATTGTTGTCAAAAACAGACAGGTGGCCAGCTATGAAAACGAATCTAGAATAAAGCAAGCCAAATTGTAGAGCACGGGCCTTACCACCAACTCTAAACGCGACTCAAATCCCACTGTCTAAGTGAGACAACGCTATAAGCCGAGTAGAGCGGCGCCGGCGTCCCGTTTTGTCACCCGCGTTTGGATCGTACTAACACTTTATAGTACGGCCCCAGAGCGAAATAATTCTGCACCAACCAAAAATAATTTTCAGTTTTACTGCTTACGCTACTTATACATACATACATACATAAATCACGCCTATATCCCCGAAGGGGTAGGCAGAGGTGAACTGGCACCCACGCTTTGCCAATTAATAGTTTATTATATTTACAAAAAAACAATTCGTCTGCATTAACATTTATAAATAAATTTGTTCCAAGTTCTTTCGAAACACTAAGAAAAAATAGATAATGGGCAAACGGCGTTTAATATGTAACAACCTATGTGAAACAAAAAATATTTCGTGTATGCGCCATTACAATAATTATGCGTTATTTCATAGCCTTCGGGCGTTTTTTTTATTGTTGAATAGCAGCAGTGTCTTTAGACATAAACAAAAACAACATATCTCCAGGGCGAGACACAAACGTTTGAGGCGTGTGCTTCCCCTCCTATCTCAAGACAATTAAAAAAAAACAATATACGCGTTGGATGAAAATTAAATCAGTACCAAAACACAGTTTAAACTTAAATTAATATTATTTTCACTTCTCATGCTCTGAAAGTGCTTATTTGTGCAGGATATAGGCTGCACAAAATCGAATTTTGTGCTCTAGAGCATTAACGTATCTATCTATCTCATAAATGTGTCTATATTAAGGCAAAGAAAATGAGCCATGCAGCCAAACACAATAAGAAACTCAGAGATAGAATTTGTTATTTTATAAAATGTTATGTTTGAATTTTAAGAAATGTTATGATAAACTACTGTTTTACTCTACTTGTTGTTTCCTTGCAATCGAAGTGAAAAGCAGAGTTTCTAAGTCGTCCACAAAACCATTTTTATCCTCGACATAACTATCAGCCCTCGCCTTCGGCTCGGGCTGCTAAAAGTCTCGGACAAAAATTAACTATTTCTTCATCTCTATCTGTCAAATGTTAAGGAGTGTTTAAAAACGAACTAGAACGATAAACGAAAAGAAGAAGACTGTAAGGCCCACTTCGAAGAGGCGAAAGAATCCGTCAAATATTTGACATAGAGTTAATTAAACCAGGGTTAGAAATGGCAATAGACAGTGTTTGATTTCCTGGCAAAATGTAAAATCATTTGTTGAGGAATATTCGAACGGTATATTTGCGACTTACATTTAAAATTATTACAATAATTATTGAATATACATTAGTAAGCGAAAAATAGTTCGAACACTAACCTAGTAACATGTTTCGTTGCTACTCGTATAGGAAAACAAATAACAATATTGATAAAACACAAATTACATTGCAATCAACGAGGTCTGGTTAATTATTATATCAAACCATGATCAAACAAATGTGTAATATAATTGATAATTTAATTGTATATCAACCAATTGAGCTAGATAAGTGATATAACAATTAATCACTTTCCACTTTAGTTCTTCTGCAATATGAAAATAATGATAATGATTTGAAGTCATTATCATTCTAGTTTTGCCGTGTGGTGACGGCAGAGTAGAATACAATTGTCACCACCCCAAATCTCTCCCGTGGGTGTCGTACAAGGCGACTAAGGATAAATCAGTGATGAGGAATGGGCAGCAGCGTTCCTCTTATACCACCTAGCAATAGCAATGTACTGCGACTTTTGTGCCCTGCCTGCCACCTGTTACATGGGACCTAACATAATTGGCGAGACGCGTGTGCTAGTTCACCTCTCCTTCGGATATAGGAAAGGCGCTTGCTTATAAAGTGCCTGTCAGAATTTGAATGGAAAAACGTCAATTTTGACAATACTTAAATTTAACATTTAATTACCTACTTATTGTCAAAATTGACGTTGTTCAGGATTCAATCTTTGAGTAGCGTTTCAGTATTTGGAGTAATGCTACTTACTTTGGGCTGGATGGCCTAGCTAGCTAGATGATTGTTGTGAGTGTAAGAAATATTTAATACGTGTATAAGTTTTAAAAATAGAACCAGTGATATAATCTGTACCTATGGCAAATCGCATACCCACCTACCTATAACCGACAAAACTGGTTCCTGTATAGTAAGATAACTCACACATGGACCCAGGAGGTCAAACTGGATTACATCACTCGATACCCACAGCTATCGAAAATATACAACCAAGGAGGCCGATCTCAATTTTTTCTTTAAAGTTTATTGTTCTTTGACTGTGTACAAAAAAGTTTTCACCTTCAGACGTAATTGGACCTCAAAAGGTCAGTTACATCGGTGCAAGGAAACAAAACAACTCTACATAGAGTTTTAATTTTATATCAATACGAGGCAAAAAATATAAATGGCTGTGATGAATCATCGTTAAATTAGTCAGCGTTTGGCTGAATTACGTACGAGAATAGCCATCGTTTGCCATATCCACGGTGAGCAAAATTAAAATTCTTGACGCAAGTTTATTAATAATTTTGGCAACGCGCCACCGACGCAGGCGCAGCCGGCCATGTGCATCTAACAAAACCAATAACAATAAATAAAGGCGCAGGCCTCCGCCTAAACAGGTAAACAAACCACAGAGTAGAAATTAAAGAAAAAATTAAAAAATACAAACCGAAAACTGCGAAGGCCGAAGAAATAAGTTTTGCGTGTCACTGTAACACTTTCAGTTTCTCAGAAAGCACTGTACGGGGCACTGGGGAACAATAAACACCTCCGATTCACTGTTACATCACCGAACATTTGCGAGAATTATTAACAAGTTCTCAAAACACTGACGAACAGAACTGGCGGGAAACGAGTTTGCGTTTAGATAGTCTGTGTGCGGGCGCGTCGTCGGGTTTTACGAATAAATAAATTGTGTTCTATGATATTCGAATTGGATTACGCTGATTGGTTAATTGACTTGCGTGCCGTGATAAGCGCTGGGACTGCTGAGAGGTCGCGGTAAGACTGCCCGCCCGCTATATCATTCACGCCGATTCACGTGCGTTTGCATGCAAAAACTCCTCTACATAGAACTCGCACTCTCTCAGAACACTGAAGCGTCACCGGCCGGGAATGCCGACACGTGGCGCAGCGGTTCTTAGCCCGAAAAAAAAAGTATTGGCAAAAAAAAACAGAGTGTTTGGCGCGTTTTAAATAAAGGTGCCAGTCAGATTTATTTTTGCTAATTAAAAATTGGTACAAAGTGGATTTTGTGCAGTGAAAGTGGTGTTATTTTGATGCACAAGCATCCGTGTTGATGTGCAATTATATAGAATCATTGAAAATAAGTCCTGTGATGTGTTTGATGTTGTGGTGAAAACCACTTAAAAAGTGGTTTTGCCCACTTCATCAGTCTCCATCATGAACTCTGTTACCATTCAATTCGCGCCAAGCACTCCCTAGATGCGTTTAAATATGTGACACCCATATTTTAACGTATAGTTAATTTCATTCATACATTTCACCCACTAATCATTTCATATTTGGTGTGTGGTGACATTGGCCGTGTGGTGACGGCAGAGTAGAATACAATTGTCACCACCCCAAATGTCTCCCGTGGGTGTCGTACAAGGCGACTAAGGATAAATCAATAATGGGCACTGAGCAGCAGCGTTCCTTCTAGCATATACCACCTAGCAATACTACCAATAGCAATGTACTGCGGTTTTTGTACCCGATAAATGGCAATAGGCTCGCCACCTATTACATGGGACCTAACATGGTTGGCGAAACGTGGGTGCTATTCACCTCTGCCTGCCCCTTTGGGGATATAGGCGTGATTTATGTATGTATGTAATTATTTCATGTGAATACAGGTAAAATATTATACTAAAGATATGGTTGTTTGGGCTAGATCCTTTGCCTTCCCTAAAATATAGGGAGAATTTAACAAAAAAAATAACAGAAGAGCAAACTCGGTGTCGGTAGAGCAAAAAGAAAAAGCCCAATATGATCAGGAGCTGTCAGCTGTGGCAGTGACGTGATTACTTCAAAAATACTTTGACTGAATAAAATAAAGATATGATTTTTTCGTTATTATTAAAAAATTAGTATAGAATAATTTCTTACATTTTTTACTACTATAAATTTAAAAATATTACCGTATTTAAACATTATTGAAATGGCCTGATAAAATAAGACGGTGTATTAAATAAACAAATGAATTTTTGCCGTTTCTGTAGCAAATTAGGGCTATGGTAATTTTATTTGTAACTTTAGACAGAAACATGTTTTTGAATGTCACCGATTATCGGAAAAACAGATGTTTTTAAATAACGTAATAATTGCATTAAAATTTATTTTTTAATAATTACTGATTTGACTACAATTTCTCTACCTGACATTATTTATGTTTTTTAAAGTTGAGAACAGGATTCCACGGCCGCAGCTCTACTCTTTTACCACAGCAATATACTGCGATTTACGTGCCCGAATGATGGCAATAGGCTCGACATCTACTAGGTGCCTCGAACCTAACGTAATTGGTAAAAAGTGGGTGTTTCTTAACCTCTGCCTTCTATGTTTTTTTTCTGTTAGTCTGGGAAGCTCTTGCCCTTAATCTCACCTGATGGTAAGTGACGATAAGGGCCGAAGATGGAATTAACAACAGAGGGGCTGGCTATTTTTTCACAATTGTCGAAACACATTAATGCTTTCAACATTATTATTATGGCGACAGATTTTGGTAAGATGGTGATAGTTAGCCAGGCGTACTTGAAAGAAGTCCTACCACCAACCAAACCAAGAACAAAATACCCATCTGGGGATCGAACCCGGGACCTCTGGATCTTAATTCCGGTGGGCGAACCGACCACGGAGGCGGCTAACGTATGTATTATTGCAGCGGATTATATTTTTGGCATTGTCGCTAAAAATAAACAACTATTTCAAACGGGATTAACTTTTGCAAATAGCAAGTCACACAAGAGGTTAGTTGGTGTTTTCGATTTCGCCTCGGCGATGTAATTTCAAAGTCTCGCAAACAATGGCATCAAGCCAACAGCTGACGTCTGTTGCCGTGGACTCTATACTATACCTATAATATCACAAATTCGCTATGATACATTGAAACTAGTAAAAATAGACGGTGAGGTCTCAAAAAAAAATTAAATTCTCCACTTTTTTACATAGTTTTGCAGCCCTCTTCTATAAAACTATATTTTTCCATAATAATCAATATTATTTATCCGTTAGGAGTATTTCTGTGGAATCTATAAATATCTTTTGGCTAATTTATGCTATTAACAACCCGGAAAGCCGAAGGATGCCTGGGTGTAGAAGAATCAAGGGTTATGCTGTTTGTACAAATAATCTAGTAGATATTGTAATAACATAGCAGAAAACATATCCACTAACTTTATTCTGCGTTGCTATACATCACAACTTAGGCGTTTCTACTATTCGTTGACATACATAGGTAGGTACATATGAATCATACGGTGTAGAGTACACAAACCGACTTTGTTTTAATACATACATACATAAATCACGCATATATCCCCGAAGGGGTAGGCAGAGGTGAACTAGCACCCACGTTTCGCCTATTTTGTTAAGTCCCATGTAATAAGTGGCGAGCCTATTGCCATTTATCGGGCACAAAAGTCGCAGTACATTGCTAGGTGGTATAAGAGGAACGCTGCTGCCCATTCCTCATAATTGATTTATCCTTAGTCGCCTTGTACGACACCCGCGGGAGAGATTTGCGGTGGTGACAATTTGTATTCTACTCTGCCGTCACCACACGGAATAAATCGTTTTAATATATTAAGGAAACAATCTCCAAATATGGCTGGACAGAGAGAGAATTCGGGGTGGCGAAGGCGAGTGTTGACATGTTGTGAAAGGATCCCGTAAACCTACACTTGGGTCACAAGTCCCAAACGCTGCTACTGACTTCCCCCTCTGCCACACTATGGACCCGGCACCCGCACGGTAAATCCATGGAATGCTAAGAGTTTAGTCTCTCATTGCACCGTGTCACACACTGATGACTGAGCAGTATACAATTTACACCACGCCCAATCCTCACGCGGGTGCCGTACAAGGCGACGAAGAGCTTACGGACAACGAGGAGTAATGGGCAGCAGAAATTAGCAATATTTCTACTGCGATTTAAGTGGCTGATGGATGGCATAGGCTCGCCACCTATTACATGAATAAATGGACTATCCATCACAAAAATAAATTTTCAATTTGAGCCAGCAGTTGCTGAGATTGGCGCGTTCAACCAACCAAACAAACTCTTATAGAACAGAGAGACATCAAGGTTGTTTACATTTTGTCTCACGCTATAATGACCGGAGTATAGATACAATTTTATGAATTAATACAACTGCAATATTGTTTACATACAAGCAATCTAAATCAAAGCATCGCGCTCTCTGGCACACTGACTTGTGACATGCATTGTGGAGATTAGATAGTCCAGGTTTGAACGTATTATTGTATTGTATTGCATCTATTATTAATACAACTAATAGATGAAGTGACAACGCTTATATTAATTTAAGGACTGTCTGGGATTTATGTTATCTTGGGAAAGTAGTTATTTGGGGGGGGGGGGGGGGGCTAAAATGATGTGGCTATATAGTTTTCGAGAGATTATCCGATACTTGAATGAAGCATGCAAACCGTGTGGTGACGGCAGAGTAGAATACCATTGTCACCACCCCAAATGTCTCCCGTGGGTGAATGAGGAATGGGCAGCAGCGTTCCTCAGAAACCACCTAGCAATTTACTGCGACTTTTGCGCCTGATAAATAGCAATAGCCTCCTATTACATGGGACGTAACATAATTGGCGAAACGTGGGTGCTATTCACCTCTGCCTACCCTATCGGGGATATAGGCGTGATTTATGTATGGTATGTATGAATGAAGCATAAATACTATCAAGGGTAGGTTAGATGGATATTTACAACCACGTTTCACTACGAAAGACCCAAGTTTTACCGAAAACTGCATCTCCAACCAACCAATTGTCAACCTCAACATAATTGCCGTAAATCACAAAATCGATAGAGAACATTTTATATTGTGTGCTAACCTGATGTACCTAGTATCTATCGTCTGTACGCGGGTTAGTTTCAGTCGTATTCAGATTACAGACAAGGCTGTAACCGCTTACGAGCGCATAAAACGTCATTCGACGCGGATTACAAATAATCTTTGTTGTTGCTCTGTTCGTTACCTACTTACGACTAAGCGGTGTTATTTTAGCCAGTATTTGCCATA
Organism: Cataclysta lemnata; assembly: GCA_963931975.1. Taxonomy (NCBI): domain Eukaryota; kingdom Metazoa; phylum Arthropoda; class Insecta; order Lepidoptera; family Crambidae; genus Cataclysta; species Cataclysta lemnata. The sequence continues at coordinate 4,799,267 of OZ008363.1, forward strand.
CTAATAAACTAGATCTGTGTTGCTATCCACTCGCGATACCACATAAATAAAGCAACTACAAACTGTTACATTTTTTACAAGTAATTTTACTTTACAGTAATTTTACTGTAAAGTAAAATTACTTTAAATATGTATTTACATATCTCTAGTGTTTTTATATATGTAAAAATTGTCAGCTCGGAAGATTGTATATCTCAGTATATCTGTTTCTTCCTTCTGCTGGCATGTGGGCGAAAAAACAACGTAGAATGTGCCAGTCCCGACTCACCCTAGAGGTGTCGTAAAAGTCGACTAAGGAAGATTGACCGGTGTAGACCAATAAGCACCTTGGAGCACCCGAATGGTGGAGTACAAACCACCAACAACAGCATACCCAAAGAGGGTTGGTGACAGGCAGGCGGCCAACTGTAAAACCTTGAGCACTATGGATTGGATGGAATGTTATCAACCTAATCACTCTCTCCGTCTCTCGACATGGTCCTTTCCGTCTCTTTTCTATACATCATTCATCACTAGCACCTTTCCGGTGTGATGGGTGATATGAATCAAAAGGGAGTGGATGGCTTGATGGCGTCTGACCGATATAAATGGAACAGGAAGCATATCGCGCTGATAAACTGGAAACAGGGTAGAAAGAAGGAGGCTTCAATTACTTTCTATAAGATCTAACTAAGAAACAGTCACGATGGGACTGGCATGTAATTATATTTACAAAAGTCCCTAAAAATAATAAAGAGAAAAAAATATATATATTTCTAACCGAATCGGTTACGGTACGTCCCAGTTTAACCAATGTACAAATTGCCCACTTATAATATCAAAGTAACTAGCATCTATCTAAGAAGCATCGTTGAATCAACAAATGACATCGGTTTCAGATACAATGTTAGATTAGACTATTACCTATGAATTATGCATAAGATATTGTCGTCTACAATAAAATGGTGGTTAAAGATTTGCGTACAATGGACATTCAAAAACGGACGAACAGACACACTTAAGAACCGCCCTATAGATTCCTTTTGGCTATATCACTCGATTAAATCAATTATATAATGTGTGACATAATAGAAAGGAGCTCACGATTGAGTGAACTAAGTACCTAATGTTTGCTAAGGATGGGTGACCAAAGTCATTTCATTAGAGGTCTTCTGTGCTTCAGAGGGCACGTTAAGCCGTTGGTCCCGTTAGCATCTGCAGTCGTAAACTCTCGAATACCAAGTAAGCTACGTAAATTAACACCCACGTTTCGCCAAATACGTTAGTTAGGTTCCATGTTATAGGTGTATAGAGCCTATTGCTATCCATCGGGCACATAAATTGCAGTATACTGCCAGTTGGTATAAGAGAAACGCTGCTGCTCACTGCCCATTACGCATCGCTGTAATTACCTATTAGCCAGCCTATTGCCATCCATCGGGCATGTAAAACGCAGTATACCTACGTGTATTGCTAGGTGGTATAAGAGGAAAGCTGCTGCTCGCAGTCTTAACCCTAAGTCGCCTTGTACGACACACGCGAGAGAGATGGAGTCGTGATAATTGTAATCTGCTCTGCCACCACTATACGGCCACAAGGTCCTTCTTCTTTTTCTTCATATTCCTCAGAACTAAGTCATTCTACTTATATTCTTCAATCCGTAACATTATTAACTTGAAAACCTATCGCAGCGTATACGTGGGCGGTCGATTTCCTCGTCTATAGAAAAAGTATCTTTACGTCACTTCTAAAGAGAAGGCCTTACGATATTTACCGGACTATTTAGTTTTATTATTAGATAGTGAATCAGAAAGCAAAGTTCACAATGACGCCCACTTAACTACTATGAATCACAGTTTTGCAGATATCCCTATATTATTTGCACAATACAAACCAATATTATGGTCAAGACTTGAATCAGGTATGGAATCCTACTATTTATGTTCTATACATTTATTCATCACTACCACCTTTACGGTGTGAAGGATGATATGAATCAAAAGGTAGTGGATGGAGAGGAAACAAACTACACCTACCCCAGGCAGACGGGGAGCAGGGAGAAGAAGAAATCTTACGAGAACAGTTAAAAACCTATGAATCAAATATGCATTCTAAGAAGTTGCATCTCAGAATTTACTTCTATTTTAGAAAATTTCTCAACATTTTAAGGCGCGCTCGCAAATTAAGCAAATTGTTCTGTTTACAATGACGATTAAAATAAAAACAACAATAAAAATTGTCACCATCCCAAATCTCTCCCGAGGGTGTCGTACAAGGCGACTAAGGATAAATCAGTGATGAGGAATGGGCAGCAGCGTTCCTCTTATACTACCGTCCTGACAATGTACTGCGACTTTTGTGCCCGATAAATGGCAATAGGCTCGCCACCTATTACATGGGACTTAACATAATTGGCGAAACGCGGGTGAGAATTCACCTCTGCCTACCCCTTCGGGGATATGGGCGTGATTTATGTATGTATGTATGTATAAAATAAAAATTTTGTAAGTACAAAACGTGCTGCATAGCATATACTCTTACTTTTGCACATATTCCCCATTACCTTTTCATTCTCAGTTGCATGGAAGAGATTACTTTTCAGCAATAAGTCCGCCTTTTGTACTCTTTTTCTCCTTATTTTTAATTTCTTTTTTGTGTGTGTGCAAGAAAGAATATTTTATTATTTAATTTTACAACTGAAACAGTTAAACAATACCGTAGGAAGGTCACACACCTTATCAGTAACCTTGACTTTACACAACCCTCGAGTAATCAGATCTAACAAACAATTGTGTGTGGCTACCCAAAGCCCTATAATTAGCCAAACCGTCAGCCCAAATTAGACCCTAAATACCAATCGCTAAGCCCAAAATCGCTTGCGGGAACCGTTCAGTCACGTGATTACGGAAATTCGTAAATAGCTAATTTCATAACTACAACGTTAGCTACGTTGTAGTTATGAAATACGCGGATTATGAATCGATCCAATGAGGTTGTATGTGTATACTTAGTAGAAAATTTGATTTATTATTAGTAAGTACTGTCAACAACGCATTAACCACTTACAGGCCGAAATCTCGAGTTCAAAGGTGCGGTTGTTCCTTGTACATGGAATACATACAATATACCCAGAGTACCTATACACAATAAATAAAGTCCTTTCCGTCTCTTTTTTCCCGATATGGTTCTTCGTGTCTTTCTTCAATAACCAAAATATTCATTCATCACTTTCCTCCGGTGTGACGGATGATATGAATTAAAAGGGAAAAGGTGGCTTCATGACACCGAACGATATTAATGGAAGAGGAATGAATAGGTATAGTAGCCCGGCTAACATGACCACCAAAACACGATATGATAAAGCCGTTTATCGCTTAGAACTGTCCCAAATCCATTGCTGTTGGACAGTTCAAAGCGATAAATGGTGATATCATATCCTGTTTCGGTGGTCATGCTGGCCAGGCTGATGGAGTGGAAATAGGGCAGGAAGAATAAAGAAATGAACCTGTTGACCATGGTACGTTTTGAGATGTCAACGTTAAGGTAGGTATCGTCACTAATGACTAATAACTTGTAATGATACAAAGATTTTGGCGGTTAGAAAAAGTTGAAAAAATTATGGTCTTGATGCCACAATTTTTTCAACTTTTTCTAACCGCCAAAATCTTTGTACTAATTTTTCTAACATTGCATTTATATAATGTTAAAATTAAAATCGAGTAACTTGTTATGATACTTACTACTACTTTGTAATTTCTACTCTTGTGTACTGTGTGAAATTGTACAACCAATATATGCCAAGCGCAGTATGTTGGCGGTCGTCCAGTTTCCAATTTATGCACGCTTTGACGGATATCATTAAATACGGTTGCGCAACTCGAGTGTTTTTAGATCAAAGATCTGCCCAGACTTCACTTGGTTTACGTTTGATATTATGTTTTTTGATAGTAGGTAATATTTATTCGGCAAGCCATTTTTATGAAAATTTGTTTACAACTATTCTTATAATAATAAATGTAAGGTACTCATTCATCACTGGCACTTTTCCGGTGTGATGGGTGATATGAATCAAAAGGAAGTGGATGGCTTGGTGTCTGACCGATATTAATGAAAGAGGAAACATACTGCGCCGACCCAAGTAAATGGGGAACAGGGCTGGAATAAGAAGAATAAATGAAAGGTAGCTAATATTCCTTAAACACACATTGGCACATAGATTCACCAACTGTCGAGGAAATAAAAGAAATTGTCGCCGTTTTGCCTGAAAATATTTGCCGATTAGATTGTGAAGGGGCCCCGTAAACCTACACTTGGGTCACAAGTCCCAAGCGCTGCCACTGAATCCCCTCCCTGCCACACGTTGGGCCCGGCACCCGCACGGTGAATCCATGGAAGTTTTCGTATCATTTATCGTCTTTCACTTTTCAACTTTGCTATCTCCCCGAGGGAGTTTCTCTGCCGTGGAGAGCCTCGTAAGGCTCTACGGATCGGAGCTTAAAAATCCTTCCACTACACGGCACACCTGAGCCGAGGTCTGCGCCTTTAGAGGCACCCTCAGGCCTGCCGATCCAAGCTCCGACTCGGGCGCCCTGAGAGGCTCTCCGCGGCAGTATATCTCCGCCGGACGCCTGCTGTGGAGGCCCCCTCACAGGGAGTGCTCGACTGCAAGGCTTGAGGACACGTTTGTCTTTAGGACAAGGTCTCCGCCTTTCCCAAAAAATCCGGTAGATGCTGTAAAGGCCTCTCGGCAAACAGCCATCTTTCAAATAATAAAGAATAAAAGCTTAGAAATAGACTCACCGGTATCACCAGCTGCCTGGCTGAGCGTGTTCTCTGTGACGGGGCGAAGCGCCTCTACCGCGCTGATGTACCCGAGCCGGTCTGCAATAGCGCAAGCTGTCTGTCCGTTCTGCACATAGAAAATGAACATTGAACATATTTTACTTACTTTCACACCTATCACCTTGGCGCACTCGGCCTGTGATTGCGTTAACTATGCGATGTTCACTAAATAAATAAATATATCTTACACTCACAGCTATCATCTAGCCCAAAGTAAGTAGCCTAAGCACTTGTGTTATGGATACTAGATGACGGACATATTTTTAATATAATTATGTATATAAATGTTGAAAATATACTACATAAACATATACACAACCATGACTCGGAAACAAACATTTGTGGTCATAACAAAGTTTGCCCCTACCAGGATTCGAACCCGGGACCTCTTGGCCAATACCCAGCAATCTGAGCATTCGACCAAGGCGGTCGTCCCTAAGGCCGGTCAGTGGATGAGTGACCAAAAATTTACTATTTCAGATTTCTAGGTGCTTCGGAAGGCCGTTGGTTTTGGCTGCATCTGCAGGCGTTAATATCCAGCAATCCGCACTGGGCTAGCGTGGCGGCTTATGGCCCAAAACGCCGAGTATTGCCTTTTGAATGACTTTAGAGCTTTCAAATATGGAACACTAATTTATGAGATGCAGAATGAAAAGGTTTCTCACGGTAATTTTAGTATTTTCATGATTAAGAATTGTTCAAAGAAAAGTTAGCCAGTAACTTCGATAAACTCTGCCCTTGTTGAGCAAGGTGAGCTTTATTGGATCACAAGTAGTAATGATGATTTTTCTTTCACACTGTCAATACTCATGAGATAGCGTTCTGCCTTACTGTTTTGCCCTCGCCTCGTGTGAAACAGGCATAAAGGGCGTCAAGCGACAGAGATTTATCTGCTTGACGGTGCTCGAACCGAATTCTGGTTTAAGCGGTAACATAAAATAGAAAAATAAAACCAAAGCGCACTTAAAATTCACCAAACTCGAACACTATTGTTCTGTTTCTACATTGTTATTTGCTGTGAAAGACCCATGGACGTAATATTAATATATCAGGATTGAGCACTGTCAAAATAGTGTTCTAATAAAACAAACATATGCTTTTCGCAATTGCCCCAAAAAGTTGACATGACAATTGTCATTGACAATAAATTGGGAGACCCCGTCTCCCCGTGACCACGGCCGCTGTAAAGTGATCGAAACGTCGGGTTAAATAACAATGCCAAACACCTAAATATACGCGAGTCTAATCCGTAAAATAAATAAATTAGCCGTGTGGTGACGGCAGAGTAGAATACAATTGTCACCACCCCAAATCTCTCCCGTGGGTGTCGTACAAGGCGACTAAGGATAAATCATTGATGAGGAATGGGCAGCAGCGTTCCTCTTATACCTACCACCTAGCAAAGTACTGCGACTTTTGACATATTTGGCGAAACGTGGGTGCTAGTTCACCTCTGCCTACCCCTTCGGGGATATAGGCATGATTTATGTATGTATGTATGTATGTAATCCGTAAAAGTTGTTTTATTTCAAATGTGTAATGCTCGTGCAAATATAAGAAAACATTATGACAATTGTCATTGGAAGAGGACGAACAAACCCCGCTTCTATACGTCTCACTCGGCTCGTAGTTTCGGCGCTAGTGCTCAGTCCTGTTTTTATACTACGTACATGGAAACAACTTACGGCTGACAACGCGTTCGGGTCCGCATTGTTTTTGAGTAGTAGCTGGATAATGAGTGTGTGGCCTTGCTGTGCCGCCTGGTGGAGAGGCGTGAACCTAAACAGAAGATCGTCATTTGTGGCTATAGAACATGCAAGGTCGTCTAGGATAACGGTCTTTATTTTTTTGGACCATCAACAGATATATAGTCTGTATCATCGAACTTGTCTTAATTGGTAAACACTCTTGGTACAACTTTTTTTTTAAACACCTATTTAAAATAAAATAATAACAAAGTCAATAATCTATTACAATAAATCCAGACTAAAACCTATTGAATCTTTTTTAGTTAGTTATCAGTTGATTTTAATGTTGCATTTTCAATAAAAAGGTGTGCCAAGATTGTTTACCAAAATAAGACTAGATAGATGATACAGACTATACACAGATTTTATGTTAAACATTAAAAACTTCCCATGTTAAACTGTATGCAGCTCCAATTACAGACGGCCCCGTCATACACCAGTAATTGAGCCTTTTGCTACCTTGCATTTCACATTTTAGGGGTTTCTATAAATGTTACTTTGAAAAATACACCAACGTGCATACACAAATCACGCTTATTTATCCCCAATATCATGTGCCGTGTTGTGACGGCAGAGCAGAATACAATTGTCACCACTGCCATCACCAGTTTTACAAGACGACTAAGGGTTAAGACAGCAATGAGTAATAGGTAGCACTGTTCCTCTTATGCAATAATGCAACTAGCAATGTACTGAGATTTCCGTGCCCGTTATATAGCAATAGGCTCGACACCTATTTCACGGGTCCGTATCTAATTGGCAAAACGTGGGTGTTAATTCTGATATAGGCGTGATTTATGTATGTTTCATCTGGAACCCTCTGTGTTTGAGGGTTCCAGGTGAAGCTAGATTTCATCTTCGGCCCCTAACGTCACTTACCATCAGGTGAGATGAAGGTCAAGAGCTTCCCTGTCTAGCATTAAAAATAAATGTATTTATGTAAAATTAGTTTAAAAAATTTAAAATTACCCATGGGCCGCCCTAGCAGCGACATCAGCGTTAGACTCGATGAGGGCCTTAGCGGCGGCATGGTGCCCATGGTGGGCCGCCGCATGCAGCGGGGTGTACCCATCGCGGGTCCTCGCATTGCAGAGACCCCCAGCAGTCACCAGAGACTTGAGAACAGCTGTACGGCCTTCGGAGGCTGCCAGATGCACTGGTGTCAGGCCTGGCAAAGATTCTTTATAAGTCACGCTAATTGCAGAGACCCCCAGCAGTCACCAGAGACTTGAGAACAGATGTACGGCCTTCGGAGGCTGTCAGATGCACTGAGTGAGATGTATAATTGTAAAAAAGTGAAGTCATCGTCTCCCTCCCTTGTTCAGTTTATAGAGGCATACCCATGTATGCCAGTATTAACTGAACGGAGGAGCTCGCTAGCGCAGTGGCATAGCACGCTTGGCCTACGATTGCGTAAATTAAGCAATGTTCGCTAAGGCCGGCCGGTCACCCATCCAATTGGATGGGTGACCAAAATATAAATTAACTCTAGCTCCTCTGTGCTTCGGAAAGCACGACAAGCAGGTGGTCCCGGCTGCGTTTGTAGCCGTTAATACCCACCAATCCGCACTGGGGCAGTGGTGGGTAGTCCAATTCTCCCTATAATCTTGTCCCAGCAGTGGGAACATTAAAATGCTGGCTGGATTATGGCTTCATAATACCACGCTTAGGTCAAAGTCAAGTCAAGTTTCAACCATGCTGATTAAGGAGCGAAAAACTAACATAGAAAGTGCTACATCCGACTCATTTCCAGGGGGTCGTAAATTCGACAAAGGGACAGCGGTGTAGTCCAACAAGCACCTTGGAGCAACTGAATGGTAAAACAAAATTTCAAAGATGCGGAATTGAGTAATCCCGCATATCAATCCCGCGGGATTGCAATCCCTAATCTCAATTGTTTCAAAGTTAGGCTGGTGATCAAATTACCATTGTTAGCAGGTACGTTGACGTCGGCCCCTCGTTCGATGAGCATCTCCACGCAGTCTTCGTGCCCCTCTTGCGACGCCATGTGCAGTGGTGTGAACCCTGCCTTTGACTTCACTCCGGGATCAGCGTCTGGTAACGATATTATTCCTACATACATACGTCACGCCTTTCTCCCACAGGGGTAGGCAGAGATCACTTCTTTCCACTTGCTACGATCCTTACATACTTGTTTCGCTTCATCCAATCTCATCAATCTCTTCATGCATGCCCGTTGGTTTCGGGTACTCTTGACCTGGCCCTTTTTCAATAGACTTTCAATTTGATTATGAAAGATCCGCCTAGGCCTTCCCCTTCCCATTTCTCCATTCACTTTCGCCATATAAATCCTTTGTCATTCTCTATTATTTCTCAATTAAATTTAACCCTTACGGCGAGTCCCAAATAGTCCCAATATCCTATCAACAGTTGAAGATAATAATAATAATAATAAATATTTTTTACACTCACACCTATCATCTAGCCCAAAGTAAGTAGCCTAAGCACTTGTGTTAAGGATACTAGATGACGGACATATTTTTAATATAATTATGAATATGAATGTTGAAAATATACTACATAAACATATACACAACCATGACTCGGGAACAAACATTTGTGGTCATCACAAAGTTTGCCACTACCAGGATTCGAACCCGGGACCTCTTGGCCAATACCCAGCGATCTGAGCATTCAACCAAGGCGGCCGTAAAAGAAGAAGATAGACGTACTAGTTGCTTAGCAAACTCTGTTATTTATCGTAATTTAACAAAAAATGCCAGGCAACTCAACTTTAGTAAGCATACTTTTAACTGTATTGGGACCCGCCGTTAGAAGGGCAGTGGTAAAGTAGTTGCTACCATAATTTGAATCTTGAAGCATTGTAATAAGGTTTAAAACCATTGAAAAAATTTATTATATTAAAGAGATTTACGAAGAACATTATCATTTTATCCAGTGCATTTAGCAGAATCAACAAAAAATAAATAGACTAGTCAAAGTGTCAAAGCGACAAATTCCTGTGGATACCCACAGGTAGTAGTTTTTGATATGATGAATGAATGATTTTCAATGTAATGTTTATTTTAGGCACTCTTAAAAACTCGTGATTGTACAGTATAATAATGACTGAAAACAGTGTCTTGATAGGATATAAGTGATTTGACAACATGGTAGTGTCTAGAATTCTAGATAAAATATACGTGATTTGACAACATGGTAGTGTCTAAAATTCTAGATAGAATATACGTGATTGGACAAAGGAGTGTCTGGGTATATACGTCTTTGGACAAAATAGTAGTACTACAGTGGTAGTGTCTGGATAGGATAAATGTGGTTGGTCAATGTAGTAGTGTCTGGATAAGATACAGATGATTGGACAGTGGTAGTGTCTGGATAGGATAAACGTGACTGGACAAAGATGTCTGCGTGGACAATACATTGTCCAGTAAGACACATGACAATAAACTAAGGGCCTGTTCCACCATCGACGGGTAAGTTCTGGATAGCTTACTTGGCGGATCGTTTGACAGTTGTAATATGGAATATATGTCAATTGAACTGCCAAGTTGAAAAGTAAAGTTATCCGGAACTTCCCGGCGCTTGTGAAACAGGCCCCAAATGGCTTAATCTTACCGTGTTCAAGCAGAGCGAAGGCTATGTCCGGGTGGTTGTGCCGACATGCGATGTGCAGCGCGGAGTGGCCATTCTTAGCCAGGGAGTGGGGCGACGCGCCTACGACAACGAAGCTGTAGTTTACTTACTATTTTTACACACACATACATACATAAATCACGCCTGTATCCCCGAAAGGGTAGGCGGAGGTGAATTTACACCCACGTTTCGCCAATTGGGTTAGGTAAGCCCAGCCCGCCTAGCATGACCACCGAAACACGATACGATAAAGCGATTTATAGCAGTTAACTGTTAAACTCCATAGATTTATGACAGTTCAAAGCGAAAAATGACTATATCATATCGTGTTTCGGTGGTCATGCTAGCCGGGCTGATCTTAAATATTAAAATAAAATCTGATATTCAACAACCATTCCTAGAACTGGTCTCCATCTAACATGCAGGTTACGGGAATTCAAGAAGAATAGGTTCTCTTTTGCGTGTGTGTGTGTGTTTTAGAAGTGCTAAATCGGTCACAAGTATTAGGCTGCTCAAATCACACATCTCATCCGCTCCGCAATATCATTGGTCAATTTTTGTAAGTCTCAGCTCAGCTCCGCTTCTACGAAAACGCAGCCTTAGTGACAAATTAACATTACTATAATAGCAATAAATTGAAATCCTTCCCAGAATGTTTTCTTATATTTGCACGAGCACTACACATTTGAAATAAAACAACTTTTACGGATAAGACTCGCGTATACGCGAGTCTTATCCGTAAAAGTTGTTTTATCCTTCCCAGACTTTAATTTCAAACGTTTCGATATTCTTCCTATGGCGATATAAATACCCCACAACCCCGTACCTTTGTCTAGCAAAAGAAGAGCTATATCCGGGTGCCCGTAATACGTAGCCATGTGCAGCGGTGTTATGTGGCTCTTGCCAGGCGCGTCGGGCTGAGCGCCCCGCGATAGCAGAAGCCTAGCCACGCCGATATCGCCGTACTTAGCGGCCAGGTGCAGTGGAGTGAAGCCTTTACGGGTCTCCGCCTCAATGGGAGCGTTGTGGTCGAGTAGTATGGATGCCACTTCTTCTTTGCCTAAGGAGATACATAAATAAATGACGCTTTTATCAGTCGTAGTAGGTAATAAATTATTATGATACATACATAAAACACGTCTTTCTCCCCTAAGGGGTAGGACGAGGTCTCATGTAATAGGTGCGAGCCTATTGGCATTTACCGGTATCTTTGACCCAGAAACGCTGCTGCCCATTCCTTGCTCATGGTGATCTAATATGTGTCAGCAAATCAGTTGTCAGCAATCATTCGACGGCTGGTTTGTTCGAATGGTCGCTGGCTCTTGGCCAAGAGGTCCCGGGTTCGTAACCATACATACATACATACATAAATCACGCCTATATCCCCGAAAGGGTAGGCAGAGGTGAAAAAGCACCCACATTTCGCCAATTATGTTAGGTACCATGCACAAATGTCGCAGTACATTGCAAGGTGATATAAGAGGAACGCTGCTGCCCATTCCTCACGACTGATTTATCCTTAGTCGCCTTGTACGACACCCACGGGAGAGATTTGGGGTGGTGACAATTGTATTCTACTCTGCCGTCACCACACGGCGGTTCGTAACCAGGTAGGGGCAAATGTTGGTTGTGATGAACACAGGCACCTTGTATCCGTAACTCAAGTGCTTAGGATAGATAATAGGTGTGAGTGTAAGGCTTGACTTCACCAAAACGTAAAACAAGCTATTTAAAAAAAGACCGTCAGTTTTTGACAGTTCTTCCTTACAATATTACTTGTATTGCGATTTAGGCTCGAGTTCACCAACACTTAAACGGGAAATTATCATATAACCGTCAGTTTTTGACATTTCACTGTATGAAAGAACTGTCAAAAACAGACTCTCTGGTCTCTCGTTACTAAGGCCCGAGTCATCGAAATATTTATTTTCAATCAATGTAGTCATCAAAGTCCAACCTTCTTTAGCAGCAATGTGCAGTGGCGTGTAATGGTCCTTCGTGGCAGAGGCGACGTCGGCGCCGTGTTGCAGCAACAGCGCGGCGATGTCGCCGTGGCCGAGCCGCGCCGCGACGTGCAGCGGCGTCTGTTCCTCGCGGGCGCGGGCGTCGACCTGGCAACAAAACCCGCACACTATAAGTTTCACACATCAATAAATAAAAACAGTATACAGGGTGGAAAGTTGAGATGAGGCATTAAGGGCAGCTACCAGATCCCTTGCTGCCACGCGAAAATAGTCTAAGGAGACCTTTCCCAATTTTTTGAGTGATTATGAATTTTATTGACATTCACAGATTTTTTATAAAATTTACAGTTAGCGATAAAATCGTTATAATTGAGATATTTTTGTTTTGATGCCATTCCATCCTATTCCTATAGAGGATTAAAACACTTTTTGAGACCAACTGAGGTTGGAGTACTAGAACAACCACAAATCAAAGAAAATGTATTCAATACATTTTAGTAGGGTAAAGGCAAAATGGAATTACCTTAAGCTTAAAGATCATTAATTTTTATCGGGATGGCTTCCATTAGGACATTAAAAATGAGAAAAGTCGGTATTCTTACAAATAAAAAATACTTCATAATGGTAAATACGAATAAGTACAATTAATTGGTACCCCTCTGGGGATTGACTTGGGGACTAGTCACTAGACCACGGAGGTGGCATTACGAACCGAAACCACCTTCTCCTGTCTCCCCTTCTCACCTTGGCATTGTTCCTCAACAATACCCTCACCAAATTCGCCTGATGCGCCCGCGCAGCGAGATGCCGCGGGCGGTGGCGGCGTCCGCCTCCGCGTCGCAGATAAGCTACTGTTCTGGGTATACTGTGGTATTAAAAACCAAAATCAACTTCTCCTACTCACGTTGGCATTGTTCATTGTTCAGTAACACCCTCACCTCGGAACAGAGGCGGCATTACGAACCAAAAACACCTTTCTAACCACCAAAATCTTTGTACGAAAGCACCTCCTCCACCAAAATCTTTGTACGAAACCACCTTCTCTTTCCCACCTATTACTTGGCGTTGTTCAAACCACCTTCTCCTGTCTCCCCTTCTTACCGCACCGAATCCGTCTGATGCGCCCGCGCAGCCAGATGCACCGTGGTCTCGACAGCAACTCTCCTACAGGCCGCAAATAAGATACTGTTCTGGGTATACTATTGGATTACGAACCGAAAACAACTTCTCCTATCTCCCTCCTTCTCGCCTTAGCGTTGTTCCTAAGCAACACCCGCAGCAGATCCGTCTTCTCCTCTCTTCCTTACCTTGGCGTTGTTCCAAAGTAGCACCAGGGCCCGTAGCCAAGTGGCAATCATTTCATAACGATAACGTGTCTAAGTTCGTCACGATCGGCCATATTACTTTGGTTTGTACAACGCCTTAGCTTGCGCCACCAACATAACTAGGGACTTACGAAGAAAATTTTGGTCACGTGATTTCACGACGACTTACGTCAATTCCCATCCATACATTTTGCTTTATCGAACTTCGTTAGCTTTGTCTAACATACTTTGTCAGGTCCGTCTTCTCCTATCTCTCTTCCTCACCTTGCCGTTGTTCTAAACCACCTTCTCCTATCTCCCTTTCTCAGCCTTTCTCACCTTAGCGTTGTTCCTTAGAAGAACCCGCACCAGATCCGTCTGGTGCGCCCTCGCAGCGAGATGCAGCGGGGTCTCCCCGCGGGCGGTGGCGGCGTCGGCCTCCGCCCCCGCGCCCACCAACACCAGCGCGATGTTCATGCAGCCCATGAACGAGGCGACGTGCAGGGGCGTCAGGCCGGACTCCGTGGTAGCCGATTTGCCTGCGCACGCGTTGGGGACAAACGATTTAGGGAGACACACGATTACTGTGTGACGGTGATGATTGTACGATTTTTATTTGAATACTAGCTGTGCCCGCGACTTCGTTCGCGTGGAATTCGGAAAATAACAATAGGTCGTACGTAGGTGGTTAAGGATTTAAATCATGTTGTCTCACACCCCGTTGGAGCTTAATACCTATTAGGTAGGTAGGTAGTTCTGATCTTGAAGGCGGACTGACATATGGGCGATTTAGTATCTGTCTGTTGGGCACCTCTGAAGTGACTTGATCACAGACCTTTTCTCGACAGCATCGAAGGCTTTCTAATAGTCTACAAACACAAAACATGCCGCCCGCCTTGGATATTTCATAAGCGCGCGAAGTACTTGATGACTATTTTGTTGCAAAGCTATTTTAAAACAACTAAACCTCATAAGATATTCATTGAAATCTCAGTAACTATTGACTCCAATTGATTTTTTTTTGTGTAACTTAGTCCATTTATCGAGGAAGGCTAAAAGGATATACATACATAAATCACGCCTATATCCCCGAAGGGGTAGGCAGAGGTGAACTAGCACCCACGATTTGCCAATTATGTTTGGTCCCATATAATAGGTGGCGAGCCTATTGCCATTTATCGGGCGCGAAAGTCGCAGTACATTGCTAGGTGGTATAACAGGAACGCTGCTGCCCATTCCTCATCACTAATTTATCCTTAATCGTCTTGTACGACACCCACGGGAGAGATTTGGGGTAGTGACAATTGTATTCTACCCTGCCGTCACCACACGGCAGAGTAGGAAGGCTATAGGCATTTATATTAGTATATATATAATAACCGACATTAACGCGAACGAAGCCGCGGGCGACCACTAGTATATTATAAATATGTAAGAGAAGAAGAAGAACTCACTGGCGCCATATTTGAGGAGCAGCTCGACGACCTTCAGTCTGTTCTTTTTGCAAGCGATGTGTAGCGGGGTGAACCCGTTCAAGGCACGGGCGTTCGCGTCTGCGTTCCTATCCAGCAGCAGCTTGGCTACCTGCAACAATTGCTCGCTTTAAGGCAAGATTCCAAGCTGGGAACATTCCTATCACTTTTACTGCCGCACTCAGAGACGTCAAATAACGTTAATGAGTACTTAACACAAAAAATGTCAATTCAAAACTAGTCGCTATTCTTGCCGGGTCTATGGTCCAGATTTGAATGAAATTTTTTGACATTAAATACTCATTAAAGTTAATTGACGTCTCTGAGTGCGGCAGTTAGACAGTGCCCAGCTAAAGGAGTCCATGTAAGGCACTGACCTCTATTATACAAGTACGCTGGACTGAAGGTTGTCATCCAAAAAATTAAGCCAATTCGATTATCGCCATCTTGGCGCTGATAGCACTGGTGTACGAAGGTGAACGTCCACTGAACTAATATTAGAGATGCATTTGTAATGTCAAATCTTCTTCGGCGCAGTATGTTTCCTCTTCCATTCATATCGTTCAGACGTCATCAAGCCATCCACTCCCTTTTGATTCATATCATCCATCACACCGTAAAGGGACTAGTGATGAATGAATGTATAGAAAAGAGACGGAACGGACCATGTCGAGAGACCGATGAACGGAGAGAGTGATTGAAATGACAACATTCCAATCCATACTGCTCAAAGTTTTGGCTTAGGTTTTACAGCCGGCCGCCTGCCTGAACCCTCTTTGGGTATGCATTTTTTATGTCAAATACAAGCAACATACCTCATATTTAGTACCCTTGCCGCTCGAGGGGGCGCTTATTCAAATCGGCACAAGAAACATTTGACATTGTAGTAGACATATTTAGTCCAGCGTACT
This sequence comes from Cataclysta lemnata, assembly GCA_963931975.1. Classification (NCBI taxonomy): domain Eukaryota; kingdom Metazoa; phylum Arthropoda; class Insecta; order Lepidoptera; family Crambidae; genus Cataclysta; species Cataclysta lemnata. The sequence continues at coordinate 4,815,102 of OZ008363.1, forward strand.
TGTATAATAGAGGTCAGTGTTGTAAGGCCTTAAAAAGACTTACTTGGGGCTAGTCACAATAGATCTTCATTGGTCGCAGTGACGCAAACAGCCCCGAAACATCGAAATATAAAAAAATTATAAGGCGAAATTCCACCAGTTGCTGAACCAAACAAATCTTTTGTGCCGCACAGTTCAGCACTCTGGTGGAATCCCGCCTTTGTAATTATACTACGGCCTGCAGTATGTGATGGCGGCAGAGCAGAATACACAATGGATGATGACACTAACAAAGAATCATTGAAATAATGATTTATAATAATTATTTAGGATTTGGAGTTCCGATAAAAATCACTTGTTCTCAGATTATACTAGTGATATTTAATATATTTATTTTATAACAATAAAAATACAAAACTTAGCAATCCTCCATATTTGGTCAAATGCCGCATGACGTCACGATTTCAGTAATACGTATAACGGTTTTAACATTTTATTTGCTTAACAAAGTCACAAAAATCATATTTTACAAAATCGTGACGTCACACAGACGCCATTGCTGTTTTGGCGGAAATTTTAATTTGCATTACAAAACATGTTTTTTCTAACAAAATCTTAAGTTTTTACAAAAGGTTAGTCTATTTTGGGTAAAGTAAAAACGTCAAAACGTCATTGGGTTTTTGTCATACAAGTTAGTTCACACAGTACTACTACTGTTTGACCGCACAGGACAGTTCTTGACAGTCACTGTTCTGCTGCCCTCGTGTGAAACAGGCATCACGGAGAGATTTTTTCCCACAAAATAAATTTTATTCCCTGTTGTATAACCATCTCGCCTAGATAAGACTATCCACTTACTTTGACATGTCCGCAGTGGGCAGCGACGTGAAGTGCGGTGAGGTAGTCGACGGTGACGTCATCGATGGGAGCGCCCTCTGTGAGCAGGACCTTGGCCGTCTCCACGTGTTCGCCTTGCACGGACATGTGGAGAGGGGTCAGTCCGTTCTGGAACGTGCCAAATTGAACCTTAATAACGCACATTAACGGCCAAATCGCAACAAAAAGAAGAGGTAATTATCAACTTGCGATCCAGAAAATGCTTCCGGAGTCGAAGTGTAGGTCAACGGCACTTTAAACGACCTAAAACTGTCAAATTTCTTCAATCGATTGTCAACCTTAACGTGTTTGTTGTAAAGTACAAAGTCGATTGAGAAAATATGATATTTTGTGGTAGAATTATGTATGTAGAGAATTATATATCATACAAAAATTTAGTACAGTCCATTTTAAAAAGGACTCAGACTAAAGTCCTATCCAAAATTATTCTCAGAATGTACAGCCACCTTTGTAAAGATAGATGGACAATTTATTTGCATCACTTGTACACACACAAATCACAAATCTAAACTGAAACTTTAAATTGTCGATGAGAAATGTGGATGCGTGGATAATGAATAAATAAATCACATTTGACGTTCGGTTTGACCGGATCGGTAGGTCGCATTAGATGGGTGACCAAAAATTTATCTCAAGTTCCTCCGTGCTTCGCAAGGCACGTTAAGCCCCGGATGCATCGGCAATTGTTAATAACCAACCCGCACTGGGCCAGTGTGATGGCCCAATCTCCCTATATTCTTCCATCGATATGGAAGACCCGTACTACAGCAGCGGGGACAGTAAAAGGGCCGGTGATGGTGGTGATGATGATGATGATGATGATGATGATGATGATGATGGTGGTGGTGGTGGTGGTAAATAACGTCGTAAATGGGAACAAACCTTGGTCTTGCTGGTAATTGGAGCGCCATGCTGCAAAAGCCGAGAGACTACGTTGCTGTGACCGGAGCGCGCTGCGCAGTGGAGGGGCGTAAGTCCATCCCTCGTCACCGCTGCTATATTGGCTCCTAGTGGTTGGTAGACATAAGGACTATTATTATATTCCGTTCTTTTTCCATAGAGGAATGTCTTCTATTGATAGTTATTTATTGGCATAATAAAATGATACATACATACATAAATCACGCCTATATCCACGAAGGGGTACCCACGTTTCGCCAATTATGTTAGGTCCCATGTAATAGGTGGCGAGCCTATTGCCATTTATCGGGCACAAAACTCGCAGTACATTGCTATTGCTATGTGGTACAAGAGGAACGCTGCTGCCCATTCCTCATCATTGATTTATCCTTAGCCGCCTTGTACGACACCCACGGAAGATACTCTGCCGTCACCACACGGCTTTACGGATAAAATGATTATATTGTTTAAACTATAAACCATTTTTGGTGTTACACCTATGTAGTGTACAGTCGACAGCACGTCAGGCTATTACAAAATGTCACATTTTGTCAGTATATTTAATACGTCAAAAAATTTAGAGAGTGTTGATAATCGATTCCAGATATTTGACAGTATAGGCTGACGTGGTGTTGACTGTACCATTTTTAACCAACTACTGATTTCAATGCTAATCACACCTTTCACCAGCTATAATAGATTAAATGTTACAATTTACAGGCGTAAGACTGAAGTTCACTAACACTTGAACAGGGGATTATTATTTATTGTATGGAAGAACTGTCAAAGATGGGAATCGGGAATAAAATTCATGATCACATATCTTTTTAACTAAAGGCGTAAGCAACGTTTTTATTTTAGATTTTAATCTGATTACTGTCCAATATCCCCTATGCCCAACTTTAGTCGTTTAATAGACACGATTAAACGACTAAAGATGGGCATAGGGGATATTGGGCAGTAATCAGATTAAAATCTAAAATGTACTTAGATAAAAGAAATATAACTGTTTTATTCTGAACTCCTACTAAGTAAAAAAGGTTCGCAAACACCAACCGTTTTCAACCAGTAAATCGACCTAGCTAGCTGCCCCCACTCGCTGGCCACATGCAGCGGGGTGATGTTGTGCTTGGCCGCCCGGCCGGAGTCCGCGCCCGCGATCAGTAGGGCAATAAGATATGTGGGCCAAATATAGGGGTAAGTAACCTTTTTATGGCCCCACTTGCTCGCGTCGCGCATTATGATATGTGGGCCAAATACAGGGGTACGCAACCTTTTTATGCCCCCACTTGTTCGCAACGTGCATTATGATATGTGGCTCAAATACAGGGGTACGCAACCTTTTTATGCCCCTTCTTTCTCGCGATGTGCATTATGATCTGTGGGCCAAATACAGGGGAACGCAACCTTTTTAAGACACCATTAAACTTTTCAGAATAACTAACCGTTTTCCACCAGCAAATCGACCATGGCCAGCTGCCCCCACTTGCTGGCCACATGCAGCGGGGTGATGTTGTGCTTGGCCGCCCGGCCGGAGTCGGCGCCCGCCGTCAGCAGGGCTCTGGCCACGCCCACGTTGCCGTAGTGGGCGGCGATGTGCAGCGGCGTGAAGTCCGACTTGGAGCATGCGTCCGGGTTGTGTTCGTTCTGTAATTGACAACATTACATTATTTATTACACACATACATAGATACATAAATCACGCCTATATCCCCGAAGGGGTAGGCAGAGGTGAACTTTGAGTTGGCGAAGCGTGGGTACTCGCTTCGCCAACTCAAAGTCGCAGTACATTGCTATTGCTAGGTGGTATAAGAGGAACGCTGCTGCCCATTCCTCATCATTGATTTATCCCTAGTCGCCTTGTACAACACCCACGGGAATGATTTGGGGTGGTGACAATTGTATTCTATTCGATTTTAATTTTAACATTATATAAATGTTAGAAAAATTACAACGTGACTTACAACGTGCAGTGTAAAGGTTAGAAGAATTTCGGCAAGTTAATTAGTGTCTTGGGTGGCCGAGCGGTCAGGCACCTGCCCGGATAGCAGCGGACGCGGGTTCGATTCCCGCCTCAAGATCAGAATTTTTCGAAATTCTTTTTCTAACCACCAAAATAATTGTATTCCACTCTGCCGTCACCACGCGGCTGTTAACTTAACGCAAACAACAGCGTCTAAGTCCAGACACAAGTGGCCAATCTATTTAAACAAATATAATACAAACGTCAATTTGTGGCCGTGTGGTGACGGCAGAGTAGAATACAATTGTCCCCACCCCAAATCTCTCCCGCGGGTGTCGTACAAGGCGACTAAGGATAAATCAGTGATGAGGAATGGGCAGCAGCGTTCCTCTTATACCACCTAGCAATGTACTGCGACTTATGTGCCCGATAAATGGCAATAGGCTCGCCACCTATTAGACATGGGACCTATCATAATTAGTGAAACGTGGGTGCTAGTTCACCTCTGCCTACCCCTTCGGGGATATAGGCGTGATGTATGTATGTATGTAAATTTGTGTCAGCTTATTTTAGATTTGACACGACGGTCGCCATGTGTTTTCTCTGTAATACGTCAGTTTCATACATTTGTATTATATTCGATCGAATATATTGGCTCCACGTCTAGGCCCCCTAAATGTGGACAAAATCTCCTCGGGGAAAACAAAATATTTTCCTCCCGCTCTAACTCCCACTAAATCCCGAGACAAAACACTGTCAAGGGAAAGGCGTGACATATATCATAAATAATAAATATAAATAAATATTTTTACAGTCACACCTATCATCTAGCGCAAAGTAAGTAGCCCAAGCACTTGTGTTATGGATACTAGATGACGGACATATTTTTAATATAATTATGTAAATAAATGTTGAAAATATACTACATAAACATATACACAACCATGACTCGGGAACAAACATTTGTGGTCATCACAAAGTTTGCCCCTACCAGGATTCGAACCCGGGACCTCTTGGCCAATACCCAGCAATCTGAGCATTCGACCACGGCGGCCGTACTACTCAATACTCGTATGTATGTACCTCTAGAAGCAGCGTGGCCGCCTTGACGTCGTTCTTCTTGGCGGCGATGTGCAGCGCCGGCAGCCGCACTTTGCCGCGCGTGTCAGATTCTAACAGCTCGGCGACCACGCGGTCGTGGCCTTGCTGCATCGCGACCGCGAGCGGTGTGAATCCGTCCTAAAAATGGAGAGATAGAAAACGCATGGTCAGCATCATCATAGTCACAAGTCTGTACTAATATTATAAAGGTGAAGATTTTTTACGATGCGACGTCGCATCGCAGTTTTGTGTACAGGGCCTTACTCATTTAGATAAATAGCAAAGTGTGAGAGAGACGGGTAGATTTAGGTAAGCAATAAAGCTACTGACAGACATGCTTATATTTAGCGTACTTAAAACTAGCATGTCCTGCATATGTTCACACTTTCTATCAATAAGCATGCCAGTTTTGGGCATTTTTCAAGGTTGCAACCGCAGACGTGCTCAAAGCACGCCCCTTCCACCCGCGCCTCAGGTAGCATGCTCGAAATAAGCATGCTCATTACTAGCAACGCCTAGACACACATGCTACCAAGTAGCGATTGCTCCTTAATGGCTTGCTTTCGTACTAGTAATCAGCATTTCTGTCAGCAATCGGTTTACATAATATAATGTTATATTGTGTGATAATTAAATTTAATTTTCATTGACCTTGTTTTTTTTTAACTCTGTCATTTTATATATCATTTAACTTATTGTTTATAACTAATGTGTAATAAAAGTAATTTAATAGTTTTATTAGGTAATTTTGATTATAACTATGTTCTATGGGTCCATGTGGCCTGATAATAGATGATCTTTAATGTTATATATTTTATTTATAATAGCTCCCTGGCGGAAGCCTAGTCAAATACGAACCTCAGTAGCCAGGGTCTGGCTAGCCCCAGCAGCCAGGAGCATCTTGACGCACCCCGCGTGGTTCTCCTGCGCCGCCATGTACAGCGGCGTGAAGCCGGCGGCGGACTGCGCGTCGGCCTTCGCCCCCGTGGCGAGCAGCGCCTGCGCCACCGCCTCCTGGCCCGCGAGGCATGCTATGTGGAGTGCTGTGTTGCCTGGAACGCAAGAACGGCGCTTATATAGTCCTACAACTTCGCGTGCGACCTTCCTGCGGTGTGAGACGGACGGTGGCGGGGACGGGGCACTCTAAATGTAAGGGGGGGGGGGTGATGAGGGGAGGAGGTAAGACTCTTCTCCCCGCATCACCCGACGATTAGATCCAGTACATCCCAATCTAAGTCTGTGCGTTTTTCTTTTAAATATTTCAGTTTATTAAAATTAAATAAAACAATTCTCGAGGAAGTTTTTATGTCCAAGTCACACGTTGCTAAATTAATGTATTTCGCAAACAGGCATCACCTTCTATGTTCATAAAACATAAAATACTAAGTAAATAGTAATTTTCATAATGGTATCACAAATTGGGGCCAATTGTATTTTTGTTGCAATGGCAACACTCTGTTCTGTTTCCGCCCTTGACCATCGTGGATGGTTCGTGTTATTTGCTTTATAATAAATTAAAATAAAGCTCTTAAAATATTATTGCCATTTTTAATAAACATGCAAAAGTGGTCCTTCGAGCCGGATCGAGCCGGACGGACCTTCTCTATCTAGCTTACCTTTTTTGGTAGCAGCGTCGACCGTGGCGCCTCTTTTGATCAGCTCCTGAACTACTGCGATGTGTCCATCCTTGGCGGCGAGATGCAGGGCGTTTAGCCCGTTCTGAAACATAATAAATAGTTTTTTATTAATTTAAACAGGCATAACGTTTGCCCACAATCATGTCTGATGGACAACGATGATGAGGCCTGAGATGGTACACGCTCGCCTAGAAGATACCAGCGGGGTTATTATATAAGCCTCTTTCAATCGCTTCCGTCTACCCTGTCACTCACACTCATTGAGAATAATCGTAAAGTGCGAGAGTGACAGGTAGACGAAAGCGATTGAAAGAGGCTTACATAATCAGGGTTCCGTTCACTCTGGCCTTGACGTCCAGATTATACTGATTTGGGAAAACAGATAGGTACATATTTTTGGTTCTCAGTTTTTCATGGCGTTCTTCTAGACATTGTTCAAAGTGTCAAATAATCGACGGAGATTTTGTAAGTCAGGTAAAGTCATATTTGTACTGCTCATTCTGATCCGGCTCGAAGGACTACTATTGAGGGGCATAAATGACTATTCCCTTTGTCAACCAAAACATAACTTTAACACTCGTCGTCAAGTCAAAGTAATTACTTGAGTAAAAGTCATTAGGTACCTACTTAAATTGTCACTTTAAACATTAAACAAGAATTTGAATAAAGTCTAAAATAAGAATAATAAGAATAAGAATCTAAAAGAAGAACTGTCTAAAATAAGAATACTTAAATAGTTAATTATTACTTGAGTAAGAAGAACTGTTTAAAGTAAGAATATTGTATAAAAATGGCAATTTTAGTAACGACTTTTACTCAAATGATAAAGTAATTACTTGAGTAAAAGTCGTCTAGAACATCGTTAGTTCTGGTATCTTCACGATATGGTACGATAGACTGCTAAGAGTTTTCGTCTTTTATACTTGACATTGAATGGCGCTTGCCCAGTCCGCAACGGTTATCAATATAACACACTTTTTATAGCTTCTCAATTAAAATTCCGCAGCCATTCCGATGGTTGCAGTACCTAGGTGGCCGATATGTTAAATTCGTTCGCAGCAAAGTTTAATTAGTCATATTCACGGCTCGCTGGCGACCAGTGCATGCCACGTAACCTACATATAATTTCGCCTTGCTTATATAGGGGTAGGCAAAGATCACTTGCTTTATTTATTTTGCTATATCCGTTCTCATTTATAGAGTGCCGTGTGGCGACGGCCGAGTAGAATACATTGTCACCACCCCAAATCTCTCCCGTGGGTGTCGTACAAGGCGACTATAAGCAATCGGCTGAAATAAAACCAATAAGTAACACTTTTCCATTATTTATTGTATATCCCAATACAATTTCGAGATGTCCTCCATTTTGCGTCTATCGAATGAATGATGTCCAGTATGAATGTAGCTACGAATTAAGATGCTTCAGATCGATCAAGGGCGCTTGCGCAGCAACTTCATTTCAATTGAACTCATTCACCGCCTTCTCAATCTTCCGACAGCAAATGGCGCCAACACAGACTATAATTCATTACATTGACTATCCGTCAATACACCAACTGTTTACATTATAAAGGTCTATATTTAATAATCTAACATTCGGCCTTTCCTGACTACAAGTTTGTCCTCAAACTTAATCGTAGAAGTGCTATCATTTTAAATCATAACTTCTTACTTCTTCTTTTATTGTTTATGTTGTTTCAATTAACGTTTTTCTTTCTTTCTTACAATAAAATGTTCTCTTTTTAACAATCTCTGCAACTTAAATTAATCACAATCATTTGACCATCTCTTCCAACGGATCTATCATTACTTGCTGAAATAAAATGTTCTCTATTTAACAATCTCTGCAACTTAAATTCATCACAATCATTTGACCATCTCTTCCGACGGATCTATCATTACTTGCTGAAATAAAATGTTCTCTATTTAACAATCTCTGCAACTTAAATTCATCACAATCATTTGACCATCTCTTCCGACGGATCTATCATTCACTTCCTGAAATAAAATGTTCTATCCTGAAATAAAATATTCTCTCGATATTCAATGAACACAATCATTTCAAGTTAAAGAGACTCAGTCATCTCTTAAGCTTAAAATCGACTCAATCATTTGAATAGGATGAACTTGTTAGTGATGTTAATAAATAAATAAATTAAATAAATAAATATCTCTCTCGGTGGTTCTATCGACACCAAATCACTTTAGTCGATTGAGTGGTTCTATCGACACTCGTAATCAACTACATAATGGGTGGTTCTATCGACACCAAATCACTTTAGTCGATTGAGTGGTTCCATCGACACTCGTAATCAACTACATAATGGGTGGTTCTATCGACACCAAATCACTTTAGTCGATTGAGTGGTTCCATCGACACTCGTAATCAACTACATAATAGGTGGTTCTATCGACACCAAATCACTTTAGTCGATTGAGTGGATCCATCGACACTCTTAATCAACTTTATTCAATAAAATTCTCTCTTAATATTCAATGAACGCAGTCATTCTAAGTTTAAGAGACTCAACCATCTCTTAAGCCCGAAATCAACACATTCATTTGAACATCTCTCTCGACGGATCTATCGACACTCCTAATCAGTTACATAATAGGTGGATCTATCGACACCCAAACAGAGTCGATTGAGTGGATCTATCGACACTCTTAATCAACTTCATTCAATAAAATTCTCTCTTGATATTCAATGAACGCAATCATTCTAAGTTTAAGAGACACAACCGTCTCTTAAGCCCAAAACCAACACATTCATTTGAACATCGCTCTCGACGGTTCATCGACGTCGTTTACTTACTTTGTAGACAAATAGGTGGATCTATCGACACCCAAGACCTAGGAGTGGATCTATCGACACTCATCAACTACATACAACTACATAATAGGTGGATCTATCGACACCCCAAATAAATTAAATTAAACATATAATCAGACGTCTACCACATGTACAATAAAAGCTGTTGTTACCAAGTATTTAGTTCGTCTGCGTTATGATTTGAATGGCCGGCCATGATACTTTTGACAATTCGAATTTATTTTTATTTTATCTTTACTTATTATTATTTTTATTTTTTTTTATATAGGGACTCGACTGATTTAATAAATTTATCTAATTATTTCATGATAATTATTATTCTTGTGAATAATTACTATGTGTAGCCGTCGGCCGTCCGTAACAAAAATGAGTCCCTTTATTTTATTACATAAAGTCCCAAAATTATAACTATATCGAAACAAGGTTGGTAATTTCTTTCAACATCTTGACTTGACTGCGTGTCGCATAGCACTTCTGGGCGGCATCATTACCATCCTGCTCTATGCTATGCAAACCTCATCACTTAATTTCATGCATGGCTTTCCACGTCATAGACAAATCACTATCTCAATCAATTCATTACTATTACAGATATATGTAAGTATTGTTTATACTCATAGATTTATTATAACATTATTGGACAACTATATGAACTATACAATTGGCGGACTTAATGCCATATGGCATTCTCTACCAGCCAATCAGTAGGGTGTGTTAGAGATAATAAAGAGGCAAAGCTTAATTAGCTACAAATTTAATAAAATACATAAATGAGGTATAACGTAAACACATACACACATAAATATATAAATACATAATAATAAATAAATAACTATTTCCTATGGCATTATATTGAATATAAAACGAGAGACATCAACTCAATCAGACTTGAGATAATGTTCACGTATTAGTCTTTTGGAAGCAACCTTTTCCCAATATCAATCACTTGTCTTTAACATTATTAAACTTAATACATACATACATAAATCACGCCTACATCCCAGAAGAGGTAGGCAGAGGCGAGCCAGCACCAATTAGACATAATACATAACTAAGTTATCGATTTTTATATTTTCGGTTCTTCATATAACTGCCCTTATCTCGCTTTCAAGGGGTCGGCAGAACCTGTCTTCTTCTTCCGCTCTTTTTTATTATTCTCCATTCCGTATACTCCTTTATACAATCCATTCATCTCTTCTTTGATCTTCCTCTACTTCTGCGTCCTTCCACATTCATATATAATATTATTCTGCCAACATGGCTTTCATCACTTCTCATAACCTTACTAACCAATCCAAGTCCATTATTTTGGGGTCTCTTAGTCACTGGCGCGATTTTCAAAGTTTTCCTGTTTCTATGCTCAACCCGCATCTTATCTTTACATGTCACAGCCCCCACGTTCACCTTGACATTCGCACTTCCGTTACACGCACTCGTTTTATTTTTTTATTTTTATTAATCTTCTCAATTGTTTAAAATGTTTCTTGATCCCTAATATCCTTCAATATAATAATATCTTGTTCAAACTACCCTGTAATTAATAGTAGTAACTCCATGGGTGTTAGTTTAATGATAATGAACAGTTGTTTTAATACCTAATCGAATGTCCGGTAAATAGACGTCCTAAGTCTTTAAAAATTATCACTATCCATTTTTAAAATGACTATTCATAATTTTGTTTTTATTTTTATATTAATAAACTTATTAAATGTTGTCCATGACCTCCTGTTTTGCCCTACTAAAATGCCCTCTGAATTGTTATAGCTACAATGCTAATTAATTGGATTGACATTATGAATGTAGGTTGTGTTCCTCTTTTTGGTTTGTTTTCTTTGTTATTCCTGACATTCAAATAAACATTGGGTATTCATTTTATTTGTATCTTAACGTGTGTTCTGTGGTTTTATGTCACTCATTTTATCTAATTTTATTTAATTGTGCAAATTATTACATTTTATGTTTTAACTTAACAATTTATATATGGCAAAGGAATAATGTCTGCTCAAGTTATCGATAGATCGTGAACGTGCATGTGAAATACTTATAGGATACCATGTTTGATCACAAGTGACTGTACATAATATGTTTTCAACTTTTCCTTGTAAAGCTTGTTGCTCTTGTCAGTAATCAGTAGATGGTGACCCCAACAAATTAAAATAAAATGTTTTCAAATACTAAATACTATAATGTCTTCAAACTCGGTACTGGGTAAGGCCGCCCAATGTAAGTATTTCGTAAAAGAATCTATATTATTAAAATATAAGTACTGCCGTGTTTGTAAGTGGGAAAGGTCCTAAAGGCATGTATTGTATGAAAAAGTACAGCTAGTTTAAATTTGATATTCTAAATGGATCGTTGTTATTCATTTATTTCATAGTGGCAAACAACAGTCAAAAAATTGAGAATGTTAATAGGTATGCCAGATCGCTTATTAGTTTGTTACAGTAAAGCTATACATACAAGCTTATACACTACAAATACACTAGTTTTGTTGTAGTCAAAAATACCCATTAGTTTTGATTTTACATGCATTTACACTTACGATAAATATCAAGGCCCGTTAACATTCACATGACGACATGTGACATCATTTTACAACGCTCAGCAAGTTTACTTCTTCAGATCGGAAACTAAGTAATTCTTCCACCATTATTGTTATTTATTGTTATTATAATAATTATTATATTATTGTATTATTTATATTTTTTTTTTTTAAACCTACTAGCACTTTGATAAAAGATTACATAAATTTCATTACTCATCATTACAGCACATAATAATATACCTATTATTATACAATTTTGACACATACGGGACAAAAGCATATTTTGAGACATTTTTATTGGAAGGTTACAACCAAATTGATATCGCATAATTGGTTACCAAAAAAATTTAGGAAAGTATTTGTTCGCCCTTTTAGAACAGATATTCGAATTGTTTTCCATAAAATTACAAAGATTTACACATTATACTATCGGTTTTGGAAATTTATAGCTAAGATGTCCATCCATTATAATTTACAACAAATAACATTATCGTATGGTTTACTTATATGTATGTTTTATTACAATTTCTATAATTTTAGCCTACTAATTTCGACGAATTCTGTTTTAACTACTGTTCGGTAAATTATGTTTTGTTCTCTTTAAAAATAGTAAAGTTGTAATAATTATCCAGGACGTACTCTTTCATTGAACCCCTCGGTCAACTACTCCGCTTAATTATCTATTTTGTAATAACTGGAGCGGTATGTTTATGCTCTAAGACGAACGCGGCAGACTATATCTGCTGAAATCGTACTAGTTCCATACCATGGTTACGTTCCCTCCGTTCTTGGCTATGGACTGATCTTAAGGGGAGTCTCTGTTGACATAGAAAGGGCATTCAAACTGCAAAGAAACGTATTCGAGCTATATTCGATGCATGGGTGTTAGACAGCTGCAAACCATTATTCATCGAATCAAACTTCCTTTCACTACCTTGCACATACGTACATACGAGACATATGCGTCTTTCTCTCTCAAAATCTCACTTCATCTACTACAACCATTATTCGAACGTATCGCACAGACCTCTTGGAGCGTAATATGTCAATATGCTACATCAACCTCCGAGTCGTACATACATCTACCAAAGGAGTGTATACAATATGAGCATCATAATATATAATAGGCTTCCTGAAAGCCTAAAGTTACTGGAAGGTATAGGATTTAAGAATAACAAAATGTCTGACGTAAAATTGCTTTTACACCCTAAACGAATACATTGATAGCAAAGAATAAGGTTGATTATGACAATCATAGCTTGCATAATGTTACAAAAATTAAGATTGATAACTACATATTTATTGAGATATTTATAGTTGTGATAATTTTTAAATTGTCATCGTTGGGGCTTTGATAATTTTATTCTAAAGCTGTGTTATGTTTATTATTGACATTGACATTAGGTGCTGTGAAAATGTTATTATATAATTGTGTTTTTTTTTTTTGTTTCATTGATATCGACATGTATAATTTTTAACTTGATTCTTCTATTAAACTTCTTTTATTTTTATAGAAGGCGTACCCTGATAGCAGGTTTTAGCATTACCAACAAGTTTCAGTGGAGCATAGTGTACTGCTTGTTCTTTAAGAGATCAGGTCAGCGTTGACAGAATTAGGAAAAATTATGTCAAGGTCTTTGTTTTGAAGAATCTCGTTAAATTCTCAAAAACTTTATTGAGTATTACCTGGATTAATTATACAGTTAGGACATAACGGTGTTGTCAATATTAGAAATAATGTGATTGGCAGCGTTTAGTTTGTGAGATTGAAGATCATGAAACAATTCAGAAGCTCATGCACCACCAACATCCATTCCTTTCACTGCATACAATTCGTTATCCAAAAAAAACAGTCTCTCACACACAATGTCATCACTAAATCCCCTATTCCCATTTCGAGAATTATTAGCAGTCATATCAATCTTCGGCGCCGGGTACGAATTCGGCCACGCCGCTCAGCAGGTCTCTGTCTGGTCTCACTGGGACAGACGCTCCGTGGTGTTTATTAGCTCTCTCCGTTTGCCACTGTGATCCTCCTCTATGTCTCTGGAACTTGAAATGAAAAGCCTCTATGTAAAAGGTCTAGATTAAAAATTACAAGGAGTCGGTCCGAAAGAATCCAGTGAAATATTAAAGTAAGCACACAGATTTAATCCAACTGTATATTTGTTTTGGTTAAAATAACTAGAGGAAGCAACATTTACCACTTTCAATATTCCTCTTTTTTTTTTGTGTGTTAATTAAACTATAGTTCAACTGTCATTTGGAAATAAAGTAGATACATAATTATTATTTCGTTTATATCCTAATTATTCTGCGACTTTTCATCATAAGATATCCCAGCAATCATTAATTAAAGAAAATGTTAAACTGACTTTTATGTTTAGTAGTTCACTAACTTTCAATGTTACAGTTATAGGCACTTCGCTTAAGTAAGTTAAGTGATATTTGAATAACTACGCCAGTAAAATTCATAATGCAATTTAACTTTCATTTTTGAAGAAAATTACAACTTTAAAGTCTTGGCCGAATGCGTTTTAGGCCTTAGTTTTCTAGTTCATGTAATTTTATAGCAGCTGAAACTGTAAACGACATGGAGAGTGTTTTTATTAACAAATATAAGACACTCTTTTTTGTAAGTAAAAAAAATACATAACTAAAGACATGGCTGTATGAGCCAAATCCCCTTGCCTTCCCTAAGAAAAGGAAGAATTAAAACAATAACATGTAAACAACATTGATGGACTATTTCTTTTTATATTTTGTTACATTTCACTAACTCCACGGATTTGTAACAATAATTGTCAATTCAAATAAATTATTATTTTTTTCACCTAACAATTTCCGCAGCATTGTAATTTTAAACTTGTATGAAAAATGTGTTTATCACTCACTAGCTATGTTTCATTGCGAAATCTGTATTTCGCCTTATTAAAATAAATAAATATACATATTAACCTTCTACTGTTATTAACTGGATGTTTCTTAAGTATCAACAATTGATTTGCGAAGACTTACTAAGACGGAAAAAAAAAAGTACGTCACCTGTGTTCTTTTTCTTCCAATAACTGGGCGTACGGCTACAAAAATGGTATATTTTTGTATTATCCCACTTCTGATATAAGCAATCGGCTGAAATAAAACCAATAAGTAACACTTTTCCATTATTTATTGTATATCCCAATACAATTTCGAGATGTCCTCCATTTTGCGTCTATCGAATGAATGATGTCCAGTATGAATGTAGCTACGAATTAAGATGCTTCAGATCGATCAAGGGCGCTTGCAAAGAGTATATAATACACTACGTTTAAGAGTCGGGACTTCAAACAAGCTTTTTGACAATTTTGACTCGCAGTTTAGGCTAAGATCTCGTACCAACCAACAGAGACAGATAAAAAAGTAATGCCAACATACTACAAAAGCAAACTAAGGATGTGGTGTACGCTACAGAATGTGTCGATATCGATAAAAACGAATGGGTACCCCCCCCCTGCCTTGCAGAACTTGCAGACAGGTTTTTTAATCCTACAAAAGCAAAATAAAAAGCTCTGTTCGTTTGAAAATATTGAGTATTATTTAATTACGTGTAATTATTTAATACAATTTATTTAACAACAAAAAATAAAAGTTATGTTTACAATGTGGAAATTAAAATTGTTGGTAATTTTCTGATCTCATATTCTAGGCGGAGTCTTCAGATGTTAGCTGATCGATCAACACACGTTTTTGCAATGTTGTGTAAGCAAGTAAGCAGGACATTTAGATCTGAAATAATAAATAGAGATTAGTAAATATATCGTTTGAGTTTACGCTGGTCATCATCAATTCAATTTATTGTTCACCGCTTACCATAGCGGACTATGTGTAACGCGCCCGAAGGTCTGGTTCTGCCCAATCAATGAAATCTGGTTCTGAAATAAACCACTCATTAGCTTCAGGAATTGAGCTATCAAACCATATCGGAAAGATAAGTTATGTAACTTACCAATAGAGGCGCTTATGCGGTTGCAGGCAACGATCACACCCGACGGGCATCGTGTACCAAGGCGGCAGTCACGCTGTCTTCTTCTTCTAGTGCCTCTTTAATTCGGAAGATAAGCCGTCAGCTTTTTATATTCATCTCTGTCAGTCGCAAACCGAAACGGCTTTTCAACGGGGTTAATGCCGATCCACTCTCATATGCTTTGCAGCCATGACTCTCATCGCCTTTCAACAAGTCACGCTGTGATCTGAAAAATAAGTGGAGTTGAACACAGAAGAACTTTTGATGATGATAATGAGAGATGAATAATAAAACTCATACAACAAACTTTGTTGTTAATGATGTTGGCTATCTAGTCATGGGAGGTTTTTGTTGTTTTATAAATAACCCTATATATGATATACTATATTATAATAGATTGCAATAGACAATATTTATATGTATAAAACTAATGAAACATCTCAAGTACATTTGATACTCAAATTTACGAAAAGAGATTTTTTATCGATAATTTGGTAAGTAGTAAGGACATCGCTACGGCGCATATGATTTTTGATTAAAGTGACCAGAACTTATTTCTAATTACTTAGCGTTTATATAATAACATGGAAAACTACTTACCGCTTCTCATCTAGTGGGAATTGGCCATGAAAACCCTCTTTTGGTTTAATTTCCTACTAGATTTTAGTCAACATATTTCACACCTTTTGTAAAACATTTCGCTGTTATGCACATAAATAAATGACACAAACTAGTTAGATATACACTAATGATAAGTCACTGAAGACAATAAATAAGCACAAGATGGAAAACTAAACTAAAACAACGCTTTAATTTATATTTTCAAAACGGCATAGTGACTTATGACATTAGTGACACACTCCGGCAGCGCGAGACAAGGAAGGTTAGATCGGAAGTAAGAGACAAAACAAGTCGCCATTAAAAATTGCCTAAACTCCATACAATTTTTCTGCAGTATGGGAGTTTCGCCAGGCTGGGCGCTTGCGCAGCAACTTCATTTCAATTGAACTCATTCACCGCCTTCTCAATCTTCCGACAGCAAATGGCGCCAACACAGACTATAATTCATTACATTGACTATCCGTCAATACACCAACTGTTTACATTATAAAGGTCTATATTTAATAATCTAACACGACTAAGGATAAATCAATGATGAGGAATGGGCAGCAGCGTTCCTCTTGTACCACCTAGCAATAGCAATGTACTGCGACTTTTGTGCACGATAAATGGCAATAGGCTCGCTACCTATTACATGGAACCTAGCATTATTGGCGAATCGTGGGTGCTAGTTCACCTCTGCCTACCCCTTCGGGGATATAGGCGTGATTTATGTATGTATGTATTTATAGAAAGAAAAAGAGATCAGACAAATTATTGTCCTAATGCGGTGCGGTAACCGAACCTGCGTCCTCCTCAATCCTAGCGGCTGCTTTTCGAGAATTTATATTCCGCGGTAGTCCGCGGAATATGTATAAAATCTCGAAATTTATCTTTGCGATATTTTGTTTTCTAAGGTCCAAATAAATGTAATCAGTAAATTGATTGAGTATCACAAAACTCATATAAAAAAAACCCATTGTAATCGAGTAGTACATAGCGAATCGATCTCGTTTTTGCCAATATCTATACGGAATTGTGTTTATAAATATAACATGATATTTATTACATCACACTACTAGACATTGCGTTACGCATAGGTATTAGGTTCAAGACTCAAGTGATATCAGTATCAGGATCAATATTTCACAGGTATATAGTACGTGTTACTCGCAAACCGGAACCTTTTGAAGGACGAATTGATAAATTAATTAATTACATATAATATCAAAGTAATCAAAGTGCCTAGTGGTGACGGCAGACCAGAATACAATTTTATTGTCACCACCCCAAATCTCTTTCGCGGGTGTCGTACAAGGCGACTTACTGCCGCACTCAGAGACGTCAATTAACTTTAATGAGTATTTAATGTAAAAAAATTTCATTCAAATCTAGACCATAGACCCGGCAATAATAGCGACTAGTTTTGAAATGTCATTTTTTGAAGTCAAGAACTCATTAACGGTATTTGACGTCTCTGAGTGCGGCAGTAAGGGTTAAAACAGTGATTGAGTGGTAGTAGAAGCAATAAGTAGACTTTCGTGCCCGATAAATGGCAAAAGGTTTGCCACCTATTACATTAATCTCTCCCGCGGGTGTCGTACAATGCCACAGGACAGGACCTAACGTAATTGGCCAAATGTGGGTGTTAATTCGCTTCTACCTACGATCTAGATAGGCTTCATTATGTATGTTTTTATCGCTTTGATATATCAAAAAATCGAATGATTATCGACAGTTCAAAGGGATAAATGGCTATATCATATCGTGTTTCGGTGGTCATGCTAGCCGGGCTGTAGGGAACCAGTCAAACATCGCCATTACCCATTCATTTAGCCGACAAAAAACGACGAACTCCCACTGACTGGCGACAAAAACTTTAAACATAGCCCGGTCTCTTTCCGCGACGCTTTTCTTTCTGGTTTTCTAGTTAATTGCTTTCATCGTAATTGTCAGTAAGTACAGCCAGCATCATAAGTATATTAACACTTTTAGTACCTTGTCACAATCAAATGGTTGTTCGTACAAATTTTTGAGGCGATTATTACTGCAAATGAGCGACGACCGCCTTGGCCGAGTGCTCAGATTGCTGGGTATTGGCCAAGAGGTCCCGGGTTCGAATCCTGGTAGGGGCAAACTTTGTGATGACCACAAATGTTTGTTTCCGAGTCATGGTTGTGTGTATATGTTTATGTAGTATATTTTCAACATTTATATACATAATTATATAAAAAATATGTCCGTCATCTAGTATCCATAACACAAGTGCTTAGGCTACTTACTTTGGGCTAGATGATAGGTGTGAGTGTAAATATATTTATTTATTATTATTATTATCTTTGGTATGACAGATGGCTAAACTGTAATCGACTTATGATGCTGATCGTACAATCAACATCACATAGGTTACAACATTAACTGCCGCACTCAGAGACGCCAAATAACGTTAATGAGCACTTAACGTCAAAAAATGACAATTCAAAAGTAGTCGCTATTCTTGCCGGGTCTATGGTCTAGATTTGAATGAAAATTTTTGACATTAAATACTCATTAAAGTAAAGTGACGTCTCTGAGTGCAGCAGTTAGTCATATTTTCTCAATCGACTTTATGCTTTATGTCAATCAAGTTATACTGCCGTGCTTTCAAGGATAATTTTGGTATTTTAATGAAGCAAAGTGAAACCATTTACTTTTATTTTATTTTATGATCTTAGAATAGCTTACAGTTTTTTACATATCTGTCAAGTTTAAATGTATCTATCCCTTAAGAAGCTGCCACATTTCGCTCTACCTTACCCTACCTAAACCAATCTTTCTCTTCAAGAACTATTCACCTATCATCGATAGTTCCAAATGGAGCACAGTTCTTCCCTATGAATGGCAAAATATAGGGAAAATGGGCCATTACCCACCACGCTGGCCCATTGCGATTTGTTGATAGAAAAGACTACTGATGCAGTAGGTACTATCTCGAGTTCCTCCGTGCTTCGGAATGTAACGGTTATGTGGACATAAATACCGTAGGTACTATATACACACACTACGTAATAATGGTGAATTTCCTACGGTGACGTCGACAACGGTTGCATCTGTCGGATGTGGTTATTGTGATCCGCGACACCCACGTATACCATGGCAAACTCTGCTGATTCTTCCTGTATTTGATTCATTTCCATTGCTAGATATACAACATGTAACAGAAATAGCGCACACCATAAACAGTACACATGCTAACTTACCCCCGAATACAGAAACGCTAATCAAATTTGGGGCACTGCTTAAAAAGTTAAGTGGACATTACGTGTCAGAATTTGTATGGAAAAACATCAATTTATACAATATGTACTTAAATGTTAAGCAGGACTCAAACTTTCAGTAGCGTTTCTGTTAAGCATATATAAAAATTATTGCGATGTCAAAAATTAAAAATTGATAAATTAATTTTCGATTTTTCATAAACTTTGTATGGGAGAAGAAGAAAAAATGTACAATTGCGATTTTTTAATACCACTAATGGTATTTAATAAATACTATTTATATGACTAACCCCCAAATACAAAAACGCTACTTAAATTTTGAGCACCGCTTAATAAGTTAAGTGGACAATACCTGTCAGAATTTGTATGGAAAAACGTAAATTTTGACAATAGTAAAATGTTAAGCAGGACTCAAACTGTGAGTAGCGTTTCTGTATTCAGGGGTAACTGCCGCACTCAAGAGACGTCAAATAACGATAACGAGTACTTCTTACTGACAAAAAATGACAATTCAAAACTAATCGCTATTCTTGTCGGGTCTATGGTCTAGATTTCAATGAAATTTTTTGGAATTAAGCACTCATTAACTTTAATTGACGTCTCTGAGTGCGGCAGTATGTTAGCATGGGTAGTATTTAGTGTGTGCAAATAAAGCAACAATCTATTCGATTTTAATTTTAACATTATATAAATGTTAGAAAAATTAGTACAAAGATTTCGATTCCCGCCTCAAGATCATAATTTTTCGAAATTCTTTTTCTAACCCCAAAAGCAACAATCGTTACGATTTGTAACCGAAAACTGTCAAATTGTAATTTTTTTATTCTTCTGATTAAAGTTGCTCTTTAGGTGAAACGTATTTATATAAACCTAAGGTCTAAAATCGATTGGGCAGAACTGATAATTTGTATGACCCGATATGCTTTTACTGTGCATATTTAACCAAGCCCTAATTGTGTCAGTAACTCATCGATTATTCGATCGGTATTTCTCTAATACGTATGCCGAGACAGAACTGATTTTGACCGACTTTTACCTCCCAAAGGGTTCCAGCTAGCCTTCAATTGTTTCACCTCTGGTCACTGGATTTAGTGTAGACTCAATGACTCTGAGTGCCGTTAGAATATTACGGAATAGAGGTCACAACGGTGCAGTTATTTTCGATTTACCTCAAACTATTGAAGTACAGGAAACCTACGATTCATGTTTCAGACATTCATCATCGCCCTGCCCTTATCCCATCCTATTTGGGGTCGGCGCAGTATGTCCTCCTTTTCCATTCTCTTCTGTCACTCGTCATCTCCTCATTCACATCCATCACCTTCATATCAAACCTCACACAATCCATCCATCTTTCAGTGGTCTTCCTCTACTTCGACATCCATCAACATTTATGACCATAACTTTCTTACTCACATTCATGGCATCACGTCTCATAACATGTCCATACCAAGCTAAACGGCTCCCTTTCATCTTCTCTGTTACTGGCGCCACTTTCAGACTCCCTCTTACGTACTCATTCCGTTCCATTCATGTTTCAGACATTGTAATGTCAAATTCTAATCTTTCTGCAATCTCCAGTATTCTGCACGTAACCACCTCCGTTGTCTAGCAGTTGGCCAACCGGGATTAGTCCCAGGTTCTCTGAACCCCGGGGGTACTAATTTGTACTCGGTTCGGTTGGCGGTAGGATTTTTTTCAAGGCCGCCTGGCTAGTTACCATCATCTTATCAAAATCTGTCGCCATAATAATAAAGTTAACAGCAGCTGTTTCACAATCGACAAGTAAGTTCTAAGTAGCTTACTTCGCAAATCATTTGACAGTTGTAATATGAAATATATGTCAATTGAACTGCAAAGTAAGCTACTTCGAACTTACTTGTCGATTGTGAAACAGGCCCTAATGGTCGCCCGCAGCTTCGCTCGCGTTAATGTCAGTTATTATATAGCCTTCATCGATAAATGGACTATCCAACATAAAAATAAATTTTCAATTTGAGTCAGTAGTTTCTGAGATTAGCGCGTTCAACCAACCAACCAAACAAACTCTTCAGCTTTATAATATTAAAATATAGATAGCAAGCCCCTGGGGTTAAGGGTTCCAGGTGAAGATCGATTCCATCTTCAGGCCCTCATACGTCCACAAAACCTATGAAAGATACAATCGCTTACCGAGTTGCATGTGTTAATGTCTTTCACTGCGCCGGAGTCGAGCAAATCGACAACTGTGTCGAGTTGTCCGGCGCGCGCCGCCCGCAGGAATGCTGTGTTCGGTTCTATCTGAAAAAAAAAAAAAGAATTACAATGCTGGCCCATCGAAGACTGGGCAAAGTGGAGTAGGCTCAGGGCCCGTTCCCGCTTTACTGGTAAATTGGTTAGGCAGACCCCAGACTTTCATCATTTAAAGGGCTTGGGGAACACCGGAGTGGTTTAGAGAGTCCCTGAATGCATTTACGCACCGGGAGTGCGCAGCGACAGTGTGGGGAGTCTTTAGAATCTGACATGTTTAGTACCTATGCCTTGTTAATGAATCCAAACGTTACTTTTTCTAACATTACTCGTCTATCATGATCCTCTTGCCTTATCCCATTTCATTTTGGGTCGACGCAGTAAGATTTTCTTCCATTCACTCCTGTTAACTGTGAGGACAGTTAACAGGTCACTCCATTCGTTTCATTTCGCACGCAATCCTTCCATCTCTCCTGCAGTTTCCAATTTCTAGTCCAATATCAGATTAATATGCTGCAATTATACCTGCCATTGAATATTCTTAACATTTTACTGATGTACTTATTCGATACAAATTGGTTCAGAATCACGTTTTGAACGGAATGAAAATATGATCTTTATGCGGTGTGCAAAAAAGTCGAAATTCGCATTGCTCCGGTCGTGCCTGGGGATTTTACGGTGGACACCGCTGGGGTTCGCGCGAAGGCCAGATTGATAAAAAAAACACGTACCTATAATAACAACATAAAATGAATTGAGTTGCGCCGGTGTATTAAAATCGGAATAATACTGGAATAAAACCGACTGACGTTTCTAAGACGACGTAATAACTAGAATTGACAAGGATTCCTGCATGGTTTGGTCGCGTAGAAAGCATGAATTAAAGGAACCTTGGGCAGTATATAGATTGGAATATTGTCATTCTAATCACTCTCTCCGTTCATCGATCTCTCGACATAGCCTTTTCCATCCCCTCTGTATACATTCATTCATAGCAAGTGAGTGTCATGAATGATACGAATCAAAAGGAAGTGGATGGATTCATGACGTCTGACCTATTTTAATAGAAGAGGAAACATACTGCACCGACCCCAGATGGACTGGGAACAGGGCAGGGAGAAGAAGAATGGAATATTTTCGGTTAAAATATCAAAGAAGACGTAATAACAAGACATGAGAAAGGCATGCTTGCATCGTATGGTTTGGTAGCGTAAAAAATTTGACCACGATTTGTTATAATCGGCAAATACCACAGCTGGCCCATCACTATTACGAATCGAATGAACCATGTCACTCAACTGATCATAGAGATTAGAAATGGTTAAATGCCAAGATTTAAGTTTGTTGGCTCCATTCTAAGCGATAATGTTCATAAAGACTCTTTATAGTAAGAGTTTGTAGGGGACAAGACTTTAATGGTAGTTAGCAAACATGAGTGTCTTGTCGAATTGTGTGTTAAGTAGTATTTTGTGTTCAAATGAATGTTGTGCATCTATTATAGATGTAAACCCTAGATTTTTCGTCTTATGTGATTGTTTTTGCCTATGTGCATTGTTGATGTGCCTTAGTAAATAAAAAATAAATAAAGACACATAAATCAAGCCTATTTTATCTCCAAAGGGTATGTAGGCAGAGGTATATTAATACCAACGTTTCGCTAATTATGTTAGGTCCCAGTTGCCAGGTCCCTATTCCCATGTATCGGGCACGGAAATCGTGTATAGCAATACTAAGCGGTATAAGAGGAACGCTGCTGCCCATAGAGAGTTTATTTTTTGACTTGTCAAAAGCTTTCGACTTTGTGTCGCATGCCATTCTCTTGGAAAAGCTAGAATCGATTGGCATAAGAGGACCCACGATCGAATGGCTATCGTCATATCTAACTAATCGACGTCAGTGTGTCGTAGTTAACGGGGTAGCTAATAATAATTTAATATCTTATTCGTCTGAATACAGAACAAACACATGCGGGGTTCCTCAAGGCAGCGTGCTAGGACCAATCTTATTCGTACTTTATATAAATGACATTACAAAAATGACAAATAAGAAATGTGTTTTATTCGCGGATGACATTTCCATAACTGTGACATCAAATAAATTGACTAATTCTATACGTGACCATGAAATAGCAATTAATAATACTATTGACAACATTATGCAATGGCTAGAAGAAAATAATTTAAAAATAAATTTGAATAAATCTAATTACATACAATTCAATAGATCTAAACATATAAAATATAATATCCAACTCAAAATAGACAAGATAAAACAAGTAAATGAAACTAAATTCTTAGGTGTAAACATAGATCAAGATTTGAGCTGGAAACTTCATATTGATACACTGAGCAAAAAAATAAATAGTTTTGTTTATGCTCTTAACAGAGTAAGCAAAGTGATTGACAAAAAAACTGCCATTATGACATACCAAGCGTACATTGAATCCATACTTCGCTATGGTTTAATCATATGGGGTAACAGTGTAGACAGAAAAAGGGTTTTCATTGCGCAAAAAAAATGCATTAGAGCTATTTGTGGTATACCTCCTGACGTTTCCTGCAAACCTTTATTTCATGACCTTGGCCTACTACCGTTACCATGCCTGTATATCTACGAAATAAGCATTTTTGTGTACAGGAATTATGAATTATTTAAGAAAGCATCCGAAGCCAATTTGAGACCTAAAAGGAACCCTAACAGACTTGTACTAAGGGACATTCCCAGGTCTGATAAATATAACAAGTCTTGTCTTGCTATGTGTGTAAAAGTATACAACAATATTCCAAAAGACATGAAATTACTAGGCTTCAATCAATTTAAAAAAAATATGATAACTTGGCTACAAATAAATATGTTCTATGACATCAATGAGTTTTGGAATTGTAAGAATGGTAGAAATTAAAGCTTCTTAACATTTGCATGCAATAGAAATTTGCAAAACATGTGAACAATATTATATTGATACCTGTAACACCTCTTATACCATGTTTTATGCGAATAAAGATATGACTATGACTATGACATAACTCATCATGTGCACTGTCTCGCCTGGTATGTACTCTACCCGCGCGAGTGATGGCGGGTTGTGACGATTACATTCTGCTCTGCCGTCACCACACGGCAGAAAGATTCCAGATGCCTCTTAGTCGATTTACTTTCTCAAATGAACCCAATCACAAGTTTAAATACCATATATTATAGCCAGGCTTCTAATAAAATACGATAAGGCTTGCTTAGAAATTACCATTAAAACGTTGAACACAAAATTTTGCGGTACATTTCTTCGGCAAGGCTGCTGTAATGAAATTTGAATGCTCTCAGTTGCTTTCGGAATAGACAAGCACTTTCTGAACACTTAGGACGGGTTAATTTACTAAAAAGCTAGCATATGTACCTGTAATAAGGTAAAGTGCTCTATAGGTAAAGTGTTTTCATTGTTAAAATATAATTTAATTTGGCAAGAAGAAAAGAATACATGGATATGAATCAAAAGGGAGCCGTGTGGTGATGGCAGAGCAGAATACAATTGTCACCACCCGCATGTGGATGTCGTACAAGGCGACTAAGGGTAAAGACAGTAATGGGTAATAAGCAGCAGCATTCCTCTCATACCACCTAGCAATATACTGCGATTAATGTGCCCGATATAAGGCAATGGGCTCGGCACATGTAACCCCAGATGGGTTACAAGTTACAACTCAACTCCCTCCACATCATCTAAGAAACAAAAATCTCGTGTCACAGTGTTTGTTATCGAACTCCGAAGTGGCTTGACCGATTCTGATGAAATTTTTTGTGTACCTATATTTAGGAGTTCTGAAAATAGGACGCAGGCTATTTTTATACTCCTATGTACCTAATAAAGGCAAAATTACGTTTGCCGGATCAGCTAGTATTTCCATATATTCATTAATCACGCTTCTTGACGTCTGACCGATATTAATGGAAGAGGATACATATTGCTGCCGTGTGGTGACGGCAGAGTAGAATACAATTGTCACCACCCCAAATCTCTCCCGTGGGTGTCGTATAAGGCGACTAAGGATAAATCAGTGATGAGGAATGGGCGGCAGCGTTCCTCTTATACCTACCACCTAGCAAAGTACTGCGACTTTTGTGCCCGATAAATGGCAATAGGCTCGCCACCTATTACATAGGACCTAACTAATTGGCGAAACGTGGGTGCTAAATCACCTCTGCCTACCCCTTCGGGGATATAGGCGTGATTTATGTATGTATGTATGTATTTATAGAAAGAAAAATAGACCAGAAAAATTATTGTCCTGATGCGGTACGGTAACCGAACCTGCGTCCTCCGCAATCCTAGCGGCTGCTTTTCGAGAATTTATATTCCGCGGTAGTCCGCGGAATATGTATAAAATCTCGAAATTAATCTTTGCGATATTTTATTTTCTAAGGTCCAAATAAATGTAATCAGTAAATTGATTGAGTACCTATCACAAAACTCATATAAAAAAACCCCATTATACTCAAGTACTGCATAGCGAATCGATCTCGTTTTTGCCAATATCTATACGGAATTGTGTTTATAAATATAACATGATATTTATTACATCTCACTACTAGACATTGCGTTACGCATAGGTATTGGGTTCAAGACTCAAGTGATATCAGTATCAGGATCAATATTTCTTATGTATGTATGTATGTTTGAAACATATTGCGCCGAACCCAGATAGGAACAAGGGAAGCAGGTGATGACACCGGTTTTGAAAGAGTGGAGCAATTGGAATAAATACTCTATGGCTGGGCAGAGAGTGCAATCCGGGTGGCGAAGGCGAGTGTTGCCATGTTGTGAAGGGATCCCGTAAACCTACACTTGGGTCACAAGTCCCAAACGCTGCTACTGACTTCCCCCTCTGCCACACTATGGACCCGGCACACGGTAAATCCATGCAACTCCTCCAAACTCCATAGATTTTGGACAGTTCAAAGCGATAAATGGCTATACGATATCATGTTTCGGTGGTCATGTTAGTGGCCTGGGAGCGAACAAATAACGTAGATTAGGCCAGCCCCAACTCATCCCATGGGTGTCGTAAAAGTCGACTAAGGGAGATTGCCCGGTGTAGACCAATAAGCACCTTGGGGCACCCGAATGGTGGAGGGCAAACCACCAACAACAGCGTACCCAAAGAGGGTTGGTGTCAGGCAGGCGGCCGGCTATAAAACCAGTAGCAGAGAGCAGTATGGATTGGAATGTTGTCATTCTAATCACTCTCTCCGTTCATGGGTCCGTTCCGACTCTTTTCTATACATTCATTCATCACTAGCACCTTTACGGTGGGATGGATGATATGAATCAAAAGGGAGTGGATGGCTTGATGACGTCTGACATATAAATGGAAGAGGAAACATACTGCGCCGACCCCAGATAGACTGGGAACAGGGCAGGAAGATGAAGGAGTTAACGGGGCTGGAATACTAAGACTTATCGTCTCATATTTTTGAAACAACTCACTGATCCAATTTTCAGACTTCGACAAGATCCAATACTATCTGTGATTGTTACTCTACTCGTGTCTCGGGCACGATCGCTTTATCTCGATTAAATCAATCAGTATCGATGGCCCGTCACGTCAGTGATTATCGGCAAACTACTAATCTAGCCGTTTATCGTCTGAATTGCAGTTAAATGCGGTTATTAGCTTTGATGCCTTCATTGGAGGAGCTCGCTAGCGCAGCGGCATAGCGCGCTTGGCCTGCGATTGCGTAAACTAAGCAATTTCGCTAAGGCCGGTCATTGGATGGGTGACCAAAATTTTACTATCTATATGGTCTACTATATGGTCCCGGCTGCATCTGCGGTCGTTAATGCCCTCAACCCGCACTGGGCCAGCGTGGTGGTAAGAGAATATAGGGAAATATTAGGAAATTGGGAAAAGGGAAATTGGGCCATAGCCCCAATTTCCCTATATTCTTTCATCCAAAGGGAAGGCCCGGCCCCAGTAGTAGGGACATTATAGGGCTGGTGAAGATGATGATGATGTTTAAATTTTGTATTCCTTCAATAGTAGATACCTAGGTCATGTACTATAAAAGAGTAACATGTTGCTATAAAATTAATCCAACAACAAATAATTTCGCATTCTTTGACCACGATGACAGTAGTTTTCAAAAATCAAAGTTTCATATATGTGCTACTAAAAAAATATCTGCGAAAGATTCCACGACCCAAACACATTTCGAAATTGAAACATTTTCACTTTTTTCAACATTCTCTTCTTTAAAAACAAAACGGGAATCGAACCGACGATCTCTCCGTCCACACAAAACGACACTATTTTGATTTCGATTGAAACACTATAATTACAAATGTCAAAAAAAATTGTACAAATCATATTGTGGTTAGAAAAAGTGGACGCGGGTTCGATTCCCGCATCAAGACTATAACATTTTTTAACTTTTTCCAACCGCAATATTCTTTGACACTTGTTCACTTAAAATTTGCAATTTCCCACCACTATCAAAGGAGCACTCAAATCTACGCTCAGAACTAAACACGGACCACTAGAGAGTGATGAATATTTCGAAATTGAAACATTCAATTTTTTCTTCTCTAAAAACAAAAAGGGAATCGAGCCGACTAGCTCTCCTTCCACACAAAACGACACTTGCTCACTCAAATTTGCATTTTCCCACTTCCATCAAAGGAGCACTTAAATCTACGCTCAACACTGAACAATTCCCCACTTCCATCAAAGGAGCACTTAAATCTACGCTCAACACTGAACAATTCCCCACTTCCATCAAAGGTACACGTAAATCTACGCTCAAAACTGAACAATTCCCCACTTCCATCAAAAGAGCACTTAAATCTACGCCCAGAACTGAACACGAACCACTAGAGTGATGGAGTAGACCCTTCGCTCGAGGGGCAGTATGCGCGCGCCACACCACACGGCCATCGCGGCACTGCGCGGGCGCAACTGACTTGGCTGCAACTAGGGTTGGCACTCGCAGCGTTAACAACATAACGTAAATTGCATACTAGTAGTTTCCCGGAACTATTTACCGAATATTAATTCAGTTTCATATAACTAACCGACTCCGTGGTCTAGTGTTTCGCCCACCGGAATAAAGCCTCACTCAGACAGCAGCGGTGGCAAACCCGAACCAACGTTGCCCGCGCTGGTTTGCATAATGTCCTTATACTATTAACGAACGATTATGGTGGTTAGAAAAATAATTTCGAAAAATTATGGTCTTGATGCGGGAATCGAACCCGCGTCCGCTGCTTTCCGGGCAGGTGCCTGACCACTCGGCCAACCAAGACACTAATTAACTTGCCGAAATTCCTCTAACCTTTACACTTCACGTTGTAACCCAACGGATACCCTCGCAATGTAGAAATAAATTTCAAACATTCCAAAGCACCCTGCGTTCGGTTAAGCTTGGGTTTGCTTTATAAACTATTCGATTTTAATTTCAACAAACGTCCTTATGTTACCTACGTTACAACTGCCTGCCACCGCTAGCGCCACCACTGACTGCTGCTATTTGAGTGAGGATTTAAAATCAAGAGGTCCCGGGTCCAATTCCCAGGGGGGTACAAATTTGTACTCGATTTGGATGGTGGTAGGACTTCTTTCAAGTCCACCTGGCTAGCTACCACCTTCTTCTCCCTACCCTGTTCCCAGGCTATCTGGGGTCGGCGCAGTATGTTTCCTGTTCTATTCATATCGGTCAGACGTCATCAAGCCACACTACCTTTTGATTTATATCACCCATACCGTGAAGGTGCAGTGATGAATGAATGTATAGAAAAGAGACGGAACGGACCGTGTCGAGAGACCGATTAACGGAGAGAGTGATTGGAATAACAACATTTCAATCCATACTGCTCAAGGTTTTGGCTTAGGTTTTACAGCCGGCCGCCTGCGTGACACCAACCCTCTTTGGGATGAGGTGTAGGTGTAATATACCTTATATAAAGTAGAATAATTGTATAAAAACTGCTTAGCGCCAGCCCTGTACCGCTCGTGGACGACGAATCGGTCAAGAAGATAGATTTTTTGTAGGAAGACATTGCACTGGGTTAGATTGAGCTTTCGGAGCTTAGAGATCGCGCACCGTGATATTATGTGAAATGAGTTTGTGTTTACATAGTTTTACAGCTTTTACGATGGTTAAGAAGACTTACCGAAACAATGCAGTCTATGAAATACGTATAAATAATACATTACAATAGAATGGCCACTTCAGTTTTTATTATTATTTTACTAAGGGCCTGTTTCACAATCGACAAGTAAGTTCGAAGTAGCTTACTTCGCAGTTCAATTGACATATATTTCATATAGCAACTGTCAAATGATCTGCGAAGTAAGCTACTTAGAACTTACTTGTCGATTGTGAAACAGGCCCTAAATCTAATATAAAAATCTCGGGTCACAGTGTTTGTTGAGTAACTCCTCCGATACGGCTGGTCAGATTTTTATGAAATCTTTTTGTGTATATTTGGTAGGTCTGACTGAATAGGTTGTTGGCAATTTTTCATACCCCTGGGTAATAAGGACAATACAACGTTTGTCGAGTCAGCTAGTTTTCTATAAATTTCCCTTCTCTTACTAAAAGTTTAATGAAAGAACACTCAATGCAGAGATGCACATTTTGGATTGACTGTAGCTAGCTCGACATCCGGTCGGGTAAAACGATACATAATGCCAAGTTGTATACGGACCGGGCCGATTGATAAAGACCGAACAGATAATATCGATTTCCATCTTAATTCCCGCGCGAAGAGAAGGTAAAAGTGTCTTCGTATTCTGTTGTAATATTCTGGGATCGCTTTCCATGGGAATCTTGGCAGTCGGTTTGGTCTAATAATCAGATCGCTGGCTGTCGCACCAGAGGTTCCAAAGAATATTCCTATGTATCCTACTAATATAGGTAGTACCTACTCTGCCACACTTACGAGAGCTGATTGTGCAATATTTTCCTCAATATATTAAATACTGGATATGGAGATGTGGAAATCTGGAGGCATACCGCAAGACATGGACGGAATGGGCTCTGGATCGCTCGAGATGGAGGGCTGCGGGGAGGCCTTTGCCCAGCAGTGGGATCTTATAGGCTAGCAAAAAAAAAATTACTTGCCGTCATAAAATGTTATACTAAATCCGAAGCCAGCGATCCATAAAAAAGGGCATTGAACTTTTCCAGAACTTTCTCAGAATAAAGAAGACAATAGCTTTCTTCACAATTAATTCCGAGACGTGATAGTGATAGACTCTCCACGAATGGAACAACAGCTTGATTTTAAAAGTGGTACATACATTCAAAGATCTCATGTTGATATTAAATCATCTCTATTGTCTACGCAATAAGACGCACGACGTGTGAAGGATTGGGGTAAATATTCTTGCTGCCGATTGTACACCAACTAATCAATCATAATATTGGGCGAGTGCTATTAGAAAATAAATGGCATTATAATGAAATCCGCGTTAAGAAAGTCCAGCGGAAGTAATTAGTGAAGTGTAACATATCATTTTTCTACTAGAGCCACATAGGTATTTTGCGGGTATTAAAAAAAAATACTAAGTAGGTACATAATTATTATTGCAATAGGCATGATGACAAATTTTTCAAAACTACACCACGTTGTATTTTACGTGTCTACGTTAACCAAAATAAATGGTATTTTTGTAAAAACTTAATATTTAGTGAAGTGTAACATATCATTTTTCTACTAGCGACACATAGGTATTTTGCGGGTATTTAAAAAAATACTACATAATTTTAATTATTATTGCAATAGGCATGATGTCTGATTTTTTAAAACTACACCACGTAGTTTTTTACGTGTCTACGTTAACAAAATAAATTGTATTTTTGTAAAAACTTAAGATTTTGATATATTCACCCATCTCTGACACTGCCAAGGTTACTTTTTTATGCAGCCAGGTATCCTATCGATTTTAATTCCATAAATATATTCATTTAACCCAAGCACTTATTGCTAAGTCATACAGATTTATACATACCAACCTGGGTTATGTTATTAACAACTTTTTCTGATCAAAAAACGCGTCAATTGAACTGCGCATACGCAACTCCCGCTGTGCGAGCACTATGAATACTTATTTCCTATTGCGCTCCGAATGAAACTAGTTTTACGAACTCACTATCAAAATGACTACATTGTTGGTTTGTGTGCTGTTGAAGTGGGAGCGGGGGGTTAAGACAGATGATTTAGCTGGTATACACCAGCTAAATCATCTGTCTTAACCCTTAGTCGCCTTATGCGACACCCGTGGGAGAGATTGAGTTGGTGTTAACTGTATTCTGCTCTGGCGTCACCACACGGCCATTCACATACATTAATTATTATTACAATAAGACATGGCACAAATAGGTACATAAAGTAATAAGTATTTACATAAAAGCAAAACATAGAGGCATTGTACAACTAATTATTATTCTATGGATAAAATTTCATTTACATTAATCATCATCATCATCATCATCACCAGACCTTTTAATGTCCCCACTGCTGGGGCACGGGCCTTCCCTGTGGATGAAAGTATATAGGGAGATTGGGCGCTAACCCACCACGCTGGCCCAGTGCGGGTTGGTGGGTATTACGACTGCAGATGCAGCCGGGACCACCGGCTTAACATGCATCCGAAGCACGGAGGAACTCGAGATAATAAATTTTTGGTCACCCATCCAATGACCGGCCTTTGCGAACTTTGCTTAGTTTACGCAATCGCAGGCCAAGCGCGCTATGCCACTGCGCTAGCGAGCTCCTCTTTTACTTTTACATTAATATTTTACATTCATATTATATTTTATATAATATTTACCTTAATACCTACATCTAATTTTGAGAGAGGAAATCGTCGAGAGCCAAACATCGAATTTTACAATTTTTATTCGCAATATTCAGCGGGAACTGTAAGTGTTCCTATCGCTTAATGTATCTCAGCTCGCGTCCCTTCTTTAAAGGTACTTTCCGTATCTAGCTTACCCTCGGAAAGGCTGTTTCGCATCGCTATGTTCTGGCTCAAGTAAAATAAGTACCTGTAAACAAAATAAAAAGGTAGGTTAAGTGCAAAATTTGGAAAAATTACTACTAAGTGTATGTGTCTAAATGAGGCGTTAATCTCTGTATTTGTGGAAACAGAAAATTTGTTGAGTAAACTCTCGCATTGATTATTGATGAGAAGTTCCTGGAAGATCATTGTTAACCACCGGCAGGGTTAGTAGGTAAATGTGAGAGTGTCATGTAGACAAAATCAAAAAGTTTCGCCAATTATGTTAGGTCCCAATAAGTGGTGAGCCTATTGCCATTTATCGGGCGTATGTGGTACAAGAGGAGGAGTATGCGATCGTTGTTAAATCAATGAAATAATAAATACAAATAAATAAAAGCGCCTTTAAAAATATTAATCAGCGTAGGGTAATATTTTATTATGTTTGAAAACAACCAAACTATATTACTGATATAGAACTAGACTTGACTGGACACGGTCTGGTTGGACCTTGGTCTACGATTGAATTACATCCCATAGGTATCCATTACAGTAATATCCGATAGCCATTTATGCAACGCACGACCAACATAGTATGCTTGACTGTAGTTAAATGTAATGTATATGACAAAAAATCATTGACAGTAGCATTCAATTAGTTTCAGGGTCGTCTGGCCATGATATCCGGCTTGAAGGACCATGTTTGACACTCAGTTGAACTAGTTTAACCTAATTCATCATCATCATCACCAGCCTTTTATTGTCCCCACTGTTGGGGTACAGGCCTGCCTGCTAAGACATTCATAAGTCACGCCTATAGGCCTACACCCCAAAAGGGGTAGGCAAAGGTGAATTAACACCCACGTTTCGCCAATTATGTTCGGTCCCGTATAATAGGTGGCGAGCCTATTGCCATTTATAGGGCACGTAAATCGCAGTAGCTAGGTGCTACAAAGTAATTCTGCCCATTACCCATCGCTGTCTTTAACCTTAGTCGACTTGTATGACACCTACGGGAGAGACAGGAATGGTGCCAATTGTGTCACCACACGGCATAACTTAACACTTGATATTACAATATAATTTTAACTCGAACTGATCGTACCATGGGAAATGAAAATCCCCAAAGTAACCGCTATATAAACCAACAAAATATGTACTTACACTTAACAAACCAACTAACAAAAAATGGTAACATTGTCAGTTTGTATGCCTGTTGAGGTGGGAGCGAAGAGGCTTAATCCCTTTATGTATACCTTACTAAAAGATCTTGGTTTTGTCTAGACTAGAACTTGCTACGCTGGAACGTGTACCTATATAGGCAGCTCTCACAGAATCTTACCAAATATGGCTGGGTAGAGAGAGATGTAGGGTGAAATGCTAAGAGTTACCTATTATCCCATCTTTATTAATAATAACAGTCTTGCTTAGAATTAATTAGACCAAAACAAACGTTTTCATAGCAAAACTCATCATAACTTATAACGCCTGTTGCTCATTGGGCGTATAATTGGTAGCGTGTCAATTTGCTCGCCACAAACGAGCAGGCGTTGAAAGTTAAATAAACTGGGACCATAATAGAGAAAATTCAAGTTGCACCTACGTTAATTTGTTTTAAAAAGTGCAGATTTATAATTGAACTTGTTTGTCACAATCATTACCATAATGAATTGTGTAATATAAGTTAAATATGTAATTGCAAAGTTTTTAACTCTGAATATCTATTACAGTTGTCGACGGACACATCAATATTTTAATTGTGAAGCATTTCAGACTAGCTAGATGACCAAAAATCTCCCTTTCTTCTTCCATTCATATGCAAGACCTGTGCCTCAGCAGTGGGGGCGATAAAGGGCTAGGTATGATGATGATGACAGGCGTTTCGATCTTAAAGATATTGTACACCTGCAATTAGTAGTCATTTTAGAGCTGCGTCTCTTTCTATTTGCCAATTAAGATAGAAGAAAGAAAGAGATGTCAATATTTTTGTTTGTGTTTGCAAAGGGCATAGGATTTGGAGTCAGAAAAGTGGCCGGATCGATGTGATGTGAAAGTTTCATTAAAGCAACGGCCGGCCGGCCCGTATGTTCAACTTGCATTCAATAATAACATTTAACTCGTACCGCACAGAGTTAGAATTTGTAGCGAAAGATAAGCTAAAATGCGTTAGCTGTGTAAGTAAAGAGGGAAAGCTATCTGGATCCTTAACTCTGATGTTAAGAACGAATTTATAATTTAAATATTGACATCTAACGAGCACGCAAACCGCAATATATTGCTAGGTGGTGTGAGAGGAACGCTGCTGGCCATTATTCATTGCTGTCTGTACCCTTAGTCGCCTTGTTACAACATCCATTGGACGAGTCGATATGGATGGAAAACTGGGAGTATTGGCCATAACCTGTTCTGTGGCCATAACTCAACACCCTGACCTAGTGCGGATTGGTGACGACTGCAGATGCAGCATAGTCCAACGGCTTAACGTGCCTTCCTAAGCACATACCCATCTTAAGTATTACATAAGACTTTTAAGAAGTTTGCCGATAATAAAGCTCACGTGTTCGTTATAATGGGATTATTAATTGAGAATGTTTATAAACAAGGCTTATCACGAAAATAGACCATCTTGAAAGCTCAAAAGCGTAGCGTCAAGAGTGGCTTAATTCATTAATACGCAAGTGGAAATTCAACCCAAATAGACAGGATTAGAACTGGCAGTCGAGTGGCGGCGTTTATCGGCAAATTGATTTACATCCTATCCGGGCTTTACGATACTTTCCCCGTTAAAATTGGTAGGGCATAAACTCTAAAAATAAGTTTGTTACACAATCACAGGATAGGAGGTAGGTGTGGATGAAGAGATGTCGAGTTACGCAGGTTTTCCGATGCATAGGTAACTATTGTTACTAATGGTTAATTATAAGACTGACTATTAGTTGAGTTAACTATGCATCAATAAACCGGCCCTTACAAATTCAACCGTATAATTTTTGAGTTACAGCTTGGTGCTAAAACATCACAGTTTGAGTTAACTGGTACTGTTACCTGCACATTTCTCTTTGTGTGACCTTTCCCTTAATTATATTATTGTTGCTTCACCACGACCACAACCGGTAGAAAGGCTGCGGTCAGCTGTTGGACAATTCCGTGTTTATAACGAGAGATGAAATTAGAAAAAAACATTGCATCGGTGTAGTTCAATGGCCTCGTATTTTGGTTGACGTAAAGATAAACCCTTCTACGCAAATTAATACAATTATATACCTTGTAAGGGTGGTCAGTGGTTACCCATCCAATGGCCTTAGAGAACATTGCTTAGTTTCAGCAATCGCAGGCCGAGCGCCTTAATCCACTGCGCTATCGAGCTCCCCAAGAAATATTTATTTATTAGTAGTTATTAAAAATGGTATGACACGACAAAAAGTTGCTTAGAAAAACCTATTGAGAAGAAGCCGAATCAAACTATCGATAAATGTATAGAAAAGAGACGGAACGGACCATGTCGAGAGACCGATGAACGGAGAGTCATTGGAATGACAACATTCCATTCCATACTGCTCAAGGTTTTGGCTTAGGGTTTACAGCCGGCCGCCTGCCTGACACCAACCCTCTTTGGGTAGTGTGGCAGTAAACCGTCCTATTACTATTACACGGCCACGTAACTCGTGAAGTCATTGCGGTCGAGAGAACCGTGTAACCTAGAACACCACAATGCCTCGAACAATCCGTTCAAGGCTGGACAATGTTTGTTTACCTCTGCGTGTTAATGAACTTGGTAATTAATGACATGTTTTAATCGGCTTAGGATATTGTGACCTATTTTTATTTACTTTTATTACGTTGTTTATTTTCCCACTACTATGTCAGACAGTCACTACAGTGCGTTCAGTTATTTTACCTCTGACACTTCTCATCATCCTGCTCTAACATATTGAAATGTCATATCCTTCTCTCACATAAAACGCCAATGGAAACGTCAGAGGTAAAATAACTGTGAACGCACTGTACCATGTCAGATTAACAAGTAACAAAAGTGACATTAAATTTTAATAATTTTTCAAAACAAAACAACATCATAATTACTATACTTACAACGTAATTACTACGACTTATAGTATAAAAAAAGGAAAACTGTACAGTGTAATTTACATAATTATGCCGTGTAGTGACGGAAGAGCAGAATGCGAGTACCTTTCGTACACAAAGCGATTAGGCGTTAAAAAAGCGTCAGAGTTCTTGATAAGCCACCTAGGAATACACTTCTATGTACGTGCCCAATAAGCTCGCCCCGTATTTTATGGCACCTAAACGTAGTTTGCGAAATGTTGTTGTTAATACACCTCTGCCTGGGATAGGCACTTCGGGCATATTCGGGGGATCATTTGCCGAAAGCATCGTAAAAACTTTAATACGTATCTCACCTCCGGGTTAAACATTTCTAGCCATTTCCGAATCCGGACAAAAAACATTGTCGTGCCGTGTGGGCCTGGGGAAAAATGTGTCGCATAAATAATAACACGTCATATAATTGCAATAACACGTGCATTAAAAAAACACCTTTATTATCGGCGAACACTTTCCGTTTCTCCACAGGTTAATAATTAATATTCGTCACGCGTTTGTTCATGTTGATTGACGCGATGTGACGTCCCCTACTACGGTTATTCGATGCAGATGGTAGACGGGAAAGGGGGAAACTGGGAAAGGACACTAGACATTAAAAAAACTGAACCAACTTACTAGGTTAACCGTTGTCTGTATAGTAAAATAAATATTGGAATTAAAAAACTAAACAAACTGGAACTCTAACATAATAATATCTGCTACTTC
Organism: Cataclysta lemnata; assembly: GCA_963931975.1. NCBI lineage: Eukaryota > Metazoa > Arthropoda > Insecta > Lepidoptera > Crambidae > Cataclysta > Cataclysta lemnata. Next base: position 4,852,876 of record OZ008363.1, read on the forward strand.
ATAATCATCTATCGGGTCTCTTCCATTCACATCAGCCAGCCGTCATCAAGCCATTTACTTTCATCACACCGGACAGGTGCTAGAGATGATTGAATGTATAGAACAGTGATGGAACCATGTCAATAGACTGTTAAACGGAGAGTGATTGGGATGATAACACTCTAATCCAAGCTGCTCAAGGATATGGCTTACGTTTTACAGCAGGTCACCTGCCTGACATCAACCCTCTTTGTGTATGCTGTTTATAGTGGTTCGCTCGCCCACTACCATTAGTGTGCCCCAATGTGCTTATTGGTATACACCAGGCAATCGTTATCGTCTCATGTTTAACACAATTCATTTACTTCTTCTCTCTTCTTTTCAATCTCATCCCGTTAATCCTCTTGCACTCAATTAAATATTTTCATCGCAATTTTCGGTCATTTCTTTCATATCTTCACATTCCATTTCCATAACAGGTCTACCATAGTTTAGTATGTAAGATTAAACTAACTACTCGGGCCCAAGAAAACCTAGCATCAGAGCAGCAGGCGAATGATGATTAGACTTTCCTAAATAACAAATTAAAAGTTCTGAAACTAACTACATACTTTGTTTCTAGTTCGCAAACACGTAGTAGGGTCACGGAACTTATTAGATACGAAAAAGCAATACTAAGCAGCCTGAAGATAATTAGAAGGCAGTAAAAAACATAACAAAATACAATGAAATATGGGGCCCGATAAAAACAAACATCTATTAAGGTGAAAATTTTATGGGACGTATTTGACGGTGATGTATTAGGTAAGTTATGTTGGCTTTACAGATTAGTGGTTTAAACATCGCAAAAACATTTAAAAAGCTATCTGTTTTTTCAGACGTACTTTAAAATAGGTCTATCTGTTTAACAAATTGGTATTGCGCATAGCCGTGTGGTGACGGCAGAGCAGAATACAATAGTCACCACCCCAAATCTCTCCCGTGGGTGTCGTACAAGGCGACTAAGGATTAATCAGTGATTAGGAATGGGCAGCAGCGTTCCTCTTATACCACCTAGCAATATACTGCGACTTTTGTGCCCGATAAATGGCAATAGGCTCGCCACCTATTATATGGGACCTAACATAATTGGCGAAACGTGGGTGCTACTTCACCTATGCCAACCCCTTCGGGGATATAGGCGTGATTTATGTATGTATGTATGTATTGCGCATTTTTATGTTTGTATTTTATTTATGACACATAAAGATTACTCTTACATTTTGTCTCTTGTTATAAAGTACCAACGCACAAAGACGAGTGTGCAAGCTAATAAAACACACTCTGCAGTTACATTACCCGAAGTGAAGTTCTTTAATCAGAAATACCAACACAAAAAACATAAGTCATTTACAGTATGACCAACTAGAAAAAGTAATGGAGTATAGACTATAAACATTTTAATACCCCTACTTAACAAAATAACACTAAAGTTTTAATTTGTTACAATTCCTAGCATTTTTAGAAATTTATTATGTTTACATGAAACCAACCCTTTCGTTAACAAATCAGCAGGCATATTTTGTGTTGATATATACACAACATCAATATATTTACTTTTAATGACATCTTTTACATAATGATATCGCACATCAATGTGTTTCGACCTATTATGTGTCTGGTGACTTGTCGCTATTTTTAATGCACTTTGGTTGTCACAAAATATCTTTATTACATATTGCTTAGCATACATACATACATACATAAATCACGTCTATATCCCCGAAGGGGTAGGCAGAGGTGAACTAGCACCCACGTTTCGCCAGTTATGTTAGGTCCCATGTAATAGGTGGCGAGCCTATTGCCATTTATCGGGCACAAAAGTCGCAGTACATTGCTATTGCTAGGTGGTACAAGAGGAACGCTGCTGCCCATTCCTCATCACTGATTTATCCTTAGTCGCCTTGTACGACACCCACGGGAGAGATTTGGGGTGGTGACAATTGTATTCTACTCTGCCGTCACCACACGGCACGGCATATTGCTTAGCAGTGAGTTCATATATTAAGTTTCTTAAATATACAGCTTCTCGAGTTGCCTCAGATAATGCTATATATTCAGCTTCAGTGCTGGATAGAGATACTGTCTTCTGTTTTTGGCTTTGCCATGAAATTACAGAACCACACATGGTAAAACAGTAGCCAGTATATGATTTCCTATCAAGATGGTCACTGCCCCAATCAGCATCGGCAAAACCAACCAAATTAATATTTTCTCTGGTATACTTCAAACAATAATTTTTTGTTTTTAACAAGTATTTCAATATTCTTTTAGCATAGTTATAATGATTATCATTGTAGCAATTATTGAATTGACTAAGGTAGCTTACAGAATAACTTATGTCAGGTCTAGTTAACACTGATAAATACATTAGACTACCAATTGTTCTTTGATAAGGAATAGTCTTTATACATGTTTGAGATTTTTCTAAATTTAATCTACACTCAATTGGAGTATCTGCAGGTTTACAATCAGACATATTAAATGTATACAGTAATTTATCTATGTATTGTTGCTGATCCACAGTTATAGTATTCAACTCTTTATTGACATTGATCCTCATACCTAAATAATGTCTAACTGGCCCTAAATCCTTAAGTTTAAATTCAAGACCTAGTGCAGTTTTTAGTTTATTTGCTTCTTCTAGACTATTTGTAAAAATTAAAAAATCATCAACATAAACAGCTACTATAACTTTAACTTCACCAATATTCTTTTGAAATAAACATGGTTCATACTTACAATTTTTTAATCCTAAGCTACATAACAATTCTCTTACCCTTTCATACCACACAAATGAAGACTGCTTTAAACCGTATATAGCCCTTTTCAGCTTTAACACTTTACCATTACAATTTTCACTTTCAAAACCTTCAGGAATAGACATATAAATGTTCTCCTTCAAGTGTCCATTTAAAAATGCAGTAGTCACATCTAAATGTGTAATGTCCATGTTCCATTGCACACTAAGAGCAAATAACATCCTTAGTGTTGAATGTCTCACCACTGGGGAGAAAGTGTCCACATAGTCTATGCCACGTTGTTGTGTGAAACCCTTTGCCACCAGTCTAGCACGATATCTAACTTTATCACTTATATCAAGTTTTTTATTAAAGACCCACTTACACTGCACTATTGACACATCACTAGGAATGTCCACAAGCTCCCAGGCATCATTGTATTGAAATGATTTCAGTTCTTCTTGCATGGCTAATTTCCATTGCTTAGATTCAGGTCCATTTATTGCATCAGAATAAACAATCTGCTCTGTAACCGGTAAACTATCAGACACAATTATAGTGTTCAGACCATAGCGTTCTGGTTGTCGCCTTGTTCTCTTTTCTAGCTGAATTTCTGATAGGTCCATGTTCACTTCATCTTCAGAAATACTTATCTCAGTATTAGAGTCTGTTAATGTCTCATTACTACCTGAATCTACATTTGTGTAAACTGAAGTACTTGAACTGTTCAGAGATTCATCTATCAGTGACATATCCCCCACTGAATCTCTGTTTCCATCAGTAATTTCTTGGTTATTGTCATTCAGCTGATTGGTTTTTTCTTCTTGAATCCATATCATACTATCTTGCTTTTCTTTTTCTGTGTAAGTTTTGTCTTCCATTATTATTACATCTCTTTTCACAGTTACATTGTTTTTTCTTGGATCATAAACACGATAACCTTTTACATTATCTGAAAAACCAACAAGTATGTGTTGTTCTGCTTTTCTGTCCCATTTCAATCTGCGTTGTTTAGGAATATGTACCATGACTATTGATCCAAACAATCGTATGTTGCTTACATCGGGTTTCTTTCCATACCATACTTCATATGGTGTTTTATTAACCAAACTTGTACAGACACACCGATTCTTTATATATACGGCTGTATTGACAGCCTCACCCCAAAACTTTTTATCAAGCTTTGCTTCAAAAAGCAAGCATCTAGCCTTTTCCACAATGGTTCTGTTTGCTCTTTCACAAACACCATTTTGTTCTGGTGTATACGCTACAGTTTTCTGATGTATAATTCCTTCTTTTGCCAGATAATTTTCCATATCTTTGCTGCAGAACTCACCACCATTGTCGGTTCGCAAAATTTTGATTTTCTTGCTTGTCTGGTTTTCTACCAAAGCTTTGAATTGCGTAAAGATCTTGAATACTTCATTTTTATACTTCATAAAATAAATGAAAGACATTCGACTGTAGTCATCTACAAATAGAAGAAAATATTGCGAACCACCAATAGATTTTGTTTCCATAGCACCACATACGTCTGCATGTATAATATTTAGTGTTTCAGTACTTTTATGACTTGAATGAGAAAATGGCAGCCTAATTTGCTTTCCTTCACAACAGCTACACATTTGTTCTTAGTCATGTCGCAACTAGTGGGAAAAGACAATCCATCAACTATACCGTTCTTCATATTGTTCAAATCACAGCTATTAATATGTGCTAGTCTCTTGTGCCACAATTCCGCATTAGCTAATGCTGGTGCAGCTAATATACAATCTGCTTCTTTTAACTTAAGCTTGTAAACACCATTAGTTAATTCTGCGGTTGCTACTAGTACATTTTTGCTGTTCCGAATGTAACAATGACTTTGATTGAAATCAACACTGTTTCCATTACTGATCAATGCACTAACTGATAGAAGATTTGTTGTCAAACATGGTACACATAGCACTTCTTTAATCGTGATATCATAGTTGTAACTACTTGTTATCCGAACGTCTCCAGAACACACAACGGGAACTGTCACATTATTTGCCACAGTAATTTCTGATAAACTTGCTGAATAATTTGCATTGCTTATCCAATCTTTATTCGCCGTCATATGTGCGCTGGCGCCGGAGTCAACGTACCACTCGGTTTTCTTGTAATTTCCATTCAGAAAAACCACATTAAAAGCATTTGTTTCTTTTTTCTGCAATAACGGACATTGATTTCTGTAATGACCACTCATTTTGCATTTGTAGCATTGAATAATTTTTTCTTTTAGATTTACTTTGCCATCTTTGTTTTTCGAATTGAAATTCTTCCGGAAGTTATTGTTATTTTTCTTCGCAGCAAATGCAGCCCCACTGGAATCTGAGTCCGTAAATGTTGCAACTTCCATATCTATCAATTTTGACTTGATTGTATCTGTGGTTATCTGAATGCCAGAGTGTTCAATGGCCATAATCATTGGAGAAAATTGTTCTGGCAAACCTGCTAATAACATTGATCCGATCCATTCATCCGTAATGGCAAAGCCTGTACCTTTTAACCTCTGCGCTGTATCCACCATTTCCGTTACATATGCCGTCATGGAACTACAACTTTCTTGCCTTATAGAGATTAAATGGCGGAGCAAACTTATTTTTCTGGAATACCCGGAATCATCGAACATATTTTTCAACTTCACCCAAAGATCTTTTGAACTACTTGTTTCTTTAATATGCACGAATAAACTTGGATCTATAGTCAAAATTAGCTTTGCTCTGGTTTTTGCGTCTTCTTCGGGTTTAATACCTTGATTGGTAACCGGCTTGATGTAGTGCGCCATACCTTCAAGCACCAATAAGTTTTCCGCTGCAAAACTCCACTCATCGTAATTTTCTCTTCCCTTGAGCTTCGGGATACTTTGAACGTAATTTACGGCCATTATTGCAGAAAATAATAATTTTTCAACTGTATTTCACTGTGTTACTCACTATACTTGAAAATCTTTTACAAAAGCCCATAACCTAATAAAACACACTCTGCAGTTACATTACCCGAAGTGAAGTTCTTTAATCAGAAATACCAACACAAAAAACATAAGTCATTTACAGTATGACCAACTAGAAAAAGTAATGGAGTATAGACTATAAACATTTTAATACAAGCGCCCTAACAACAGTTTTCAGAGGCAATTAAGTTCTGCGGTAGCTGCAGTTTCGAACTATAAAGACTTTAGTTCAGTTCTAGATCTAGAGCAGAACATCGTCCCGGAGAGTGCTTTGAACTTAATAGGAGCTTGTATTTTCCTATTGGTTGTAGTGAACATTGTTAAATTAGAAAAAGAAGTAAAAAAAATTTAAAACAAATATTCTCCCTAATCCGCCCTGAGCCTGCGTTGGCGGTTATGTATGACCCATTCTGTATTCTAATATATATATTATAAGTAAGTATATATATAGGTAAGTATATACATATTATTAAACAGAACATAGGGTTTTTTTCTCGTAAAAGTATATTGTTAGCAGTTGGGTAATTTTGTAAGAGGAGCTCCCCTAGCGCAGTGGTATAGCGCGCTTGGCCTGCGGTTGCGAAAACTAAGCAATGTTCGCTAAGTTCCTCCGTGCTACGGAAGGCACGTTAAGCCGGTGGTCCCGGCTGCATCTACAGTCGTTAATACCCACCAACCCGCATTGGGCCAGCGTGGTGGGTTATGGCCCAATTTCCCTATATTCTTCCATCCATAGGGAAGCCCTGTGCTCCAGCAGTGGGGACATTAAAGGGCTGGTGATGATGATGATGATGATACAATGCTAAGTTCAACCCAACACAGGCAGCGCAAAATCAAGCTCCATTGTTAAAATTTCTATAAAATAAATACAGCAAGCCGGGGATAAAAACCATCATATTCAATTCCGTATGTTGTCTTTATCTACGTTTCAAAGCTACATTAACCTCCTCGTTTAAAATTATTAGGGCGTGACGCGTTACTTAGCTAACAGTGCGTAATGTAAGATAGCTGAAAAGTAATCCATTTAATAATGCTAAACGTATTACTTAATTATGTTTCCATATTGGCCTAGTTTCATGCTAGCCTGGGGTGCGAAATAATAACATATAATTTACCAACCCCACTCACACAGGGGTGTCGTAAAAGTCGACTAACGGCGGGTCCCAATATTCTATCTAACTGCCGTACTCAGAGACGCCAATTAACGATAATGAGTACTGAATGTCAAAAAATGACAATTCAAATATAGTCTCTATTCTTGTCAGGTCTTTGGTCTAAATTTTAATGAAAATTTTCGACATTAAGTACTCATTAATAAAACTTTATTTGACGTCTCTGAGTGCGGCAGTAAAAGGGATTTTTAACCGATTTCATTGTCTCTCATAGAAACTGGGTTTAAAAAAACTTGGTTTTGATTGATGCAACCTATGTAGCGGAACTCGATTTAGAGCATAAACCGAGTTCAACTTCAACTGATCGCGTTTAATTCTGCGGTAAAATCGGCCCTAAGTAAGCTTACTAAAGTTTAGTTACGCGGATTTTTTTTTTATATTATCACGATAAAAACAGAAGTTTGCCAAGCCAAATAACTACCTTGGGGCACTCGAATGGTTAAGGCTAAACCATCAACAACAGCGTATCCAAAGAGGGTTGGTGTCAGGCAGGTGACCTGTTATAAAACCAACGCCAAAACCTTGAGCAGTATAGATTGGAATGGTGTCATCCCAATAACTCTCTCCTTTCACCGGTCTCTCGACCATGGTCCTTTCCATCACTTTTCTATACATTCTTTCGTCACTAGCACCTCACCGGAGTTATGAAAGGTATAAATCAAAAGGGAGTGGATGGACGGATAAATTGTACTTAAAATGTAGCAAATTGAAACACAGGAACGATTGTACAACTGGTTTAAAGAATAAAAAAACCGGCAAAGTGCGAGTCGGAGTCGCGCACGAAGAGATACTATCCACCACCAGGTACCAATACTAGAGTTAAAAATAAGTCAAAAAATTATGACTTATGTATGGGAGCCCTCTTAAATAATTATTTTATTTTGTTATAGCCTCAACAGAAACACATTATCTGTAAAAATTTCGACTGACTAATTATCACAGTTCATGAGATACAGGCGACATCCTAACATAACTGGCGAAACGTGGGTGCTAGTTCACCTCTGCCTACCCCTTCGGGGATATAGGCGTGATTTATGTATGTATGTATGAGATACAGCCACCCCCTAGCCAGTTGGCCCATCTATCAAACGCATTGAACACAAAATGTATGAACCTGGCGTATTAAAAAAGAATAAATACGCCAGTTTTATAATTTTTATTTCTATGCGTTCAAATAGATAAGCTAGGCTCAGTTGGCTAGACCCTCAGAGAGCCTGACAGACGGACTGACGGACAGCGGAGTCTTAGTAATAGGTGCCGTAACCTTTGGGTACCTACCTACGGAACCCTAAAAACCAGTACAGATTATCTTTAGTCTCGTAAGTTGACATAATACAAAAGTATATAAGTAAGTGTATAATGACGGACCAATTCAAAACCCGGGCGTGGTGGAAAAAAAAGAAATGTTTCAACGCGCATTGTCTCGAAACAGGTTACGGGGTATAAACCGAAACTCCGGGACGCATTCCTTGATCGTTTTGTTAATGACTCGGTGCGCTTTACACTCGGAGATTTTATAGCAGGTACAGCACATAACCTATACTAATATTATAAAGCTGAAGATTTCGATTGGTTAAAAGCGCTAATCTTTTTTTTATTGCTAGAAGCTCTTGCCCTTCATCTCACCTGATGGTAACCACCAACTAAAAATCATAAATGATAATCTCAGAAAGTAATGGTTAAAATTAAATAGTTATTTGTTGTACGTGAGTGCAAAGTTGTTTTTTAACCGCGTGCTCAATTTTGATGACCGAGCTAGCGAAGGATTCTAAAATTGAATCACGAGCGTAGCGAGTGATTCAAAAATTAGAATCCTGAGCGATAGCGAGGGAATCAAAAGAGCACAAGGTGAAAAATCTTTGCACTCGAGTGCAACACGTAACTTTTCATCCCCCCCAACGAGGAAATTGCAAAATACAAAAAAAAATACAATCACAACAGTTTTTGTTTTCACCCAGAAACTTCCACAACACCCTCCCATTAACCCAAACACACTCTCAACACCCACCCAGAAACACCCACAACATTCACACCCGAAATACACACCCATTCACCCAGAAACACCCAATAAACACCCATTCACCCAGAAACAACCACAAAACACCCATTCACCCAGAAACACCCAAAAAACACCCATTCACCCAGAAACACCCACAACACACCCATTCACCCAGAAACACCCACAAAACACCCATTCACCCAGAAGCACCCACAAAACACCTATTCACCCAGAAACACCCACAAAATGTCCAATCACCCAGACACACTCACAAAACACCCATTCACCCAGAAACACCCACAAAACACCCATTCACCCGGAATCACCCAAAAAAACACCCATTCACCCAGAAACATCCACAAAATATCTAATCACCCAGACACACCCACAACATCCATTCAGACACCCACAACTTCCACCCAGTCACGCCCATAATACTCACCCATCCATTCAGACAAACCCACAAAACACCCATTCACCTAGACACACCCACAAAAAACCCATTCACCTAGACACACCCACAAAACACCCATTCATCCAGACACCTCCAACACCCACCCATCCACCCAGCCACACCCGCAAAATATACCCTGACACACCTGTAAGTACCTAATAAAAATTACCGTCCCTAATAGAGTTCCGAGACGGTCAATCAGCTTGAGTCAAGCACGTTGATTTTCTGTATATTTTTGTTCCGTTGCTAGCGTAAACAAATAAAACAAACCTAAAAAAAATTAAATGCTTGACTCAAGCATCAAGCAAGCATTGTAGACGATCAAAATGTTTAAAGCAAGATTGACGCCAAGCTGATTGACCGTCACGGAACTCCTAAGTTTTAACAAATTTATGACGTGAAAAGAAAATGGCGCGCGCAAAGAAAATTACAAAAAAAGTACACCAAGAAGGTTCCGAGTCTGAGTTTTTAACAAATTAAAATAGGTTGCATGATAATTTCGGCACCATGGAGGTAGAAATAAATAGGTATAATGATGTTTTGAATTCACAAACTCATTGCACACGATGTTCTAAATTCAAATTTACTTTAACCTCTAGAGGATAAAAACGGCTTTTGCACTCAGATATCGAAGAGCAAAAACGCTTTTTCCGAGATGGTGGGATGAAAAAAATATTTTTCTGTTGGATAGTCCATTTATTGAGGAAGGCTATAGGCTATATAACAACCAAGATTAACGCGAGCGAAGCCGCGGCTAGTTGCATCATAATATCATAAATAACAACAATATACCCTACGAGAGTTGGTGTCAGGCGGCTGGCTGTAAGAACTTTAACAAAAACAATTAGAATGTTGTATTCTCAATCAGTCTCTGCGTTCATTGGTATATTCCTTCCGTCTCTTAAAAAAATAAAAATAACGTAATTAACGTAGAACGTGCCAGTCCCGACTCTACCAAGGGTGTCGTAAAAGTCCACTACGGGAGATTGCCCGGTGTAGACCAAAAAGCACCTTAGGGCTTTATCGGATATTGGAAGACAAACAACCAATGACAGCATACCCAACGAGAGTTGGTTGGTGTCAGGCAGGCGGCTGGCTGTAAAAAACCTAAGCCAAACCCTCGAGCAGTATCTGGAATGTTGCCTTCGCAATCACTTTCTCCGTTCAATGGTCTCTTGGCATGCTTCTTTCCGTCTCTTTTCTTTAAATTAATTAATCACTGGCACCTTTCCGGTGTGACGGATGATATGACTCAAAAGGGAGCGGATGTCTTGATGACGTCTGACCGATACCGATATGAATGGGAGAGGAAACATACTGCGCTGACCCCAGATAGACTGGGAACAGAGCAGGAATATAATGACGAACATAATCCAAGCACTTTATTGAACATTCTGCTGGATTCCGGTTGTCGAGACTTATTCGCCGACGGGACTGTGTGAGGCGTCCTTCTCGCCTTCTCGATCGGGACTATGTGAGCCGTCTTCGAAACAGTGTCGCAGCTCGCAGAGAATAGAATCAGCGGAAAACGGTAATTGTCCCACAGTACCTCAACGCGGAGATGATTATCAGACAATTCAATTTTTTTGGAAATGCTGCGTTTATTTTTAAATTTGACTTCTTTTTTTAAGACACAAAGTCAGATCTGTGCCATGTGGCGAATGCATCAGAGCAGAATACAATTGTATCATCACCACTTCATCATCGTCGTCGCTCCTGCGGGTGTCGAACAAGGCGACTAAGGTTAATGACAGCGATGAGTCATGGGGAAGCATCGTTATTATTTCTTATATGATGCAATATACTGCGATTCACGTGCCCGTTAGACAGCAATAGGCCCGGCCCCTATTATACTACATACTTGGCGAAACGTGGGTGTTAAGTCACCTCTGCTCAATCCTTCGGGGGAAAACAGAAATAATTTATCTATGTATATGCAGGCAGATATATTACCAGTGGTACCACGTTGGTCAAGAGTTGTACGTCAGTACCTGATGCTAAACATGATTGTCTCATCGTCATCATCACCAGCCTCTTTAATGTCCCCACTGCTGGGTCACGGGCTTTCCATGGATGAAAGACTATAGGGAGATTGGGTCATAAACCACCACGCTGCCCAGTGCGGGTTGATGGGCAACAACTGCAGATGCAGCCGGCTTAACGTGACTTCTGAAGCACGGAGGAATTGGAGATAGTAAATTTTTGGTCACCCATCCAAAGACCGGCATAAGCGACAGCATTGCTTAGTTTACACAATCACAGGCCAAACGCGCCGTGCCACTGCGCTAGCGAGCTCCTCTTTTGTGTTATTTAAGCCCCTTATTGCACCACAAGACTCAAAGACAGGGCTGTGTCGATGAACCGTGATAATGGCGGCAAAAAATATTAAACACCAAAGTGGCTGTCTAGATTGGTACTCCATTATGATGATGGATGACCTGGTGTTGTGTAATATTAACAGCAATACTATGTTCCGGCAATTTGTGATAAGATAGCTAGCCCTTCTGTGGGTGAGGGTTCTAGGTGAAGCTCGATTCCGCCTTCGGCCCTTCGGACCACCGGAACACGCTATGATATGGCCATTTAACGCTTTGAACTATCAAAAATCACTGGATTTTTGACAGTTTAAAGTGATAAATGGCTTTTGTTAAATGACAGAGCCATAAAGGCTTTATTTTAAATCCTTTTATCGCTTTGAACTGTCAAATCATGTAATAATTTTGGAAACAATAAACATTGAGTATTGAGTAATGAACATATCCAATGCTTTTTAACAGTTCAAAGCGATAAATGGCTATATCGTATCGTGTTTCGGTGGTCATGTAGCCGGCCGGGCAGGTGAGCTGAAGTCCAAGAACTTCCATGTCAAGCATAACAAAATGTAATAGGGTCTAAACTATTGCCAATTTCAAAATTATCGTTTTTTGCGTCGTATTTCTGTTTATGTTGCTTTTTATTTACTAAATAACCCATCACCATCATCATCATCACCAGCCTTTTAATGTCCCCACTGCTGGGGCACGGGCCTTTCCTATGGATGGAAGAATATAGGAAGATTGGGCCATAACCCACCACGCTGGCCCAATGCGGGTTGGTGGGTATTAACGACTGCAGATGCAGCCGCCTTCCGAAGCACGGAGGAACTCGAGATAATAAATTTTTGGTCACCCATCCATTGACCAGCCTAAGCGAACATTGCTTAGTTTTCGCAATCGCAAGCCAAGCGCGCTATACCACTGCGCTAGGGAGCTCCTCTCACAAAAGAACCCAACTCCTAACAATATACTTTTCCAAGAAAAAAACCCTATGTTCTGTTTTAAGCAGATATAGGTACCTAAGCTTTGTGATCACAAACTGTTGAGCATAGCATAGAAAGTTTCGCGAGACAAAGTCTCAAAAGACGAGCGATGAAGAAACTTCACCTTTGCAAAGTGAAATACAGTTACTTAATCAAGACGAGGAACGCAAGGGCGAGCACACACTTGCGCACACGCACGAATAATTCGGGTTGCGGGTAACTTGATTAAAGCGGGGAATTCACTACACAGACATGCCCGCGGACATACCTGCAGACATGCCCGCCGGACCTCGATTCTATTAGGTCTGTGCGATGTTTGCCTAGTGTAAACTACACTAGGTCACCACCTATAGGCTCGCCACCTATTGCATGGGACCTAACCTCATTAGCGGAACGTGGGTGTTAATTCATCTCTGCCTACCCCTTCGGGGTGTAGGCGTGATTTATGTATGTAACAACAGCCTTTACCCGTTTGAGACGCATATTCTTGCGCTTACGCACTGTTTGTTGTGCACCCGCCTTTAGGGACTTATAAGCTTGGGCTTACGCACGTGCGCATAGTGCAAGCAGTCACGGTATACTACAATACCATTTTAGTCAATCTTTAAAATATAACATAATTCGATAAAAATAAAACAATCGTATTAATCGAAATTGTTTTTCTTAATTCACCTATTTCAAAAATGTTCATTAATATAAGGCAGCCTTTTAAGTTAGTACGGAGGACACAAATAATCATTGAAAAACACGTGTTCTGTGATTCATTTGAAAATTATTTTCTCTACGTAGTTGTGTACTTATTTACGTAATTAATTGTATAAAGTAATCATTCGATTCCATAACATCGAGTGGTAAGTGGAAATTTTTATTACACCTACCTCCTGAGGTAGTATGTTTTTGTTCAATACATGACATGTTTTTGATAAGTATTGTATTTTGTCATCTTTATTGTTTTTGACACACTTCGTTTTGTACCAAGGTCGGTGTAAGTTTTGAGCTACATTTATATTTCTTTGCGTGTTTCCATCAGTGTTTCCACCCCGTCAACAAAAATCAAACAAAAATAAAAATGTTAACAGTCATACTGGTGTCGTCTTAACTATGTTCCTCATCCCAGGACCGGTTCCTTGCAGCGTTTCTCCCGGCCACCTACGCCTGCCCCCGTGTCACGGGACTTGGACAAGTCTCTCTTCACCACTTGACAGTGTTTTGTCTCGGGATTTAGTGGGAGTTAGAGCGAGAGGAAAAGATATTCTTTCCCCCGAAGGAGATGTGTCTACGTCCGGTGCTACGGAGGCTGGCCCCTTAATTGGTGTTCACGCAACTGGACTCCTGTGTCCTCCTCCTTCCAGAATTCGACTATGTGCTTGAAACATTTAGCTCATTAAAAACAAAAGAGACGCAACTCGAAATTGCATTCCTGCAAATGTAAGTCTTATTGCTATAAATTTAGAACACACAATTATACTAAGTATTTTTGGAGTGGCGTCCCTTCGGCGTCGTCTTCGCTCCCATCCGGCGGCTTGTATAGACAAGAGTATTTAGGTAAACCATTAAAAATAAATCCATTTCAAATTAACTCTGTTAGCAGCCGAGGCTACGAAAATTTGTCCCTCATTTCGAAACAACCTCGAAATTAAGACATAATACTTGCATCAGCAATATGCTTATAAACAATGGTATATGAATCTCATCACTAACATACAACTTCAATGTCAAGAGCAACATAAGTAATGTCGCACACTGTAAAGCTTTAGCTTTAGTATGCTACAGACTATTATTAGAAAAATCACATTTATTATTATCTTAGCTGTATTACAATATTGATGAGATTCATCTCTTTAGCAGATTTTCGAATAACTCATTAAGTTTCCTGAGTTTCCTAAGTATAGATATTGCTGCCTGTTAGTTTTATGTTTTAAAAATAAGCTATAATTTGTTTTTTTTTATATTACATAATAATTTATTATTTTTAAAGAGACCCAAACTCTTAGTATTATATGTATTCACCGTACAGGTGCCGGGCCTGGGACTTGTGACCCAAGTGTGGTGTATGGGGCGCCTTCACAACTATCATTACACAATATTTTCAGTAACTCTTTGGATCCTATAGTTTCATTACTAACTCAAAATACTCTAAGCGAATTGAAAGCCCACTTACAGAGTATGTATTATGCAATAAAAACAAATCGCTATCGCTTTTAGTGTACTGCTCCCTTTGCCGAAACTGCTGAGTCAGACCGCATATTGCCTTTAAGCACGTCGGTCTGCGCCTGCGCAGCGTACAGACCAGTCTGCCCACGCACATGTTATTTACGTAGTACATACCTGTTATAATGGCTTGTTCAAAATAAAAATGTCTAACTAGAGACCATACCAATTAACCCTTTATAGGGCAGTAGTGAAATAGTTGCCACAGTAATTTGAACTTTAGGGACTTATAAGAAGATTCCAAACCAATATTTTTTTTTGTGTATATTGGTAACGTTTGCCGGGTCAGCTAGTATGATGTATATAAAAGCGATCTCCACCTCGAGAGACCGGTGAACGGAAGGAGAGAGTTATTGGGGTGACAATATTTCAATCCATACTGCTCAAGGTTTTGGCTTAGGTTTTACAGCCCGCCGCATGCCTGACACCAACCTTATTCGGGTATTCTGTTGTGATTTATCATTTACTATAGCAAAGTGTCCCTAGATGCATATTGGTTGTACACCGTGTAATCTCCCTTAGACTTTCAAAACAACTCAAAGTTGTAACATTGCAGGAAGATTGTAAATATTAAACCACGTACGATTAAACGTACTGATACGTACGTTATAAAGCAAACCCAAGCTTAACCGAACGCACGGTATTTGTAAAAATATCTGCTTTGGAATGTTTGAAATTTATTTCTACATTGCGAGGGTACCCGTTGGCTTACAACGTGAAGTGTAAAGGTTAGAAGAATTTCGGCAAGTTAATTAGTATCTTGGGTGGCCGAGCGGTCAGGCACCTGCCCGGATAGCAGCGGACGCGGGTTCGATTCCCGCCGCAAGATCATAATTTTTCGAAATTCTTTTTCTAACCACTAAAATCTTTGAACTTTATTGCTTTGTTTTAATAATATGCAACTAATATCTTCTTCAGATCTGCGCACATCCCACATAAGAGTAGGTCCTAGTCTTAAGTAAGTATTTTCTGGTCAGTATGACGCTTAAGCGGGGTATTCACTACATGGACATACCCGCGGGCATGCCTGCAGAGTGCAGACATGGCCGCCGGATCTCGCTTATATTAGGTCTGTGCGATGTTTACCTAGTGTAGACCGTCAAGTCAGTCTGGCCTATACAAACGAGGTCCGCGCGGGCATGTCTGTGTAGTGAATTCTCCGCTTTAGTATTTTTCACCTAAATAGGATAGTAGAAAATATTTTTTTTTAAAGGATTCGGCATATTGGTGTAGTCTGTATGTATTTATAATAGGTTGAGGAAAAAGTTTCTTCGCATTTTTTAAGAAAATTCAAAACATTTTTTAATATAGTTTATTTACATTTAACTAAAGTATGTAGGTACCATTTTGTTCGATAACTTTTTGCCATCTTGTAGGTAGGGACATAATCCCATTGCTATAGAAATTTTGGGACTTCTGGTCAAAATATCGCGACAAGTGGTTTTGGCAGTCCTCTCGTGATGTTAACCTGACACTGCCTAAAGAATTCTGAAGAGACCGAAACAGGTGGAAATCTGAAGGTGCAAGGTCAGGACTATACGGCGGATGCATTAACACCTCCCAGCCAAACTCTCTTAATTTTTGCTGAGTGGCTAAAGATGTGTGAGGTCTAGCGTTATCATGATGAAAAACCACACCCCTTCTGTTGATTAATTCCGGCCGCTTTCTCTCAACTTCTTGCTTTAATCTCATCAGTTGTTCGCAGTAGAGTTCAGAATCGATGGTCCTGCCTGGTGGTAACAGCTCATAATTAATAATGCCCTTCCAATCCCACCACACACACAGCATCACCATGTTGCGAGTTAACCCGGATTTCGCCACAGTCTGTGAAGCCTGACCGGCCTTTGACCACGACCTTTTTCGCACGTTCTTGTCGTACGTGATCCACTTTTCATCACCAGTTATCAGCTTCTTCAAAAATGGTTCGGTTTCATTACGTCGTAATAAAGAATCGCAAATGAGTACACGGTTCATTAGGTGAGCTCGTGAGGTACCCAAATGTCGAGCTTTTTTGTGTACCCAGTTTTTTTCAAATGCGCCAAAACTGTTTTGTGGTCAATTCCCAGTTCTTCAGCTATGTCGTAACTACTGACATGCCGATCTTGCTCCACTTTTTCAAAAATGGCATCCATTTTATCTGTAATAGGGCGACCAGAGCGACGTGCATCTTTGACATCAAAATTTCCGGATTGAAAACGCTTAAACCAAATTTGTGCTACTCTCACAGACACTGCACTAGGTCCATAAACATCGCAAATTTTTTTCGCGGCTTGCGTTGTATTTTTCTTTTTTTGTAGTAAAATTTTAAAATGTATCGAATTTCTTCATTAGATTCACTCATCTTGGCGGTACAAAAAACAAATGAAAATCACACATTTTCCTAATTTGAATTTGGAATTATGTTCTTTAAAATTTAAACTTTCAATGATACCAAAACGAGCCAGATACAAATAGTATAGCCAAAGAGATTTTATTACAAGTTTATACATACTATAATGCGAAAAGACTTTTTTAATATTAAGTGTTTTTGAGAATGATGTCAACTTTAAATGGCACCTGCCCATTTATTTATCTATTTATTTAAGGTACAGAAACAGAATACAATATTATTAGACCACCAACAATTATAGACCACAAGTGTGAATTTTCATGGGTTCCAGAGTCACAAAACTGCGGACACACTGGTAAGGACAGCTAGGAAAAGCGGATATAATATTATGATCTTACCTAGCAACTATTCTATTTACAATCCACGTGATCGAGATGTTTACCTGAAAAAAAAACATTTATAATTAGTACATGATGAAAACAGATTTTTTTTATTATTATGTTACAGTCTTAGCCTCAATTTGTTATCATCCGAAATTTTTGTTTGTTGTGATGTGTTATCTCAATAAAAGTTTGTTCTTTCTTTCTAAAAGAAGGGTGTTGAAGACATGATCAAATTGTGTGGGATGTCGAAATGATTGAACAAATTAGACACAAATCATAGAGACACGACAAAGTTTGGCCGAGTTCGTTGCAAACGAGCCGCCCCGCGGTGAAACTCGGCCGATAAGGCTAGTTGCACACTTAAGCGGGCCGGCATTAATCGGCACCCAATCGAATATAAATGTTCGAGAAAAAAACTGCTCGACGACCGAATGAAGACCGATTGGAGCCGAACGTATGTAGTAGTTGCTACGGGTCGGCTTTCTCGTTTTACCTACTGCCGAATCGAATGATTTGTTGACACGAATGAACTACGCAGTCGGCACAAGAAGAACAAGTGAAGTAATTACTTCGGGTCGGCTTTGTTGTTCGACAAAGGGCGTTTTTCCACTCACCGGCACCGGCAACGGCACGGCGTTGACTCCCACCGGTGCCGGTAGTTTACTGCCGGCCGGTAAAACTGCATGTGTATTGTGTATGTAATGTAGCCGTGTGCGTGTGCGTGTTTACCCAAAAACAAGCGGCAGGTACCGGACCGTTGGGTGGAAAAACGCCCAAATACTGCTAAACCGACCAAGCCGGACCGCTATGTGTGTAGCTATCCTAACAACGGCGCAGTAGGTCTAACACGGGGTGTGTCGGACATAGCACGTAATTGAACCCAAACAAATCATCTGGTGGATTGGCTCCGAGTTTTTGACGGTCCAATTAATTTGACCGCGCCGTACCGTTTCGGGGGAAGCATGTGATGTGATGTATAAATAGACGGACGGACACATATTTGGGTCGAGACGAAAACGGTTAAGTTATGCACGAGGTGGTCGGGGTTGACCTGCCCGGCAATCATGACCACCAAAACACGATATGATATAGCCATTTATCGCTTTGAACTGTCAGGAATCTATAGAATTTTGCCAGTTCTACCCGATAAATGGCTATATCGTATCGTGTTTCGGTGGTCATGCTATAAGTATAGCCAGCTTAAATAGAGGAGCTCGATAGCGCCTGCGATGGCGTAAACTAAGCAATGTTTGCTAAGGCCAGTCATAAGATGGGTGACCAAAAATTGGCCAGCGTGGTGAGATATGGCTTATTATGCCTATACTCCTCCATCCATAGGAAAGGCCTGTGCTCCAGCGAAAGGGACATTAAAGGGCTGGTGTTATGATGATGACGATAAGTAGCTTAAATTATAAAGTTTTAATCTAAAACAAATAGCCGTGTGGTGACGGCAGAGTAGAATACAATTGTCACCACCCCAAATCTCTCCTGTGGTTGTCGTACAAGGCGACTAAGGATAAATCAGTGATGAGGAATGGGCAGCAGCGTTCCCTCTTATACCACCTAGCAATGTACTGCGACTTTTGTGCCCGATAAATGGCAATGGGCTCGCCACCTATTACATGGGACCTGACATAGTTGGCGAAGCGTGGGTGCTAGTTCACCTCTGTCTACCCCTTCGGGGATATAGGCGTGATTTATGTATGTATGTAAAACAAATAATATGTTCCTATGTAATGTAAAGTGGCGAGCCTATTGCCAGCTAACGGGCCCGTAAAACGCAATATAATGCTGCAGGTGGTACTGTCCATTAATCATCGCTGCCTTAACCCTTAGTCGCCTTGTACGACACCCGCGGGAGAGGTGACAATTTTATTCTGCTTTACAGTTGGGTAGAGCAGAATAAAATTGTCACCACCGGAAGATTCCATCTGTTAGTTATAATTATAATTTTTAATAAATGATTCTTTACTTTTCTTGCTAACGGTACTTTAGATTGTGGCTACTTTATAGGCTGCAGAGCTGCAATGCGCAACGCTTTAGGACACGTAACATGAATACTGCAAAGGAATTTTGTCAGAACTTGTGGTTCAATACGCCATATTCGCAGGGAGACCGGGGGATAGTTGATTACGGGGGCAGATGGATTTACATTTATTTTGATAATATAATTTATTTAATTTTTAAGGTAAGTAAATATTTTTATAGTCAAATATCTGTAACAAACTTGGGCTGCAGATGATGACGTGCCCGATAGATAGCAATAGGATCCTATTACATAGGACCCAAAGACTAAAGAGTGTTAATACACCTCTGGCTACCCCTTCGGAGATAAATATAGGCCTGATTTGAGTATTTCCCAAGTGGAATTCCTTTAATTTGCAAAAGTAACCATAATATTTGGTCGTTAAAGGGTGATGTTAATACATGTCTAGCTAAGTAGACTTTCCCTACTTGAAACTCTGTTTCGTTTCGACTAAATTATTGGGTACCTATGTTAAAGATTACTTTGTAATAACTGTAGGTACCTGCCTACTTACCTTGTCTTAGAAAATGCATAAAATATGCAGCTACGTGACTAAGGTACAATCTACTGATATATTGACACCGTTTTACGCACACGATGTTAATAAGGTGAACACCTGAAATTTTAATAGTTTTTTACTTTAACAGCGAATCTATTGTGTTTGCTGTCTCGTGATCGTTAAATTGTTTTCTTCGTCAGTATACACTACATCTTTTATCATCAATATCATCACCAGCCCTTTATTGTTCCCAATGCTGTAGCACGGGCCTTCCCTATGGATAGAAGAATATAGTGAGAAGGAGCAGAGAGAGAGAGAGAGAGAGAGAGAGAGAGAGAGAGAGAGAGAGCATTCTCCCATCTTTGATAATTTCATAGAAATAAATATTTCTTTCACCCACACCTATCATCTAGCCCAAAGTAAGCGTTTGGGTTATGGATACTAGTTAACGGACAAATATACCTTCATTATAATAATTTAAACATAGAAAATAGAGACCTCCGTCTGCCGTGTGGTGACGGCAGAGTAGAATACAATTGTCACCACCCCAAATCTCTCCCGTGGGTGTCGTACAAGGCGACTAAGGATAAATTAGTGATGGGGAATGGGCAGCAGCGTTCCTCTTATACCACCTAGCAATGTACCTACTGCGACTTCTGTGCCCGATAAATGGCAATAGGCTCGCCAACTATTACATGAGACCTAACATAATTGGCGAAACGCGGGTGCTAGTTCACCTCTGCCTACCCCTTCGGGGATATAGGCGTGATTTATGTATGTATGTAAAATAGAGACGAGAAGAAAAACAAAAAATATATTTAATGTATTATATGATTTTTACCAATGGTTTATAATTATATGCCAATAGTTTAATTTTAATAGTATAATATATTATACACATCTATAATATTGTATACGTACATACATATAATGCATGATATTATGTAGATTAATCTATTCATCTATTCTATTCTTTCTATATAACAATGAATTGATGTGCGTTTGTCTCGCTAAAACTCGAGAATAGCTGGGCCGATTTAGCTAATTTTGGTTTTGAAATGATTGTCTTGGGCGAGGCAAGGCAGGAAAGGTGAGGAAAGTGTGGGAAAATTGCGAGGTAAATAGTAAATACAACAATTTCATTGTCCCATATAAACTGCTTTCCTGTCAAACATGACGTTGCCAATCCATGGCAACCAAATCGTAATAATGGCTACGGGATAATTTATATGGCATAACAACGTTAGCCGGGTCAGCTAGTTAACAAGCCGGGTTAGCTAGTTTATAATTTTAAAAAAAAATGGCACAATCGTATCTCACAAAAACATTATGCGCTTGCGCAACTGCACATTGGTACCTGTCAACCTTAGTCAGCGGAAAATGCCTGCGTTCCCGTGAGAAGCGAACTTCCTTATACACAGTCAGGATAATTTGAGACCTCTCCAGAGAAATCTTGCAAAATACATTACGTAAGGTCAAGTGACCCATGGCATAAAATTGCCTTATACTCAAGAAGAGAAGAGGAAAGTTAAATTTTCGCATTGCTCTTAAAACTGCAGACAATCAGACAATGAAACATCTGTGAACATATAAATTTTTTTGCAAGCAATATTTAGTGCTTTTTGTAAATTCTTAACACGTAAACAAAATTTGTAATTTAACTGTTTAAGATGTGTAAATGTGATTTCAAATGTAAAAATTAAATGCTGTAAAGTTTGCTTATAAATAAACACAGCACGTCCCGGTGGAAAAGCACCCTTACACTTGTTGTTCAAAAAATGATGTCAGACGGATACGCAAATAGCAGAATTAAACTATTAGAATAAATGTAGGTGGGGTCGCACGCGATGAATAATACCTATCACGTTGACCGAAATATGGATCCTGACCTTACATCATAACATTGTAAATGTTTCGTATAAAATTCCCTCACTGTGCGATACTCGGAAAAAACTACGCATTGGTTGGTTAAATAAATATGATAAAATGTTTACAGTTTTAAAAATACATTCACTCAATGCGTCGAATATAGCTACGTACGCAGAAGTATATAAACATTTATCTACATACTACCTTAACACATATCCATACACCTGTTTATAATAATAATACCTTAAGGGGTAGGAGTAGGGGAACATTTACTAGTGATGTAGGGGGAGACCGAGGATAGTTGACTATTAGAGGTAGGAACATACTCGTAAATAACACTTTTGTCTAACCTTTGACTTACACAGTTATATATCTTAGGTATTTAGGTATAATACCGGTACAGGTAGTTCTTCTTCCTTTTATGAATGGCATCGTGGAACCGGTATTAACAATAACTGTGTGATCATTTCTGTTAAGCTAGGTCCAGAAAATTTTCTACAATGTTCAGTGAGCGTTAGCAAATATCAAAAAATAACAGAGCACTTTTAAATACACCCTTCCTTTGCATACGCCACAACAGCCATAAACGACTAACAACATGACCCTGACCTATATACCTACATATTACATATGCAATAGATGATTCACACGAACATTTACCATGTAAACCACAGTGTAGGCATTAGTGACTGTGTGTCATTGGTTGACTGCAATACATCCGCTATCGTTACACCTAGGCTGTGTAGAGAGAGTACAATAAATTGTAATTAACGTAATAAAAATACCGCGTGCTACAGAATTATAGAAACCTTTTGTTTATTAATATGTATTGGCATTTAATTTTAATAGAATATTACATTAATAAATAAATAAAAACCTTTTTACAAAGTATTCAGCCACTTTATCACGCTATTTATCATCTTATTGCATTTTGAGTAATTCGCTTTTAAAGAGCTCCTTTATGTTTAAGGTCTATTTCCGCGTGGTTTTTTTTCTAATTTATTAAGGAACTTATGACATAAAGATATTTATGTCAGTTCCATAGTAAATAAAAATACTTTTATTGTATCAAGTCAGTTACAATATGTACAAAGACAGCCCGATACATATATGCAATAGGTACACAAATAAATGATGACTTTATTTACAATGTTGCAGACCACGAAAGCAATGTTGGTTCCAAGATCTGCTGTATAACACCAACGTCATTATTGATTTTGAGTTTAACAGTTTAATTAATTACGTCATCATTGCTTGCTGGTCGGTCTGTTGGATTTCTCACACATTCCGCCAACAAGTGATGCGCATCCCCGATCATCCTTTTTTATTAGTTTCGCGTGATTCGACGAAACCGATATTTTTTAATGGGTACTGCAAACAATGAACGTGTAAATAGCTTATAATTTAGCGTAGTATACACATGATTCATAAGAGATGTTTCCACAAATTCATGTTATTTAAAAGGTACTTCGCAGTCGATATAGGAAGTATCTATCAGCCCTTCGCTGTCAACTCGTGTCACCGGCAGGCAACTAACTGTATTTCATGGCAGTTCTACAGAGTATTGTGTGTGACAGCTTGCGACCCAGTTTAACGGGGTACTTTGGGAGGAATATTGCGATAGCATTATCAGGTGCCGTTAAAGATATCTGAAGAAAAGTGGGATAACTCAAAAACACCTCGAAGAAATTTACACGTCACTCTGTTCTCAGGTAGTCAGAAGTCACTTCTTTCCACTTGCTACGTTCCTTACATAGTTCTTTCTCTTCATCCAATCCCATTTAGGTCCTCTGGCATGCCCGTGTTGCCCCAGCCTTTTTTTTATCAAACTTCAATAGCAGCTAAGTCTTTATAATACTTCGTATTTAGCGACTAGTTTTATTATACTACTAGCTAGCCTGTCAGACATTGTCCTGTCTTAGCTATGAGTTTTCAATTCGGACTAGGATAAATAATAAAAAAAAAATAAGTACCTATTTCAAAAATATAATTGTTTATTAGAATGCGTTTTAATTTGCTCCGCAACTTTCTTAGTGTTTCTTTCCGTAAGAACGTTCTACAAAGTATTCGAAAACTTAAAAAAGATCAACGAAATAGAAAGATTTTGGTGGTTAGAAAAAGAATTTCGAAAAATTATGGTCTTGATGCGGGAATCGAACCCGCGTCCGCTGCTATCCGGGCAGGTTGGCCAACCAAGACACAACCAAAAACCTTAAGTCGTTAAGTTACAGCGTGATCAAGGGAAACAGTAATTCACTTTTTTTATAAATAGATATTAAACACAATGGGATAGACATCTTCATTTTTGCAAAAACTCCCAAAACTTAAAAAAGAGAAAGCGAAAACAAACGAATATCCAGCGTAATGCAAAAGATCAATCTACCCAGTGACCGGCGGTGTTGGTCAAAAATCGATCGATTTGTACGCTCTCACCTCTGGAGCATTCTGTTGTTAGAGCTCGACGTTATCTGTTCGTTTTCGTGATATACATCTGTAATGGTTCAGTAGCAGCTAGCACGCTAGGTTAACCTAAAATGTAAATTTTCCTTGCACTTTCCGTTACTAAAAGTTTAATTACATACCAACGAAAATCTGTTGAACATCAAGTTATAACACGACGGCTACGTTATGAAAGACACGGCTTCGAGTCGCGTAGCATGAGATAATTTTTCGTAATTTTACTCAACTTTTTTGTTTTATTAATAACAATTTTGGTAAGATATGCATCATTTTAAAAAGCAAAGGAATAGTAATCAGTTGCAAAGCGTTAGACGTCAAGTAAATCATATAAAAAACTCTAAAAACTTATTTAAATATAACAAAAAAGAAGTTTTACCAAATTGCCACAAATGAGACACGGAGCTAAGTATAAATGTTTGATATAGTAACTCGAATCAAAACTGTGGCTGGTTTATCTTTATCTGTTGAAGAATAGCAGTGTGGTAAGAGGGCACAAAATAATACAATAGTCACCACCCCTGTCTCTCTCGTGGGTGTCGTACAAGGCGACTAATGGGCAGCAGCATTCCTGGTACACGAACTAGGAAATAACGGCTTATTTATATATGTATGTGCAGAAAGAATATTGAAGTTAGCACCGATGCTCGGTCAAATAAGAATTTCAACAGTCACCGTAAATGGTCACTTCAAGTTTCTCATTAGAAACCAGAATTACCTCGCGTCCCTTTTACGGGTGACGGATGACGTCAACTGAAACATTGCCTCCACTAAAACTTACTTTTGTATTGAATAGCACAAGTTATTCTAACACTCATACTTGTCAGAGCAGTTACGAAATAACAATATAACTATTGAACTAAGATAAACGATAGAATATTTAAAATAGTGGCATTCATACAGCTATGACATCATAAACATTAGCTCTAATCATGTTCAGTACAAATTCTGGATAATAAATAACCTATAACCTATGTCTTCCATGCTGGTCTTGGAGAAAAAAATTACCTAGAATATGCCAGCCCCGACTCATCCCCAGGGGTGCCGAAAAAGTCGACTAAGGGAGATCGCCCGGTGTAGACCAAAGCACCTAGGCACCTGCCCCCCGTAGCACGGGACGTGGACACATCTATTTCGGGGGACAGAAAATCTTTTCCTCTCGCTCTAACTCCCACTAAACCCCGATACAAAACACTGTTAAGTGGTGGAGAGAGATTTTGTCCACGTCCCGTGCTAGGCCTGCCGAATGGTGGAGGGCAAACTACCAACAACAGCATACCCAAAGAGAATGGGTGTACGGAAGGCGGTCGGCTGTAAAACCTAAACCAAAACCTTGAGCAGTCTCTCTCCCCCCGTTCACCGATGTCTCGACATGGTCCTTTCCGTTTTTTTTTCTATACTATCATTAGTTGCACCTTTCCGGTGTAATAGATGATATGAATCAAGAGGGAATGGATGGTTTAATGACGTCTCACTGTGATACGAATGGAACAGGAAACATACTGCGCCAACCCCAGATAGACTGGGAACAGGGCAGGAAGAAGACACACCTGTAATCTAGCCCAAAGTAAGCCGCTTAAACGCTTAACTTATGGTAATTAGATGCCGGACATATTTATATAATCTTAATACACATATCATAAACATTGAAAATATACTACACAAACAACCATGACCCGAGAACGAATGTATGTGGTCATCACAGAACCATTTGCCCCTACCAATATTCGACACGGTCACACAGCGATGGGAACATTCGACTTCGTAAACCGCCTATTTTATCTATATATTGTTATAATGTTACGCACCGCTAGCGTAATTTCCATATTTTGCTGCTAGGCATTTTAGCACTAATAACGCTTTCGCGTCGCAAATACGTGGTGTGAATGCGCCCTTAGAGGCTGTCCGGACGGAGCGGTGGCGCGCGACTGCAAATAGCGACTTCGAATCCATCGCTGGGATAAGACCAGCGAATTTCAACAAAACTCGTTTATTAGCCAGTAATGCATTGCGAAACTTCGGGCAAAATAGGCAATAATATTGTGCTCATAAAAAAACTCAACTGCACACAAAATTATTACTAAATGTTCACCAAAGCAGCGATTTGGTGTGCATATAGTATTTTTGATGTGCTTGTTTTGTTGATTAGGTGAGTTAAATCTGGTGATCAATTTAAAACAACCCGTATGTAACTAGACCCAAAGTTTTTGCAAGCAAAGCTCAAAATAGATCTTACACCATTAAGTACCATGAGCGGGCCAATCAATAACAATGTAGAGATTAGAAGCTTTCTATTCCAGTGACGATGGCGCCTATACTAGCACAGATGTTTGCACTTTCACTGTTTTGGATCGATGTAAGCTTTTGAGTAATTGTAACGTAATTGTATAGACATTAGCGAGCAGTGTAAAAGTATGATGATACTTATTACTCTGCACATTTTTGTTAGATCATCACCATGATTCGACCTTTGGTTCCTATTGATGGGGCATGCCATACACCTACATCTTCTTCTCCCTGCCCTGTTCCCAGTCTATCTGGGGTGGGCGCAGTCAGCATGTTTTCTCTTCCATTCATATCGGTCAGACGTCATCGAACCATCCCCTAACTTTTGATTCATATCATCCATCACACCGGAAAGGTGCTAGTGATGAAACGGACCATGTCAAGAGACCGATGAACGGAGAGAGTGATTGGGATGATAACATGCAAATCCATTCTGCTTAAGGTTTTGACTTATATTTTACACCAACCCTCTTTGGGTATGCTGTTGTTGGTAGTTTGCCCTCCACCATTCGTGTGCCCCAAGATGCTTATTGGTTACACTTTATTCGACTTTTACGACACCAACGGGATGATATGGGTTTGGCATGTTCTATGTTGTTTTTCGCTTCCATTTAGCATGGGCAGCGACCTATCTATGGGAACAGATTATTCATGAGATTAAGATGCGAATAAATTATTCATGTAAACATTAGTGGTTTCAATATAAAATTCGTTTATAAAGTGTTTTTCTTAGAGGCGCCGTTACGAAATGTTTAATCCATAATTATGTTATTCACGAAAGGGCACACGACAAGTATCTACTGAATCAAATTCCAAAGTAAACCAGTTGTTGACGGAAATGTTGATATTCGTCACAAATATTGCGCACTTGTTTAGGTATAAAGCGTAAAACAATCACTCAAGGGGTTCTAAGATTTCCAAATACTTGCAAAAAAATGATTGTATAAACACAGCTAACAGCCGAGTTTAAGAGTTGAAACAAAATAGAATTCTCACGATGAGCTTATTTGCTCATATTTGATTAACTAAGCTAACATACCTTTGAAACTGAGTAACAGGGTACAAACTTTGTTAGTTTAATTTATATTAGGAACCTCAGACGTCCGTTGTATAGGACCCCAGTATTTATACTTTTTGCTAGCATGGGTAGTACAGGGTTTATTTTTATTTATACATAAATTTTACATGATTCGAGAGCTAAAGTCCTGTTTGTTTATTTATTTCAACCACACTTACATCTATCATGTTCCATCACATTACTCGGCCAGACCAGCCTTTTAAAAACATCACGACAAACAGTCTAAGATATTACGTCTGCGCACCATATCGAATCGTATTCGCTCCACTAGTCCACACAACGCGAAACATTCTGATGCGTGGCTTGTTCCGCTCCATTATTGTTGCTCATCGGATCGAAGGCGAAAGTGATATGACAGGGAAAGTGCTCGCGCGTTTAATAATACCTTCCAGAGCAACAACAGTAGTGCCGATGACAGGTCAATTTTTGTATGATATTTCACTTTGGACAAAGCAAAAACCTTTCGTGCTGACACGAAGAATGGTTAAAACCTCTTTCTCTGTTCTGTGGTTGTAACGGGTGATTTATCAACACCAGCTCATTTAATGTCCCACTGCTGGGGCACGGGCCTTCCCTATGGATGGGATTGGATTGGGCCATAGCCCACCACGCACTGGTCCAGTGCGGGTTGGTGGGTCCATTATTGTCAGAGGCGAATTCGACCCCTATTTTCTAAGATTTTGGACAAATCTTGGAATATAAGCAAAATGCCAGTACTCCACCTTCTGTCCTGTTCTTATTATATAAACAGTAAAATCCGTCCAGGATCATGACAAGCAAATTTAACCTCTATTTTCTATAAGCGTCAACATCATCATTTTCTTCCGGCCTTGTTCCAAGTTTGTCTGAGTTCGGCGCAGTATGTTTGCCCTTCCATACATATCGGTCAGACGTCATCAAGCTATCCACTCCCTTGTGATCCATAACATCGATCACACCGGAAATGTGCAAGTTATGAATAGGAATTGGATGGAAAGGACTAGGTATGTCAAAAGAACTATGAACGGAAAGAGTGATTGGGCAACAATCCAATTCATACTGCTCCAGGTTTTTATGTTTTACGGCCGGCCGCCTACCCGACACCTCTTTGGGTATGCTGTCGTTGGTATTCTGCCATACATCAATATCTAAGCGACAACATTTTGGATCAATCTTCTGCGATCATTAAACAAGTAATGGTGGTTAAAGTACCTCTAGTTAAACTTGTAACGGCATAGTGATAGCGCTACACAAACAAAGTATGGAGTAGCCAAGACATGGTTGATCAGCGAAAAGAGCGATACCTTGATAATTAGCCATGCGGTCATAATAATGAACCTAACTAGAGCAGTAAAAAGATTACCTAGCCTACATAGACCAAAATCAAGCATCTATGATGTCCGATGAACTACAGTGGAACCGCAATCCGCAAGTTAAATTACTATTTGATTTTAATTTGAACATTTTATTATACATGTTAGAAAAATTAGTACAAAGAATACCGTGGTTAGAAAAATATTCAAAAATTATGGTCTTGATGCGGCAAGACTATATTTTTTCCCGCATCAACCTTATCATTTTTCGAACTTTTGCTAGCCACAATATTCTTGGCAACAGAAAACTGGATTGGACGTCTATTGAGAGCAACAAAGCGGACGAATGTGTCCCTTTCACAACATTTGTCGCAAGTAAACGCTCAAAAGAAAAACATGCAAAACGAAATCGCTACAACAATCTTCGAAGAATCACCAAATCGCCGCACGGGCGGTAAACTTTAAAATTAGAATTATGTCATCGTTTATCAAGTTGATGGTGCTTGGCGGACAGTGGGCGTTTTGTATTCGATTACGAATTCAAGGCAACTTTTGTTGATAATTAAGTACGTATTAATCGCGAGCTCTTCCGTAATGCAGAAGACAAGTAAACGTTGATTCCAATATTATCTTTGATAATTTTGTTTTAAATCACAATTTTCGTTGCGAATGGTTTTGAATTGTAATTTTTTGACATAAAGTAGTGCCGGAGTTACTCGACCCAAAAAGTATTCCCATTCAGATCGATAAATATGTCTTAAACTACCATTCCCCGATATTTTTCATCTTTTTGTTTTCAAATATTTCCCTACTCTACCAAGACATGCCATCACCTTCATCTCTTTCTTGTCCCATTTGTACCTACAAATTTTTAATCTATAATACCTCTGTTCTACTGTTACCTTTTATATTTCAATCATTATTTTATGGCCTTCTGTTATCCTCCTCTTTTACTGCCTCAATCAACATTCATGTTAAATTGTTCAAACCAATTTCATACCTTTTCATAACATATTCAAGCCACACCCTTTCAACTACAACTATGCGATAAAAATAAGACTTTAAAATTAAACAGTGTGTATTTATTCAATTGAACATCTAACGCCATGCATATTTCGGCAGCATCTGCAAACATCTCTGTTTATTTACTTTGCATAATATTATTTCCAGACGGATGATCTAATCGGCAAGGCTAACCGATATTTTTGAACGAGTTCTATGAGCATATTCATTATTCATCGATATTGCGGCGGAGAGTTATGTCAAACGATAACACGTAAGAAGGCCAGGAAGCAAGAATCATGCTTAATTAATATGGTCACCATGAGAGCAATAAAGTACTTATTTATTATTATTTTCAGAGTCACTCCTCCTGCTGGAAAGGCGATCGATGGTCTATCTAAATGCGGGGATTGCTTGGATAGTTATGCTAGACAGAGAAGCTGTTGCCCTTCATCTCTCCTGATGGGAAGTGACGATAAGGGCCGAAGATGGAATCGAGCTTCACCTGGAACCCTCAACCAGAGGGGCTGACTATCTTATCACGCATTGTCTGAACACAAGCTGTTAACATCATTATTAATTATTATGGCGCCAGATTTTGATAAGATGGTGGTAGCTAGCCAGGCGGATTTGAAAGAAGTCCTACCACCAACCAAACCAACTACATATTTGTTCCCTCCCAACATTTATATTATGTTAAATTAAGAATACCAAGCAAATTATAACATTATTATAATAACATTGCACATTGATTCTTACTACTTGTATTTATATCTGACATTCAATTCAATGAAATCGAATCACCAATCAATGCGAAGATGATACAAAGATTCACATTGTAAATGCGAAATAGCTCTCGTCGCAATCATAATTAGTGGTACAATGAGATGCCTTATAACTTTTTCTTGACTGAACAAGAATGTAACTTGTGCCAATTTCCTTGGCGTCAATGACGATTTATCTGTTTCTTTTACTTGTTTACTTTAACTATTACAAGTGTATTTATTAGATATCAAACACGTATTTGTTATTTTCGCTAATATCTAAAGGATCTTCTAGATTTAGCTTCAACATTTTCTACTTGCTACAGAAAGCTCTGTGACTCAGCGTAAACAAGTGTTCAGCCAGTTCAAGGACGAATCCGGGTGAGATATCATCACGTCGCCACCATAAATCTTCGATGTCTCCTTGCGTAGGTATAGAAAGGAAAAATACTCTGTATTGGTTGCTCGTCGATTCTCGGAAATTAAGGCAGGAGAATTAAAAAGCATAACTTGTTCTAAGTAGCGGCTTCTAGAAAATGTAACATTAAAACCAACAACCAGAAAATTTCGGTGAGTATTGTTGCCTATTGAATCATAGGACGCAGCCATAATTTAAATGTAATGGAACTTGGATTAATGAAAGTTTAAATTGTCTCTTCGCACAAACCTGATTTTGTTATTATTTGTAGATAATATGTACCGGCTTCCATGCTGGGCTGGGAGCAAACTAATAACGTAGAATAGGCCAGCCTCGACTCATCTCATGAGTGTCGTAAAAGTCGACTAAGGGAGATTGTCCGGTGTAGATCAATAAGCACTTTGGGGCACCCGAATGGTGGAGGGCAAACCACCAACAACAGCATACACCCAAAGAGGGTTTGTGTGCGGCCGGCTGTAAAACCTAAGCCAAAACTTTGAGCAGTATGGATTGGAATGTTGTCATTCCAATCACTCTCTCCGTTCATCGGTCTCTCGACATGGTCCGTTCAGTCTCTTTTCTATACATTTATTCATCACTAGCACCTTTACGGTGTGATGGATGATATGAATCAAAAGGGAGTGGATGGCTTGATGACGTCTGACCGATATGAATGGAAGAGGAAACATACTGCGCCGACCCCAGATAGACTGGGAACAGGGCAAGAAGAAGAAGAAGAAGAATATGTACCGGCTACCTTGTTCGTAGATCTTTCTATTTATTAAGCAAAAAGGTGTTATCTTCTTAAAAAATATACAGTACAATGCTTACTACCGAATCCACTAGAGCTTTCGTTGCGCAGAAAACGTAACAATCGCCATTGTTAAGGTATTAATAGATTTCAAGGAACACATTTAGAAAGCTTTCCGGACAAAAGCCAGAAACAATGTTCCGGTCGCTAACCGAATTCAGAATCGGGCAGTTACGCTCTGATTAGGCATTACCTTTTAACAAATATAGGCTGAATTATTCATTGCGAATCCTAAGGAAAGATTCAAGGAGAAAGGACATCGCAGAGACGCAATAAGTATTTGTCATATTTATCTGACGCCCGGCGCGGCGCTTCCTCGGCGGAATATTTTCATGTAAATGGTCGTAGTAATGTCAGATATTATTATTTATAGCTTTCGTTGTTTTTTTACATAAGTGTACTTGACTCGTGTCTTCTATCTTTTCATATTTATGGTCCAGAAAAAGTCCTAGGAAATAATAACAAAAAAAGGTATTACGCGTTGTAACTGCCTGTTCATGACCAGCTTATCCCTTTATCTCTTGTAATATTACTACGACAGAGCACCTATAACTTATATCTTACTAAAATAAATCCGTAAGACCAGTAGCCTCAAGATTTCTGTAATACTTTCCATAAAAAGAACAGGTATTACTTTGCACTGTTTGTTGATGAGTGTACTTATTAGTGTGTAAGTACTTGTTAACTCGTAAATCGGATGTGTTTTCTATGTTTAAAGATTTCGTTGCAAACTATATTTAGTAAGATATGTGGATGACAATGGTAAGGTTTTTAGAATACAGATACATCGATCGACATCGGAAAGATATACCGAATATTGACGACGAATCGGCGATACCTGCTTGGAATTCAAAACCTTACAAGATTAATAACTCCTAGAGTTCTGTTACGACAGGACTTAGCACTGGGCTGAGTTTTAAGAGTCATCATAATACTCTTCCCGATATCTCATTTCATTTTAGGGTTGGTGCAGTATGTTTTTTCTTCTTATATGCCATTTCTCACGCTTCCTCTCCATCCCTCAACATTCTTGTTCATCACCCTTTTTTAGTCACATGCCTTTATTTTCTTCTCATAACATCCATACCAAGCCAAACGATTCCCATTTATCTTCTCTATCAATGCTGCTACTTTCAAACTTCCTGTTATATGCTTATTCCTAACTTAATCCATTCTTTTCACGCCGCACATCCATCTCAACATTTTCATTTCATTTTGTTTCATCAGTCTTATTCACAGTCACAGCCTTACACAGACCAAGCTTTAGAGTAACTTATTCAAATAAAGTCAGCAAGACGTTCTCTCTACAGGTAGACCTGACGTATATTTTACTGCTTCAAAACATTGGCGCGAGCTCGGTAACTTAATAGGATTATTCTGTCGCTATGCAAAGAGAGGCTAGAAATTGCCTTCTACATATTGGATTTGCCTCTGATTAAATTCGTTATGGACATCAGAGGCCATATTAGAATTTTATGGTCCATAATTACATATTATGAGAGCAAGTATTTTGCTACCAGCACGTTTTGTTGTCTGTTTGTACCAACTGCACATGATTATAAGTTTGCGTTCTTAGATTCATTTTGTATTGATGACGTCATTTTAAACCATGACACAACTGATACAAATACTAATTATTAATATTAAAAAATGGAATTCACACTGGGCCGCTAAGAAGAAATGTCTGAAACAAAAATATTTGCAATGAACTTTATCGAATAAACTTTAATTTAGTTTTAATAAAAAAAAATTCTACTAACCATGACAGACCGAAAGATATCCAAATATTTAGAATAACCTAAATGAAATTCTTATCATCTAATTGAATCCGAAAAAGTGTAATTTCAAAAGGACTTCTTATCACTGACTAAAGAAAATTAATTCTGACGTCAATAAGGTTCCTTTTCATTTTACGACACAAGTAATTTAGTATGACCTCAATGCAAATGAAAGCTCCGAGACTTCACCGCTCCACGGGCCCCCGGCATCGCCCATTTGTATGCAAAGCTGTGACTTGAAGGGTGCAAACTGAATACTTTGACCGCACACGCTTTATGACGTCACTAAGTAGGTTTTGATTAGCATCTGCATTTAAACAGGAGGAAAAAATACACACCAATGTCACAGCTACAAGTCCTTTTTTGAGAGTTAAAGAATCAACAGATAAGACGCATAAAAAATATCATATTTAAATACATAACATAAATCACGCCTATATCCCCGAAGGGGTAGCAGAGGTGAACTAGCACCCACGTTTCGCCAATTATGTTAGATCCCATGTAATAGGTGGCGAGCCTATTGCCATTTATCGGGCACAAAAGTCGCAGTACTATTGCTAGGTGGTATAAGAGGAACGCTGCTGCCCATCTCTCATCACTGATTTATCCTTAGTCGCCTTGTACGACACCCACGGGAGAGATTTGGGGTGGTGACAATTGTATTCTACTCTGCCGTCACCACGCGGCGTGATAAAAATATCATATTTCTAAAATACAAAAATAAGTCAAAGATACAGCTAGGGCGGTGTTTTCATAAATTATAAAAAAAAGGTTTGTCAAAACAATCTGTAGATAAATCAAGCCTTTCTCACCTCAGGGGTAGGCATAGGTGAAAACCAGTGTTTCGCCATCTTATTTAAGGTCCCATGTAAATGGAGCTGAACCTATTGCCTGTTTTCTAATTAGGTCTAATATAATTATAGTACATTCTATAGTTTAAATTCAGTTTGGGCTTATGCTTTTTGTTCTTGTAATTCAGTCAGATGTAATTTGTAAGCACATATTGCATTTGACTGGATTCCAACCAAGCATAGTATTTTATATTGTGGCATTCAAAAGTGAATAACTCCACGCTATATGTACGCAGCCATCATAAACAAAACCGCAGACGAAACAAAACCAAATACGCTTCGAAACTTCAAACAAGAGCTGAATGAAACAAATGAATAAAAGCCACACACGACCCACTTACTGTTTGACGTATGCGCCTCATTGCGGACAAAACTCAAATGTCAAAGAAAGCTAATATTTGAAAGTGCATATTAACAAATGATTTCAATTGTGCTGCTAAGCACCAAGTGATAATTCCACAATGACGCAGAAAGAGTAACACCGATCATTGTGGCGATTAAACGTTCTGTCTGTTAATTGTTTAAAATCTCCTCAAAAAGACCAGTTGCTATAAATCGCGATGTAGTCAACATTGAACCTGATGAATAAAGTTAAAGTACAATACCATCTCACGGTCTGACCGTGATATCCGAGAACACACCGGACTCTTGAGTAAGATTATCATTTTTCGCTAAGGAGGATACGCAACACCTTCCTCATTTTTCATCATCCAGATGATGACGATTATGTGTAAAGGGGGATATGATAGTGAGAGAGATGTATGAGAAATTGGTGAAGGATAGAGGAGTGGAAGAAGAAAACATGTTGTGCCGACCCCGCTTAGAGCGCCGAGCAGGATAAGGGCAGAAAGATGAATAAGATTTTCCATCATCCAGATACAAATCTTTAATAAAATATTGCCCGGTCTCCCAATGACCACGGCCGCTGTCAAGTTATCTAAGCCACAGGATAAAAATATTGCTTAGATTACGCCATCGCAGGCCGAGCGCGCTAGCCGCTGCGGCACGGTGATCCTTATAAAGGCAAATAGTTTGTTTGTTTGAATGGACGCGCTAATCTCAGGAACTACAGACTCAAATTGAAAAAATATTTTTGTTTTTGTTTGTCCATTTATCGAGGAAGGCTATAGGCTTATAATAACTGACATTAACGCGAGCAAAGCCGCGAGCGACCACTAGTATCTAATATAGTTACTCCTAAAAACTTACAACTCTTATGAAAGATCCCATTATATTATCACTATAGTGACTGTATTAGAACGACAAGATGACGTCCTGACGACCCATTCAAAGCACCACATGGGCAGTTAATTAACACAAAAAGAATGTGTGCAGTTACGTAACGTTACGAAAATAGTAAAAGAACAGTTAGGAGTTAACACGAACATTTATGTTGCAAAGACTCTAGATAGAGCACGATTCGGCTTTATGCTTCATATAAGTAACCAACACATCGGCTGACACAATCTCTATTTCTTTTATTTCACTGTTTTATTTTATTTTTGTTTTATTTTATTTTTACTGTTTTAAACACACACGATACCCATAGCGCATTGATGTATATATGGCCATGTACACAAAACTGGGACGCGACGTCGCATCGTAAAAATCTGCGAGCTCGCCGCATTGCAAGAACTTGCAAAATTGTTTCGCATCGCGTATTCCTTCAACAATTTCATTGTTATTTGTTTCGCCGCTTTGCCGCACCAAATCGCATGGCAGCAATTTACGTTGTACTTTTCTGCGTTGCGAATTCGCATCGCGCCATTTCGCAGTTATGTGTACGGGCTCTAAGGCAGGCTGTAGGCTGTTAAGCCTAAGCCAAAACTTTGCTTATAATCGATTCGAATTGTCCCCTCAAATCACTTTCCCCGTTCATCGGTCTCTAGACATGGTCCTTATCTCCACTTTTCTATGCAATAGATATACTGCGCCACCACCAAATTATTTGGGGCCGGTTTGGTAGAGATTTAATAAAGTAAGGAATTCTGACCGTTATATTCAGCTCTGCAATCATCACTTTGGGGCTGTTCTTACAATATACATATACGACTCATATTACAGAACGACCGGATGACGTCAGGCGAAAAGTCGAGATCGACCTCCTAAGATTTTGTATAGACCAAGTATTTGAGGGTTATTCACTCAAGGGGCAGTCAACAGCTTCTTAGTTTCAAGGTTACGCGAAGGAGAGACCGTATTTTTTTGCTGATTAAAAAGAACCTTGGTGATAAAATCAAAATTGAAAGTGAAGCTTCCAAAACCTGAAAGTTCTGATAATAAGAAATCACTGGAAATGTTCATTTACGCAATGACAGACCATTATGTTTATGTATTTGTAGAAATCAACATAGTATGGAAGTCCTATTATCAGGGTCGTTTCGGTCTTTCTATTACAGCTGTTACACCCATATGTAGTACAAACCTAAATGCTCATTATGAAGCCATATTTTTATGGTAATTTTTAAAAAGAAATACCTTAGTGTATACAAATTACAGTTCCTATACTAGTAACGAAGCGAGAATAAAAGAGAAGACAACTGCTGAGAGTTAGCGGGAAACTAATCATCGGAATTCTTATAGCTTCCTGGATTTTCTGAAGCAAACCGATTTTATTCAGAAAGAACGCTGCTCTAGGAGTGTCCACGTAACAGAATGTAGAAATACGTGTATCACGGACACGCATGCGTAGTGCCCAGTGAAGAGCAGAACAATGATCGGGATCTTCCCACGGCCTCAGCAATTAACCAAGACGACACAAGAGATGATAAACTATAATCCTGACAGGTCAAATTGATATAGTCATAAACATAAGCGATCTAATTTTGGAAGAAGAAAGGATTGTTTATAACCGAGCAGCTATACCTATAAGACCGCCTATTACTTTTGTTTTCGTTGTAATTAAGCAACAGGATAATAGGATTGAGGCTATACCGACTGAGAATCGTAAAATCGGTTGTATAGGCAATCGCTACAAATCAGGCTTTGGAGTGGATTAAGCGGTGAGGATGATCTTATAATCTTTAAAAGTATTGGGGCTTAAGCTTTATAGACTATCTAATGTAATTATTATTCTATTCGATTTTAATTTTAACATACGAGTACTATAAATGTTAGAAAAATTAGTACAAAGATTTTGGTGGTTAGAAAAATTATGGTCTTGTTGCGGGAATCAAGACCATAATTTTTCGAAATTCTTTTTCTAACCACCAAAATCTTTGTTATTATTTATGTTATTATGTTGCTATCTGTCTATTACAAAAATATCTATGTTATTACAAAAATAAGTGCTTTGAATAAGAAATGTTTAAATAAGATGCTGCAAACGATTTTAAGTGAAAACATCAGATTTAAACACTTTATAACCAAAACACTTTTTTGTTATAGCACCGCACCATATTTTGCTGAGGTACTAATTGAGAATTACGAATGAACGTTTTTTTATATCAAGTGCAACTGATAGTGCAACTGGCCGCGTGGTGACGGCAGAGTAGAATACAATTGTCACCACCCCAAATCTCTCCCGTAGGTGTCGTACAAGGCGACTAAGGATAAATCAATGACGAGGAATGGGCAGCAGCGTTCCCTTAATAGGTACCACCTAGCATTAGCAACGTACTGCGACTTTTGTGCCCGATAAATGGCAATAGGCTCGCCACCTATTACATGGTACCTAAAATGTAATCGAAAGCGGACGATGAAGGCCTTACGCGAGTCAAATGTGTAAAGTAGTTTTAAATCAAATAGTAAATTCTGACACAGCCGTCAGATTCGATTCTGATAAGTGGCGTGTATTTATAGAGCTGCATTAAAATAGTACCAACAGTCTTGAAGTCAGACGAATGGATCATGCAAAAACTAGGCACCACCACTAAATAGAATCCATCTCAATGTAGATGATACACTAGTCTAACTAGAAACTGGCTGGATATGGGAAAGTGGTTCATGGTCCAAAAAAATGATCAAGACGTCTCTAAGGAAAGCGTATTAACATACTGTGAAGGAGTGAGGGAATGCTGCGGTTGGCTTTCGAAGAATCTGCAAGGACTTATCTGTTTGCTTTTGTTTTTTTCCGAGTCAACACTCAAGTGTTCGAGAAACGTAATTGAGTCAAAGAAAAAAGTTTACATTGAATGAATAAAACAGTAGAAACAAGTACAGTAACTTTAAAGGAAGTTAGCGGTCGACCATTTAGGGCCGGTTTTTTGATCCATAGTTAAGTCAACCAATTGTTAAAAACTGTTACTAATTGCTAAATATAAGTCTGATACCGTAACCATTGGTATCAATTTTAGTTACTAATGTTACTAATGGATAAATATCAGTCTGATATTGTTACTAATTGTTAAATATCAGTGATATTTAAAGATAAATAACAATTCTTAACAAATAGTTAACAGTTAACTATGGATCAAAAAACCGGCCCTTAGGGACGTATAAATAAATATAACTATTGCAGCGCTTGTCTTTTTAGAACAAATTCCTTATTGTTTTAATTCTTGAATGTTTTTAGAAGTTCCTGTCCGATGTAATTTGTTGTTTTCTGGCTACCTCTTTGTAACTCAGCTGCTAACCCAACATCTATTCCATCGTGCCTTCTGAAGCACAATATTTTTTTAGTCACCTTTCCAAACAGCGACCTAAGCAAAACATTGTTTAGATTAAGGAATAGAAAGAGCTCCTCAGTTAGATATAGACAGATATCATCATCTTATAAAAAATAAAAACATATTTTATTTTCAAGTTAATTCGGTAATTGATAATGATATTCACAAAGTAAATGATTTAATTGGAATACGGGTGTATTCCCAATCAATTCATTTACTTTGTGCACGACTATAAGACGCTGTCAAATACCTCTAATTGGATTTTAACCTTAACTTGTAAGAGGTAAAGCACAGCAGCCATTGAGAATATTTGACACAAATATTGTGGCAATGTGACGTGCTGTACCTACGCTACGCACTACACGAGGCAGTGTTTACAATAAAACAGACTGTGGTCACGCAGGTGGAACTTTCAGATCTGTTTCTCTGATAGGCACCGTCCCATAACATGGCAGCATTTGCTGTAGAGTAAACTTACCAAGTAAGTAGTACCAAGTAGTACCAAGGTTCTACAGGTGTAATGAATCTACGCCTGTACTGGAACATAACAATGATACATACATACATAATTCACGCCTATATCCCCGAAGGGGTAGGCAGAGGTGAACTAGCACCCACGCTTCGCCAATTATGCTAGGTCCCATGTAATAGGTGGCGAGCCTATTGCCATTTATCGGGCACAAAAGTCGCAGTTCTTTGCTAGGTGGTAGGTATAAGGGGAACGCTGCTGCCCATTCCTCATCACTGATTTATCCTTAGTCGCCTTGTACGACACCCACGGGAGAGATTTGGGGTGGTGACAATTGTATTCTACTCTGCCGTCACCACACGGCCGACACATAACAATGATGCTATAGCTATTATTCGGTTAAGTACAACGAGCCAAAAAACACAGTTCAAAAATATGAATTTAACACTTATCTAAGAATTGTTTTATAAATTATTGGCTACATTTGAATAACTGTACAAGTATATGGGCCAGACTCCATACATTTTGGAACATCTTTTTTCTGTTAGTACTGTATTATAACCTATTGTCTCAGTACTCCTCGTCGTCTTCCATTATTCCATCATTCCCGTCGAAGTTATTACTGAACAGGAAATTAAGTCCAAGAATTTATTGGACTATCCTCTTATAGACAATAAAATGGCGCACCAAACGTCTTCGCCTGATTATGAAGTGGCCCATGACAGAGAAACAATCCGACAACGCTGAATAGGGATTCTCACGTTTCCGCCTCTGATTATTGACCCAAAAGCGGATCAACCAATAATAATCGAGCATTAGACTGTGACAACATAAATTCCGAATACAATTCTTTGAGAGACACAATGTCTGCTCAATGCAGCTGTCTCGCTCGGTTGGGTTGCACATGGGAAATTAAAATGCAAGCGTATGTGAATGTTGGGGCAAGCTAATACAATAATACGTAATAAAGTCGTATTTATTTCATGGATCGCGGAGTAGGGAGGGAGTGAAATAGATAAATAACAATATCGCTAGCCAATGGAAGTGTTTTTTTATGCTTTAATAATTGATTTAAATTACATAACTTTCACTTTGAACCGATGTTTTCTAAACAAACAATTAAAATCTATTTTGGTTGTAATATTAATATAGAAGCTATTTTCAATTTACAACAACATCATCATTTTCATTCGATAAACGCATTAGTGAAGATGATTTGTCTTCTCAGTGCACGGTAGTCTCGAATTGTATCCCAGAAACTTCCTACCGAACGTTCAAAGTTGATGAATGATTACTAGATGTGTAGTCTAGACTAGAAATTCCTTTAAGTTTCACTAATATATTGGAACTTCACGACACTCGTAAATTGTAAACAGGAAAGATCCTATTCGTTCAAAGATTACACAAAGAAAAGAAGCTCTGCTCTTTAATTAAAAGCTTAGCGAGATTAACAACAGAGCGACGAAGTAATAAGCGTAGGACTAAAACAAAACCATGAGTCGGAGCTCAAAGGTCAACAGCAATGAAGACTTTCATTTTAAAACTGAGATTCGTTTACTTTTACTTTGTTACTGTATCTTGACAGTGTCTACAGTACAGACAGACAGAGTGATAGGGCTTTGATGTATTTCCTACTCAGTAGGTCATAACTTTTCTGTAAGAAGAGAAAGGTCGAGTTTTCTGACCTTTTACTTTAAAACGCACAACTGGTTGACCACGTAATTGAATTTTTAAGGTTTTAGGGAAGGGTTATTCGATTGCAGCATCTCTCAAGGGAAGCCGGTAAGCTCGACGCCACATGGAATCGCAGAGAAGAAGAAAGGAGAAGAAAGAAAAACGTTCATTGCGACAACATATACAATAACAATAATAGGCATGAAAACAAGGTCTTGTCTAGAGGAGGTCTTGTTCTACATTTCGGAGCATTCTGTAATGTTCACACGACCATAGCATAACCCCATTGAAGTTACGTGTGTCGCTTAAGGACCGGTTATGCTAAGCAGTTTACATCATTAGTTGGAAATAAATTCGAGTGCTTGGCGAAAATACCAGTTTCTGTCGCTCCGTCTGCTCCGGTAGCCAAAACGTCGGGCACCTTGACCTTTTGGGTATCACTAGGAATTCTTTCTCTTAATTCTCCTCTCTGGAGCCTTACCACCAACTCTAAACGCGACTCAATTCCCATTGTAAAAGTGAGACAACGCCGACAAGCCGAGTAGTGCAGCGTCCAGTTTTGCCACCCGCGTTTGGATCGCACTAATATTTCATGGTACGGCCCAGGTTCTTCAGCCGTGTTCTTATGCTGTGTGGTGACGGCAGAGCAGAATACAATTGTCTCCACCCCTATCTCTTTCGTTGGCGCCGTACAAGCGACTAAGGGTTAAGACAGCAATGAGCAATCGGCAGCAGCGTTCCTCTTATGCCACCTAGCAATGTTCTGCGATTTCCGTGTCCGATAAATATATTATTAACAGGCTCGCCACCGATTATACGGGACCTAACCTAATTGGCGAAACGAGGATGTTAATTCAGATTTGCCTACCCCTTCGGGATTATAATAACCAGCTCAAACACAACACTCACACAGACTTCTAGATCAGGTTTAGTCAACGACTTGATCAAATGCCATTAAATCTACATTTTTAATCGAATTTCAATAACAAATCAATTATCAATCTACTAGTTTCTTTAATATTCAGTTTTGGTCATTTTTATTGAAGTTTTTTCTCCTTTTTTTACATAAAATAGTGCTAATACGTCGTTTAAGTTTGTCTATAAATCAGTAGATTTCGGTTGCAACTCAAGTATCGTTCTGAGTTTTAAGTATTACGAGGAATAAACAGT
This sequence comes from Cataclysta lemnata, assembly GCA_963931975.1. NCBI lineage: Eukaryota > Metazoa > Arthropoda > Insecta > Lepidoptera > Crambidae > Cataclysta > Cataclysta lemnata. The sequence goes on from OZ008363.1 coordinate 4,895,506, forward strand.
ATGCAGCTGCATCCTTGAGCAAAATCAACCAAAACTCAAATAAAAGTGCCTGCTTGATAATATGTATAAAGATTCTTCGCTTGTCTTCTGTCAACCAATTAGAAGATAACCTATGTTATGACGTGTAGTGTAAAAAAGTTTGCTAATTACTTTACAACGATTAACGATATTTTACACAATGCTGTTGATCGGCCTCGGAAGCCTGCAACAGTCTGAAAAGGCTGCTAACTTTTTGGGATGATCTGGGTCGGTTGGAGTAGGGTGATAAATGGATCTAGGATCTTATCTAAGTGCGGAAAGCCCAGATGAACTAAACTAAATTATGCTGCTGATTCAAGGAGAGGTCGAGACTGCTCAAGCGATCTCAATGAATTAGGAGTTCATTATGCAGTCGAGCCAAAATAGTCACGATTTCAAGTTGCCCTTGTGGCAACACCAGCTCTTAGACGACTGATCACTAGATTGGAGGACAATTGCAAACAAGTGGTTCCCCGACAAAACAACGTCGGTGACCTTGCTTGTTTATCTTAATTTATTCAAATCTGACGTCATATTCGGTCATATATGGCGAGTTCGCAGAAAAAGTTATGTCCATTAAATAAGTACCTACCTATATGTGTCACACGTTGATCATGTTCATAGACCACAAAGCAGGGTATATGATGGTATGTTAAGTGCAAGTTCGCAGTCTTGCGTGTATCTCACGATGACAATTTAGTACTCTTACCAACGAAAAGTCTTAATTATGCCATTAAAAGGTTATGAATCATTCGTGAAGTAGTTAGTCTTGTGGTTGCGAGAGTACATAGAAAACTTATAACAGGTAACAGAAGCATTGTAAAGTTTACCATCATCAGTCGCCAACCGTCCTTGATTCTAGGTTCAGCTCCGGTCATCTGATAGACGCGTTTGATAAGCTCCTAGACAATACCAGATGATGAAGCGGTTTCTCCATCGGATATCTAGACCAGACATATCACTTTATTCACGGATAGTCAAGAGTTTACTGCTAGTCCAACTAACTGTACCACGGCAAACGAACATCCCCAAAGACCAAGCTATAAAAACCATCAAGTACTTTGACTTACCCACCAACCCGCACTGGGCCAGCGTGGTGGGTTATGGCCAAATGTCCCTTTATTATTCCATCCACAGGCAGGGCGCGTGCCCGAACAATGAGAATATTAAAGGGCTGGTGATGATGACGACTTTGCCTTAACAAACCATACATACATACATAAATCACGCCTATATCCCCGAAGGGGTAGGCAGAGGTGAACTAGCACTAGCACTTAACAAACCAACCAACGAAAAATGGCTACATTGTTAGTTTTCTTTTAATTTTATTTTTTTATGTTAGACAGGGAAGCTTTAGCCTTTCATCTCACCTGATGGTAAGTGACAATAAGGAGTGACAAATAAGTGACAAAGATGGAATCGTCGCCTGAAACCCTCAACCACAGGGCTATCTTATCACGATTGTCGGAACACAATAATGCTGTTAACATTATTATTATGGGGACAGATTTGATTGGTAGCTAGGCAGGCGGACTTGAAATAAGTCCTACCACCAACCAAACCGAGTACAAATTTTGTACCCCCCTGGGGATCGAACCCGGGACCTCTGGATCTTAATTCCGGTGAGCGAACCACTAGACTACGGAGGCGGGTTAGTTGGTTTGTTGTAGACGGAGCGAGGGGTATACCAGACTCCATTACTAAAAGGCCTTGGTTTGTAAAGAACTTTCGTAAGTTCTGCACTGGAATGTACTGTCTAGGGTTATCACAGAATCTTACCAAATGGCTGGGCAGAGAGGGAGAAGTCGGAGTGACGAAGGTGACATGTTCTGAAAGGTAAATTCTTGGGTCACAAGCGCTGCACCTGACACCGGCACCGGCACGGCGAATCCATGAAAAGCTTAAGAGTTTTCGCCTCGTCTGTCTGTATATTTATATGCTAATTTATGAGCCGTGTGGTGACGGCAGAGTAGAATACAATTGTCACCACCCCAAATCTCTCCCGTGGGTGTCGTACAAGGCGACTAAGGATAAATCAATGATGAGGAATGGGCAGCAGCGTTCTTATTATACCACCTAGCAATAGCAATGTACTGCGACTTTTGTGCCCGATAAATGGCAATAGGCTCGCCACCTATTACATGGGACCTAACATAATTGGCGAAACGTGGGTGCTAGTTCACCTCTGCCTACCCCTTTAGGGATATATGCGTGATTTATGTATGTCTGTATGTAATTTATGAGCTCGGTTCTTGATTAATTTGAGTAATTAAACACGCCATACTCTATATCTGGACTACGCGCCGGAGCTAGTTATTAAGATGGCCGTGAGAATTCGACCTCTGTACATTACAAGCCAAAAATACCAGCAAACGTATGTTTGGTATAAAATTGTATTGCATCATAAGCGGCCATAGAATACAGACGTAGGTAGGTAGGTATAGGTACTCTACGTTCTAAACAATCAATGGTTATTTGAAAAGAATGCAAAGATTCCTTACATTGTGTTTTTCCTCCGTGGGAATTAACTGTCGACATGTTGGAAGATCCAGAAAGGAATCCAAAGAAATAGATGTTATGATGGCTATGGCGAACGGGAACCTACCTACCTACATAACCTGGCCATAATATCCGCTCTTAGATTAGTGACGAGACGGCGCCACGGACCGGTTTATTAACCGCTAGCAGTTCAGATTGGTGCATTATTGATTGCCGCACCATAATAATCCCGAAGCGTTCCTATCACTTTGAATTTGCTGCGGGCATTTACCAAATCGCTGTATACAAGCAGTATTTAAATGATTTATTCCACGTTTACCTCGCATATTGCCAAAAATATTTTCTTTTATGATTTTATTAAATCACTTATCTGGTTCTACCAGAACATCCTTGAATTGTACTTTTACATAGATAAATCACGCTTAGGCAGAGGTGAATTAAACACTCACTTTTCGTCAGTTAAGTTAGGTTTCATGTAATTGCCATCTATTGGACATATAATTGTAGATAAATCGTAGATAACATCCACGGGAGAGATGGGGTGCCAATTGTATTCTGCTCTGGTGTCACTACAAGTCTTTAGTCTATATTTGCTATATTTGCATGTATATTCGGTTCGGTACCCATTCGCTTTGGTTGCCGTAGTTTTGGGCAGTATAACCGCTTTAAGCTGCCTTCCCCTAACCAGTAATATAACTAATTTGTATCAACACGACTAATATCAATATCACGACCCTAATAAGATTACCTGACGTTCTTTCGACCTCTATTGTTATTGAATGTTCAGCCAACAAATCTGGAGCATGACTGACGGCGGTGTCCAGAAACTATAAATTCAAGTAGACATAAAACGAATGAAAAAATTATACAGCTCCCCTGGGAGCGCGACAGGATGACATAATTTCGTTCTTACGATCACGCCGGGTTCCAGCCCACTCCGCTTTCCTGCAATTTCCGGCTATTCACTCCGAATAAGTCTCGCCTCGCCTAAGAGGAGCTCGCTAACGCAGTGACATAGCGCGATTGCGTAAACTAAGCAATGTCACAAAGGCCGGTCATTGGACGGGTGACCAAAAATTTATTATCTCTAGTTGCTCCGTGCTTCGGAAGGCACGCTATGCTGTTGGTCCCGGATGCACCTGCAGTCGTTAATATCCACCAACCCGCACTGGGCCAACGTGGTGGGTTATGGCCCAATCTCCCTAATATTCTTCCAACTTGTACCATAGGGAAGGCCCATGCCCAGCAGTGGGGACATTAAAGGGCTGATGATGATGATGAAGTCTCGCCTCTGGCCGAGTCGACTTTCAATTTAATCATAAATCACGTCTATTTATCCCCGAAGGGGTAGCCAGAGGAGGATTGGCAGTGCAGAATACTACTGTCATCACCTCTAATCTCTCCCGTGGGTATCATTGTTTTTGTTTATATTGTCACTCGCGGGAGAGACGGGGGTGGTGACAATTGTATTCTGCTCTACTGCCACCACACGGCACCGGATATGTACGTGTAATGTGAAGAATTTGGACCACACCCCACAGACACAAATCAACGCTCAAACATCGGGCCCTCCACAGAACAGTCTGAACTTTCTCTGTTCTGTGGTGCCCTCGCTGGGATTTTTAAATCGAAACTAACCCTTCTTGTTATGCAAAACGGATGATTCATCATTCGCTTCACTAATGCGTTGGGAGTTCGTTTCAATTTAGTATCATGCGTGTCGATGCACACGGGTCCCCGTTTATCTGTGGTGCAGTTCTAAGTTGATTTAAGTGTACGGGGGCACGTTCTTGTGTGTTCGTGTTACATTACGTTTTTATTTTGTAATGGTCAACTAAACTATACCCTTGTCTGTCCGTTTCAGACTCTGTTCGTATCATTTAAACATAGCAGTTTTAATCGTTTACAATATTCAGCAGGCAAATGTTAGGCTTTCATCTTGTTCAGTAATAACCTAATACCTTACATTGATATATCTGTGCCTAATAGAAGGTACATACATTTATACAAAGAAAAATAGGTCAGAACAAATTTAATAACGTTAAAAATTCCTGTGCAGAGAAGAAGCTGTATTGTTTGCGCATTGTCTAACGCAATTTGTAACAAGTAATCCATATACCTAGTAAAATAAGTAATTATGGTATCCGTAAAATACCAGCGTCGAAGCACTATGTGCCTCGGCATAAGCTGAGCGGGGACCTATTTTGCCTAAAAGAAATATTTAAATTTGTGTTTATTATTGTTAATTTCTTTTTTGCCAAATAAACTTTATTTCATTCATTCACTCAAATCGATAGCCTTGATGCGGGAATCAAATCCGTATTTCTTAGGCTCACACATATCATCTAGCGACTAGATATGTGTGAGGCTAGATTCTAGCCCAATGTAATTAGCATAAGAAGCACTTGGGTTATGGATAGACGACAGACAACATTTCAATGACATAGATAATAATTAAGATATAAATATTGAAAATATATTACTTAAACATATAAAAAAACAACCACGGCTAGAAAACAAATGCCTGTGTTCTTTACACAAAAATTTGACTCTAACTGGATTCGAACCCGAAACCTCTATTGGCTAATAACCAGCGATCTGACTATTCTAACAACACCGGCCGTTAAATAAAATGTGATAAGAACAGAGATAGGCGATAGGGTTAAGAGCTGAATTACTTGTTTTTTTTTACTTCACTATTTCGGCTACTTATTCCAATCTTCATGTTTGGCAAAAAGGCAAACATTTTAAAATTCATGAATTGAACGGTAAAGAGTTACTAGAAAACTAAACCTTTATACCATAGGAATAAGGCACACAAAACGATAATGTTGATAAACCACCGACGTGACCTTGGCGATCTAAGAAAATAGAGGGTAGTTATCAACGGCCGATTAATCCTAGCAAACGGAGTAAACAAGAAAGTATTTACGACTTAACACAGTTTTGTGGAAAAATAAGGTAATTTCAATACTAAAGAGATTATGTACAAAACAGCAATCTACATACATACATAATTCACGCCTTTTACCCCTTAGGAGTAGGCAGAAGTGTATTACCCACGTTTCGCCGTCTTATTTCAGTTTTTTTTTACGCTAGACAAGGATGCTCTTGGTCTCCACCTGACCTGATGGTAAGTGATGTTAGGGGCTGAAGAAGGAATCGAGCTTCAGCTGGAAAAACCTCAAACACAGAAGGACCGGCTTATTAACAAATTGTCGGAACAGAACATGCTGTTAACATTACTATTTATCGACTGACTTTTTTTTGACAGAGTTTTTGCATTCAGCTCTATCTTCATCACATAGCATAAAGTTCGAATAAAAAATTATTCACACCATCCACTATTCTACGCCACTGAACTAATAAATATACCTACCCCGGTAAGCGTACGACACCTTAGGTCAAAAACTAATTTTGTGCACGCGAACGGGAGTGCCGGATGCTTTAGTTGGCAATTAGTACGATTAAATTACTGAAATGACACCGTGTCACCATGACCTGACCCACATGTGTAATGTGACCTTCCTTTTCGTTGTATTTTTGTTTTCTTTTTAATCTGATGTCGAATCGTAAACACATAATCGCAAAACCTGTGTGGTGACGGCAAATCAGCCCGCCTAGTTATGCGTTCGAATATTATGCCACGTGGATATGCCCTCTAAGTATAATTGTCACCACCATTTCTCCCGGGAGGCGACTTAGGATAAAGACGGCGATGAGCAATGGGCAGCGAGCAGCGTTCGTCTTTTACCACCTAGCCTCTTCACCTACATGGGACGTATCTAAGGGTGCTTTGTCACCAGAGCGGTGCGAGCACAGAACAGAGAAAATAGTAGTTACCTCTTTTACTGGTCTGTTCTGTGGGTGCGAGGATGCGTCGCGATGAATGTATTTGAGAAGAACCAATAAAATTACTCCATTTTCAAATAGTGATTCTATTGGTTCTCCTCAAACACATTCAATGGAAAAGCACCCTTATTGGCGAAAAGTTACTGTTAATTCACCCCTGCCTACCCCTTGAGGGATATAGGCGTGATTTAAATGCAAATTATCCATCACAAAACTGACAGCCACGACATAAAGCGAGGCGTCCATCTAATTTGCTACTTAGCAACTTACAGTAGTCAGGCATTTACGTTATAATTACATGTATCTAAGGCGGGCAGTTCTATTAGCGATCGCCGGAAGGCATTACGTGCTCAGAATTATTATTATGGTAGATAAGTAGCTGTCACAATGCCATCTCTGGGGCTGAAATATCAAGTACGAAGGATTCGGAAGGATATTTTGAAATTAAAATATTCGCCATTTTAGCATCAAGACCGGATTAACAGATTTTACGACTGTCCGTTATTTTAAGCCTGTTGTTTAATTAACTAAGGGCCTGTTTCACAATCGAATTTTGTGCAGAGGCACAGTCTGCACAAAATCCACTTTGAAAAACATCATTATATCTATTGGACCTCTATGGTGTCGAATTTATTAAGCAACCTGTTTAATTTGTTAAAAATTCAGATCCAGAACCTTCTTGGTGTACTTTTTTTATTAATTTGCTTTGCACGTTCGCGTCTGGGTGGATGTTGTGGGTGCGTCTGGGTGGATGTTGTGTGTGTGTTGGGTGTGTGTGTTTGGTAGGATGGGCGTGGAAGTGTCAGGGTGTAAATAGAATTGACTGAAACTTTTAATAATGTGATTGTAATTTTTTTTGCATTTTGCCGTTTCCTCGCTGAGGGGGGATGAAAAGTTACGTGTTGCACTCGAGTGCAAAGATTTTTCACCTTGTGCGCTTTTGATTCCCTCGCTAACGCTGGCTTCGCTAGCTCGGTCATCAAAATTGATCACGCGGTTAAAAAGCAAATTTGCACTTAACAAATAACTATTTTCAACTACCAAAGATAATTAAACAAGTTACTTCAATAAAGAAAGCAAAGGAGTTACCTACATACAGCTGCAAGTTAATATTAGAACAAAGAGATGCTTCCTCATAGGTAACGCTCCAACTACCTACGTGATATAGAAGTATCTGGTGCACTAATTTATAACAGACCGTACTAGTAGGATCGGTGTCATGAAATATGATGAAAAGTTACGTGTTGCACTCGAGGGCAAAGATTTTTCACCTTGTGCGCTTTTGATTCCCTCACTAACGCTGGCTTCGCTAGCTCGGTCATCAAAATTGATCACGCGGTTAAAAAGCAAATTTGCACTTAACAAATAACTATTTTCAACTACCAAAGATAATTAAACAAGTTACTTCAATAAAGAAAGCAAAGGAGTTACCTACATACAGCTGCAAGTTAATATTAGAACAAAGAGATGCTTCCTCATAGGTAACGCTCCAACTACCTACGTGATATAGAAGTATCTGGTGCACTAATTTATAACAGACCGTACTAGTAGGATCGGTGTCATGAAATATGTATTAAGGGACATCAAAGCCGCCGCCGCATTATTCTGGAGTAACGACCACGACTAGTTCACACGAGTGCATAGCAAAAGGAGTTTGTTTTATTATGTACTCGTTTTATGTAATGTGCAAGTTAATAGAAATTTAGAATTTAAACTTCTACTTACCGGATAAGTCATACGATTTGCTACATGGGCCGGATTTTTCAATAGTCAGATAAGCAATGAGATAAGATTTAGGGTACTCATCAGTTTACAAGATTCTGAATTTTTCAACAGCCGTGTGGTGGCCTCTGGTGACGGGCAGAGTAGAATATAATTGTCACCACCCCAAATCTCTCCCGTGGGTGTCGTACAAGACGACTAAGGATAAATCAGTTGTGGCGTTCTTGTAATGCGACCGCCTTTGATTGTTTGTCTATGTTTGACAAACACAATGTTTTTCACTAAGTGACAGTTGTCAAATTAATTAGATGAGAATTTAATTCCGAGCTAGAGTATGGTTATTTTCTAAGCCTTATAAATATTATTTCCGATTTATGTTTACTGTCCAGTTTGTATATATTGTAACCGTGTACATATTTAGAAGTACAGTCAGTTACGTTTATGAACCCTGCCTTTTACTACCACGGAACACATCCGCAACCACCAAGATTGCACCCGGCCATACAACTTCCCAAATTGGTGACCCCGACGTGATCGTCAAGAGCTTTGGGTGTAATATCATTGGCAATTGACCGGCGCGGGATGGGAAGCTGCGTTGGACATGCGGATGGTCACTACGAAGAAATTTTCGTCGTGTGAGACGGTACCACATCCCAAGCTGTGGCGTCGAGCGCCCCTGGCGCATTCACCGTTTCCTACATTCGCAAGTTCGAGTGACGTCTCCGCGGGAGTTGCAGTTGGACACATGCATGCATTGGACTAACTGCGCATTATACCATTTGTGCACATCGCTCACGCAAGTACTATCGGCATCATTATTTGGAGTATTTTTTTTAAACATTTTATTATTATTCCATGTAATGATTTTTAGTTAGTTGTATGAAGCGTGTTCGGAGTATCGGATTGATTTTTACGTTATTTTATGAAAATTATTTTTTTCAACTTGTGTAATGTGACATAGGAAATATTTCATTTGTTTTTCGTGTGTATTTTTTCGGGTGGTTTGAACAATTTGTTTACATTGTCTTTTGTTTTTTACGTGTAATGTTGTCTGCATATTGACAACTTATGTTGTTTTTGTTGACATGTCGACATATAAATTTTTAGACGTTTGTGTTTTGTTTTCGCCACATCACGCGCCCACGGAATAGCAATTTTTCTTTTCTGTCCGTTCTCTCTCTATTTAATACGAATTAATTTTAATTTACTTTCGTTTATAATTATAATAGCGTGTTCGCGTTGACCATGGCTGACGAACTACGTTCGCGTTTAGCAACTCTTGAGGCAGAAAATGCAGTTTTGCGTAATCTGCGTGACCAAAGTATATCCCAATCTCAACGGGAGGGCGAGGTATGTCGCGTGAGTGTCAAACTTCCCCCTTTTTGGTCTGATAGGGTGACAGTGTGGTTCGCACAGGCTGAGGCACAGTTTTTGCTTGCTGGCATCAACACTGATGCCACGATGTACAGCTATGTCCTTAGCCAGATTGACCACAGGATTGCTGGCGAAATCGAAGACATCGTTGTCAACCCTCCGGCTGAAGGTAAGTATCAGAAGCTGAAGGAGACCTTAATCAGCAGACTTTCGTCATCAGAGGAACAGCGAGTGAGGCGCCTTCTTGGTGACGAAGAACTCGGGGATCGGAGACCATCCCAATTTCTCCGTCACTTGCGCTCGCTCGCGGGAACGGCTCTCTCGGACGATAACATCTTGCGGCAATTATGGTTACGTCGTTTACCACAGCACGTACAGGGGATTTTGGCTGCACAAGCTGACTTATCCCTCGATAGAATCGCAGATATAGCTGACAAGATTTTGGAAGCTCAGCCTAGCTCTTCCAACGTGTATGCTGTTGCCACGCCCTCGCTCGATACCGTTATGGCTCGATTAGAAGAATTAACTAAGCAAGTTGCTGCTTTAGCGACCGGCACTTCTGTTCGATCTCGAAACCGTTCTTCTTCCAGAAGCCAGTCGACATCACGCAGTAGCACGCCTGGCGGTAAACGTTGTTGGTATCATCGCACATTTGGTGTGAATGCCAGCAAGTGTATTGCTCCATGCAATTGGGCGTCGGAAAACCACACAAGCAATCAGTAGCGGCGGCATCTGATTTCAAGTCCATCCAGCATCACGGCCGCCGTCTATTTGTCACTGACCGTATCACAAAGCGTCAATTTTTGATTGACACTGGTTCGGATCTTTGTTGTTACCCCCGCAGCTGGTTGTCAGTTCCGCGAAAATCTTCGGACTATGAACTTAACGCCGCTAACGGGAGTAGTATTAAGACATATGGCACTATTCATTTAAACCTCAACTTTGGTCTTCGACGAGCATTTGTGTGGGATTTTGTTGTTGCTGATGTTACGACAGCGATCATTGGCTTAGACTTTTTAGGTTATTACCATCTTTTGCCAGATTGCCGACTCAAGAAGTTGATGGATGGCGTAACGAATTTGTCAGCACCCGCTGTTGCAGCAATGTCGGAACAGCTTAGTGTCAAGGTTGTCGTTACAGGAGATTCCAATTTTGTTAAACTGCTCGCCAAACCACCAAGATTGCACCCGGCCATACAACTTCCCAAACAGTGATGAGGAATGGGCAGCAGCGTTCCTCTTATACCATCTAGCTATGTACCTACTGCGACTTTTGTGCCCGATAAATGGCAATAGGCTCGTGCTAGTTCACCTCTGCCTACCGCTTCGGGGATATAGTATAGGCGTGATTTATGTATGTATGTACAAGTTTTCAACTATTGCTTGGCTGGACAGTGGAAGGGGTGAACCGTTACACTGGCATTGACCAAGCGACACTCACCAGAAATCCTGTACCTAAACGAATCAACACGCAAATAGCTGTTTTATATTACGAGAGATCCACTTCCGAGGCATGGGGCCGCCGACGCCATGGAGCATTGTTCTGTTTCCACTCGGGCGACCCCAACTGATGACGTCACGCATCGCCACCTCCCACGGAACAAGTGGACGCGGTCGGCAAAGGGAAATAACGAGGAGTGTTGGCAACGCCACCATAAAGTAAATTTGATATTAAGAAAAATGATTTGTCTATGGTTTGTTTTGTTTATGGCAACTCTGGGTGGATCGTTCTTTCACTCTCTTGCGTCCACCCGAGCAGTCTTGAATGTCGTGATCTTGTGTGTGCTGCCCAAATAAATAGTTTTTGCACTGTGGAAGAAATTCTGGTGATTCCCTCGGTAGAATTCATGCCATCGAGAAGGAGCTCACTAATCACTAGAAGCGTTGCGTTGGTTTGATTCGCTAACACTCGCAACATGCCTTCTTATACGGATTATTATGAAAATATTTCTGGTCATCTTTTAACACCTTTCGACCTTTTGTGCGAGTCCAAAAAAATACTTTATTTTCTACACGTGAAAGCATTTTGTCGTCCCAACTTAGAGATAAACACATTTGTCATGGCCAAATGGCTCTCATCGGGATTCAAGTCATACCTTAAGTCAATGATCGCAAATGTTCACAACAAAGTTAGCCAGTCGTAGAAGGACAGTCGGATCGATTGTGGACCGGTGGAAAAGAAAGCATTTCCAACGTGAAACGGTAAACAGAACGGTCGTAAATTAAACCGAATTAGCCTGAAGAACTGTTGCGTAATGGACGTACAATCGTCCGTCCGAAGAGTATCTGTAAAAAAAACAGGACTGCCGATAAATTCGATGACTCCTTAGTCATCGAATTTATCAGCCTGTTTTTCCACCAGAGTACGAGGATGCGTTGCGAGCACTATACCAGTCTGGTTGCGAGTTTGCGAAGGATGTGTTTTAGGAGAACCAATAGAATCACACCATTTTCGTAGGCATGCAAAATGGAGTGAGTCTATCTATTGGTTCTCCTCAAACACTCATCCCTCGCTCGCAACGCATTCTCGCACATCTCTGGTGGAAAAGCACCCTTATCCGAAAGAACAAAAGTTCAGAAAATTTTCTACAAACTGCTTATTAAAAAAATCTTGTGATCTTAGCTTTTGCTTTTCATTTTCTTTGCAATATATTATTTTCTAACATTTTTCTACATATAATGTTCAACTGACAACAAATAAGAAATAACATTCAATTTGTCGGAGTAATGTAATTTAAGCAGCGTATGTTAGAAGTTTAGTTTACCTTTTTTATCCCGGGGATGAGATGAGATGACGTAGGTAGGCTACAGATGGTGGAGTCTACACCAATAAGGCGACTCTTTTGATGTTAAGAATATTTGGTGACCTCTTTTTTTTGCCGTGTGGTGACGTCAAAGCGGAATACAATATCACCACCCCGTCATTTATAAATGTAATGAGGAATGGGCATAATCTTCCCAGTTACATGTTAGTAATAGTGCGATGTGAATACTTTATGACACATTTGGCGAAATGTGGATGTTAATACATTTCTTGCTAAACATTCGGGGGATTTGGCTTATACTATTGTCTTCATTGTATAATTGTCCATTGCGTCTCTGAAAGATCTGTTAAGTTACATAGTTTATCCAGTGGGGTAGGAAATTCTTCTTAAAAAGTCCTTAAAATACGAAGAGCGATAAGTTGAAATTGCTTTTTTTATCAAACTTAATAAAAAGGTTTTGTGACCGGTTAATTATTAACTGTAAACCAAACCGAAGGTCAGATTAAAGGCTTAACTTAAAAAAAAATATATGAAAAATGCAGGCTAACGCATATTACGTATTTTCTTGTCGATACCAAGCTTATTTACCTTACATCCAACTTCTAATACTAAGCAATGGTAGACAATAAACAAGACCTATCCGTTATGTAACACTCCAAGAAAACGCACCACAATACAATTGAGTTGAACGTAACAATGCGTATAGGTAAGTAGGACGAGAATGATACCCACCTGTTGTACAACGTGGTCGCTTTGCAAAAGGATCAATTTTATTTGCCCATAACCTTCGAAGAACCTTCATACTAGAGCCCTTCCATGCTGGCATGGGAGCTAAATATTACTTAGAATGTGCTAGCCCCGACTTACCGCAGGGGTGTCGTATAAGTCGACTAACGGAGATTTCATGGTGTCAATCAATAATCAACTACTTTAGGGCACCCGAATGGTGGAGTGCAAACAAAAATCAACATTCAACGGCGTACCCAAAGAGGTAGGCAGCTGGCTGTAAACCTAAGACAAAACCTTGAGCAGTATGGATTGAAATGTTGTCATCCCAATCACTTTCGTCGTTAATCTGTTTTTCGACATGATCCATCACATTCATTCCTCACAGCGCCTTTGTCGGTGCGATGGATCAAACGATCAAAAGGGACTGGAAGGCATGATGACGTCTGACTGATATGAATGAAAAAGAAAACATATTGCGTTGACCCCAGATAAACTGGGAACTCTTACTTATTTTCTACACGTGAAAGCATTTTGTCGTCCCAACTTAGAGATAAACCCCCGATTACAGAAACGCTACTCAAATTTAGGGGACTGCTTAAAAAGTTAAGTGGACACTACCTGTCAGAATTTGTATGGAAAAACGTCAATTTTGATAATACTTAAATGTTAAGCGGGACTCAAACTTTGAATAGCGTTTCTGTATTCAGGGGTAACACATTTGTCATGACTAAGCGGCTCTCATCGGTCATACCTAAAGTCAATGATCAATAAAATGTTAGCATAAGAAAAAGACAAGGATCCTTCGCGAGAACGCAACTTAACTCACCTATCAGATTTAACTATGAAAGACCCACGTGCAAAAACAAACCATGTGCGAGCTAATTGGGGTCTTTAAATACACCATCTTGACTTGACATTTAGAAAATGTCATATAACTACAGCGTTTTACTTTCATTAGGTACTATAAATAAAGTTCTAGTGAACCAACAATAGTGAAATGTCAGAGCAGCTTTCTCTCGGCGGCTTAATATGGAACGAGCGGAGTATAATAAAACAAATGACGGTAACATGAAAAAAAAAAGAGCACAAACAACTCAGCTGACTGGTCCCCGGAATACAATTGACTTCTACATATACACTTTACTTAATTAAATCCTTGAACGTAGTAAGTATAATAGTAACATAAAGTAATGAACTCTTTCATACTGTCCTGGGAGAGAAAATAGGGTAGAATGTGCTAGCCCTGACTCACCCCAGGGTGTTGTAGATGTCGACTAAGGGAGATTGCTCGGACTAGAACTCTAGACCAATAAGCACCTTGGGCCACTCGAATGGTGGAGGGCATACCACCAACGACAGCATACCCAAATACCCAAAGACCAAAGAGGGTTCGTGTCAGGTAGGCGGCCGGCTGTAAAACCTAAGCCAAAACCTTGAACAGTATGAATTGGAATGTTGTCATACCAATCACTCTCTCCGTTCATTGCTCTCTCGACTTGGTCCTTTCAGTCACTTTTCTATTCATTAATTCATCACTGGCACCTTTCCGGTACCACAGATGATACGAATCATATAGGAGTGGATGGGATGGACGACGTCTGACCAATACTATTAATGGCAGAGGAAACATACTGCGCCGAACCTAGATAAACTGGGAACAGTCAGAAGAAGAACATGAAATGGTTAGGCCAATTGCTTTTATCAATCGAACAGCTGTTGATGAATTACATACATACATACATAAATCACGCCTATATCCCCGAAGAGGTAGGCAGAGGTGAACTAGCACCCACGTTTCGCCAGATATGTAAGGTCCCATGTAATAGGTGACGACACTATAGCCATTTATCGGGCACAAAAGGCGCAGTACATTGCTAAGTGGTATAAGAGGAACGCTGCTGCCCATTCCTCATCACTGATTTATCCTTAGTCGCTTTGTACGACACCCACAGGAGAGATTTGGGGTGGTGACAATTGTATTCTACTCTGCCGTCACCACACGATTACATTCCTTATTAATACTCAAAGATAAGTTTTAATTCCTCCTAAATTACATAGATACCTACGCGACGTAAATATACATGAACCTATTTCAATAAATCCAATGTTTATCTATTATTGTGGTGAATCACTATTGTTCAACAAGGGTTACCAAGCCAGCCAGACCTACAAATTGGTTGACAATAACATCGTATCACAGTTGTAGCATTCTTATTACGGATTCATTGGACCAATTGATATGCATAGACGCTCTCCAATTAGTAATTGGAAAGAAAAAACGAGTCGTACAAACACGAAGAACGATGCAATATGCATTTTATGCTTATTATGTTGCCAATGTATTTTATTTTCATCTATTGCATTTAATTAAATAGTAAAAAAAATTGTGGCAGACATTTGTTAATACAAAATGTTACTTTCTCTGTGAAAGATAATCTAATAAACAAAAATCTCAGTGTCAGAATGTTTTTATCGAACTCCTCCGAAACGGCTTGACCGATTTTTATGAAACTGTTTGCGTATATTTGGTAGGTTTGAGACACAGGTCGTAGGCTTTTTTTTTAAAACCCTAGGTGATAAGGCCAAAACAATGAATAGATGACTCGGCAAAACGTTGTTTTTCCCTTACTGCCGCACTCAGAGACGTCAAATAACGTTAATGAGTACGTTATGTCAAAAAATTACAGTTCAAAACTAGTCGCTATTCTTGCCGGGTCCATGGTCTAGATTTAAATAGAATTTTTGACATTAAGTACTCATTAACGTTGATTGACGTCTCTGAGTTCGGCAGTAAGACTTTTATATTTCTAAACATACACTGTCTATGCATTTAAAACAAAACAACTTCAACGATTATAGCACGCGTAAATATTTACGTTTACGAGTTTAGCAAAGGGAGGGCATTTTGCACGGTTTCTTATATTTAACTATGTATTTAAAATTGGTAGAATCGTCACAGTAAAAATATTAACAATGCGTACAAGAACATCAAATCGATTGAAGTGGTTTTAGTAAATTTTTTACAATAAATTCACTCACTTGACATTACTTTTTGTCTTCTGTTTGTACTGATAAATGAATATGCCAGTATATAACGATGTGAGACGAGCAATGTTTATCTGGATATTGAAATGCCAGCCTTAAAACAAAGCCCTTATGTGACAAAGTAACACAAGAGACGCGTTTCGCATTTTCGTAAAGGAATAAGAACCCTCTCTTATCATTTATGTGGTTTCCCTTCCAAGAACCGGGTGTTTCCCTTTGACGTGTCGAGTGTCGGGTGACGGGCACATTTCCGGCCCCTTTCGTTTTCACTCCTTCTGTTTTGAAAGGAAATTAAATTAACATGGAGATACCTACTTTGATAAAAACTCGAAACCAAAGTGTACGGTTGTAATGTTTAGAAAATCTGGATTATTTTCATTCCAATATAGGCTTCGCCTGCCTGACACCAAGCCTCTTTGGGTACATATGAGGTAAAGATTTATCTTTAAAAAAATAGCTAAGCAATATCTTAATCTATCTAGACATAAAAACATACTTTGGGTATGTTTTTATGTCTAAAGAGGACAGCTGCTAAGACTCAATTATTCAAATTTTGACAGGTTCAAATGTTTGGGTGATGATCACGAAAATATTGTCCGCAATTCATAATCACTTGTACCTATTATGTACAGTTAAAGTTAAAATAAGCATATTATGAAAAAAATTAGGTAGTTGTAAATTAGACTATTTGAAGAAACAAAAATGTATAGACCAACGCCTCTACGCTTACCAGATGAGTACTAACATATCTAAAAAGTAAATATCGCTCTTTAATAAAAATTCGGCACAACTCAAAATACACTTAGAAACATTATGTATTCAAAATGTGTGGCATTAAGACTTATTTTTGCTAGAAAAGCGTTTAAGATTTGTGTCTCTTTTATATTCAATAAGCGGTATGTTGTTATAATCCTTACAAGAATAGAAATTTCCTCATTAAAGTCTAAAAATGTACCGTTTTGAGCAATATTGCGAAAAAAAAACATTTACAGAATCTATCTTGGTTCCAGATCATTATTTACCGTTCTTTGTTTATAAGTTTCGGATGTAGAGAAACTAGGGACTCCACGCTTCTCCCCCATTCGCTGACGTCATGATCAGAAGAATAATTTCAAGGTTACGAGGTTTTAAGCCCAATCGATATTCTACGTTGCAAGAAACGTATTTACCTCTTTGTTGGAGGTTTATTCCGTTTTTTTTATAGTATTAAGTCTGATTACATATGTTAATAAAACATTTTTGACGACTAAATGCTTTCTGTTATATTAGGCAACATGTGATTCTACCTTTCCTTTGAAACTGTAGTTATCATAACTAGGTTTTTAATGTCTCCATTGCTGGGACACAGGCCTTCGCTATGGCTGTAAGAATATAGGGAGAAAGAGCCATAACCCTCCATGCTCCCCCAGTGTGGATTGGTGGGTATTGACGACTGCAGATGCAGCAGGGACTAACAGCTCAACGTGCCTTTCGAAGCACGAAAAACTCGACATAATATTTTTTTGGAAACCCATCCAATGACCGGGCTAGCAAACATTGCCGAGTATACGCAGACGCTGGCCGACTTATACTTATATACTTAACACGTCTCTTTCTACCCCTTAAGGCAAATACAGACTTAACGCAAGTCACAAGTAGAGGCCAATGACTGAAGCAACCGGTAGCAGAAACCAATTGAAACGCAAAAAATATCACATTTACTTAATAGGGCATACTACAAAACAAAAAACCAATTCATTTTTTTCTTCATGTGTAGGTATACATAATACGTAAATTGCGAATTATGTGGACAAAACGCAAGGTGGCCCCTCCTCGACCATACACCATAACGTCACCGTACCTGAAACGACCTTGGCGTTTGTAGTTGAATAAAGTCAATTACTTGTATACAAAGTACCTACGAACCAACACATTCACATGCTGCCAGCCAGTGTATTTGTAAACAAGCGAAGTTCAATATTTAATTTAGATAAATTTCTAGCATGGGGCGCGCTTTAATTTTTTTTATTGATTTTATTTAATTGACTTTTTAACGCACGAAAAAGTAAAATAGTATTACATACATACATCACGCCTATATCCCCGAAGGGGTAGGCAGAGGTGAACTAGCACCCACGTTTCGCCAATTATATTAGGTCCCATGTAATAGGTGGCGAGCCTATTGCCATTTATCGGGCACAAAAGTCGCAGTACACTGCTAGGTGGTATAAGAGGAACGCTGCTGCCCATTCCACATCACTGATTTATCCTTAGTCGCCTTGTGGGTAGACACCCACGGGAGAGATTTGGGGTGGTGACAATTGTATTCTACTCTGCCGTCACCACATTATTATTATTTATATCAAATATGTTTGTCTGTCAGTCTGTTGGATACCCAATGTAATCTAGAATTCGTTAAATGCCTCTGTTGGCTCTACTATCGCAATTTCAGTGCCACCTTTTAATTCAATTACAATCGGGGCCCTAATTGAGCCATTTAAACACTTAGAGCACTCGATAGTTTCTCGGGATCAATTGATCAATTACAGATCTCTTCGGAGAGAGCAAAAACTGGATAAGATGCCGGCAAAAAGTTTTTCAATCAAATCCAATCCTTGAATCAATAGATAACTCAATAGATAACTATCTATTTGATACATAGCGATTATTATTTCGTAATACATCAAATCTACTATGTTACTATTATATAGGTATGTGCTCTGCTAGCTGTGTAGTGGCGGCAGAGCAGAATACAATTCTCCTATCCCCTAATCTCTCCCGCGGTTATCGTACAAGAGTTAAAAGAGCGATGAGTGTTTCTCATAGGTAGATCACCTAGCAATATACTACGATTTACGTGTTCGACCCTACATAATTGGTGAAACATGGGTGTTAATTCATCTCTGCCAACCCAATGCGGGAAAGAAGAAACACTAAATTTTTTCGATCTTTTTCTGACCTATCTATTTTTCTTTGTAATGTTTTTTCTTACATTTATAATAGATAATATTCAAATAAAAATATTTGCGTGTATGTAAATAATATATAGTATGTTATTTTTAAACGATCCTTGTCAGCCGTTGATAGAAAACGCTACGCAATTCTTTATTTCGCGCTCTCTCTACGATATTGTAGATTTTGAATGCGTTTTCAGCATTTTATATTCATGAAGTTTTTTATTTGCACGCGTATGCGTCAGAATGAAATAGATTTGTCAGCACCCTCATTTATTCTCTGATGTAGGAGCCAAATGAAGGTTAATGTATGTCTGTCTACATTGTAGGACAAGCAAAACTCTACCATTTCTTTGCAATTCGATTGACTGAAGCATCATATTTAATTTAAGATTTACCACTATATTAAGTATGATCTAACTTAATCTAAGCCCGTCAAATATTATACGATAGCCACAAGGTCATTTTTGCATTTGTATGCAGAATTGCAAATTGGGGTGATGTACGCGCAGCTGGGTGGGCACCGCTCTATTGCAGAGCAGATGCGAATTAAAAACGGTCCCTCTTTCACTTGTGATAACATACAAAGTAATAATTTCAAGATAATCTTTTATTGTACTTCCTCGAAATAAACTACGATGGGTAAGAATGTATAGTAGACTTAACTGTCCTATTTACTCTGAGACTTAACTATATTTAACATTGCTACCAATTACATGGGCCCTAAAATAATTGGCGAAAAGTTGGTGTTAATAAATTCATCTGTACCCCTTCGGGGATATAGGCGTGAGTAGGTATATAGTATAGGTATTGATCATTGTGCCGTGTGGTAACGGCAGGGCTGAATACAATTGTCACCACCCTCCATCTCTCCCGCGGGAGTCGTACAAGGTAATAACGAACGCGATGAGTAATAGACAGCAGAGAAATGAATGCAGAGAATGTTTGTTTCCGAGTCATGGTTGTGTATATGTTTATGTAGTAAATTTTCAACATTTTTAAACGTAATTATATTGAAAATATGTCCGTCATCTAGTATCCATAACACAAGTGCTGAGGTTACTTACTTTGGGCTAGGTGATAGGTGTGAGTGTAAAAAATATTTATTATTATACTGCGATTTACGTGCCAGATGGCAATAGGCTCGCCCATATTACATAGGGCCTAACGTAATTGGTGAACCTTGGACGTTAATTTCTGTCTCGGTCGGGGATAAGTAGGTGGGATTTATGCATATATTCAACATTTCGCCTTAAAGAATTTCGTACTCTATCATCACCAATTTAGGTTTATTATCAGTTGGGTGATAAATAATATGTGTTTAAAATCCAATCTGTGCTAGACTATTTAAAAATGTCTATTATTCACCATGAGCGAATGCTGTTGGCAAGATCAATGGAATGAGATCAGTACAGCATGACATGACTAAATGATATAAAAAGAGCCGACCCTCAATTTGACCTTTAATGACTAATTCTGATAATTTTAAAAGCATTTGTAGAAAGTTTAGTCTGGGGTGATGATAAATTAGCTCGGTAATACCTACCCCTTACTTTACAACTACAAAACAATCACTTATCATATTAAATAAGAGTACAGTATGGTTAGTTGTATGTTATCTTAATATTTTTATGAAATGTCCTGGATACTTTCAAAACGTATTGCATGCGTTATTGTGTTTTCAGAAATAGATGTGACAACTTAATTCTTATTGCATGACTGTAGTCTAATTGGGTCAGGAGACTAGGTCAATCAAAATGGCCTTATTAACACTCATCGGAGAACATTGCAGACTTCAAATGACATAATACACTTATCTGATGAGAAATGTTATGTTGCTAAATAGGTAATACTTATATTGCTGATATAACATATTATGATTAAAGCAGATAATCTGCTAATTTTATAGCTGCTAACTGCAAAACTGTGCATACAGAACTTTCGGATAGTGGCATAATGTCACATAAAATATTACCGATAATTGAAAACTGAGCATTTATTGATCAATGTTTCTATTATTCATTTCTGAAGAGTTTTCATTTCATTTTCATCAGTACTTAAGATGTTTAGCACTTTTTCCAAAATGTAGAGCTAATATTGTATCTTCATATTTATTCAGTAAACTATTCGATATTCCAACCACTTCAACATCTTCAAATTGGGAGCTGTAACCATCAAGTAAAGTAAATAAAAGTAAAGTGAAATTCTACAAATGTTGTAATTCTGATTTTTAAAACAGTCATAAAAATACCTGGCTAATTACACTTGTGTTTTAGATAGGTGAAAATAATTATGTAACATGTTTAAATGGGGATTTAAACATAACCCATGTTAACACAATACTTTTTCATTTGATAGTCACATTCAATTATACAAATTTCATAGGTAAAGCCGGTTATGTATTAAATATACAACATAGTAGGCAAACAGCCCCGCTGTGTGGCACCTAAGTTTCAATTAAAAGCCCTAATAAAGCAATCAGATTATTAAATGAAGAATATGTGACATCACATCTAAAAATCTGCAGAAGCCGCATACGCCTAAAATAGGTCATATCCCTGTTTAGAATCAACCTATTCGGAGTATCCCAGATCCACTAAAGCTGCGCGAAACCAACTCCTCGTCGCGCTATGCGGTATTACGAAATAAACACTGGTTTATTGTCCAAAACGACTTCCGTTTATTTGTTAAAGATCAATAAGCTTTGTTGCGTTATGTAGTACATTTCTACGAGTCTTATAGTTAATTAAAATTTATAAAAACGAAACAGAAATCATACGATCGGTACCTGTTTACTTTTGTTGTCGATTCCGTTCGCCTTTCCGTCCTGCACATTGCCGTTGTTTTCCTCACTTTTTTCACTTTTCACACCCTCCAACGCCATATTCAAACAATTGCTTTATTCACTGTCATGCGAGAATTGCAATATATTCCTCGGCTTCACGGGACATCAAAATATTTTTACACAAATTCGATTCGAATTAGCACTCCCATAGACAAGCAACGATCCGTCCGTCACACACAATACGCACGCTACACCACACCGGTCGACGCCTTGAGCGCGAATGAAATGAAAAATAAAAACGAGCGAGGAATCTCTCTCTACCAGAGCGAGAAAGCGATCGGGCCAGTTTATAAAATACAAAGAGAAGGTTTTTATGGGATTAAATGAAACGTTAAAACACAAAACAGTACAAAAAAATTATAAACTATTCCTACTTTAGTTTAAATTATAATTTAATATACCAAAAACTCTACAATTACTTACAAATCGCAATGAAACATAAGTTACTTACACTTTTATGTCTAAAACATTAAAATTGTAGCAAAGTATCTAAATTAAATACAATATAGCATTATGTACCTATACACTTGCCTTATTGCTTGCTACTATAAATTCATTTGTTTTGTTTCATTAAAAGAAAAATTAAATCTGGCGCCATATTTTCAGCATAGACACGATTTTTATAGAATCCTCACAGAAAATGAATTCAATATTAACTAACTACGCATAAAATAATTAAGACATAGTGAACAAAAACAAACATATATTTTTTAATGTTTGACAGTAAGTGTACCTAGTATGGATCCAACCACTTTATTTGAAATATTTTAACAAAAGAAATATTTTTTTAAGCTCTATGGCTAAACCGAATGCTTTTTACCATTAAAGCACTCTGTAACCAAATAGTAAACTTAATCTTACACAGATGTCACTACAGCACATTTAACAAATATTTAAACAAAAAAATAGGTACCTACCTAGGTAGGTAGGTAGGTAGGTAATGGAACCTTTTACCTAGGTACCTACCTACTTTATATAGGTAGGTAGGTAGGTACCTTTTAGTGGCGTATTCCCGACTCGATTTTGAGTCGGGCGAGTCCCACACACGTCGGCGGTCTAGCTATAATAGCGGCCGATACGGTGCGTTAATACATTCCACTCCGTCAAAAAAAAAGGTAGGTAGGTACCTAGGTAGGTATAGAAAAATGAAAATGCTCGTCATTATATACTCTTTGATTCTCGTCACGTCGTAGTACAATAATGTGCCAATAGATGGCACTAAGCGTAGTTACATCGCGCTATTGTTTGTTTCAATAAAATCGTACCTAGCTAGGTAAGTACCGTCAGTGGCTTACCACCGAAGAGTATAGAGTATACATGTCTATAACTTTATTATTATTTTATCATCGAAAATACAAAATTCACACTAGATTTATTTTTAAGAAGAGTGGTCTTTGCTTGCTGTTCTAAAGCGACGACAACCCACATGCCGTGCTTTATAATTTCAGTATGAAAAATAAATCTAATGAAGTAGGTACCTACAGGTAGACAGTTTTTCGACTTTGCCGAATCTGTGTTGTTAGTCGTTGATTGATTTCTACTAGACCTGTGTCGATCGATCATATCTTGCGACCCGGGTCGATCACGACCCATTAGGATTGGGATCGAGTCACAATGATCCGATCCAATGATCGAGTCTTGTGGACGCGTGGGTCGCGTGGATCTCGCTTGATCTTATGAACCAAATCACATGCAGACAGATTAGATTTTCGGGTCGTGGGTCTTTAAGGATCGAGCATATCCCGGGTGCTTATCGCGAACGTATATGACGTATTTATTATACATAGCATGATTGAATTATAAAATGTAATAACTTAATGAATATCCATGTGTTAGAATTTTAGATTATATAATCCGTAATAGGAATTGACCAGTGTTGGACATAATTTAATTGAAAATAACAATTGGTTAATTAACAATTAACCAATTGTTATTTTCAATTAAATTTTGTTATTGTGAAATATTTGTTTGATCTAACAACATGTAATGAACAGTTGAACAGAAACACATAGAAAATGTACGTGCTTGACTCAAGCTGATTGATGCTTGAGTCAAGCATTTAAAAGATTTGTGATTTGTTTGACTTAACAAACTGTAATAAACAGAAAAACATGGAAAATAAACTTGCTTGAATCAAGCAGATTGATGTCAAGCATCTATCTGATTGAGTCAAGCAAGTTTATAGTCAAGCTTTGAAAAGATTTGTGATTTATTTTATCGTTATTTAACGTCTCAGAGTGCGGCAGTTAGACAATTAAAATATTAATTGATTAATGCCCAACACTGGAATCGACAACAGTAAAAAATATTTTTTCTATTTTTAAACTGAACTGGATTGTTTTAGACCGCGGGTCGCGGGTCGCGAGTCTCGGGTCTCGATCACCTGTGCACTCTCGAACCTAGGCGAGAACGAGACAAAAGAATACAAATTATTAAAGATAAAAAGAGACAAACATATTATTTAATCTTAATATATATACTCTAAACTAGACTTTATTACATAGGGAATAAAGTTGAAAATAAATTTTATGAATCTACCTACTCGTAAGAAATATGTAAGGAAGAAAGCTAGTAGTACTAGAATTATACGGATAATAGAAAATACAGAACACATGACAAATGAAGGACATTTTTAAGAATTAGTTAAATAGGTAAGTATATTAGATAATATAAGGCAAACTGGCAAAGCAAATAATTTAGCTATCGCGTGTATGGAGCAAAAGTGAATTAGTCGCCGGCCGGTGTCTACAGCTGATCGTCTCTATATCTATAGAACGGCGATGATGCGCGAAGAGCGAGACGACGTATTGCGCACGCGCCGGGTGCAAGCAGGCACGCACCATCTGACCGACGTCAGATTTTAGGATCTGGCCCAAGTTTATTATATAAATTATATTTAATTTTTCTTGTTAGGCGGTGGTCCAAGTTCATGCACTCGCCACAAACTTTATTGGTTCTCTGCGAGTACCTAGCTGTAATTTGTTTCTGTAAACTTGCTTGGATAATATGAAGATTCAGCCATAGCTTGTCACGTCACTTTAGCGAATTCACATACATACATAAATCACGCCTATACCCCCGAAGGGGTGTAGGCAGAGGTGAACTAGCCCACGTTTCGCCAATTATGTTTATATGACTTAATATATGAGTTAATTAGCACTTTGACTTCTAGACAATTAGACATTATTAGTTATTAGACTTACTGCCGCACTCAGAGACGTCAAATAACCTTAATGAGTACTTAACGTCAAAAAATGACAATTCAAAACTAGTCGCTATTCTTGCCGGGTCTATGGTCTAGATTTGAATGAAAATTTTTGACATTAAATATTCATTAAAGTTAATTGACGTCTCTGATTGCGGCAGTTATACCAGAATCGAAAACAGTAAAAAATATTTTTTCTATTAATCAACTATTTTTTATTCTTGTCAATTTCTATCGTATTCTTCTTCTCCCTGCCCTGTTCCTAGTCTATCTGGGGTCGGCTCAGTATGATTCCTCATCTATTTATATCGGTCAGACGTCATCAAGCCATCCACTCCCTTTTGATTCATATCATCCACCACACCGTAAAGGTGCTAGTGATGAATGAATGTATAAAAAAGAGACAGAAAGGGCCTGTTGAGAGACCGATGAAGGGAAAGAGTGATTGGAATGACAACATTCTAATCCATACTGTTCAAGGTTTTGGCTATAGGTTTTACAAAAAATATAAAGTTTATTCGTTCAAATTATGATTTAAAAATATAATTTGAGAGGCTTTATTTGGCTTAAGTGAACTTCTTTTATCACGAATGGTCATCCCCGCTTTGGAAAATATTCGCTCGCATGGGACTGAAGTTGCTGTTATGCAGAGCCTGCGTTTCATTAAAGTGTACAATTTTGGGTACATAAGACGCCGCTCGTGCCACCACTTAAGAGGGTCGTCCAAGCGTTTGATGACCGGCTCATTCAAATATTTGTCCAGCTCGACAATACTAGCAGAAGTTGGATTTTGGACAATTTCTTTTTCGACTTCCTTATAGACCTGTGTCGATCGATCATATCTTGCGACCCGGGTCGATCACGACCCATTAGGATTGGGATCGAGTCACAATGATCCGATCCAATGATCGAGTCTTGTGGACGCGTGGGTCGCGTGGATCTCGCTTGATCTTATGAACCAAATCACATGCAGACAGATTAGATTTTCGGGTCGTGGGTCTTTAAGGATCGAGCATATCCCGGGTGCTTATCGCGAACGTATATGACGTATTTATTATACATAGCATGATTGAATTATAAAATGTAATAACTTAATGAATATCCATGTGTTAGAATTTTAGATTATATAATCCGTAATAGGAATTGACCAGTGTTGGACATAATTTAATTGAAAATAACAATTGGTTAATTAACAATTAACCAATTGTTATTTTCAATTAAATTTTGTTATTGTGAAATATTTGTTTGATCTAACAACATGTAATGAACAGTTGAACAGAAACACATAGAAAATGTACGTGCTTGACTCAAGCTGATTGATGCTTGAGTCAAGCATTTAAAAGATTTGTGATTTGTTTGACTTAACAAACTGTAATAAACAGAAAAACATGGAAAATAAACTTGCTTGAATCAAGCAGATTGATGTCAAGCATCTATCTGATTGAGTCAAGCAAGTTTATAGTCAAGCTTTGAAAAGATTTGTGATTTATTTTATCGTTATTTAACGTCTCAGAGTGCGGCAGTTAGACAATTAAAATATTAATTGATTAATGCCCAACACTGGAATCGACAACAGTAAAAAATATTTTTTCTATTTTTAAACTGAACTGGATTGTTTTAGACCGCGGGTCGCGGGTCGCGAGTCTCGGGTCTCGATCACCTGTGCACTCTCGAACCTAGGCGAGAACGAGACAAAAGAATACAAATTATTAAAGATAAAAAGAGACAAACATATTATTTAATCTTAATATATATACTCTAAACTAGACTTTATTACATAGGGAATAAAGTTGAAAATAAATTTTATGAATCTACCTACTCGTAAGAAATATGTAAGGAAGAAAGCTAGTAGTACTAGAATTATACGGATAATAGAAAATACAGAACACATGACAAATGAAGGACATTTTTAAGAATTAGTTAAATAGGTAAGTATATTAGATAATATAAGGCAAACTGGCAAAGCAAATAATTTAGCTATCGCGTGTATGGAGCAAAAGTGAATTAGTCGCCGGCCGGTGTCTACAGCTGATCGTCTCTATATCTATAGAACGGCGATGATGCGCGAAGAGCGAGACGACGTATTGCGCACGCGCCGGGTGCAAGCAGGCACGCACCATCTGACCGACGTCAGATTTTAGGATCTGGCCCAAGTTTATTATATAAATTATATTTAATTTTTCTTGTTAGGCGGTGGTCCAAGTTCATGCACTCGCCACAAACTTTATTGGTTCTCTGCGAGTACCTAGCTGTAATTTGTTTCTGTAAACTTGCTTGGATAATATGAAGATTCAGCCATAGCTTGTCACGTCACTTTAGCGAATTCACATACATACATAAATCACGCCTATACCCCCGAAGGGGTGTAGGCAGAGGTGAACTAGCCCACGTTTCGCCAATTATGTTTATATGACTTAATATATGAGTTAATTAGCACTTTGACTTCTAGACAATTAGACATTATTAGTTATTAGACTTACTGCCGCACTCAGAGACGTCAAATAACCTTAATGAGTACTTAACGTCAAAAAATGACAATTCAAAACTAGTCGCTATTCTTGCCGGGTCTATGGTCTAGATTTGAATGAAAATTTTTGACATTAAATATTCATTAAAGTTAATTGACGTCTCTGATTGCGGCAGTTATACCAGAATCGAAAACAGTAAAAAATATTTTTTCTATTAATCAACTATTTTTTATTCTTGTCAATTTCTATCGTATTCTTCTTCTCCCTGCCCTGTTCCTAGTCTATCTGGGGTCGGCTCAGTATGATTCCTCATCTATTTATATCGGTCAGACGTCATCAAGCCATCCACTCCCTTTTGATTCATATCATCCACCACACCGTAAAGGTGCTAGTGATGAATGAATGTATAAAAAAGAGACAGAAAGGGCCTGTTGAGAGACCGATGAAGGGAAAGAGTGATTGGAATGACAACATTCTAATCCATACTGTTCAAGGTTTTGGCTATAGGTTTTACAAAAAATATAAAGTTTATTCGTTCAAATTATGATTTAAAAATATAATTTGAGAGGCTTTATTTGGCTTAAGTGAACTTCTTTTATCACGAATGGTCATCCCCGCTTTGGAAAATATTCGCTCGCATGGGACTGAAGTTGCTGTTATGCAGAGCCTGCGTTTCATTAAAGTGTACAATTTTGGGTACATAAGACGCCGCTCGTGCCACCACTTAAGAGGGTCGTCCAAGCGTTTGATGACCGGCTCATTCAAATATTTGTCCAGCTCGACAATACTAGCAGAAGTTGGATTTTGGACAATTTCTTTTTCGACTTCCTTAAAGTTCCTTATCGAAAGTCGACCATAAAGAAGTAGAACATTCTGCTTCAGATGGTACAGCTACAGAGGGTACTGCTTCATCTGGAATATTATTTGACGAGCAATATAACTCCCTTAATTTTGATTTTATGGTTTGTAAGCACAAATTATATTTTACATTGTTAATGAACGCATGTTTTTTAAAGCGTGGATCTAAAAATGCCGCCTCTGCCGCCAACGGATGACCTTCTATATCCCTAAATCTTAGTTGGAGTTGACTTGCAAGATCTTCCAACAAAGATACTAGTCGTGGTATGGTTGATGATGTGGCTAATTGTTCTGTGACATGACCTTTCATTAACTTCACAAGAACAAGTACCTTAGATAGTGAAACAGATTTCTCCGCACTTATTTCGACTGTGACGTCATAGAATATTTTTAAAGAATCTACACTTTTTTTTAGCAGTACCCAATCCTCCGGCGTTATTGTATTCAGGCGAGGTTGTTCAATTGCCAGAGTACTCACAACGGCATCTTTAATTTTAATTATGCGCGACAGCATATCGTATGTTGAGTTCCACCGGGTGACTACACTTTGTTTTAATTTTAAGGGAGTCATTCCCATTTGCAACTGAATGCTATGTAACTTATTATTGGCCGTGGAACTGTGCTTGAAATATTCTACAATGGCCTTAACTTTGTCCAACTCTTTTTGTATGAAATGTAAACTATGCTGCACTATGAGGTTTATTGTGTGTGCAAAGCATGGAAAATGCCGCCATGTCGTTAAACGTATTGCAGCCACAATATTGGCAGCGTTATCGCTGACTATTGCGGAAATTTTATTTTCGATACCCCAGTTCCTCACTTCACACATTAAAAAATTGCTCAGATTCTCGGCAGTGTGTTTTTCACTAAATTCTACACAACCCAATAAAGATGAACGGAGTGAGTTTTCAGTATTCAAATAATGAGCAGTAAGTGCTACGAAACTTACATTATTAATGGATGTCCAGCTGTCGGTAGTCAAACATACAGCTTCCGCCTCTGAAATAAGTAGCTGAACATTTTCTTTCGTTGTGTGGAAAAGTTTTGGTATTAAACTGGAGGATATTGTTTTGCGCGTCGGTAAAGAATAATTTGGCAAAGTTAAATTAAATAATTTTTTAAATTCTTTTTCTTCCACAATGCTGAAAGCATGGTAGCCCTTAACAATAAACTTAACAATTTGCTCGTCAACTTGTTTTGACCTAGTAATAGATAACGGCCTTGTTGATCGAGCAAATTGTTCAATCCCTTGTTGCAATTGTCTTCTAATATATTGAGAATCCAATGATGTTGGATTGCTACTGACTGTACTACAAGATGCTGCAGCCGTCACAGTAAGACCCGAAGTCGATGGAATGACGTCATGAACCTCTGTCTCATTTGGCACACAAATAGTTGTCACAGTGTCTACAGCTCTCATTGGATTTAAAAGCAAAGGCTGTTCAATTGCCACTGTGCCGTGAATTTTTTTCATATGCCTTGTTAAATTTCCCGTTCCGCCACCAGCGTAACTGATAACTTTCGAGCAATATTCGCATTTAGCCCTGCCTTCATTTATTATTACGAAATGCTTCCAAATTGGACTTTTCTTTTTTGCAAGACTTGACATTTTAAAGTAATAACGAAAATACAATAGTAGATACTAGTAGATCCAAACGAATCGAGGTTTAAAAACCCTTTAAAGTGATAGCCACAAAGAATCTGAGTCCAAAAGTTAGAATAAAAAAACTTACAAAAAAAATTGTTTCGTAAAACACAACAAAAATGTTTCGATGAATACGAAATTCTAAGAATAATAAAAAGACAAAAAGTAAAGGATACCTATCAATAATATCGATAAGAAAAGCTTAACCTATAATACTTAAACCAAAAATAAGATCAACTTCTACTAAATAAAAACTTATAACTTAATTATCTTTATTACTACCTAATTAAATAGGTACCTACTAGAAAAACGAAAAAATAAAATTCAATAAATCAACTGAGAAAAAAAATACCTACTAAACAAAAGTACCAGACCTATACCTATAAACAATTTGAACTAAAAACACTATGAACTTCTTGAGATCGTAAATAAAATAAATCTAAATGAAAATAAAAGTACTTACGGAATGTTTAACAAATATTAAAACAACTAATTAAAAGAAAAATGTATATCTAAAGAATCGTAATCACTATTTAAATACCTACCTAGTTACTTACCTACTAGAAAAACGATAATTTAAAAACAAAACGAAAAAAACAACCCACTGAACAAAAATATAAACAACTTTGAATTAAAAAATACTAGGAACCTCTTGAGATCATAAACACTGAAAATAGTAATAAAAGCACCTACGCAACGAACAAAGCCTAACCAACCAACTGATCGCCAAAAGGAAAGAAATATCCGCGGCGCGGGTCACGGGTCGCGGGTCACGGGTCGCAGTCGCAGGTCGCCAAAGTCACCATCTCGCTCGATCACCTGTGCACGCGAGCAAATACAATATAAACCGGTTTTTACCCTTTCACTCTCGAACCAAGACGAGAACGAGACAAATGAATACAAAATACTAAATATAGAAAGAGACAAATATATTATTACATTTAGTCCAAACTCTTGATAGCCCTTATTACTCTAAACTAGATCTTATTGCATAAAAAATAAAGTTGAAATTATCTTGCTTTGTTTCACAAACTTAACTGACCCGGTGGCAAAAATTGGAACTACAATTAACCCATAGACATGTTGACATATTTGTTTACCACTAGCGACACCATCACCGGGTCAGATAAGTCTAGTAATATCGAGTCATCGCGTCGACGTCGATCACAGTGATCGAATCTTCTTGTGACTCGCGACCCGATCAGTCTCGAATGATTCGTGATCGAATCAAAGTGATTCGATCAATCGCGATCGACTCAGGTCTACTTCCTTATCGAAAGTCGACCATAAAGAAGTAGAACATTCTGCTTCAGATGGTACAGCTACAGAGGGTACTGCTTCATCTGGAATATTATTTGACGAGCAATATAACTCCCTTAATTTTGATTTTATGGTTTGTAAGCACAAATTATATTTTACATTGTTAATGAACGCATGTTTTTTAAAGCGTGGATCTAAAAATGCCGCCTCTGCCGCCAACGGATGACCTTCTATATCCCTAAATCTTAGTTGGAGTTGACTTGCAAGATCTTCCAACAAAGATACTAGTCGTGGTATGGTTGATGATGTGGCTAATTGTTCTGTGACATGACCTTTCATTAACTTCACAAGAACAAGTACCTTAGATAGTGAAACAGATTTCTCCGCACTTATTTCGACTGTGACGTCATAGAATATTTTTAAAGAATCTACACTTTTTTTTAGCAGTACCCAATCCTCCGGCGTTATTGTATTCAGGCGAGGTTGTTCAATTGCCAGAGTACTCACAACGGCATCTTTAATTTTAATTATGCGCGACAGCATATCGTATGTTGAGTTCCACCGGGTGACTACACTTTGTTTTAATTTTAAGGGAGTCATTCCCATTTGCAACTGAATGCTATGTAACTTATTATTGGCCGTGGAACTGTGCTTGAAATATTCTACAATGGCCTTAACTTTGTCCAACTCTTTTTGTATGAAATGTAAACTATGCTGCACTATGAGGTTTATTGTGTGTGCAAAGCATGGAAAATGCCGCCATGTCGTTAAACGTATTGCAGCCACAATATTGGCAGCGTTATCGCTGACTATTGCGGAAATTTTATTTTCGATACCCCAGTTCCTCACTTCACACATTAAAAAATTGCTCAGATTCTCGGCAGTGTGTTTTTCACTAAATTCTACACAACCCAATAAAGATGAACGGAGTGAGTTTTCAGTATTCAAATAATGAGCAGTAAGTGCTACGAAACTTACATTATTAATGGATGTCCAGCTGTCGGTAGTCAAACATACAGCTTCCGCCTCTGAAATAAGTAGCTGAACATTTTCTTTCGTTGTGTGGAAAAGTTTTGGTATTAAACTGGAGGATATTGTTTTGCGCGTCGGTAAAGAATAATTTGGCAAAGTTAAATTAAATAATTTTTTAAATTCTTTTTCTTCCACAATGCTGAAAGCATGGTAGCCCTTAACAATAAACTTAACAATTTGCTCGTCAACTTGTTTTGACCTAGTAATAGATAACGGCCTTGTTGATCGAGCAAATTGTTCAATCCCTTGTTGCAATTGTCTTCTAATATATTGAGAATCCAATGATGTTGGATTGCTACTGACTGTACTACAAGATGCTGCAGCCGTCACAGTAAGACCCGAAGTCGATGGAATGACGTCATGAACCTCTGTCTCATTTGGCACACAAATAGTTGTCACAGTGTCTACAGCTCTCATTGGATTTAAAAGCAAAGGCTGTTCAATTGCCACTGTGCCGTGAATTTTTTTCATATGCCTTGTTAAATTTCCCGTTCCGCCACCAGCGTAACTGATAACTTTCGAGCAATATTCGCATTTAGCCCTGCCTTCATTTATTATTACGAAATGCTTCCAAATTGGACTTTTCTTTTTTGCAAGACTTGACATTTTAAAGTAATAACGAAAATACAATAGTAGATACTAGTAGATCCAAACGAATCGAGGTTTAAAAACCCTTTAAAGTGATAGCCACAAAGAATCTGAGTCCAAAAGTTAGAATAAAAAAACTTACAAAAAAAATTGTTTCGTAAAACACAACAAAAATGTTTCGATGAATACGAAATTCTAAGAATAATAAAAAGACAAAAAGTAAAGGATACCTATCAATAATATCGATAAGAAAAGCTTAACCTATAATACTTAAACCAAAAATAAGATCAACTTCTACTAAATAAAAACTTATAACTTAATTATCTTTATTACTACCTAATTAAATAGGTACCTACTAGAAAAACGAAAAAATAAAATTCAATAAATCAACTGAGAAAAAAAATACCTACTAAACAAAAGTACCAGACCTATACCTATAAACAATTTGAACTAAAAACACTATGAACTTCTTGAGATCGTAAATAAAATAAATCTAAATGAAAATAAAAGTACTTACGGAATGTTTAACAAATATTAAAACAACTAATTAAAAGAAAAATGTATATCTAAAGAATCGTAATCACTATTTAAATACCTACCTAGTTACTTACCTACTAGAAAAACGATAATTTAAAAACAAAACGAAAAAAACAACCCACTGAACAAAAATATAAACAACTTTGAATTAAAAAATACTAGGAACCTCTTGAGATCATAAACACTGAAAATAGTAATAAAAGCACCTACGCAACGAACAAAGCCTAACCAACCAACTGATCGCCAAAAGGAAAGAAATATCCGCGGCGCGGGTCACGGGTCGCGGGTCACGGGTCGCAGTCGCAGGTCGCCAAAGTCACCATCTCGCTCGATCACCTGTGCACGCGAGCAAATACAATATAAACCGGTTTTTACCCTTTCACTCTCGAACCAAGACGAGAACGAGACAAATGAATACAAAATACTAAATATAGAAAGAGACAAATATATTATTACATTTAGTCCAAACTCTTGATAGCCCTTATTACTCTAAACTAGATCTTATTGCATAAAAAATAAAGTTGAAATTATCTTGCTTTGTTTCACAAACTTAACTGACCCGGTGGCAAAAATTGGAACTACAATTAACCCATAGACATGTTGACATATTTGTTTACCACTAGCGACACCATCACCGGGTCAGATAAGTCTAGTAATATCGAGTCATCGCGTCGACGTCGATCACAGTGATCGAATCTTCTTGTGACTCGCGACCCGATCAGTCTCGAATGATTCGTGATCGAATCAAAGTGATTCGATCAATCGCGATCGACTCAGGTCTAATTTCTACGCATTTTTAAAGGTTGTTTGCTTCGTCAACTTTCGTTTTCGTTATAAGATCTCAATTAAAGTTTTGTTTTCTAACGAATCTTTGTTTTAAAAGTCCAATTGAATACCTCATGCAATGCATATACATACTATTCTTTTTTTGAAAACGACAAACAGATCTAAGTATGACCACCCCTGCGGCAGGTGTACAGGCAACAGCACGTCAGATTACCACAAAATATTTTTTCTCAGTCGACTTTTGGCTCTACTGACAACAATATAAGGTTGACAATCGATTGAAGAAATTTGACAGTTTTGGGTAGTCTGAAGAGCCGTTGACTGTACTACAATCAACAGCTGCTTCATCATGGTCATCTACCTGCCCTGGGCCGATCACGGGACGTCGACAAAATGTCTCTCCTCCACTTGACAATGTATTGTCTCGGGATTTAGTGGGAGTTACAGATATCGAACAATTGTTTCTTTTCTCCGAGGAGATATACTATAGTCAACGTCCCGTGCTAGGCATGCTGATGGAGTCGAGTCTTCTTCTCAGTTCTCTTCCATTCATATCGGTCAGTCGGACGTCATCAAACCATTCACTCACAGGCCGGTCTTTTGATGCATAGTTAACTCAACCAATTGTTAAAAATTTATACTAATCGTTAAATAATAATAGTTATAATAGTAATTACCTTAATTTGGTTAAATTTGGATACGAGACAATTGTTAAAAATTCATTCTGATTTCTGCTAATCGGTCTGATGATTTAACCATTAGTATCAATATCAGGCTGATATTTAACTATTTAGTTACTAACGTTACTAATGGTAAAATATCAGACCGATTAGCAGAAATCAAAATCAATTGGTTGAGTTAACTATGCATAAAAAACCGGCCCTTTGATACCTATAGCCAAATTTAACCAAATAAAGGTAATTACTATTATAATTTGTAACTTGAATAAAAATGTTGGTGGTAACGTAATTAATTTATTGTTATTTGGTTCATTGTAAGGGAAATGTGTTTGGAACGTCATCAATTACTCTGCTTGGCAGTGCCTGACAGTTTGAATTGTACTGGAGAGGCGTTATTCTGGTTTTGTTCTGAGGGAGTTATATATTAGGGTTATACTCGCGAGCTGATTAGTGTATCTGTCACTCTCACGCATTGATTATAATTGCAAAACAAGGGCAAGGTGTGAGAGAGACGGTTAGATTCAATCGGGGCCAATGGCTTAACGTGCCTTTCGAAGCACGGAGGAACTCGAAAGTAATAAATCTTTGGTCACCCATCCAATGACCGGCCTTTGTGAACATTGCTTAGTTTACGCAATCGCGGACCAACCGCGTATCCCACTGCGCTAGCGGGCTTCTCCGAGATTTACCCCCTATTCTATACCAAATATAAGTCCCAGACGCTGCTCTTTACTTCTAAATAAATGAAACGAAGCTTTCGTCTCTTTTACACACCATGTCAATCCACCACCAACTACCTTACCAACCACCTTATAATGTTGCCCAGTGGCAACATTATAAGACAGCGACAAGTAATGAGCTGCAGCATTACTTTTGTATCATCTAGCAATAAACAGCGATAGACGTTCCCGATAAATGGCAACAGGCTCGCCACCTGTTACATGGTTCCGAACATAATTGGCGAAAAGTTGGTGTTTGAATCACCTCTGCGTACCGCTTCGGGGATATAGGCGTTTATGTATGTATTTGTTTATGTAAATGATTTATGTATGTATGTAAATGATGATGAATAAAAACAAGAATTCTCTGTTTACATACATACTTAAATCACGCCTATATCCCCGAAGGGGTAGACAGAGGTGAACTAGCACCCACGTTTCGACAATTATGTTAGGTCCCATGTAATAGGTGGCGAGCCTATTGCCATTTATCGGGCACAAAAGTCGCAGTACATTCCTAGGTGGTATAAGAGGAACGCTGCTGCCCATTCCTCATCAGTGATTTATCCTTAGTCGCCTTGTACGACACCCGCGGGAGAGATTTGGGGTGGTGACAATTGTATTCTACTGTTTCTATTCTATCTGTTTCTATTCTAAATATTATGGTCAATGATGTTTGTCATATTATTATCATAATAATTGCGCTAGGATGGACAGTATGAACACCTACAAATAGATAGGTATCGCCATTACAGAACTTGGAGTGTCAATATCGCAATAAGATAAATTAATTTGATTGATAAGACTAACGATAACTGGTTCAGCCTAATCGCAGCTTATTTATCTAGCTGCCTGGGTCAGTGAACTTTCTAAATATTCTACTATATCATTTAAAATACCATCATCCTCCTGCCCTATTCCTAGTTATATAGTATAGGGCTCTCTCTCTTTGATTTATTATCATCCATCACACCGGAAAGGTGCTAGTAAAAAAAGTGATGAAAAGGACCACATTATATCACACACACACAAAAGGTCAAAACATTTCATTAATAAAATACCTACTCTAAATTCGTTAATACACAAATCAAGCCCATATCCCCTAAGGGGTAGGCAGAGGCGAATTAACACTCACTTATCGCCAATTTAGCTAGGTCCCATGTAATAGTTGGCGAGCCTATTGCCATCTATCGGGCACATCAATCGCAGTATATTGCTAGATGGTACAAGAGGAATGCTACTGCCCATTACTCATTGCTGTCTTTACCCTTATGTACGACACCCACGGGAGAGATGGGGGTGGTGACAATTGTATTCTGCTCTGCCGTCACCACATGGCGTTCAATTCGTTAATCATACGCGGATAAAAAATAGACGTCGGTAAAATGATGCAAAATGTAAATATTATGTTATTCGGTTAATTTTCCGACTTATTTATTTACATCACAGATTATACTTATTTATCTGTGTTTGATTGCTCAAAACGAGCTTGGATTAAAAATAAAACCAGGTCTGGTACTTAAATACTGCCCTAATCATCAATACTGACCAAACAATTTTAATGTTAAATCGTTAATTTATCTAATGAAGTACTCAATGAGCGATGAGTAATGACCTTTTTCCTATCAGTGCATGGTATAGGTATGTAGGGACAACATTACATTCTGCCGCGTTCAGTACAACACATACCGTTTAATAAAACGAACAGCGGTGCAGTGCAATCGTATTTGCTATAATTAAACAGTGTTAGTTATAGAAATGTGAATTATACACTTTCTAATATCAAACAATAAGAAATTCGGCGCCAACAGAAAACTTTGCAAAATTCTCGGGAACATTTCTGATGTGCGAGCAGTGCAAGAATTTTTTTTTTAATTCTTCATTCTTGACTTGTACACACGTCCTTCAGCTTTTTAATTCTCAAAAAAAGTATTGCTGGAAACAAAAATGTTGAAGTGTAAGTACTTTTATGTTTTAGCTATAAATGTTTTTAGTTGATTTTATTTTGAATGTTTTTGATTTTATTGTGTGGTGGTAAACGCCTCGTGTGGACTAGTGACGGCAGAGCAGAGACTATACTCACCTCACCACTCCCAATCTCTCTCCCACGGGGTGTCTTACGGGTAAAAGCAGTGATGAGGAATGGCAGCAGAGTTCTAGATATAATGATCTAGCAATATCCTGATTTACCGACAATTGGTGTGACCGAACCACATAGGACCGAATAAATTTTGTCCATGGTGTTAGATGTAAATTAACCTCTTCCAGCCCCTTCGGGGATGTATAGGAATGATTTGAGTATGTATGTAATTGTCAATCTTAACTTGTATGGCGTAAAGCATACAGTCCACAGATATATCCGATTGAGAAAATTTGCCATAATATGCGGTAACCTGTCGTACTATGCATTTTTCTGGTCTTGTTACACGCGAAACATTCAACGCAAGTTTTGATAACGGGCCTATTGTTCTAATAGATAACTGATGTAGTTATGAACTTTTATCATGCGCACTAGCTACGCACTATATTATGCAAACAAATTGAAAGCCTATTCAAAATAGAAGCGTTGTTTTTGTTTCGAACTCTCCACCTGTTTGTTAAAGATACTGTTATCAGTTAAGTATCTGAATATTAACATATTTCACTGGAAGCACCGTGTGTGGTGACGGCAGAGTAGAATACAATTGTCACCACCCCAATTCTCTCCCGTGGGTGTCGAACAAGGCGAATAAAAATAAATCAATGATAAGGAATGGGCAGCAGCGTTCCTCTAATACCACCTCGCAATAGCAATGTACTGCGACTTTTGTGCCCGATATATGGCAATAGGCTCGCCACCTATTACATAGGACCTAGCATAATTGGCGAAACGTGGGTGCTAGCTCACCTCTGCCTACCCCGTCGGGGATATAGGCGTGATTTATGTATGTATTATAATATAATATGGTATATGAATGATATGAATCAAAAGGGAGTTGATGGCTTGATGACGTCTGACCGATATGAATGGAAGAGGAAACATACTGCGCCGACCCCAGATAGACTGGGAACAGGGCAGGGAGAAGAAGAAGAAGATAGAAATGAATTATCGACATTTGTTCGATCGAAACGTTGTATTGTTTGCTACTTGTCGTGTGTTTCTGAGTTTTGTCTTCAACCCGTAGCCTACTGGATCGAAATACAATATTATCGAACTATTATAACCTATTGTTATATTATTATTCGACGGCCGCCTTGGTCGAATGCTCAGATTGCTGGGTATTAGCCAAGAGGTCCCGGGTTCGAATCCTGGTAGGGGCAAACTTTGTGATGACCACAAATGTTTGTTTCCGAGTCATCATATATGTTTAAGTAATATATTTTCAACATTTATATACATAATTATATTAAAAAATATGTCCGTCATCAGTATCCATAACACAAGTGCTTAGGCTACTTACTTTGGGCTAAATGATAGGTGTGAGTGTAAAAAAAAAAATATATATTTATATTTATTTTATTATTGATCAGTCCTATGCAGTAAATATTGAAATAAACGTCCAGCTACATCGTCAATTAGGTACTATATTTCCTTAATGGAAAAGTCTATCGAGAACAAACTACATTAATGCACATTCAAATGCAGGCAACTGTTTCGTCCCTATCACATTCAAATAAAGCTCTATTTGCCATTACATGGCTTTCGTTGCGGTCCGTACGACTACGCAGCTGCATACGATTCTATTGCATTAACCTAGGCCGCTGGGTGTCAAGTGATATCAAGGCTTACTAGTTGTGGCGAGTAAGTACTAAACGCTGAGTAAATGGAATAATTTGAACAAACAGTAAGTGCAATCAATACTCTAAGCACGATCGATATAGATGTAGAGTTAGTCTACGCACAGATACTTGACAAACATGATGTGATGCTTTAATAGGTACACATTTTGTTTTACCGCGTTCGGCCTGTGATTGCCTATATACATACATATATCACGCCTGTATCCCCGAAGGGGTAGGCAGAGGTGAATTAAACACCCACTTTTCGCCAATTATGTTCGGTCCCATGTGGGTGGCGAGCCTATTGCCATATATCGGGCACATAAATCGCAGTACAAATTTATATTGCTAGGTGGTATGAGAGAAATGCTGCTGCCCATTACTCATTGCTGTCTTTCACCCTTAGTCTGCTTGTACGACACCCACGGGAGAGATGGGAGTGGTGTACAATTGTATTCTGCTCTGCCGTCACCACACGGCCTGCCCATATGATATATTATAATCATTGCCAAAGCGAAGTGACCAATCTATCGAACGCATAGAATACAAAATATATGAAACTAAACTATCTGCCGCACTCAGAGACGTCAAATAACGATAATGAGTACCTACTTAATGTCAAAAAATGACAATTCAAAACTAGTCGCTATTCTTGCCGTGGTCTAGATTTAATTGAATTTTTTTTTGACATTAGGTACTCAAAAGTTATTTGACGTCTCTGAGTGCGGCAGTAAGTATACTAATGTATTACAGAGAAAACAATACGTCAGTTTCATACTTTTGTTATCTATGCGTTCTGCATTCGATAGATATGACGCTAGAGAGTGTTTGGCGCTCATAACAATTATTGTTCTGAGGTTTGGCGCATTTCGTGGTGTCAGTCAGATTTATTTTCGCTAATTCAAAAATTGTTACAGAGTGGATTTTGTGCAGTGAAAGTGGTGTGTGGTTATTTTGATGCACAAGCATCCGTGTTGATGTGCAATTATGCAGAATCATCGAAAATAAGTCTCATGATGTGTTTGATGTTGTGGTAAAGATCACTATAAAAAGTGGTTTTATCCATTTCATCAAGCACCATCATGAACTCTGTTACCATTCAATTCGCGCCAAGCACTCCCTAGATGCGTTAAAATATGTGGCACCCATATTTTAACGTAAAATTCATTTCATTCATACATTTCATCCACTCATTATCTCATATGACTACAGATAAAATATACACTAAAGACATGGCTGTATGGGCTAGACCCTTTAGCTTTCCTAAAATATAGGGAGAAATTAAAAAAAAAATTATAGATATGACGCTCGGCTAGTTCTTTGGCTGTGCATAATACTCACTTACCAATCCGCCCTGAGACAGCATCAGTTATGGCCGATTCTCCCTATATCCCTCCATCCATAGGGAAGGCCAAAGAAGGAAGCTCGATAGCGATAGCGCCACGCATTGCTATACTGCTAATTCGCTAAGGCCGGTCATACATACATAAATCACGCCTATATCCCCGAAGGGGTAGGCAGAGGTGAACTAGCACCCACGTTTCGCCAATTATTATTATGTATTAGGTGGCGAGCCTATTGCCATTTATCGGGCACAAAAGTCGCAGTACAATTGCTAGGTGGTATAAGAGGAACGCTTTTGCCCATTCCTCATCACTGATTTATCCTTAGTCGCCTTGTACGACACGACACCCACGGGAGAGATTTGAGGTGGCCATCATGTGCATCTGCATTCTGTTCTTTTTTTCAACTTTTTAGTAAATAAAACGAAATTTATAGGAAATTTTGTAAAAAATTCTAAAAACTTATCTACTCACAGAACAGTATAAGAGGTACCCAAAGAGAGACTACTTTCTCTGTTCTGTGCATCTACTCCTATTGATTCATAACATCCACCACACCGAAATGTTGCTAAAAATGAATTTTAAATAGAAAAGTGATGGAAAGGACCGTGTCTA
Organism: Cataclysta lemnata; assembly: GCA_963931975.1. Classification (NCBI taxonomy): domain Eukaryota; kingdom Metazoa; phylum Arthropoda; class Insecta; order Lepidoptera; family Crambidae; genus Cataclysta; species Cataclysta lemnata. The sequence goes on from OZ008363.1 coordinate 4,936,782, forward strand.
GAGAACGATGAACGGAGAGAGTGTCGCAGAGTGATGATAACGTTTTAATCCATACTGCTCAAGGTTTTGGCTTAGGTTTTACAGCCGGCCGCATGCCTGACACCAACCCTCTTTGGGTATGTTGTTGTAGATGGTTTGCGCTCCACCATTCGGATGACCCAAGGTGCTTATTGGTGTACACCGGGCAATCTCCCTTTGTTGACTATTACGGCATCGCTGGGAGGAGCTGGGGCTGGCACATTTTACGTTATTTTTCCGCCGCGCTCGGTATTTTACGTTGTTAGTATCTACTTCATTATTAGGTACTGATACCTCAACAATTAGAGATGTAAGAGATAATTTAGATAAATATTTAGGTTGCTTATTATTATTTGATTTTGAAATGCTATTATCTTGCACCTAATTCACACGATACAATTGATTATTGTCATGTCGAAATATTATCACGTTGATAGCATTTGTTGTATGAATGATCGAAAAGGTCCAATAATCATTTGTGATAAAATCGGTTGTAAAATGTAGTACTTACATACCTATTTTCTAATACAAGCCGGATTCTAATACAAAGAGCAAAGTAGCAATATTTAATGTGATGTTTTTACTCAATTCTTCTTAACCAGACGTCTAATAATACCGTAGTTTTTTTTATAATAAATGGGTGAATTTCAACAAATGCTTTTTTTTTATCATAACGGTGAACTTTTTCATTAACAAATACCTATGATTAATTATATATGATACGTTTCCAATGCGAATAAATATTCTACCAAGTTCAGTTAGTATTATAATTTATTGTTATGATAACCAATGACCATACTCACTGAAGTTGATAAAATTTTGATAACACATAACCTCTTCAATTTTTTTCTCAGTGACAATTTAATCGCTGTGTAAGACATACGTGTTGGGGGAAGTTAATTCAGATTTGTAAAGACGTGAGTGTTTATTTAAATTACTAATTTTCATCTAAATAAAACAATATGTCAGATACACACGGACGAATTTTAAAATGGTACAATAAAAATACTACGGTGAAAGTTAAGAATAATACTGATAAATTACTCTGATAAATTGAATTACAGTTTGGAAACAATTATTAACAATTTTTTTTAAATAATACTTGTTAAGTGGAGTGTTTACAAGAATAGATAAGAGTTTATCGATTTGTACAGTTAGTTTCTGATCAAACACATGCAAAAATGTTTGTGTTTGTTAACGAACTCTTCCGAAGCGCCTGGACCGATTTTTTATATATATATTTTTTTTAATTTTGTAGGACATACGTCCTATGACATACGTATTTGAGATAGAGTCTTCCCACAATTTCAATATTTTTTAAATCCTGTCCATCCTAAGGTTACCTGGAAGAGATCGCTTTTTGCGATAAGGTCGCCACAAATCGTTTACAAATGTTTTTTGTGTGTAATATTTATAAAACCGGTTGATGTAGGTGGTAGACTATTTTTTATACCCTTAGCTAGATGATGAAGGAAAAAGAACATTAGCCGTGTCAGCTATAATTTTCAAAATAAAACTACTTTTACGGTTCTAATTGCGTATAGTGTCATCATCATCATCACCAGCCCTTTAATGTCCCCACTGCTGGATGGATGGAAGAATATAGCGAGAATGGGCCATAACCCACCACGCTGGACTAGTGCGGGTTGGTGGGTACTAACGATTGCAGATGCAGCCGGGATCAACGGCTTAACGTGCCTTCCGAAGCACGGAGGAACTCGAGATAGTAAATTTTTGGTCACCCATCCAATGACCGGCCTTAGCTAAATTGCTTAGTTTACGCAATCGCAGGCCAAGCGCGCTGTGCCACTGCGCTATCGAGCTCCTCATAGTAGTGTACGGTGTACATAGTGTACGGTGTACATAGTGTACGGTGTACATAGTGTACGGTGTACATAGTGTACGGTGTACATAGTGTACGGTGTACATAGTGTACGGTGTACATAGTGTACGGTGTACATAGTGTACGGTGTACATAGTGTACGGTGTACATAGTGTACGGTGTACATAGTGTACGGTGTACATAGTGTACGGTGTACATACTGTACGGCATTGTTTTTATCCATTTGTCCTGACATTCCGATTACTTTACAGTGGCCGTGGTCACTTTATTTGGGCCGCAACTCAGATTTGTAGATGAAAAGTGAAAGAGAAATTGTGGTGTATTCTCAGTTTCCCCCAAAGGCTTTCCCCCAAATGGGGAAACGGGGAATTTACAATTCTGTTTATAGTTATCTTAGTTCAAAATGTTTGCATCGATGCAATAATCCCTATTACATGCATTGAACTACTATTGTTTACCTTATAACTCAATGATTACATGAGACCTAACATTAGTTGACGAAATGTGGGTTATTACACTTCTGGTTAAGGCGTTAAGGCACTGATAATTTTATTAATTACGTAGGTACCACTCTTACCTTTATTACTAATATTTTGCCTTATTGTGTATTAGTGAGGAAGTAACATGAGATTCCTTTGCTTTCAGTTTCAATAAAAGAAGCCATGAAGATCGGGTTCCTTGGAGGTGGAAGATTGGCTTTCGCACTAGCTAATGGATTCATATCAGCTGGTAAGCATTTATCCGACTGTCCTGTTCTGACATAATAATAATAATAAATATTGTAAAAATGTAATGTTTATAAATATGATTTTGTATGTATTTTAAATGTAATAAAAATAAAATAATAATAATAATAAATCATTTACTCACAACCCAACATCACAGATTAATTAATAGGTAAGTACAGTTACATTAGATCTAGGGTTTTATAATTAACGTGTCGCAACATGGTAGACCCCTGACCCCGAAACTAGTTTTACTGTATTATCAGGGTCAGTTGACATAGGTTTTTTAGCCGTAATTTGGTATTCCGTAAGCCTAGGACCTGTGCCTAGGACAAACAAACTTCGTAATTTTGAGACCCCTCCCTCGTCCTTGTCAGAGTTGGTAACATTTGTGACGACCGAACCCTACATAGGTAAGAGTTAATCTTATGTAAAATTATAAAAATATAATACATAAAAACGGCAATAAACAAATACAAATCAAGTAACAATGAAACAAAATAGGTACATATAAGTTTGTAACTCTCCCGTATTTTTCATTCTAGGCTTAGCCACACCAGACGAGATCACAGCCAGCTGCCATCCCTCTGACACTATCTGCGCTGATGCATTTAAGGTCAGTCATTTCAGTCAGCCGAGAGACGCCCACTGTTGGGCATGAGGTCCCCCCCCCCTCTATATCGTATAGTCCCAATTATTAAGCTTCCTTCGTCCTATATCTTCTTTGACTGTACTTACCCCTCTGTGTGATGCCAATCCTTTGTGACGTGCGGTCTTAAATTGGGGCCATTAAACATGTTTTTATTTAGTTAATGTTTACATTTTTTTGCACGCACCTTTACATATTTACATCTTATCCTTGTGATAAGACACCCTTGACTTTGCACTTCACATAAGTAGTCGTAAAGATTATGTTATCTGTCTAATTCTGTTTGCATATATTAAGACGTAAATTTTAAATACCGAGATTCAGTAGCTAAGTGAAACATCACTGTTTTTACTGTACCTACTCCTTTTCTGTTTATGCTCTTCTTCTTATCCAGCCCGGCTAGCATGACCACCGCAAACACGATATGATATAGCATTTATCGCTTTGAACTTTTTAAAGTCATTGGATTTTTGACAGTACAATACGATAAATGGCTATATCATAATGCTTTATGACTATAGCATATACTAGTTAATATTTTTGACAGTTCAAAGCGATAAATTTTAATGGCTTTATCATATCGTGTTCCGGTAGTCATGCTAGCCGGGCTGCTGTTTTATAGACTTCTTTCACAAATAGGCATGTGACAGCAGAGCAGAATACACGTTTTGATCACCCCTTACCTCTCCCGCGTGTGTCGAACAAGGTGACAGAGTTTTTCTTTTCCCTGCCGGCCTATCTGGGGTCGGCGCAGTATGTTTCCTCTTCCATTCATATCTCTCAGATGTCATCAAGCCATCCACTCCCTTTTGATGCATATCATCCATCATACCATAGAGGTGCTAGTGATGATTGAATCTATAGAAAAGAGACGAGAATATGCCGCGTAGCTTATAGAGAACCACAGATATATCAATATATCTGTGAGAGAACGTTGCCCAAACAAGTTAGATAATCGATTGACCTCTTTGTGGAAGTTGGACTTACCAAGTTGGACTTTATGCCCAAGCCCGGCTAGCAACAAAAACCTAAACACCATATGATATAGCCATTTATCGCGTTGATTTGTCAAAAATCATTGTAATTCTGACAGTTCAAAGCGAAAAATAGCTATATCTTTAACTAAAATCCAAATAGGCTTATTCAATTATTCAAAATATGCAAAAGTGTTGAAATCCAATGATTTTTGTATGTTCAAAACGATAAATGGCAAACATAATCGTGTTTCAGTGGTCATTATAGTATTCACAACGATTTCCCCAAAACATTAGCCGTGTGGTGACGGTACAATTGTCACCAGCCTCATCACCCTCACCACTCTTTCACTTGTTCAACATTCTCACCCACTATCTTAATTTCACACTTCGTCATTTGTTCATCCCTTTCTCTGTCAAAGCTTCATGCATAACTGTTACCATCTCCTAAAAATATGTTTCTGATGACGCTAATATAACCTGGTCATCAGCTTACAGCAGACATTTGATAAGTAACTCGTTCATTCGTAATCCACAATCAAATTCTTTTAGTCTCGTCAGATAATTATCCATGTATAAGTTGAACAGCCATGGTGACGCTACACATCCTTGTTTTACACCTGTACCGATGCGAAACGACTCTGTGTATGTGCCAGTTATCCTAACACAAGCGATTTATGCGATTACTACTGCGATTTATGTGCCCGATATAAGGCAATAGGCTCGCCACCTATTACATGGGCACCTAACTTAATTGGCGAAAAGTGGTTGTTAATTCACCTCTGCCTACCCCTTAGGGGATATAGGCGTGATTTATGAATGAATGAATGAAATGTATGTATTCAATAGAAACTGGGAGCGACAGCAGTCTTCACTAACAGGCCCGTGGTGGAGAATTCCGACGTGGTCATCGTGTCCGTCAAGCCTGACGTAGTGGGCAAAGTCCTGTGGGAGATTCAGGGCTTGCAGGCCACCTCCAACAAGCTGTTCATCTCGGTAGCGATGGGCGTTTCTACTGGTACCATGGAAAAGGTAATGTTGTTATTTTAATTCTTATTCTCTTCTCTTCTAAAATACCAGTTTTATCCGCGGCTCCGTTCGCGTTTATGTCTGTAATGAACTGTCACTGTTGAATATCGGTATTGAAATCTGAGAACTATAAATAAAACCATTACATGTTGCGACCGAACCGATAATCGTCTATTATTTTATTTGATTATTTACAAGACGTCAATACTATAAAAAACACTTTAAACCATAAATACTAATAAGGAGGCTTAATGTAAATATTGCCTTCTAACACCCCATCTCAATAATTACATTAAATACAATCAACTGAAAATTAAACTATCATTATACTAACAACTATAGTAAAATAAACTTTACATATCTCATAAAATAAACATCGAAATTTCTAACACATAAAATTATCAATACAATATGCTAACTTTTCCCTAACTAAACTTTTAGTCATAAAATCTGCTAAATTTTCGTTAGTGCTTACATAATCTATTTGTAAAATTTTCTTTTGGAGTAAGTCTTTCAAAAAGTGGTATTTGACATCAATATGTCTAGTTCTTTTGGAATTTTCAAAACTCTTCGAAATTGATATGGCACTAATGTTATCTACTAACAAAATGGCTGATGATGATCTGCCTAAACATTCGGCAACACCTTTTAAATTTACCAGCCACTGTGCAGTGTTACCTGCAGCTATGTATTCGGACTCTGCTGTAGACAAAGCAACACATTTTTGTTTAGTGGAGAACCATAAAATTGGGTTTTTTCCGTGCATTATCATCCCCCCACTAACGCTCTTCCTATCACTTTTATCGCTTGCCCAGTCGGCGTCCGAATATCCATAGAGTACCGTGTTATTTTCAGATTTTCTAAAAAGTATTCCAAGTTCTTTTGTTTCTTTCAAATATCGCAATATTCTTTTTCCGGCTTTCCATAGTTCTTCATTAACTTTATCCAAAAATCGACTTAAATATGAAACAGCATACGATATATCTGGTCTTGACGTTATTGACAAATATAACAGGCTACCGATGAGTTGTCGAAATGGTACATCTATTTTCTTTTCATTTTCTTTAAACGCGACATTGAAGTTGTGTTCCATCGGAGTTTTCACACCTCGACAGTCTGTCATATCAAATTTAGCTAGTATTTTATTAATCATGTTTGTCTGTCTAATCACTATAGTATTTTCATCTCTTGTTACTTCCATTCCCAAATAAGTACTAAGTTCACCCATATCTTTTACTTTAAATTCTTCTTTTAATTTTCCTATTATATGCTTGTCATTTCCCATTGTCAGAATATCATCAACGTATATTATTACCCAACAATCCTCTTTATAATATAGACATGAGTCATAACTTGATCTTATGAAATTATGTTCTTTCATGAACGAGTCTATTCTTTCATTCCAGCATAATGGTGACTCATTCAGTCCATACAATGATCTTTTAAGCCGTAAAACTTTATTTTCTTCAGCTTTCAATCCTTTTGGAACTTTAAGGTAGACCTCAGACTTTACTTTGCCATTAAGAAAGGCTGTCGGTACGTCGAACTGTCGTATTCTAAGGTTATCTGACAACGCCTTCGAAATGAGCATTTTCACTGTAGATTGCCTGGCTACTGGCGAATATATATTATCAAAATAGTCTTCTCTCTTTTGTTGAAAACCTCTTACCACTAGTCTCGCCTTCTTTGTTCCATCATCTTTCATTTTAAAAATCCATTTTGTATCAATAGCCCTCTTTCCTTTGGGTAAATCTGCTTCTTCCCATGTTTCTAATTTTTCTAACGCATTTAACTCTTTATCAACTGCATTCTTCCAATCCTGACTTGCAATTGCTTCTTCGAATGTTTTTGGAGCATCGGTCAGTAAGCTGAAGCCTTCATCAGCTATTGTGCCATATACAATATTTGTCTCGTAATCATCATAGCGAGTTGGTGGTTTAACCTTTCTTCCTGACTTCGTACTTTTTATCTCTTGTCTTTCTTCTTCTTCGTTTGTCATTTCTTCTCTTTCTGATTTATTGTCTATTATTGTCTCTATCTTATCCTCTATGTCTTCTATTTCATTTCTTCTGTTTTCCACTTTATTTTCCTTTTCACAATATTTCGTATCATTTTCATTGAATTTCACATCTCTCGATATTATTATCTTGTCATTTTCTGGGTCCCATAATCTATATCCAACTTTGCTGTAACCAACCATTCGAGTACTTTGTGCACGCTTACTAAGTTTATCCTCTTTGGGTATTATTGTTGCCCACGCCTTAGATCCAAATACTCGTAGCTTTGACATATCCTTATTCCCATACATCATTTCACAAGGTGTCTTATATTTAATAGCTTGTGATGGACATCTATTTAATTGATAAGCAGCGCATCTTATGGCTTCGCACCATAAATGTTTTGGTAAATTTGTCTCTGCAAAAAGTGTACGTGCTTTATCGTATAAAGTTCTGTTCATGCGTTCTGCAACGCCATTTTGCTGTGGAGTATATGGTAATGTGTACTCCAAACTTATCCCTTTTTGCCTGCAAAAATCTTTAATCGAATTTGCTGTGTATTCAGCTCCGTTGTCACACCTTATTCTTTTAACTTTATTTCCGCATTTATTTTCTAATTCACTTATATAGTTTAGTAAGTTTTGAGTCGCTTCGGACTTATACTTCAAAATGTATACAACACAAAAGTGCGAAAAATCATCAATAATGGTCATAAAATATTTCTCACCATTTGGTCCAATATTTCTTACTGGTCCCGCTATGTCCGTATGGAGCATTTCTGCAATCATTGTAGACCTCGGTCTTGCTGTATGTTTAAACGGACTTCGCGTTGCTTTGCCTTCAATACAGGGTTCGCAAATCCTGTCAGATATTGGCAAATTCATTATACCTAACCCTTTTCTATTCAAATGGCCTAACCTCTTATGCCATAATTCATTACTCTCTTTTGCTACATTACACGCAACATCATTACAGATTGTACCATTAATTCTATAAAGTTTATTTTTACATTCAGCAGTAATAAAAATGTTTCTTCTAAAAATCTCTGCATTGTTTTTATTAAAATTTATATTAAAGCCAAAACTTACCATTTTATTTACTGATAATAAATTAAACGTTATATTTTTGACTATAAGTGCCTCAACAGTTATTTTTGAATTTTGATACGCTAATTTTAATTTTCCTCTCTTATTCGTAGTAACATATTGTCCATTTGCTACTAAAATTCTTACGTTGTTTACTTCTGTAACATCAAACATATATTCCATATATTTTTCATTAATGAGATGTTCTGTACATCCCGAATCTACAATAAATTCAATACTATTACTACCATGACTTACGTTATTACATGCTTCTACATCCGTACAAAAAATAAAAGAACATTCTAAATCTTCAACCTCAGCTGGAGATTCCTTTGTTATCTTCTTCTGGAATTGACGTCCTCTTCCACGTTGTCCTCTATAGGCGCGTCGTCGTTGGTTTCCTTTCTGCTGCTGCTGACCTTGAGTTCTGCATTGAAACGACTTGTGTCCATTTTTACCGCACACACCCGTTAAAAATGCATTTTCTAATTCGTCCGTTTCAGTTTCCTCATTTAGTTTCAGTTTCTTCTCATCATTTAATTGTTTTTCAAATTTTATATTTAATTGTTTTTCTGTTACCATGGTAATTTTTTATTCGGTTTTCTGAAATTATTCTTCTTTTATGTTGTGGATCGCAACCCTACAATTAACTATTTTAGCGAATTATACGCTCTGCTACCATGTTGAATATCGGTATTGAAATCTGAGAACTATAAATAAAACCATTACATGTTGCGACCGAACCGATAATCGTCTATTATTTTATTTGATTATTTACAAGACGTCAATACTATAAAAAACACTTTAAACCATAAATACTAATAAGGAGGCTTAATGTAAATATTGCCTTCTAACAGTCACAGTCATAATCTTTCATAATTGTAGCAACTATTGGTAAAAAAATTTAATATTGTTTTTTTTAAGTGGTTAAGTGTTTTAGGTTCTATACTCAATGTAATTGAGCCACTGCTTAATTCGGTAAGATTCATCATGCAAAAAAACGAGGCGTACACTGCCGTGCGAACCCAGGCTAGCACAATTTTAAACCTTACGAGTTAAGGACTAACAAATAACTATCCGACATGCTTGCTCAGATTCTGCCGAAGACAGCGCGCGTAATAAGAGTCATGCCGAACACTCCCGCCCTGGTGCAGCAGGGCGCAGCCGCCCTGTGCCGAGGGTCAGGCACGACTGACGAGGACGTGCAACTGGCCACCAGGCTGTTCCAGGCGGTGGGGACCTGCGACGAGGTTCCTGAATACCTGATGGACGGGGTCACCGCGCTGAGTGGCAGCGGGCCGGCTTATGTGAGTATTTAAAATACATAAATAACGCCTATATCCACTAAGAGGTAGGCAGAGGTGAACCAGCACCCATGCTTCGCCAACCATGTCAAGTCCCATGTACATTGCTAGGTGATATAAGAGGAACGCTGCTGCCCATTCCTCATCACTGATTTATCCTCAGTCGCCTTATATGACACACATGGGAGAGATTTGAGGAGGTGACAATTTAAAATACATAGATCGAAGAATTAGCTAGCCCCTTTCCGGTGTAATGGATGATACGAATCAAAAGGGAGTGGATTGGCTTGATGATGCGATTGGCTGCGATTGCGTTGCTTTCGCTAAGTCCAGTCGTAGGATGAGTGATCAAAAATGTATAATATTATACATAAGGGACGCTGATGCTTTTACCCAACATTACAGACCTTTCCAACCACATCCACTGGAGAATATGGGATGGTGACATTGCAATCTTCTTCTTCACATTATGTTAGGTATACATTAATTAAAAATATGTTTATGTCTTCTCTTCCAGATTTACATGCTTATCGAGGCCTTAGCAGAAGGCGGCGTACGCTGCGGCCTGCCCAGGGATCTGGCGCTGCGATTGGCAACACAGACCACCCTCGGCTCCGCAGCCATGTTGAAAAATGGCGGACATCCGGCCGCCATGAAGGACAACGTCACAAGTCCCGCTGGCTCCACCTCGGAGGGGACCTATTATTTGGAGAAAAATGGTACTATTTTAATTACGTTTAAATTAAAATTTACGTTATAAATTACCCCTCCCCTGGGAAACGACCATCCCCAAAGGCCACGATATAAAAACGAATAAATAAGTAGGTACTTTGATTTAACAAACCAAATAACAAAAAATGGCTACATCTCGTTGGTTTGTATGCTGTTGAGGTGGGAGCGAGGGGTATATACCAGCTAAATCCCTATATTCATTACTGAAAGACCTTGGCTTATCTAGAACTGTCGTAAGTTCTACACTGGAATGTGTGTCTAAGGCGGCTCTCACGGAATCTCATTAAATTATGGCTAGGCAGAGAGAAAACTGAGTAGTTGTGAAGGGGCCTCGTAAACTTACACTTGGGTCACAAGTCCCAGGCGCTGCCACTGACTCTCCTCTCTGCCACACTATGGACCCAGCACGCGCATGGTGAAACCGTGGAATGCTAGGTAATAGTTATCGTCTCTGTCCCATATATCCTTCCACCACGCCGGATAGATCCATTATTATTTAAAATGGTATCAATTATATGAATATACATATGATTAATTACAATATATTTTTCTTTACAGGTTTTCGTGCGGCTCTAATTGGCGCTGTGAAAGCAGCAGAAGAAAGATGTAAAGAAGTCAATAAGGAACTCTCAAAAAAACTCTCAGAGTCTCAATAACTTCTAAGAAGCTAAAGTCGTCGCTTATTTAAATAGATCTTTCCACAAAAGTAGCCTCTCCTATAGCATTATTTTCGCTCTTATTACAAAGTGTTAAGATTTAAGCTAAGAGAACTGTATTGTGTAACTGACATCTCGGTGAATGAATGTGGGCGCTTTAGTTTAGACACCTGAATTTTACAAAACTCAAATATATTTTTATACAAATTATAACCGCTTTTAATTTTTCCGAATAGGTATGTTATATCTGTGTGTATGCTAATCAACTAATCATTGATCACTATTTTACTTTTACATTATCAACTGAGTAAATTAATGTAGATATGTTCCTACTTATTTTTTAATTTTTTATTTAGGTATTATCAAGAACTATGTCAAAAAGTCACGGATTCCAGGTAGTTCAATGTGAATCCACATTAAAACCGATAAAGTCAGAATGAAATTAGATTTATTGTGGTGTGCATATTGCACGGGCAATATTGGGCAGTAGTATACAGCTATTTTGGACATCGAAGGACCATCTCCGAGATTCGCGACATAATTTACCACGATTATTATCAGCATTGTAGAACTATAGTTAATATTTATTGTTAGTTTACATACGTAGATACATAATTCACGCCTATATCCCCGAAAGGGGTGGGCAGAGGTGAACTAGCACAAGTTAGGTCCCATGTAATAGGGGGCGAGCCTATTGCCATCTATCGGGCACAAAACTCGCATTACTTTGCTAGGTGGTATAAGAGGAACGCTGCTGCCCATTCCTCATCACTCATTTATCCTTAGTCGCCTTGTACGACACCCTTCTTCTTCTCCCTGCCCTGTTCCCAGTCTATCTGGGGTCGGCGCAGTATGTTTCCTCTTCCATTCATATGTCAGACGCCATCAAGCCATCCAATCCCTTTTGATTCATATCATCTATCCCACCGTAATGGTGTTAGTGATGAATGAATGTATAGAAAAGAGACTGAACGGACCATGTCGAGAGAGACCCATAAACGGAGAGAGTGATTAGAATGACAACATTCCATTCCATACTGCTCAAGGTTTTGGCTAAGGTTTTACAGCCGGCCGCCTGCCTGACACCAACCCTCTTTGGGTACGCTGTTGTTGGTGGTTTGCCCTCCACCATTCGGGTGCCCCAAGGTGCTTATTGGTCTACACAGGGCAATCTCCCTTAGTCGACTCTTACGACACCCACGGGATGAGTTGGGGCTGGCCTATTCTACGTTTTTTGTTCGCTCCCAGGCCAGCATAGGAGAGACGACACCCACGGGAGAGATTTAAGGTGGTGACAATTGAATTCTACTCTGCCGTCACCACACGGCCCGTTCTTCTTCTCCTTGGCCTGTTCGCAGTCTATTTGGGGTCGGTGCAGTAGGTTTCCTCTTCCATTCATATCGGTCAGACGTCATCAAGCCATCCACTCCCTTTTGATTCATATCATCCATCACACCGTAAAGATGCTAGAATGAATGTATAGAAAAGAGACGGAACGGAACATGTCGAGAGATCGATGAACGGAGAGAGTGATTGGAATGACAACATTCCAATCCATACTGCTCAAAGATTTGGCTTAGGTTTTACAGCCGGCCGCCTGCCTGACACCAACCCTCTTTGGGTCGTTAGTTTGTTAGTTTATTTCAGTTTGTCGTTGTTTGTTTAATATTAATAATTATTAAAATAAAAACAATCGCAGAGCAATACTATTAATGAATATAAAATTTAACTCTGATGAATAAGTGCCATCTAGGATTATTATTTTGTACTGTAACTCAGTCCTGATATTTAACAGCAAGCATAGACAAACACAGCGGGCGCTTACGTCCTTAGGTTCGCAATATGTTTCATAGATGGCACTACACACAATTCAACCACTTGACATATTGGTTCTGTTTGGATAGTCTGTGTAAATAAGTAGGCAAACTTGAAAGGACTGTGATCGAGTCGAGATTCGAGTTTGATTTTTGCATTCTTCTACAATCATAACGGCTCCGGTGTATGAAACAAAATGAGTCGAATTGGAATTGCATAAATATTTACAAAGTTCCTCTGTTAAATTTGATCTAAAGGACTACATACGATTTTCAGTGCTACAGTTTTATCGTGATTTGATAAAGTGTAGTTTAAAATCACGACCCCGGTTTTTGTTTTGCTAAAACATATCTGTGCCTACCTCATGCTGTAACATTTGTACGTGGAGCCGCTCTCTTCTGTTGGCGCTCTAAAGGAATTAAAAGTTGATATTAGTGGGTGTGAATCGGCGTTTTTGGCATGAGGAGGTAAATCTGACCTTAGGAGTTAAAGAAATCGACCCACGCTGATATTAAATACTCCTACGCGCCGCCACTCCAACTGCGTCGTCGTCGTTCACAAATATCTACAATGAGAGCGAAACTAGCCGAAACAATAAATTATCCCGTCTGTTTTCCTGGAACGTATCTGTGTAACTACAAGTAATTGGTCTTTTTATTGAAGAATAAGTGTTGGTTCTTGTTGTGGGTGCTATACAAAGATATTGTTGTTTCCGCCTATATTCAAGGTTACTGATTACAATATTTTATTGCTGTTCTTCACTTACTATTATTCTGGTAAGATTTTTTATTTGTTTACATTTTATGTTATTGTAGTTCAAGTATGGCTACTTTACTTAAAGCATTTATCTAAGAGGTTCTATTTCTTTGCCCATAAATAAATATCTGTACTGCCCTCTTAGGAAATCTAGCCACTTTCTAACCAGTGTACTTTTTAGGAAGGTTGAAGTGTGAGCTTTTTAAATTAGAAATATAATGTGTGTTAAGATATTAAAGTCCTGCAAGTTTCACTTTAACTTAACTTTTTATTTATTTATATTTTATTATTATATTAAATAATGCAGTATTATTTTGTCATAACTATTATTTCATGAATGGTCAGATTGCTGGCTGTCGGCAAAGAAGTCCTGGGTTTGAATCCTTGTAGGAACCGAAAACATTGATGGACATATATTAATATGAACTTTAGCACACAAATCAGTTTTCTATATCAAGAATAGGTACAGTTAGTATTGGTAGTATAAATTTTGCTTTTATTAGAAATCAATCTTCGGAATGCATATTTGCATTGCTATTATAATTTTATCTGCTCAGCTTGTATAGCACAAATATTGATAAGGTATGGACAAAAGCCCTTATGATTTATTATTGCCCTTGAAAGTAACAGGGGCAACCCAGTAAGTAATATATGACAGAGTAATAATATACGCAACAGTTCAGTATATTAATTGTAGCACTGGTCAACTAATATAAGAATGTTTCAGCTGACAATAATTTTTACAGAATAAATTCTCCACTTGCAAAACATTTAGAGATGTCCTTTGTGATTTTCATAGTGTTAATGAAAATATAATTCAAAAAGTCTTGTCTTGTCAAAAAGCCACAAATGCGTAAGAATGTGGATTCGATTACGCATCAAGACTATAATTTTTCGAACTATTCCTAACTACTAATATCTTTGTATAATAAAAAAAAATTGTTCGATGGGCAAAATGGTTATGGCATCCATCACAATTGCGGATGGAGCTGGGTTGACTATCACATGAGGACAATAATAATGTCTAAAATAAAATTTCTAAATATTACAGTCCTCGTTTTATCAAAAAAATGTCTAATTTATGTCGAATTTATATATCGAAAATGTTGAGTGTTACTTATTATATGATATGATTTTTTTTTAATGGGCTTTATATCTGTTAAGTGAAGGTGCAAAAGATCCAATACCATTATTTTATTAATTTTTTTTTAAAAGTGATAATTTTTTTTTGAAAGGAATAAATGTTTAATTTTTATTATTATTTATAACAATTCAGTTTTAAAGTTGTTTTTCCAACAGTTTAGAGAATAAATTTTTCTAATAGCTACTTAGATACAAAGATTTTGGTGATTAGAAAAAGAATTTCAAAAAATTATGATCTTGAGGCGGGAATCGAACCCGCATCCGCTGCTTTCCTGCTTTCCTGCGCTGTTGATTCCCGCCTCAAGATCATAATTTTTCGAAATTCTTTTTCTAATCACCAAAATCTTTGTACTAATTTTTCTAACATTTATATAATGTTAAAATTAAAAATCAAATACCTACTTAGATTTTAATACCATTAATAAAATATTATGTTTTTTTGCTTCAGGTACAAGTTGTACAGTTTTATAAAGTACTTTAAAGTATGTCCTCTACTGTGAATCAAAATTTACATTCACATGTATTGGTCAAATGAAAAGCGTCTACCATTAAGGTCTAACTACCTGTTTAGTTTGGTTAGAGAAATCATTCAAGATAAAGAAATCAGCGGCATTTCTGTGTTACAAAACGAGAATGGATGAGAATGACGTTATCGTATCATCTACGGAGATAATAAAAGGTAAGTTTTTACAAATTACTAGGTGTAGGAAATATTCCAAATATTGGAATATTCCAAATATTGGAATATTCCAAATATTTACAATTATTTATTTGGAATTACATATTCTGATTTTGTGACTGGATGACAGCGGCCTGCTATTGCGTAAACGAAAGTAAATCTTCGCATTTGGTCGGTCATTAGATGGGTGACCACCAAAATACACATACATACATAAATCACGTCTATTTTCTTCGCTAAGTATGTGGCGAAGGCCCAGCTGTGTCGTTAAAAGGGACTATGTGGTGGAGATGTGGTAATCGTGTTAAGTGTTACGTGTTGTCGGCTGTACAACTTGTTAGTTGGTATGTAATGAGAGTTGTTACCCTGCAATTTTGTTGCAATTACATCGGTTGCTTTGATTCGATGTAGACCGACGTTTGTTAATGACACTAGATTTTTTAATACGTGCCCATGATTGCTGTATAAAAATGACATATTTTTTTGGTATAATATTTCCACATTTCTACAAGAACAGAACACAAGGCTCAGAATCGACGCTTTAGTATTACCTACTTTTTTTACTCGTATGATTACATACTTTAAAACTATCATATGCGTTCCCAAATCCATTCCGACCTCTATTGGCTATTAGGATGTAATATAGCGTGTTGGAAGTATGTTATAGGACAGTCAAAGCCGCGTGAGGAAGGGCAGTTTGCCTTTTTTGTGACTATTTCTACTGTAATAACGGTTATTGCTGTAGAAATAGTTAACCTTTAAGGCTAGGACACATCGACACGATTATCTTTAGCGGTGGTGCCAAAATAAAACTACCTTATCCTGATAAATTTCAGAATTAATAGTCCTTGGTGAAAATAGGCAAAAGTATACATAATACTGCATTTTAAGGTGCAATATATGTTACTTCTTATTCTTTCTGCCCTTATACCGCTCTAGGTGGTGTTTATTTTTTAAAATGCTAGTGTAGTTCTTGCCATTGTTTCAAGAGTTTATTCTCTTTATGCGGCTATGCCCGGCTAGCATGACCACCGAAACACGTTGAACTTCCAAAAATTATCGGTTTTTTGACAGTTCAAATCGATAAATAACTATATCTTAAAACATAAAGGGCTATATCTTAAAGATGTAGCCATTTATCGCTTTGAACTGCCAAAATACAATGATTTTTGAAAGTTCAAAGCGATAAATGGTTATGTCATATCGTGTTTGGGTGGTCATGCTAGCCGGGCTGGTATCTTTGCATACCATACTTTCATCATAAGCTGTCTAGCATAAGCTAAGCTTAATCAATTAGATTAGTCCGATTTGTATAACCTGACATGCTACCCACACTACTGTCCATTTCTAAAGATTTTATATCTTATTCCTGTTCACCATCGCCAGCCCTTTGAATGGGCCATAAACCATCCAGTGGCCCACTGCGCATCAATGTAGTGACGACTGCAGATGCAACTACCAACGGCTTAACGTGCCTTCCGAAGCATGGAGAGAACCTAGATAAATCATTTTTAGTCACCCATTTTTTTATGCTAGGCAGGAAAGCCTTTGCCCTTGATATCTCACCTGATGGTAAGTTCCGATAAGGGCCGAACATGCTATTAACATTATTATTATGGCGACAGATTTTGATAAGCTCTGCCGTGTGGTGACGGCAGAGTAGAATACAATTGTCACCACCCCAAATCTCTCCCGTGGGTGTCGTACAAGGCGACTAAGGATAAATCAATGATGAGGAATGGGCAGCAGCGTTCCTCTAATACCACCTAGCAATAGCAATGTACTGCGACTTTTGTGCCCGATGTATGGCAATGGGCTCGCCACCTGTTACATGGGACCTAACATATTTGGCGAAACGTGGGTGCTAGTTCACCTCTGCCTACCCCTTCGGGGATATTGGCGTGATTTATGTATGTATGTAGATTTTGATAAGCTGGTGGTAGCTAGCCAGACGGACTTGAAAGAAGTCCTACCACCAACCGAACCGAGTACAAATCTGTACCCCCTGGTGATCGAACCCGGGACCTCTGGATCTTAATTCTGGTGGACGAACCACTAGACCACGGATCGGAGGCGGAGGGCAATTGCAGAGCGCGCTATGCCACTGCGCTATAGAGCTCCACTGTTGTCGTATAGTTTTTATTAAAAAGCCAAGCTCTGAGAACCACTGCTGCGTAGGCGCAATTGCCCAGTGACATCAATGCCCGTTACGCTTTACCTACTGTATCATTGGCTGTTGCTGCGACCTTCAAACCACTTCACACCTGTGATGTAAAGTTGTTTCGAATTCATCTACAGCTATTAAATAATAAAAAATAAAAATTGCATGTCCTCGTTAGCGCTATTGGCGTATTTACTCAGATAACTGTGTTTGAATCGATATTTAAATTGGTGGGGAAATTATTTAAATTCGTGGGACAAATGTATTGAGAGGATTGTGAAGTGCCGATACACGGCGCGAGTAATTACTAAATACATTTCCTTTTTGAATACTTGTCTCGAGCAATAAGTACGTTTTAACTCCCCTAAAACTTAACAAAATGGGAAAACAACCATTTCCATTTGATTTATATGATTAATGAATTTAAAGAAAAGTGATGGAAATGATCATGCCGTGAGACCGATGAACGGAGAAACTGAATGGGATAACAACATTCCAAGTTTTTTCAACCCACACTGCTCGATGTTTTGGCTTAGGTTTTACAGTCGGTCGCCTGCCTGATATCGACCTTCTTAAGGTACAAGAGAAAATTCGATTATTTGAGTTATTTGTTTGTCTGTTAATATTCTTTTATTGTGTTAGTAACTCTCTGACCTGAAAACTTCTTCTTGCGCATAAGTTATATTTCATTATATGTATTTCACAGGCAATTGCAGTTGTTTTATTTCTTGGCTTATGCAAATGAAGCGGAACTTTAACTTCTGGTTAGTTTCGTTACTGCAGAAGTGCCGAAACATTAAAATTTAAGTATACTCCAATAGTTATTTGGAAGTTGTATCCGAAGAGTTTCTACGCAGCCACAATCGTGTTAGTTTCTATTTTTAATGCTTGTTGATTTGAATCTTTAACTATTTACATGCGTGTTTTTCAATATGTAGGTTCATTATAAGCCACAGATTCTTGAAAGAAAATTCCGAATTTCTTAAAATGAAAAATAAATACTGCAAATCGCAGAAATATGTCTTCCTTATTTTAATGTTTACGTCATTTAAATTAACTAATGAAAGTAACAGAACTATGTATTGCGAAACAGAGTTATAAAACCTATTTTAAATATCCAATCTTAAAATCACTTTTCATAAAACTTATCAAACGCAACCTTGAAACGTCGCTCCTTTTGCGGAAAAGCAAAGTGCCACAAAAATCGTTGGCGAATTCTATCTGAAAATCGATATGTAGTATTCAAGGGAGTTTTTGAGTTCCATAAAGTGCTTTTTTAATGGCAAGGTTGAAAGTGGCGTGAGGGGAGTGGTACATTCTTGATTTACTTTAGTGCCTGCCTTGCGAACATAACGGCCGTTTCAACTTACACTTAATAGGCTTCATCCTATATGAATTTAGTACCAGATATGCAAGCGTCCGTCTGCTTCTTCGTGTTATGTTATATTTTTCGTATATTTTATTTTTCTCTTCTTTCCGACTTTTTTGTCATAAAAGCATTGATCTTTTACATGCATTATTCTTTGAGAGATCTTTCTTTATATATACTTCTATGGCCTCATCCAATCTCATTAATGTCCTTATGCATTCCCTTTGTTTTCTGGTACGCTTGATCCTTTTTTTTATATACTATCAATATGATTATGAAAGATCTGCCTGGGCCTTTCCCTGCCGTTTTCTCCATTCATTTCCATTGCGACGTTAAGTCCTTTTTGGCATTTCCCTTCCTTCCTCCTTCCTTTGTACGTTGCTACCATGAGAGTAAAACTTTGTCGATTATTTTCGTTAAGTCTTCTTTCAAACCATTGATCTTTTATAATTAATACTCTATCTGCAGTACTCAGAGACGTCAAATAACTTTAATGAGTATTTAATGTCAAAAATTTTCATGCAAATCTAGACCATAGACCCGGCAAGAATAGCGCCTAGTTTTGAATTGTAATTTTTTGACGTTAAGTACTCATTAACGTTATTTGACGTCTCTGAGTGCGGCAGTTAGTCGTCAGCCTTCGTAAGCCTCTTCGATAGCACGCCATTTTAGCACGACGCGAATTCTTTATGTCTTTGGAATAAAGTAATAAATCTCTACAATATTTGTATTGTTTTCTTTAAAAGACAAAGTATCTGTAAAGCGAAGTTTGTCACTGTCATCTTTGGAGTGATTATTTCCAATCTATAGCTTCAAGGCACACTAATTTACCATAAGGATTCTTACCAATTTTGGTAGGCACTTTCAAATATCTCAACCGAAAATCTCGAGTGTCCTCAATGTTACAACGGAAATCGAAACCAAAATAATAGTCTACTAAGGATTATTGCGAATTCCGTGATCTGGAACTCAGTGCGCTATTTAATATAAGGAATACTTCCGGGGTTCTTTACAAAAAGAATGAGAACACGCCTGATTTTGTTCACCTAAGAAAATAATCTTTAGGCTCACAAAACCAGGCGTCAGTTTTATGAATCAAAGATATTAAAAAAATCGTTCTACCTTCGGATGAGTAGGTATGTATGAGAACGTTGAACCTTTTTCGTTTATTGAAAGAGAACTCATACCTAAGAAAAATGTTTTGTTTGTCCTATTCGTTGGATGGAATCACAACATTTTATGAGGTAATAGAGAAATATTTTCTGCAGCAAAACTATTTTACTGGCCATAAACAATGCTAGCAGTGCATGAAATAATTCATGCTCGTCTAGCTAGCGTCATATAAGTCGCATGAACTCTGCATAATTATGTAAATAAGGCTGTTGTGTAATGGCCCAGTGGACAGAAATTGGAGGCTTACCTGAAATTTTAATATATGTAGACTGAAAAGAGTTATAAGATAGTCATATCTACTTCGCAATGGCTTCCCTATGTCTTTGTCCCAGTAGTTGGGGACATAAATAGCTGATGACTCAATTGGTTACTCCTAGTAACCAATTTCAAGGAATATGATAATTATAATAATTAAGATACAATCAATTCACCATCGTAATATTTTAGCCTTGTTCCCTATTTTTTGAGGTTGGTGCTGTGTGTTTCCTCATCATATCACCTTTTTGATTCATATTATCCGTCACACCGGAAATGTGTCAAAATAACTATTAACTGAGGGGGTGATTGGGATGACAACATTCCAATCCATACTGGCCAAGAATTTGGCTAAGGTTTAATAGCTGACTCGCCAGACACCAACCCAGTTTGGGTATGCTGGTTTGCCCGTCACCATTCGGTATCCCCATGGTGCATATTTGGTCTAAACCAGATAATCTCCCTTAGTCGTTTTGACAATATTCCTGATGAGGTGAGTCAAGTCTGGCACATTGTACGTTATGTTTTCGCTTCCATGCCCACATAGAATCTGACTTTATTATGAGGCTCAGTAGCCACAATAGTCGAGACGCACGTCTACGGGAGAAATATCGCGCGTTCCCAAGAAATCCCCAGGATTTCCGCAAATTCTGCCAGCGGTGTCCCTTGCTCCTTCGGTATAAAGCTCAAGATTCTACCTAAAATTTCATTGCCAAATACGCTTCCATCCCATTCCGTTCCGGCGCAATGTAAATTGAGCCCTAAATTCTTAAGTTTTACGGCTTGATTTTGCTAGCAATCTTTTAACCACTTGCATTTAATAGGAAATAGGCACTGAAATAGCTCTTATAGGTATAGCCCCTTAGTTAGCGCCAATACATGCAATAGAGGCACGCTTCCTAGTGTCAGTGTGACCTTGGTTATGTAATCGTATGCAAGCCGGGGGCGTGGTCCAAGGGCGGGCGGAACCGATATGTGTATACTCATTCAATTCGGAACAGGTGCTTGGGTACAAGGATTCAAAATCGCGACCGTGACTGAACGGTTCTATTCACAAGATTGGTTTGTTGTTCATACGAAAATGTGATCTATGGGCCTTTATGTCTTATCGTGTTGTTGTTATTTGAAGAAATAGAGTATAAGTATATTACTAATTACAATATTTTGTTTAAACCTTCAATATATGTTTATGTATAGTGTGAGATACACCTATCCAGATCATTTGAATCTATCTTTCCATCCTAAAGTGTTCTGGAAGAATTCAATTAAATATTTTCATCACAGTTTTTTAAGGGCCAGGAGGTCTACTCTGAAACTCCGAACGATTAACTCACATCTATCCGTCTTTCTGACGCCACTGCGTGTTAAAATAAGAGCGACAAAGACGCAAAGACTCGATCGAACGAAATAAACTTCCAGAGTAACGCCTCTGGTCTGTTGTGGCCGGCAGACCTTTACAGCATCTGCCGTTTTTTTTTTGGAAATTTGTAGTAATATAACTGTTCGACCCTAATCTAATGATGTCCATAAACTTAGAATTTTTTTTAGTTTAGAGATGTTCGAAAGTTACTTAACTATTTTTCTTTGAATTATTTCTTGAAGTTGACACTGAGAAGTGTTGTCCCACAATCATCATCTTCATGCCTTAATCTACGTATAGTAAAGCGATGGAAAGGACCATGTCAAAGTACCAATGAACGGAGAGAGTGATTGGGATGACAATGTTTCAATTATTCGCCTGCCTGACACTAACGCTATTTGGGTGTGCTGGTTGTTAGTGGTTTGCCCTTCACCAAGACGTATCCCCAAGATGCTGACTATTTATACACCGAGCAATCTACCTTATGGACTTTTACGACACTCTTAGGATAAGTCGTGGTTGACACATTATTGTTTCGCTTCCAGGCCAGCCCGGCTAGCATGACCACCGAAACACGATATGATAAAGCCATTTATCGTTTAGAACTGTCAAAATCCCTTTGTTTTTTTGACAGTTATAAGCGATAAATGGCTATATCATATCGTGTATCGGTGGTCATGCTTGCCAGGCAGGCCAGCAAGGAAGGAGGATCGTTTTCCTGCAATCTAATCTTAAATAAAACCACAGTTCTTTACCTCTGCCTTGTACCAAACAGAAACACGCTAAAGCACCACACGGTAGAGCACTCGACTCTAACGTGCATGTCTATCTAAGCAGTGTGCCCACCATTTAAAGTTCAGGGTTCTTGAATTGATGCCATCCGCATTCGAAAACTTAGATAACACTTGCTTAACTTATTACTGGTTAGGACGGAAGAGATAGCTGGAAACATATCGCGTGGTCTAAGGAAGGTATTAGTACCTACATGGGTTTCATTTTACTCAATTTGCAGAACCTTCGTATTTACCGAGTGTATCGAATATTTTGCTTATGAAATCTTTATTGAGCGGTTGGACATAATTATGGCTTTTCAATATTAAAGAACTAAGCCTCGTATTCATGGTAAACATTTGTCTAGGAAAGAAAGTACCTAAATACAGGTAACTACCTGCTAGCTTAAAAACACGTGTGTAGTATCGATTTGCTTACGGTGAGTAATTTTTCTGGAAAACACTGGGAAAAGGTTGTGTTGGGTTACCAGCAATCACCAGCCCTTATGTCCCCATAGATGGGGGACAAGTTTTTCATATGAATGGAGGAATATAGGGAGAATTGGCCATAAGCCACCACGCTGGCCCAGTGCAGTCAGTAAAACCATGACCAATAAGCATTGGAATATTGTCTACCTCATCACTATCCATACATCGGTCCCTCGACATCGTCCTTTCCGTCACTTTTCTGCACATTCATTATTTACTACTTCCCGGTATGATGATATGAAACAAAAGACAGTGGGTGAATGGCTTGATGACGTCTGATCGATATGAATGGAACAGTAAACATACTGCACCGAGCCCTGATGAACTGGGAACAGGACAGGAAAATGATGATGATCATGTCGATGGTTCTTTTGCAACAGTCCATAATTACGTCATTAATCGTCAATTGCTGGTTTACAAAATCATTTACGAACAATAACATCTGTTATATGGTAATAGAAAACTTTTGCCTGCTATCAAAAACACAACCCCAACAGCTAAATTGATTTCGAACTTGATTAAGTCTTGCATTGGGGTGGAAAACTTGTTATGGTTCACGTTCGAGCGAACGCGAAAGGTAGAGCCACCTTTGAATTTCGTATGGAATATAAAAGGAACGAAAATCTGTCTGTAAATATAATTTAAAATATAACCACGCTAAGGCTAATTTTGTTACTTCTCTGCTTGCGTGTTCGACAAAACTAAATATATTTTTAGGTATGTTGGTTTTTTAAAACAATTCTCCACATAAACACGTATATAATTATTTAAGTGTAGGTATGTTTATATTCAAAATAAAACGTTAATTATAATGAAGGTTCAAAATGTAACTAAATGATGAGATGGTTGTGTACAATATTCCTGTAGGTACCTATCATGTTTGAATTTTAAATCAATTAATTAAAAGCTTTAAAATTTCAAACATTTCTTTATCAGATTCAAAATCCTCATTATAAAAATTAAAACTCCTTTTAGTTTATGTGCCCAACTATAATAAATATTACATAATTTTTATTACTATACATATATTTTTTAAAGCAAAATTTCTAAAAATCTTGTCTATATTCATGTTGATGACATGATTTTTCGGAATTGATGATAAATTTTTCTTTGAATCACCTACACGTTCCACACGCATTCGAATTAACTTGAAACGAATGGACTGAACAGTATCCATTCTTTACTTAGATTGCATGCTTAAAGAATATTATACGACAGTCCAAATTCGCTTAGCTATCTAATTCACTTGTGTCTTTCGCAGAAAACTAAGTCTACCCTCACACTATTTGCGGAAAAGCAAAAGGACCAGACACTGCATGTGTCCTTTATTGCTTACAGTCATGCGAACTACACGACCCTAGCTGTTTTTATTCCCGATCTTTATTTCAAAGAAATGTTTTAGTTTAAAGTCGCCTGGGCATTATCGCAATGTGTGTGTTTTAGGGGTTATGTATGTCCAACACTTGGTTGGTTTGTTTCGATTCCCTGTCGAAATGATTCACGTAGATCTTCTTCTCCCTGCCCTGTTCCCAGTCTATTGGGGTCGGCGAAATATGTTTCCTCTTACAATCATATTCAGACGTCTGCATTCTAGACACCAGCCCTCTTTGGGTATGCTGCTGTTGGTGGTTTGCCCCACACCCAGTCGGGTGCTATATTGGCCTACACTGGGTAATCTCCGTTAGTCGACTTTTACGACACCCATGAGATGAGTCGGGACTGGCACACTCTACGTTATTTTTTCGCTCCCAGGCCAGCATGGAAGACCTCACATGAAACTAGTCTCTCTCTAAATTAAGACTAAAAATCTCAAGTCTTTACAATACTAATCTAAACTGGATTTTTTTAAGCATAAAGTAAAAAAGTATGTTGTAAACAATTTCACGCCTCTTCCATTCGCGTACTAAACGTATACAAGAACAATCGACACCTCTATCCAGATATTTCCCCTGGGACCTTGGATTCGCAGAGTGCTAGCTATCGTATCGATTTCCGTTGGTAATGCAAACGATAATGGTAGATATATTTGTAGCGTTAAAGTGGAAATTAGGATGAACCTAAAGATAAAACGATGTTATCCGCCATTTTGTAACTTACATAAAACTCTTGGGATCAACAGCCCGTTTCAATATTATACAACAACAGATCAAGCTTATCCACCCTACGAGTGTAAGACTCAACTGCGACACACACTATTGCGAAAGACTGAACTGCGACAGATGGAACTGCGACAGTACGGAACTGCGACAGGACTGATCTGCGGCAGTATGGAACTGCGACAGGACTGAACTGCGACAGTACGGAACTGCGACAGGACTGAGCTGCGAAAGATGGAACAGTCACTAAACTTCGAAAAACACTAATGAAACTGCGCCACAATAAATGCGAAAGTAACTCTGTATCTGTTTGTCTGTTACGATTTCACATCTAAACAAATAAAACGCGTTTGATGAAATTTGGAATAGAGATAGATTAAATCTTAGAGGACATCTTCTATGCCAGTCATCTATCATTAATAAAGAAACGGTATATTTTTATTTATACTTCAACAAAGTTAATCTAGATTTTAGCAAAACTAAATTAACCTAACTAATAAACTAACTATAACACTTGTGTTATAGTGAAGTGATTTCTTTTTTTTTGTATGAATAAAAATAAACCGTTTCTTCATTAATGATAGATGACTGCCATAGAAGATTTTTCATCAGTTGAATTTATCGCATCTTTTCATAATAAAAAGTATTTATTTGTATTTAATGGGTTTTTATTTATTAACTACTAGCCTCTGGCTTGCGTAAACTATATTTCCCGTTGCAAAACCCTTGCCCAGTAATGGTATCGAAAGTGACCTATGTCCTCCAAGATTTAATCTATCTCTATTCCAAATTTCATCAAAAGCGTTTTATTTGTTTAGATGTGAAATCATAACAGACAAACAGATACAGAGTTACTTTCGCATTTATTGTGTCGCAGTTTCATCAGTGTTTTTCGAAGTTTAGTGACTGCTCCATCTTTCGCAGCTCAGTCCTGTCGCAGTTCCGTATTGTCGCAGTTCAGTCTTTCGCAATAGTGTATGTCGCAGTTGAGTCATACACTCCCACCCTACTGGGAAATGTACAGTAACCTCCACAGTTTTGTAAGTTAGCCACTTATTTTATTTGTAGGCGGTTTAACAAACAGAAACCCAAACAACAAAACTTCAGTAAGTCTTACAGATGTTCACTGAAGTTTGTAGAATGTTGAAACCTACCGTAGTAAATAGATTGGAGGACCGTGACCTCGTAACTTGTCGTAAACCACATCAATGGTCTCTCTAATTAGCAGTTCAGGTATACCATTGTATGAAAGTACTTAGACAATAATATAGAGCGCTTGGCTCTGGCCTCCGATTGCATAAACTAAGCAATTTCTCTAAGGCCGGTCCTTGGATGGGTGACCAAACATTTTTTATCTCGAGTTCCTCCGTGCTTCGGAAGGCACGTGAAGTCGGTCCCAACAATCAGTGGATAGCGTTGTGATCTATGACCTATTCTGTCTATATTACTTCCATTAATAGGGAAGGAATGTGGCCCTAGCAGTGGCGACATTAAAAGCCTAGTGATGATGATGATATTGTCCCCAGCAGTGAGGACATTAAAAGCTTACCACCATACACGGACAGCTTGAAGCAGTGAGGCAGGATGGACTGCTTCAAGCTGCAACTGCATACTAACCTACGCAACTGCTCGCGCGGTTCCGTGGACGATTGTGGTTTACTAAGCTGTTGTAGCTTAAAGCAGTTCATCCTGACTGCTTAAAGCTGTTCGTGTATGGCGGCTTTAAAAGGCCGTAGCATGACTGTGTCCGAGCTTAACCGGCTTAGGTAAACAATCGCCAGTTAAGCGCACGTGCCACTGATCCTCACTTTGCTTTTCGAGTTTCGTTAACCGTAATTTATTTTTAAACGGAGGCCACACTTGCATGGCACTAAAAACTGTCGTTAAACCTCGGAGTACAGGGGCCTTACCACCAACTCTAAACGCGACTCAATTCCCATTGTTAAAGTGAGACAACGCTAAAAGCCGAGTAGAGCGGCGTCCCGTTTTGTCACCCGCGTTTGGATCGCACTAATAGTTCATGGAACGGCCACTGTTAATCATGTAATTTGGATGCAGTCGAGGTCATTGCTCGTCTAGCTCATCTAGATTTTATAACTGTGAATTCTGTGCAATTGCATTCTGTCGGTACGAGAAACAGGTCACCCAGTTTTAGTGATTCTTCAAGGTTATGTCGACATTAAACATGTTTGACAACTTAATACATACGATTCTGTTTCGTAGCCAATTTGTTAAATCTTAATAGATGTCATAATAATGTCATCCCGTTCGTCTGAATCTAAACAGTTTTATTCGAAAAGTTGACTATTTGAAATTTATAACATAAACCACACATGGCCAATGCTATAACGGCAATTTCTGGTTCTGGTTATGAGATTTTCTAAATGAGATAACTTCATCAGACTTGGTCGTCCATCGCTCGTTATTAACGCATTTGGTCATAATTACATCGCTCGTTGTTAAGGGACTTTAGTATAATCGTATATCAGCCTAGCAGCAACAGACACAGAATCGCAACAAAATCGCGCAATAACCATTATCACAGAAAGGTTTTAGCATAAACATACGCTTAGTGGGGTACGTAGCATTCACCTCTTCTCTGACTCCTTCAACACTACCTCGAAAGCCTAGCCAAAGCGGAGGGCCCAGCCAAGTGGCTTATCTTTTGGAACGCATAGAAAACAAAAGTATGAAACTGACGTATTGTTTTCTTTGAAATACGTCAGTTTCACACATTTATAGATTGGCCACTTGGTTAGGGGCCTGAACGGACACGCAATACTCAAAATCAAATCTGACATGTTAATTATATGCGACCTACCAGCGAGGGACTAGATTGAAATTCTTCAAGAATTCAAACCAAAGATCTATGTTCTTCACTCTAAATCAAATCTTTGATGTTACATTAGAGGCGCTCTTCTTAAAATTCTTCAAGAATTCAAACCAAAGATCCATCTTCTTCCCCAGACAGATTGTACTTCGCCACCCTCAAGAGTGGCTACAAGCCGAAGCCGACGAGGTACAGCAAGTACTTCCACATCGAGGACGACATAGTCTACGAGAACTTCTACTTCGACTTCGGGCCCTACCACCTGTGCCACCTGTACCAGTTCTGCAACAAGTTGACCGACGAGTTGGAGAAGAATCCGAGGAAGAAGATCGTGTTCTACACCAGCAACAATGAGACGCTCAGGCTCAACGCCGCGTACCTTATTGGGAGCTATCAGGTATGTAGCTTATAAATTTTATTATGTATGTCACAGCTACCAATAATTGGAATAATTGGAATTATACTTGCGATCCGAGTCATTTTATGGTTTATCGCCCTTTGTATAAACAATTATTATTTTATTTTTATATGCTAGACAGGGAAGCTCTTGCCCTTCATCTCATCTGATGGAACCCTCAACCCAGTGAGGGGCAGGCTATATTATTACAAATTGTCGGAATACAATAATTCTGTTAACATTATTATCATGGCGACAGATTTTGATACGATGGTGGTAGCTAGCCAGGCGGACCTGCCAACCAAACAGAGTACAATGTACTCCCGGATTTAACCCGAGACCTCGGTATCTTAATTCCGGTGATCGAACCCCTAGACCACGGAGGCGGTTATAAGACACATGTTGTCCTCTGTCCCAATACTTGTTATCCTGATTGTCGTGTGAGCGTTCTGTTGCGTTTTTATCACCTGTCACGGTGTCAATTGATCATTGTGGGACAAAGCAATGCCGTTTCGGATTATTAGTTCAGTAGGTAGGTACGCCAGAGCCAACAGAGCGTGTCTCGGTAAGAATGGTCATGGTTGTGATGTTCTTGATTATAATAGTACGAACTGTGCATGTGTTATTTTACATTGCATTATTATAATTATAAAACAAATAATATATCACTCGCTGCCCCCGTTGCACGGGACGTGGAAACATCTCCTCGGAGGGAACGTCCCCGTGCTAGGCCCGCAGGTGTCGTTCGAGATGGCTAACGGTTTGGGGAGAGTAGACCAAAACGGATATGCACCTTGAAGCGGGTACTCTCGTGTATACAACGGATATACGTATTCCCGTCAGCCTTATTGACTGTTTTATTGAGAGGACATGTGTAAAAATAAAGTTCGACCGATATACATATACCTACTGACCCCAGATATCCTGGGAGCAGAGTTTCTCAAATATATCATGAAGAAAATATTTGAGAAAAATTCCAATATTTATGAATCTTGGGACCAGGGCACGAAGATCTAAAAGAAAATATTTCAGAAAAAGTCCAATATTTAAGAGAGGCTTTGACGACTGTTTCCTGTTCAAACATGGACCTCCCATTCTTAAGGTCTTAAATTTTCTGTTCAAACCTTCCCAAGATAGTTCGACGATAAAAACAAGCGGAACTCGCGTAATTAATACACTTACAACCTTGGCTGTTAATCTTCAGCTGAGTCTAGTAAGTGGGACGTTTCGATGACGCAGCATCAATAAAAACGGTATAACGTACCTGGTGGCCAATTCTTAGGTTTTGAACGGCCATAGATAAGTTTATCTTCCATACATCCATATATCACGCGTATATCTCCGAAGGACTAGGCAGAGGTAAATTAACTTATATCTCATGAACCGTGATAGACAGTTTAAATTTTCTACTTATAAACAGAATAAAATTAATATTTAGACTTCTTGTACACACACGGTTTTTCGCCATCAAAATCTTTGGTAAATTGCCGTGTGTAGGCACGGTCGTCAGTGTTGTATGGATCACTAGCTTGTAGAAGTGCACGGCGCCGCGCCGTTCGCCGTGTGCGCCGCGTCTACGCACGGCGTGATTTTTATCAGTGTTGTATGAGAGTCTATGGCCTGTTGTCCACGTCACTTGTGTGGGGACAAGATGCCATCGCATCATCATCAACCCATGCTCGTCCACTGTTGGACATAGGTCTCTCTTAATGCTATCATTATGGAGGGGTTTGGACCATAAACCACCACGCTGGTCCAGTGCGGGTTGGTGGGTGGTTTCGCCAGAGCAGCAGGACGCACCGCTTGCAGGGGAGGTTGGCTTGGGACCCTAGAAAGGTTGTATGAGCCCCCTTGCGCCTCAGCAATATCATGCCATAAGGTGATTTGTTGCTTGTTTTATATATGTCTCCTCATCTTCTGCAGATAATCTACCTGAACACCAGCCCTGCGGCGGCGTACAAGCAGCTAACAGACGACGGTTCAGAATGGACGCTGCTGAACTTCCGTGACGCGTCCGGCGGACTGCCCCTGTTCGACATCTCGCTGTTGGATGTGCTGCATGGTATCAAGGTGGCCTACGATGCGAGGTTCTTCGACTTTGAGCACTTCGACGCGGACCAGTATTTGTTTTACGAGGTAATCATGACATGTGAGAGGAACCTCTTTTCTTTCTTTCTTAAATTCTCCCTATATTTTAGGGAAGGCAAAGGGTCTAGCCCATACAGCCATGTCTTTAGTATATATTTTATCTGTAGTCATATGAAATAATGAGTGAGTGAAATGTATGAATGAAATGAATTTTACGTTAAAATATGGGTGTCACACATTTTAACGCATCTAGGTAGTGTTTGACGCGAATTTAATGGCAACAGAGTTCATGATGGTGCCTGATGAGGTGGACAAAAACCACTTTTTAAAGAGGTCTTCACCACAACATCAAACACGTCACAAGACTTATTTTCAATGATTCTGCATAATGCAATTATCAACATGGATGCTTGTGCATCAAAAAAACACCACTTTCACTGCGCAAAATCACTCTGAAACAATTTTTGAATTGTTGAAAATAAATCTGTATGACACCACGAAACGCGCCAATCACTCCCTTTTTTTTTGAAGTACCTATGCTGTTGGCCGAGAGGCCTTTACAGCATCTACCGGGTTTCTGGACGGAACTGGCTGGGGATCGCTCGAGATGGAGGGCTGCGGGGGAGGCCTTTGCCCAGCAGTGGGATCTAAAAGGAATAAAGCTCCGCAGAAAGTGGAGAACGGCGACCTCAACTGGGTGGTGCTATACAAGATGCTCGAGGCCTTTGCCCAGCAGTGGGATCTAAAAGGAATAAAGCTCCGCAGAAAGTGGAGAACGGCGACCTCAACTGGGTGGTGCTATACAAGATGCTCGCGTTCTCCGGGCCGCACCACCGGTCGCGGCTGGACCTTATTAAAGGGCTAATTGTTAAAGGGCTTGTGATGATGATTGTCCATGGACTATTGCAGCCTACTGTAACAGCCTTAAGTCGGACCTTGTTTTTGATAAATACATGTATGGAGTGTTTGGTGCGTTTCAATTGTGTCAGTCAGATTTTTTTCGATAATTCAAAAATTGTTTCTGAGTGCATTTTGTAGATGCGTTAAAATGTGTGACACCCATATTTTACCTACCCATATTAATTTCATACACTTCATTTTTTCATATGAATACAAACTAAATATACTAATGACATGGCTGTATGGGCTTAGACCCTTTGCCTTCCTAAAATACAGGTTGATTATTTTTTTTAGTTAACATATAATCACCTTTAACAAAAAAAAAATACTTTGACCCCCCGCAGAAAGTGGAGAACGGCGACCTCAACTGGGTGGTGCCGGGCAAGATGCTCGCGTTCTCCGGGCCCCACCACCGGTCGCGGCTGGACCGCGGGTACCCGCTGCACAGCCCCGAACACTACCACCAGTACTTCCGCACCTACAACGTCACCACGATAGTGAGGCTCAACAAGAAGTCGTACGACGCTAGGTTCGTAGACAATAAGGTAGACAGTAAATTATTGTAGACTTGGTAGACAATAAGGCCTCTTGTGCACACACGGTTTTTACGCCGTCAAAATCTAAGGTCAATCCGCCGTGTGTAGGCACGGTCGTCGGTGTTGTATGGATCACCATGGACGCTTGTAGATGGCGCCGCTGCCGGCGCGCCGCGTCTAAGCATGATTTTTATCAGTGTTGTATAATAATAATAAAATAATAATAAATATTTTTACGCTCACACCTATCATATGGCCCAAAGTAATTAGCCTAAGCACTTGTGTTATGGATACTAGATGACGAACATATTT
Source organism: Cataclysta lemnata (assembly GCA_963931975.1). Classification (NCBI taxonomy): domain Eukaryota; kingdom Metazoa; phylum Arthropoda; class Insecta; order Lepidoptera; family Crambidae; genus Cataclysta; species Cataclysta lemnata. Next base: position 4,968,923 of record OZ008363.1, read on the forward strand.
TTAATATAAGTATGTATATAAATGTTGAAAATAACTACATAAGCATATACACAACCATGACTCGGAAACAAACATTTGTGGTCATCACAAAGTTTGCCCCTACCAGGATTCGAACCCGGGACCTCTTGGTCAATACCCAGCAATCTGAGCATTCGACCAAGGCGGCCGTCATGTATGTCAGTCTATGGCCTCTTGTAACCTTGCTAACCGTACGGCTAACACGCCGTACGGTTGAAAAACCGTGTGTGTACCAGAGGCCTATGGTAGACAATAAATTGTAGAGTGTAGAAAAAGAGGTCAGACAATTTTTGATTGAAATATCATCCTCACCGGGATAAAATGAGATTGAGCACCCTCAATCTCATTTTATTAGTGATAATTTTTCTTCTCTAACGTTTGCATTTCACGTTGTAAGCCAATTTCTTGTACTATGTTTTAGAACATTTATACTTTTCTAATGTTCAAATTAAAATCAAAATGTGTATTATTTGTTTATTATTTTTGTTTTGTTTATGTTTCCAGACAGTTCACGGCGCATGGCTTCGAACACAGAGAGCTGTTCTTCGCCGACGGGTCAGTGCCATCGGACCAGATCGTCAACAGGTTCATCCGGATATCCGAAGCGGCGAAAGGGGCTGTCGCCGTACATTGTAAAGGTATGCAGTTACATAATATTCATATAGAAATAAATCCAACTATTATTACATGGGATTTAGAAGAGGGGGGCGCGGTAACGGATAAAGACGTGTTTCTGTCGATCTCCGCTTAAAAAATATTATAAAATGGTAAACCATAATTATCGTAATACAACTGTTAACCAGTGATTCCACAGTTTACAGACCAGTGAATCGATGATACAAAAAATAATAAAGTGTTACGGAAACTTTTCAATCTAATAATTAGAAGTGTTTAGTGATCTGTAAGAATTATTTCGATAGTTGAAATTAGCGGGTACCTGTCAATGAATCAAATCTCGTCGACTTAACTTGTGACGCCGTAGCGTAGTGCAATAGTCACCGGACTATAATCTCGGGAGAAGTGGGATCGAGACCTCACTTCTTATTTTTGATTATTTTGTTTTTTGGACTTTTTGGTTCATTTATTTGATAATTTTGATACTTTCTAGACTTAATTATGTTTTGAATTATTATTTTTGACGTTAAGTACTCGTTAACGTTATTTGACGTCACTGAGTGCGGCAGTAAAAAGTTAATAATCTATTACAATAAATTGTTATTATAGACTGAAACCTATTGAATCTACTTGTCAGTTGATTTTAATGCTGCATTTTCAATAGAAAGGTGTGCCACAATTGTTTACCAAATAAGACAAGTCGAATGGTACAGACTATAGGTAAAATATCTGGAATCATACATACATACATAATTATATCACGCCTTTCTTCCACAGGGGTAGGCAGAGATCACTTATTTCCACTTCCATCTGGAATCAGTTAACAATAATTACGTGTATACCTCAGCCGTGTGGTGACGGCAGAATAGAATACCACCCCAAATCTCCCGTGGGTGTCGTTCAAGGCGACTAAGGATAAATTAGTGATGAGGAATGGGCAGCAGCGTTACTCTTATGTCACCTAGCAATGTAGTGCGACTTTTGTGCCCGATAAATGGCAATAGGCTCGCCACCTATTACATGGGACTTGACATCGTTGGCGAAACGTGGGCGCTAGTTCACCTCTGCCTACCCCTTCGGGGATATAGGCGCGATTTATGTATGAATGTATGGAATCAGCTTACAAACTTAACGTGTATCCCTCCATTTCAGCGGGGCTAGGCCGAACGGGCACGCTGATCGCGTGCTACATGATGAAGCACCATGGATTCACGGCGCGAGAGGCCATTTCCTGGCTGCGCGTCTGCCGGCCGGGCTCCGTCATCGGACACCAGCAGTGGTTCTTGGAGAAGTGAGTGTTATATATCATCATCATCATCACCAGCCCTTTAATGTCTCCACTGCTGGGGCACGAGCCTTCCGTGGAATAATAGAAGAATATAGGCAGATAAGAGAACCTCGCTAGGGCAGTGGCATAGCGCGCTTGGCCTGCGATTGTGTAAACTAAGCAATGTTCGCTAAGGCCGCTCATTGGATGGGTGACCAAAAATGTATTAGGTACCTATCCCGAGTTCCTCCGTGTTTAGAAATGCACGTTAAGCCGTTGGTCCCGGTTGCATCTGCAGTCGTTAATACCTACTAACCCGCACTAGGCCAGCGTGTTGGGTTATGGCCCAATCTCTATATATTCTATTCGATTTTAATTTTAACATTATATAAATGTTAGAAAAATTAGTACAAAGATTTTGGCAGTTAGAAAGTTGAGTTAGTTTATAAAGCAAACCCAAGCTTAACCGAACGCACGGTATTTGTAAAAATATCTGCTTTGGAATGTTTGAAATTTATTTCTACATTGCGAGGGTACCCGTTGGCTTACAACGTGAAGTGTAAAGGTTAGAAGAATTTCGGCAAGTTAATTGGTGTCTTGGGTGGCCGAGCGGTCAGGCACCTGCCCGGATAGCAACGGACGCGGGTTCGATTCCCGCCTCAAGACCATAATTTTTCGAAATTCTTTTTCTAACTGCCAAAATCTTTGTACTAATTTTTCTAACATTTATATAATGTTAACATTAAAATCGAATAGTTTATAAAGCAAACCCAAGCTTAACCGACCGCACGGTATTTGTAAAAATATCTGCTTTGGAATGTTTGAAATTTATTTCTACATTGCGAGGGTACCCGTTGGCTTACAACGTGAAGTGTAAAGGTTAGAAGAATTTCGGCAAGTTAATTGGTGTCTTGGGTGGCCGAGCGGTCAGGCACCTGCCCGGATAGCAGCGGACGCGGGTTCGATTCCCGCCTCAAGACCATAATTTTTCGAAATTCTTTTTCTAACTGCCAAAATCTTTGTTCTATATATTCTTCCATCCATAGGAAAGGACCCTGCCTCAGCAGTGGGGACATGAAAAGGGCTGGTGGTGATGTGATGTGACCGCTTTAATCCTATGATGCCTTATGTTTTTTCATCGGTTTTAAACAAAATAGTTGCCACCTTAATTTTAACCTTCTTCCTTTGTGGTGCAGTCAGCATTATAAGGTGATGAAAACTTAAGTACCTTGTCCCAAGAATATTTCGTACAAATTTGTGGCGATTATTACTGGGCATGCGCGCGTCTTTGGTACGACAGAGGGCTAATGTGGTAATCGACTTATATAGGTGACTGTAAAAATGACCGAAAAATTAAGTTGGAATGGAAAATAAACATATAAACTTACATGACTCGAGAACAATGTCTGTGTTCATCACAAAGATAAGACTCAAATCGGTGAACTTGGCCGATAGCCAGCGATATGACTATTCGGCCAAACCGGCTGTCAAAGCCTGGTGCGTTATGACCTATACTCTCCCTATATTCGTCCATTCACAGAGAACGCCTATGCCATAGCAGTCTTCTTCTTCTCCCTGCCCTATTCCCAGTTTATCTGGGGTTGGTGCAGTATGTTTCTCTTCCACTAATATTGGTTTGACGTCATCAAGCCATCTACTGTCTTTTCATTGATATCATCCATCACACCGTAAAGATGCTAGTGATGAATGAATCTATAGAAAAGAGACGGAACAGAACAATTGTCACCACCCCCATCTATCCAAGGGTGTCTTATAATGCGACTCAGGGTTAAAACAGTGGTGAGTGATGGGAACAGCGTTCCTCTTGTACCACCTAGCAATGTCCTGCGATTTCCGTGCCCGATAAATGGCAATAGGCTCGCCACCTATTACATGGGACCTAATTTAACTGGCGAAACGTGGGTGTTAATTCACCTCTGCATACCCCTTCGTGGATATAGGCTAAATTATGTATGTATGTCAATCATGATGTATGCCTGTTCTGCCCACAACAGCATCCAGCCCCGCATGCATGTCGAAGGCGAGGCGTACCGGCGGCGACACAACATAACCTCGTTCCCTGTCTTCACTCGCGGCATCTACTGCGACCTGCCGCCCGAGCCCGCCAAAGTCGCCGAAGAGAAGCCCGTCTCGCTGCAAACCATTCTCACCAATAACAAGAATGCTAATAAGGTTCGTAATCCTGAACGGACACTAACCTAACTGAGTATACGCTCATACAGATATACATGAATAGTTTAATTTATTTTGTATTAACCATGAACATTATAACGTTTACCCCCGAATACAGAAACGCTACTCAAATTTAGGGGACTGCTTAAAAAGTTAAGTGGACCTGCTACCTGTCAGAATTTGTATGGAAATACGTCAATTTTGACAATACTTAAATGTTAAGCGGCACTCAAACTTTGAATAGCGTTTCTGTATTCGGGGGTTAGCCAATGGTCCTGGGTACGAATCCAAGTCCTGAGGTCTCGGGTCGGAACCCCAGGGAAGTACATATTTGTACTCGGTTTGGTTGGTGGTAGGACTTTTATCAAGTCCACCTGGCTAGCTTTCGCCATTTTATCAAAATCTGTCGCCATTATAATACTGTTAACAGCATTATTGTGTTCCGACGATGTGTGATAAGATAGCCAGGCCCTCTGTGGTTGAGGGTCCCAGGTGAAGCTCTATTCCATTTTCGGTCCTTATCGTCACTTACCATCAGGTGAGATGAATATTTTAAATATATTTTTTAAATGTTTTTTTTTACACTCACACCTATCATCTAGCCCAAAGTAAGTAGCCTAAGCACTTGTGTTATAAATACTAGATGAAGGACATATTTTTAATATAATTATGTATATAAATGTTGAAAATATACTACATAAACATTTACACAACCATGACTCGGGAACAAACATTTATGGTCATCACAAAGTTTGCCCCTACCAGGATTCGAACCCGGGACCTCTTGGCCAATACCCAGCGATCTGAGCATTCGACCAAGGCGGCCGTAAGGCATGAAGGGCAAGATCTTCCCTGCTACCATAAAAATATGATTAGTAATTAATGGATTTGTGCTGTCACTAATTACTAATAAAAACGGTATAAGCATTGAGTAGTTACTAAGTGTTTTTTCCTCTTTTGCTCGCATTCAAAATCATGTTTGTGAGACGAACACAAAACACTGAGTAACTACTCAACAAGGGTTTTACCGTGTTTATTAGTAAGACCGTTATTGTATTACATTCATTCATTAAAACACCCTCCCCCCCCTTCCAGTTGGATAACGCCAACGCCCTGAACGCCAACGAGACTGACTACGAGAACAACGTGACGACGGTGATTGGCAAATACAAGACCACACCGACGCCAATGCTCCCGGCTAAGGCAGTGGTCGCGCCCAAGGTGGATTACATTCTTAGTTTATTCTTTTTGAGTTTCAATGTGAACTTTGTATAAATGTTAGAAAAATTCATCATCGCCACCAGCCCCTTTTTTTGACCGCACTGTTGGGGCACGGGCGGATAATATAGGGAGATTGGGCCATAACCTACCGCGCTGGCCCAGTGCGGGCTGGTGGGTATTGACGACTGCATATGCATCCGGGACCAACGAATCTCTTTATCCTAAATACACACATAAATACATTAAATCACGCCTATATCCCCGAGGTGAACTAGCACCCACATTTCGCCCGTTATGTTAGGTCTCATGTAATAGGTGGCGAGCCTGTTTGCCATTTATCGGGCACAAAAGTCATAAATTATCCTTAATTATTATTATAAATAATTATTTCAGAGATTCTTTGTTAGTGTCGTTATCCCTATTGTAAAAAGGTGCTTGTTTGGGGCACAGTGGCCAGTATTTATGCCTATCATCATTCGGAGTTTGTACCTTTTTAATTTTAAGTGGTTGTCCCTTTTTAATCTTAGGCTTCTTGTACACACACGGTTTTTCAACCGTACGGCGTGTTAGCCGTGCCGTACATACGTTGCCGTTGGCCGTGCCGTACGTTTTTGCGGGCGCCGTGCCGTACACGTCTATAAGCTTCCACAGTGATCCATACAACACTGACGACCGTGCCTACACACGGCCAATTAACCGTAGATTTTGACGGCGAGAACACTGTGTGTGTACAAGAGGCCTTGTATATCACTTTTAATCTCAAGTCGTTGTCCCTTCTCAATCTCAAGGTGAACTACATGACGCCAACGAACAACGTGCGCAACGCGAACAACTCCAACCTGAAACCGCAGCCGCGCGTCATCGGCGCGACGCGCGCGTCTTACACGTCGAAGACGTCCACTTTCCCGCCAACGAGATGTGCCAACTCGCAGAGCAGCAAGCTGACTGGTGTTAAACCGTTTACTGGTGAGTGGTTGACCGTTTCATTTGTCTACATTTTTTTTATCTCGGATACTAAATTGACATAGCAAACGTCACATTTATTGTTTAGTGGTGTACGCGAAACTATCGACAATGTTTGTGTGTGAATACAAGTGGTATGGACATGTTATATTTTAAGAAAAAAAAATATTATTATCATATTCAAGCAAATTTAAATGTTTCGACTAAAAATTGTTCTGGTACCAAAAATAATTATTTTGTATGGCCGTGTTCTGTTCCCTATGGATGGAAGAATATAGCGAGAAAGGTTCATAGATAGCTCACCTTGCTGGCCTACTGGTGATTGGTGGGTAACGACTATTAACGACTGCAGATGCAAACCAAACAGCAACCAACACAGTCTGTATCAACAACATTTAGGGAAGGGCAGGGAGTTGATGACATCATTTAATATGTACCACATTATCAAAGTAAACTACAAGTATAACTATACATTATGACAATAATTGAGTACATGCCATTTATCAATATGTAATTTAATAATATTTATAATAATATTTGCAGGTAAGAGCAGCTTCCACGGTCAACGTGCCAACCTAGCGCGGCCGGCGCTCAGCCACTCCCACGGCGGCAGCCCGCTCAAGACATTCGCCAGGAAGACCGTCACAAAAATCACAAACAACGATCCCCCAGTCGCCACATCCCTCACCAACGTCACCTCCACCCTGTCAGCCCTCACTGAGAACTGCCACTTGAACGGCAAGAACCGTCTCCCCTCAGATGCCAACCAGAAATCTCCACCACAGAAATCTGCACAGAATCCAACCCGCAAAAAACTGATAATCCGCTCCAATTCGAATCCTCGCAAGAATCAACCGTCAAAACCAACCGCTAAGTCTAGTTTGGAGGCGTCGCAAGATCTGTCTTCCAGTGATACCAACGTGACGAACATATCCACTGATTCCCTGGAAACCCCCTTCAGGTTTCGACGGAAAAGGGACAAGTCGAGCAGCCCCGAGCCAATGGATTGTTTATCCAACGCGGCCATCTCCGCGGATGTTGCTCTCGACAACTTTGAGGAGGCCAACAACTCTCAAGGTAATAAGCTATACAAAATAAAGGCGCTACGAAAAAAATGCCCCGCCTTCGGTGTCAGCATGCTGAAGAAAGACGGCGTCCAAACCCGGTCGAGTAGTACGGGCAGCTCGACCGTCAAAAAGAAATGATCTCTGTGAGTGGATTAGAGACGTAGTCGTTAGGTTACGAGTGTAGTAAAGCACTTCTGTAGGCCTATTCCCTAACTTTTTTTGACAGTTGAAAGTGATGATCACTGAACTATTTACTTATCCATTACTACTTTACTATAATGCTATTGTGACACTTGTCCTGTGATAACAGCAATGTATAAGTAAATAGTTCGGTGATCATCACTTTCAACTGTCAAAAAAAGTTAGGGAATAGGCCTACAGACTACCCGGAACTGTCAAATTGTCAACCTTAACATGTTTTTACAGTCCTTAAAACGTAATATGACTAGAATGACACAGTGACGTACATAGGCGGTGCCACCGGTGCCCAGGCACAGGGTGGACTCTGGGGGGCGCAAGAATGGCCAGACTAGGCAGGACTTAAAGAGGCGAAGGGTCCACTTAAATAGGGCGCAGTTATCTCGCACAGGGCGCAGAAAAGCCTATATACGGCACTGGAAAGACAGCAAGCAACAAATATAAAACTGCTGTAAGCGCGAAAAGCATAGACAAAAAAGTTTATGAGTGTGACAGCTGTCATTGTAATCGTGTTACGTTTTATGGACTTTAATAAAGCACAAAGTCGATTGACAAAATTTGACATTATGTGTGTGGTAGTCTGACGTGACTGTGGCTACGTACAGTAGCTAGCTGGCTTGTAGCGTCCGCTTCGACCTTGCCTAACTAATTTCTTTTTTTATTGGAACGACTGAATTTTTCTATGAAATCCATATCAAGGTCTGTGCTCTAAAAAATGGTCGGAACGGCGCCTCTATCAGTAGTCTGTATCGTGAAACCCCCAAAAGACAAGCCTAATACATACTTCATAATCTCTTTGGCATCAGTGTTTGTATTTTTTACTCGCATGTAATAACACTGCAAGTACATACGTAATATGTATACGCATTACGCTGGAATAGGATTGTGGTGATTCTACTCTACAGTAATTAATGATTAAGACGAAATCTTGAACTCTTTGTAATTATACTTTATTCTTATGTGCGCTTGTTAATGTATTTTTATACCTTGATTAATGTCTTTGTATCTGTTTATTTTATACACGAATCACTTTATTATAGTATTACATATACATTTTTAGATGAAAGATAAATTTTTATTTCATTATAATGTATTTTTTTTTAATTAATTGATTGAGTACTTGTAGTGTTATTTTATGCGTTCTGTTCGATTGATTGACTAAGAACCAGGTATAACACAGTAAGTAACGTTTATTTTAGCCTTAGGAAGTACATGTATATGAGCAATTGTGCAATGATTGATAAATATAGCTATTATGTTAAAGTATGATATAATTATATTCTAGGAAACCAATGGATATGTCTCTAGATAAAATAACTTATATTAAAAAGGCAATCAATTGATCCTAGTTGAATTAAGAAGAAATATTTTTGTAGATTTAATAAAATAAGTGATTATAAGAATGCCATTTTTACTTTTTAGCTTTTATTGAGCTTCTAAGTATGAATTATATTACGTTGACCATTTGTTGTTTTACAATTTAATCTTCTTACACATTCTTCTTAACTCTTTGGCCGCCGCAGTGGTATTTATCCGACAGAAAAATAATCGACAGAGTAATTTTCGTGACTATTCCGTCCCGCTATTGTTTAGAGAAATGCGACAGAGTCGGATTTCGCACGAAAACATTTGTCGTATAAATCCGACTGATGCGATTTAAGGGTCAGTGTGATACTGGAGATGTTTTATTTGTAAATATTTTTTATAAAGTGTTGTTTAGTCGTAAGGACTATTCATATTTTTACTCCTTAAAAAATCACGCTTCTAATTTGTTTAATCAATAGCCGCCATATTGGAATTAGTGGATTTGTGTTGTTTGATATTTTTGTGTATCAGTACGTTCTCATTTTTAACATACCATGTTGTAGTGATATTTTCTGGCTTTTCAATTATTTATCAGTTATTAAGAAACCACAGAGGCCGAACAGAGATTTTGCTAATGTTAAAACAATCGTGTCTCAATTTTATTTCAATATTATTTTTTGCTGTTAGTTATGTTGTAGTAGCTAATAGCTACTAAAACAAAATAACAACATTTGTTTTGTAATTTTAAATGTTTTTTATTTACATACAGATTGAGGTACAGCACAAAATTCAAATCATGACTGTACACATATTTTTCTAGTTTATTAGTATTCAGATTATAGCTTAATACAGCATTTACATAGTATTTGTTATTTTATTTACATAGTATCTGTATTTGCATACTTGTCATTTTGTGTTATGTCTACGTATTTGTTATTTTCTGTTTAAGTAACAGGACTTGTGTCAACCAGCAATACCTATTGCAATAGGACTGAGATACGACTGTTTCGTTAACAATTAGCAGAATAAAGTGAAAGGTAGATAAAATTTGCCATACGAGAATTCAAAATTGATCACATAAGAACAATTGTTATCTCTTTTTGCTGTTTCTTACTGAGAATTGTGTTGTGTTTGCTTGTCATTGGTTCGCGTTTATTCATATCTGTAGGTTTTTTACTGGTTTTCAATAAAGAACACAATGGAGTAATATTGTAACAACATAAATTCATTTTTTTTGCAGTAATGCGGATTGTGCTTATTAATTTTATTGTGGACTTCTGAAAATTATCATGATATAATTGTGTAGGTGTCCTTTGTGTTAGTTGGTGAATATTGTATTTTATTATTCGGTTAGTCTCAAAATCTGTTATCGATGTCGTGCTAGTGTTAAATGATTGACTCAAATTATTGTTTAGGTTTAAGTGTATGTATGTGCAGTCCCCCAAAAATATAGATCATCAAACAGATTTTTGGTTCAGTCCCCATGCCTGTTCCCTTAACACTTTAATCGCCGGAGTCTGATTAATCCGAGAAATAATTTCGCGTCCAATTAGCTCGGGTCGTATATTTCCGACAAGACACATAATGTTGAAGTGGATGCGACAATCTTTGCGAATAAATACGTGTTTAATTGTTAAAGGGTTAATGGAACACACTGGAATATTGAATTCATAATGCGGGGTGGAAATAAAATGACCATTTTTTTTGCTTATTTTTTCTTTGTTTATTACACCACAATGTATAATTTTGATGGTAAATCACATTTTATTTAAACCTTGACATCGCATCAATATGCCCAACAGTATAGAAATTACGAATTTACCGTGTCATATCAGATTTGTATGCACCTTGAGAAGAATTATACTTATGCCAATTTCAATCATTATTGTACAGTCAAGGACTGCCCGAGTACGACTTTGTAGCGCCGTGTGCGCTGGTAATAAGTGATATTTTCCAATTTAGTCTATAGTTTGCAGTGCACCTGGCGCTTATACTGCGCGTCTATATACGCGTCTATAATCATTATTGATTGAACTCATGAGATTTTTTTCCCTGATGGCAGAAAACTTCTAATGCTTATGGAAAACTTGACACAAAAATACACGATCTATGGCTGATTATATGCAAGCTGTTTGTTGAATGTGTTACGAAATTATACAACGTGTTACAAAAACACAATATTAATTATTATCAAAATAAAAAGAAATTTTGTATTTATTAAAGCCAAAAATAGTGTCAACCCTAGTAAGCTCTTCATATAATTATAAAGGTTATCGTAAAGGTTTAATATAATTAAAGTCAAAGTGTTTTCACGTCAAGTTACTCAAAAATTACAATGGAATAGGCAAACGGTTTTTTTTTCATTAAACCTTTTGCCCATTCATTTATATCCAATAAACACAGTATGTTCCGCTTTGAAACAGTATCCTAATTTCGTCATTTATGAAACGACAGTTGCGGTCATTTGATTTACGCCAGAATAATATTGCGGAATTATTAATCATAAAGTCCGTGCCCCAGCAGTGGGGACATTAAAAGTGCTAGTGATGATGATGATAATGAATCATATTATAAAACAACTTGAAAATGCGGCGGTTGCTTTAGATGTTGTGACAACTGTTGTCTGTGTGATTTTTTTTATTCAAAGGTTGTTAATGTTGTGTTAAACATAATAGTAGTGTTATTAGGAAGAAAATATACGCTTCCTGGTGGGCAGCTGAAGGGGTTAGTTGTTTGTTCATTCTTACTGCGCTGTTACTAATAATATTGTATCGTTATAAAAATGCAATTACATAACTAACGTTTATAATATACATTTACATACATCACACTCCTTCTCCCACAAGGGATCACTTCTTTCCACTTACTACGATCCTTACATCTTTCGCTTCATCCAATCTCAATACTGTGTTCATGTGTAGCCGTTGGTTTTAGGTACTACTGTCTGACTTGGCCCGTTTTTTAATATACTTTCAATTTGATTATGAAACGGTGCCTCGTGGCAGAGTAGAATACAATTGTCACATCCCCAAATCTCTCACGTGGGTGTCGTACAAGGCGACTAAGGATAAATCAGTGATGAGGAATGGGCAGCAGCGTTCCTCTTATACCACCTAGCAATATACTGCGAATTTTGTGCCCTATAAATGGCAATAGGCTTGCCACCTATTACATGGGACTTGACATAGTTGGCGAAACGCGGGCGCAAGTTCACATCTGCCTACCCCTTCGGGGATATAGGCGTGATTTATGTTTGTATGTATGTTGATTATGAAAGATCCGTCGAGGCCTTCGCCTGTCGTTTCGTCTGTTCACTTCCGACATAAATATACTCTTTAGCACTATTCCACTCACTCTTTCTACGGGACAAAACCATGCGAGCATCCCTACCTCATTTCTTGTCATTACGTATTCTTTCAAACCACTTTCTCTTATCACAGTATTGTATAACCGCTCATGCTCAGCGTTACCCAAGCGCTCTTATCTCTACTGCATTTACGCACTATAGGAACAGTAATTCGCTATAACTTTAGTTCGTATTTCTTTACTTAACGACCTAATGAAATAACATTAAAGTGAATTGCATTTTTATGCGAAATCTGTTTAAAATATAATTGGACGTGGTTAAGCAGAAGGGATCCAACCCTAACACAATAGTGTTTGCAATTTTACCCTTAACCAAAAGTTTGTTGTGGGTATAAATTAATATATTTGTGTAGCTCCTTATCGTTTAACTTCGTCCAATTGTCTTTCTCTATAGTATATTTTTAGAGGAAAGTTTTAATGTTTGTAAGTGCCTATATTTTTTGTTGTTGTTAGAAACTGATTTCTCTTGTATCTTTGTATTGTTGATTGAGTTTAAAAAGGTAATTGACACTAACTTGAACTGGTCATGTGAAAATGCATCGTTATACTGACATTACACAGAGATCGATATAGGTACAATGCTACTAACTTACGTAGTCAGTTGGTGGCGTCGCTAGTGGTCAACAAAGTGTGGCATAGAAATGTCAAAGCTATGGGCAAATTGTAGTTCCAATTTTCGCCGCCTGACAACTTAAATTGGTGGCACTGTAATGGACACTCGACCGTACAATTTGATTTAAATCCTGAATCCAAGTAAAATTCAATAGCACGTCAGTGTACCTTATTCAAACGTGTCAAAGAAGAAAGGAGAATTTCCACAGATGTAATATACTTGCCCCCCTAGCCAAGTGGCCGATATAAACTATAGAATACAAAATGTATGAGTATTGACGCATTACATAGAAAACCATAATTCAGTTTCATACTTTTGTTTAAAACTGACCCTCGGACCTGAAAGCGGTGTAGTGACTGCACTGCCCAGTGTACAATTTTCACCACCCCCAATCTCTCCCGCGGGTATCGTACAAGGTGACTAAGGGTTACAGCGACGAGTAATGGGCAGCGGTGTTTTACATAAAACACCTAGCAATTTCCGTGCCCGATAAATGGCAGTAAGGCTCGCCATTTGGGCCCTAAACTAATGGGCGAGAGATGGGTGTTAATTCACCCATGCCTACCCCTTAGGGGATAATAAGCGCGATTTATGTATGTATGTAACCTAAGGGCCCAGCCAGGTGGCAAACGATAGAATGTAAATTTTTAAAAGCTTTTCTCACATTTGATACTACAGCCGCCAGGTTGTTTTCCCTGTAAAACGTAGGGTTCATACCTTTATGTGTTCTATTCGCTCGAATAGATTGTCGCCACTTGTCTAGAAGGGCTGACTTGGGGGCCTACCGCCTAACTCGATTGCTGATGATAGCTATATTGAAATGCACTGCTTACGGCTATAGCAGCCATCCTGAATTTTTAGGCGGCACGAATTTTGTGCCAAATTCATACAAAATCATTCGGTGGTCATTCATTCAAAGCTATCGCTAATAGTTTAGGTACATTTGGTGCGAAATGACAGCATGACGTCATAAACAAAAAGTTAGGCGGTAGGCCCCCTGATAATGAATGCGACATGACATTGCGAAACTATTGTAATAGTTGGACGGTGATAAGCAATAATGTGACAACCCACAAAAACCCATATTCCGAGATTTCGACGTAGGTTGATAATGCATTATTTATTGTACATTTTTCAGAAGTGTTCTAACTGACTTGAAACACTTTCTTTAACAAAAAGATAAAAACAATTTTTAATAAAATAGCAAATCAAATGTTTAGAATCTATGGGCGCCATTTTCTCAAATTGATATTCATATGACTTGACACATTAATGCTTACCTACGTCCATTTATAATAATTATCTAATGAATTTTACCTTGAATGCGTTGGGGTGATGTGGAAGGGAGGAGGGACATGTAACGGGGACCAGAGCGTAGTAGTTAATAAAATTACTTGTATGTTGTTTTGCGTCTGTTTTCTAGATATAGTTTTATTGATAATAATTATGTTGTGATCAGGAGATCTAATCATTTTACTAAATGTATTGCACTATTACCTATAGGTATGAATGTATCGTGTTGACCGCCGGAAGATGGCGGGAGAAAATGCTTGTGCTTAAATAAATATTTTAAAAAAAAGATATATTCCAATTTAGCTAATTTGTTTTATTTACAAGGTTATTTATGCAGTAATACTACTGAGTGCGATCTTAGTACTACTAAATCCCACCCGGATTTGAATAGTGCAGTGGTGTTTGCCAGGTCACAAAAATGTAACGTCTTACAATGGTCATTAGGGTCAATTTGTTTATATATTTCATTTTATACAGTTCATTTTCAATCTATTTAAATCCTTTACATTTGAAATATATTGACAGTTTATTGTGTAGTCGTGACCGTACATAGCTTAATAGATGGGGGAACTTTCACTGTTGTATTGCAGGACGTGCTGCTGACAGTACTTTAAGCAACCATGGGGCCTAGACAATTGGCCAATCTATTCGAAGTTTCCAACGAATGGAATACAAATGACAATTTTAGACAGCTTCTCTTACATTTGACACGACGGTTGCCATGTTGCTTTCTCTTTATTACAGTCAGTTTAATATATTTGTGAGTGTTTGGCGCGATTTAATGGCGTCAGTAGTCATAATTTTCAAAAATTGTTTCAGTGTGGACTTTGTGCAGTGAAAATGGTGTTATGTATTTTGATGCATGAATCTGTGTTGTGTTGACGTTCAATTATGAGGAATCATGGAAATGAAAGTGTTGTCATGTGTTTTGCGTTGAGATTTTTTTAGTGGTCTTCACCACCTCATCAGTGCCACCATGAACTCTGTTACCATTCGATTCGCGCCAAGCATTCTCTAGATGCGTTACAATGTGTGACACCCATATTTTAATGTAAAATTAAAGAAAAGTAAAACTAAAGATACGGCTGTATGGGATAGATCCCTGTAGTATATATGGAAGTGTCTATAATACATATAGACATACGCTGTCTCGGGCGCACGCCGCACGGTAGCAGTCATACCAGAGCCGTGATGTAATATAGTCTATGGGCATGGGCGAGAGTAGTCTGTGTCAATGCTGTGCGTGTGTGGGTGAGCGAGCCGGTGTTTTGCAGTGTCTAATTTACCAATTAATTGTACTCAACAATAGGGGATTCTACATTTGGCGACGAGGAGAAAAAGGTCCAGTATTTTTAAAGTTTTACATTGCAATCAGCAAAAAAATAAACGAATTTTTAACCAAGTGTTGAACATAACCTTATTGGCAAAAAGTGGGTATTGGTTCGCTTACGCCTGCCCCTTTGGCGAGGTAGGCGTGATTTGTATAATAAGTATGTTAAATAATTATGATCCTATTACTTACGTTTACGAATTCATTCGCCTACATACATACGTTTAGGTCACATCAGAAAGCAAGTGTCAAAAGTTTCTAATAAGATAACTTTATCAATTTTCTAACAAGATAAATATAAAAATATTATTAAAAGTTACAATGACAAGAAATAATTATCCATTCATTACATAGTGTGATTTAATCTAATTAATAATATTGTACATTTCTATGATTCACTTGAAACTTGTTTTAGTTGATATCTAAATGAACAGTTTATTGTTATTTCTATTGTATTTAGTGTTATGCTAAAGTATACACACCTTACAACTTATTTTATAAAATAACACCTGCTTTTTGTTGATTAGCATATTGTGGTAAAAATAAATAATTAAAATAAGAACACATCCATTGAATTGGAAATATGTACCTAATTATTGTGGTTTTAAAATCTCCATTAAATTGGAACTACTTGTGGTTTTAAAACCTCCATTGAATTGGAAATATGTACCTAATTACTGTGGTTTTAAAATCTCCATTAAATTGGAACTAACTGTGGTTTTAAAACCTCCATTGAATTGGAAATATGTAATTATTGTGGTTTTAAAATCTCCATTAAATTGGAACTATCTGCGGTTTTAAAACCTCCATTAAATTGGAAATGATTGTGGGTTTAAACATCCATTCAATTGGAACCTCTTGTGGTTTTAAAGACCTCCATTCAATTGGAAATGATTGCGGTTTTAAAAAAAAAAACACCTATGAATTTGAAAATGTAGATATTGGTCAATGTAATTGGCACTACCCGCTGCTTAATGAAAACATCTTTTCAGGTCGCCTCACCTAGAAATTACCTGTTTCCAAAATAAATGATCATGGCGAATTATTTGCCAGTCCCAGAAAAACTTGATCTGGAAAGTAACGATGCGTCAGTTGGCCAAAGATGGGAAAAATGGAGGAAGTCATTGGAAATTTACCTAGAAGCAGCAGAAATAGACATACCAGTAAAGAAACGAGCAACACTGCTACTTTTAGGTGGTTCTGTATTGCAAGAAATCTATTATAACCTGCCTGGAGCTTCTATAGAACCAACAACGGATGTAGACGTATTTCAAATTGCAATTGATAAATTAAATGAATATTTCCTACCGAAACAGAGTCGCGTCTATGAAAGACATGTATTCCGGCTTATAAAACAAGAAGATTCAGAGAAATTCGAAAAATTTTTGGTCAGATTGAGAAAACAAGCAACCAAATGCAAGTTCCATAATGTGGACGATCATCTAATTGACCAAATAACAGAAAAATGTGCATCGGTTGAGTTGAGGAAAAAAATATTAACCATTGGGGATGATATTACACTTGAAAGAATTGTAACCGAAGCAAATACTTTAGAAGTGGTTAAACAACAATTGGATGATTATGAGGATAAGACAAAGAAAATTGAAGTGAATCAGATCGGATACAAGGAAGGAGATAGAAGAAATAAAAAGAGAGAAGTGAATACCAATAAGATATGTGGAAGATGCGGAAATGCAAAACACGACACACGAGACACCTTATGCCCGGCAATCAAACAAACCTGCCACTCATGTGGAAAAGTGGGACATTTTGCACGATTGTGTAGAAGTAAAAAAACTCAGAAGAGACAATTTGATTATTCAGAAAGTAAAACTAAAAGAGAAGGAAAAGAAAATTACTTCAAAGGGAATAAAAGGATGAGAAATGATGTAAACATAAATTGTATTGATGAGGATACTGAATATGTTTTCAATATAAATATTGATAATGATACCTCTGTAAGGTGTGTTGTCGGAGAAGTGGAAATAGCTATGTTAGTTGATTCTGGATGTAAAGTCAATCTGATCTCGGACAAGACATGGGAGTTTTTGAAAAAGAGAAACATAAATATTTTTAACCAAGTTAGAAGACCTAATAAGACATTGATTCCATACGGAAGCGAGATTCCTTTGGATATTGAAGGTTCATTTGATGCAACTATCAAAACAGGAATTCGAGAAACGAATGGGACATTTTATGTTGTCAATGGGGGAACAAAAGATTTGCTTGGGAAGGACTCTGCGATAGAGTTAGGAGTTTTAAAAGTGGGAATAGGAATAAATCAAGTGGACACAAAAGAATTTCCTAAATTTAAAGACATTCTTGTTGAAATTCCTATAGACGAATCAATTAAACCAGTAGCTCAACCAAACCGGCGGATACCGATTCCCCTTGAACAAAAGGTAGACGAAAAGATACAAGAACTTCTGGACTGCGATATAATTGAGGAAATGAAGCATCCATCTAAGTGGGTTTCGCCTATCGTGCCAATACTTAAAGAGAATGGTGAATTACGGCTTTGTGTTGACATGAGACGAGCAAATACCGCTATACTAAGAGAAAACCACCCGTTACCCACTATGGACAAACTGCTGCCAAAGATTGGCAAAGCTAAGTTTTTCACAAAAGTTGACATAAAGAATGCTTTCCACCAACTAGAGTTGCATCCCAATTCTCGGTATATAACGACATTTATAACGTCTAAAGGTCTCTTCCAGTATAAGCGTTTGATGTTTGGTATCACATGTGCGCCAGAAATTTTCCAAAAAGTTTTAGAAAGGATGATTATTCAGTGTCAAGGAGCGGTCAATTTCATTGATGATATACTTATTTATGGAAGCACAGAAGAAGAACATGATCAACGAGTTGAAAAAGTACTGAAAGTACTGAAGGAAAACAACGTTTTACTCAATGAAAATAAATGCATAAGAAAAGTTCAAGCAGTTAATTTTCTGGGGCATGAGTTGAGACCGGAAGGTATTAAACCTTTAAAAAAGTACGTTGATAGTATAGAACATTTTGATACACCTAAGACTACTGAAGAATTACAAAGCTTTTTAGGCTTGGTAAACTACATCAATAAATGGTTACCAAACCTTGCCACAAAGACTGAACCATTAAAACAACTTTTGCGTAAGAAATTAGGAAGACATGTAAACATCAAAGAACACTGGAAGAAAGAACAAGAGGAAGCATTTATTGTAATAAAAAATGGGTTGACGACATTGGAGTCTCTAGGATACTATGACGTCAAAGATAAAACACAAGTGATAGCAGACGCGAGCCCTGTCGGTCTTGGAGCTGTATTGGTACAGATGGACTCAAGAGGTCCACGAATAATAGCATATGGAAACAAGACACTAACAGATTGCGAACGTCGGTATAGTCAGACGGAAAAAGAAGCGTTAGCTTTAGTGTGGGCAGTGGAACACTTTGACATTTTTCTTTTCGGTAAGGAATTCGATCTTATAACAGACCATAAGCCTCTTGAGATCCTATTTGGAGTTAAATCCAAACCTTGCGCTCGTATAGAAAGGTGGGTTTTACGTCTTCAATCATACAGATACAATATAAAATACAAACCCGGAAAAACAAACATAGCTGATCCACTGTCAAGATTGTGTCATCAGAAACCGGCTACTGTATTTTCAGGAGAAGATCATCATGTCTGCCAAATTGTAGAGCAAGCTAGGCCACAAGCAGTTTCTATGAAAGATATTATAGAACAATCGATCAAGGACACAGAAATTATGAGTGTGAAGAAGGGTCTATACAAAAATAGTTGGGATAATTCAGTTAATGGATATAAAATTTTTGAAAATGAATTATGCTTCTATGATGACGTCCTCTTGAGGGGAAATCGCTTGGTTATACCTGTGATGCTACGTAAAGCTGTGCTGGATGCTGCTCATGAAGGACATCCTGGAATAGCAGCAATGAAGGGGCGGCTAAGATCCAAAGTCTGGTGGCCACGAATAGATCGAGACGCTGAAAACCTGGTCAAAAGTTGCAAAGGATGCACGTTAGTAGGAGCACCAAATCCGCCAGTGCCTATGAAAAGGCGGACGCTACCTACAGCACCCTGGGTAGACGTAGCAATCGATCTAATGGGACCATTACCTAGCGGTGATTACCTGTTCGTGATTGTAGATTATTATAGCCGCTACAAAGAGGTTAAAATTACAAAATTGATCAGTAGTACCCATATCATCAATATGTTAAAGGAAATGTTTAGTAGACTTGGATATCCGGCGTCCATCACTGCTGATAATGGCCGTCAATTTGTTAGTCAAGAATTTCGATTATACTTACGTGAATGCAACATAACTCTGTACAATACAGTTCCTTACTGGCCACAACAGAACGGGGAAGTCGAGAGGCAGAACCGGGACATTCTAAAAAGACTTAAAATAGGTCATATGGAAAAGAAAAATTTGAAAGAGAGTCTATATGAATATCTTCTTATGTATAACTCTACCCCTCACTCTGTAACAGGAAAATCTCCGTCTGAGCTGTTTTTCAGAAGGCAATGCAGGGATAAGATTCCATCTTTAAGAGAAACGGAAACTGAGACGGACTCTGAAATTAGAGACAGAGACAGAGAACAGAAAGAGAAAGGGAAGGAATATGCAGACAGAAAACGACTAGCAAAAGAAAGTGATCTAGCGGAAGGAGACAAAGTATACATTAAGGAAACGCCAACCAACAAATTGAGTTTAAATTACAACCCTACACCACACGTTGTAGAAAACCGAAATGGAGGAGATGTTACAGTTAGAAATGAAGAGACTGGTCAAGCAATAAAAAGAAACGTACTACACTTAAAGCGAGTGGAAGGCGAATGGAAAAGGGTCGAAAATAAAGGAAGTAACAATCAAGAATTAATGAGCAAGAACGAGGTTTAATTTTATTTCAAATTTGATTACATAATGTTAATTACAGCAATGGGGTAAATTTGTGTTTTCAATAAAGCATTCCTGAATCAATTAAAATTCTTTTATTATGAAAGGGATGTAGTATATATGGAAGTGTCTATAATACATATAGACATACGCTGTCTCGGGCGCACGCCGCACGGTAGCAGTCATACCAGAGCCGTGATGTAATATAGTCTATGGGCATGGGCGAGAGTAGTCTGTGTCAATGCTGTGCGTGTGTGGGTGAGCGAGCCGGTGTTTTGCAGTGTCTAATTTACCAATTAATTGTACTCAACAATAGGGGATTCTACAATCCCTAAAAAAGGAAGAATTAAAAACATCTTACATTTGTATTCTATTAGTTCGAATAGATTCATGGCCGCTTGTCTAGGGCAGGGGTCGGCAACCTGCGGCTCTTTAGATGTGAAGCTCCGGCTCTTTAATATCATACGCAAATACATATTTTATAGTTGAAAATAAGTACAAATTTATTGTCGGCAAGAAAATCTTTTGAAACGCTTTAAAACTATGACATTTTTAATTGTAATTTTTGACTCTTCCTACTCAAAAGGTTGCCGACCCCTGGTCTAAGGGGACAAATCACTAATTCCACATCCACTGATGCAATGTCCTCCGTTTACGGCTCCCTTAGAACTCGTATTCGGACACGATGATTATCAGTCTGGCGACAGCGTTGCCAGCGAACTGCCCGTGCTGGTACAGGGACATAGTGAGCTCCAACTCTGCGACCTGGGGTCCCCTGAGCGAGCAGAGCAGCGAGATCACGCACACGTTGTCCATGGGCCGCATGCTGTCGACACAAGGCAAATGTTGAATAAATACCTGTATATTTAAAAGTAAACATATTGCGTCGACCCCAGGGCAGGGAGAAGAATTATTAACAGTCACCCTATATGGGGTGTGTGCAGAGAGACAAAACCAAACGAATTTTTAGCCATTACCAAAGCACCCTCCAATGTACGTGCTAAAGTGAGACTGATTGGGGCCGCCAGTGGCCAGTTAATACATCTACACTGTTGAAGAGATGACACAGACCTCTTAAATACAAAAAAGATATAACTCTAAGACTATTATAGGAATTCCTAGAGCGTCACTCACTCGAAGCAGCGTAGATCCGCAGGCGGTACCCCTGGACCCGGCTGCACATCCACCATGCGAAGCTCGAACGTCACCACCGAGTCGTGCCACGAGGGTCCACGCATCGTGAACAGGTCCACCTGAAATACAGAGAAGCCCCTTAGACAAGTGATCAAATTGTCACCACCCCTATCTGTCCCGTGGGTGACGTAGGTACAAGGCGACTAAGGGTAAACACAGCGATGAGTAATGGGGAGCAACATTCCTCTTAAATCACCTATCAAATCTAGCAATATAGCGCAGCCACCTAATAACATGGGACCTAACTGGTGAAAAGTGGGTGTTTCATTCTCCTCTGCCTACCCTTTGGGGGATATAGGCATGATTTGTGTATGTAGGTATGTATCAATCTATTCGAACGCATAGAATGCCAATGTATGAAACTGAAGATTATTACAGAGAAAAATTGACAAAAGTTCGATAGCCGACAGAAACGTTGTATCGGTTGCCACTTGGCTAGGCACCCAGCACCTCTAGACAAGCTAATCTATTCGAACGAATACAATTCAAATTGAGGTATCAAAGTGCGTTTCATCTTATAGTTCCTATGCCGTGGTAATGGCTGCACTGTCTGTCAACAACGTCAATACGTTTACGTAAGTCATCTTTGCAGGATTTTTTTATGTTTTATAGACAATCTTTGAAAAAATCATATCCAAAACATACAAAAGTGATGAAAGATTAATTGTGTTAAAAGCTAAGGTGTTTTGTGAACGTGAAAAACGTAAGGAGGTCCCGCATTATCCTTATCCTTATATAATGTGTACAAGTTCGGATTGGCGCCATTGAATTGGGTTGCCAGTATCAGTTTTATTAAGTGTTAAGTGTTTGATAAATAAATTAAATATATATATTTTAGTCAAATCAGTAAGTAAATCAGTGATGAGGAATGGGCAGCAGCGTTCTTCTTATACCTACCACCAAGCAAAGTACTGCGACTTTTGTGCCCGATAAATGGCAATAGGCTCGCCACCTATTACATGGAACCTAGGATAATTGGCGAAGCGTGGGTGCTGGTTCGCCTCTGCCTGCCCCTTCGGGGATTTAGGCGTGAATTATGTATGTATGTATTTTAGTTTTAGAACTGTAAATAAAATAGTACTAATAACGATTTAACGATTGACAAGAGTAAGGAAATGTTAAATGTAGACATGTTAGATGAACACAATTATTGTAAATCATAATATAATATTTTATTTTAATTTTACCTTTTTTGCTGAATGAGTCCATCCTTCTTACGTCACTACCATTTATATTTATACATACATAAATCACGCCTATATCCCCGAAGGGGTAGGCAGAGGTGAACTAGCACCCACGTTTCGCCAGTTATGTTAGGTCCCATGTAATAGGTGGCGAGCCTATTGCCATTTATCGGGCACAAAAGTGGCAGTAGGTACATAGCTAGATGGTATAAGAGGAACGCTGCTGCCCATTCCTCATGACTGATTTATCCTTAGTCGCTTTGTACGACACCCACGGGAGAGATTTGGGGTGGTGTCAATTGTATTCTACTCTGCCGTCACCACACGGCTTGGCATTTATATTTATGTAGAGCTAATTTCTATAATATTAATAATATCATGAACTAACTGTTCTCGCAAATTTGCACGAGCTTTGTCAAAAGACTTTCATGATTAAAAACTAATATGTAACTACTAGTTAGTACCGCTAGTAGTTATAAGTAATAAAATATAGATGCATAATTGTTTATATCATTATTTAAAAAATCTCCCTGGATTAAAGATAAGACTGTGGCGTTCTTGTAATGCGACCGCCTTTGATTGTTTGTCTATGTTTGACAAACACAATGTTTTTCACCAAGTGACAGTTGTCAAATTAATTAGATGAGAATTTAATTCAGAGCTAGAGTATGGTTATTTTCTAAGCCTTGTAAATATTATTTCCGATTTATGTTTACTGTCCAGTTTGTATATATTGTAACCGTGTACATATTTAGAAGTACAGTCAGTTACTTTTATGAACGCTGCCTTTTACTACCACGGAACACATCCGCAACCACCAAGATTGCACCCGGCCATACAACTTCCCAAATTGGTGACTCCGACGTGATCGTCAAGAGCTTTGGGTGTAATATCATTGGCAATTGACCGGCGCGGGATAGGAAGCTGCGTTGGACATGCGGATAGCCACTACGAAGGAATTTTCGTCGTGTGAGACGGCACCACATCCCAAGCTGTGGCGTCGAGCGCCCCCTGGCGCATTCACCGTTTCCTACATTCGCAAGTTCGAGTGACGTCTCCGCGGTAGTTGCAGTTGGACACATGCATGCATTGGACTAACTGCGCATTATACCATTTGTGCACATCGCTCACGCAAGTACTATCGGCATCATTATTTGGAGTATTTTTTTTAAACATTTTATTATTATTCCAAGTAATGATTTTTAGTTAGTTGTGTAAAGCTTGTTCGGAGTATTGATTTTTACGTTATTTTATGAAAATTATTTTTTTCAACTTGTGTAATGTGACATAGGAAATATTTCATTTGTTTTTCGTGTGTATTTTTCCGCGTGGTTTGAACAATTTGTTTACATTGTCTTTTATTTTTACGTGTAATGTTGTCTGCATATTGACAACTTATGTGGTTTTTTTTGACATGTCGGCATATGAATTTTTAGACGTTTGTGTTTTGTTTTCGCCACATCACGCGCCCACGGAATAGCAATTTTTCTTTTCTGTCCGTTCTCTCTCTATTTAATACGAATTAATTTTAATTTACTTTCGTTTAAAATTTTAGTAGCGTGTTTTCGTTTATAATGGCTGACGAACTACGTTCACGTTTAGCAGCCCTGGAGGCAGAAAATGCAGTTTTGCGTAATCTGCGCGACCAAAAGGAATCCCAACCTCAACGGGAGGGCGAGGTATGTCGCGTGAGTGTCAAACTTCCCCCTTTTTGGTCTGATAGGGTGACAGTGTGGTTCGCACAGGCTGAGGCACAGTTTTTGCTTGCTGGTATCAACACTGATGCCACGATGTACAGTCATGTCCTTAGCCAGATTGACCACAAGATTGCCGGCGAAATCGAGGACATCGTTGTCAACCCTCCGGCTGAAGGTAAGTATCAGAAGCTGAAGGAGACTTTAATCAGCAGACTTTCGTCATCAGAGGAACAGCGAGTGAGGCGCCTTCTTAGTGACGAAGAACTCGGGGATCGGAGACCATCCCAATTTCTCCGTCACTTGCGCTCGCTCGCGGGAACGGCTCTCTCGGACGATAACATCTTACGGCAATTATGGTTACGTCGCTTACCACAGCACGTACAGGGGATTTTGGCTGCACAAGCTGACTTATCCCTCGATAGAATCGCAGATATAGCTGACAAGATTTTGGAAGCTCAGCCTAGCTCTTCCAACGTGTATGCTGTTGCCACGCCCTCGCTCGATATCGTTATGGCTCGATTAGAAGAATTAACTAAGCAAGTCGCTGCTTTATCGACGCGTTCTTCTGTTCGATCTCGAAACCGTTCTTTTTCCAGAAGCCAGGCGACATCACGCAGTAGCACACCTGGTAGTAAACGCTGTTGGTACCATCGCACATTTGGTGCGAATGCCAGCAAGTGTATTGCTCCATGCAATTGGGCGTCGGAAAACCACACAAGCAATCAGTAGCGGCGGCATCTGATTGCAAGCCCATCCAACATCACGGCCGCCGTCTATTTGTCACTGACCGTATCACAAAGCGTCAATTTTTGATTGACACTGGTTCGGATCTTTGTTGTTACCCCCGCAGCTGGTTATCAGTTCCGCGAAAATCTGCGGACTATGAACTTAACGCCGCTAACGGGAGTAGTATTAAGACATATGGCACTATTCATTTAAACCTCAACTTTGGTCTTCGACGAGCATTTGTGTGGGATTTTGTTGTTGCTGATGTTACGACAGCGATCATTGGCTCAGACTTTTTAGGTTATTACCATCTTTTGCCAGATTGCCGACTCAAGAAGTTGATGGATGGCGTAACGAATTTGTCAGCACCCGCTGTTGCAGCAATGTCGGAACAGCTTAGTGTCAAGGTTGTCGTTACAGGAGATTCCAATTTTGTTAAACTGCTCGCCGAGTTTCCAGAAATCACTCGGCCTCCTGGAATCCCTCGTAATGTTTTGCACAATACCGTGCACTACATTAAGACTACGGATGGCCCGCCTATTTCGTGTCGTCCTCGTCGTCTGGCGCCTCAGAAGTTGATAGCAGCAAAAAATGAGTTCGACAACATGATCCAAGCTGGCATTGCACGTCCTTCTAAGAGCGCCTGGTCGTCTCCGCTACACATGACCTTGAAAAAGGACAGTAGTTGGCGACCTTGTGGCGACTACCGATCCCTTAACGCCAGAACTGTCCCTGATCGGTACCCAGTCCGTCACATAAATGATTTCGCTCATAATCTCGCAGGATCTAAGGTTTTTAGCCTAATAGATCTCGTGAAAGCATATCATCAGATCCCGGTATTTGAAGAGGATATACCGAAGACGGCCATCATTACCCCGTTTGGCCTCTTCGAATTTCCCTTCATGACCTTTGGCCTTCGGAACGCTGGTCAAACTTTCCAGAGGTTTATCGATGAGGTCACACGGGGTCTCGATTTCTGTTTTCCGTACGTGGATGACATTCTTATTTTCTCTGCGGATGAGGCTCTCCACTGCGAACATCTGCGTATCCTCTTCAAACGCCTTCAAGAGTATGGAGTTGTCATTAACTCATCGAAGTGTACTTTCGGCGTTCGGGAACTTACCTTCCTTGGTTTTCATGTCAGCCCAGAAGGTACAAGCCCTCCTCAGGATCGCGTTCAAGCTATTTTGGATTTTCCAGCTCCGAAAACCGTCCAGGGCGTGCGTCGTTTTCTCGGTATGTTAAACTACTACCGTCGATTCGTATCCCAGGCCGCGCAATTTCAAGCTCCATTGATTGATGCAGTAGTTGCCACAAATGGTAAAGGCAATAAACCATTCACATGGTCGCCTGAACTACTGGAGCAATTTGAAGTTTGCAAACGGAGTTTGTCCAGGGCTACGCAATTGCAACATCCGGTTAATGACGCACCTCTTGGACTGTTTACAGATGCATCTTCTGTACATATTGGGTCTTGTCTTCAACAGCGAGTCGATGGTGAGTGGTTTCCTCTTGCTTTCTTTAGTAAGAAACTTACTAAAAAGCAGACAGAGTGGCCGACTTATTATCGAGAGTTGCTGGCGGTGTACGAAAGTGTACAGCATTTCCGCTATATTTTGGAGGTTCAGAGCGTCACTATTTATACGGATCATAAGCCATTGCTGTACGCTTTCGTACAGCGCAGGGAGAAACTGCCCCCTGCCCAATTAAATCAGCTATCTTTTATTAGCCAATTTACGACTGATATTAAGTATATTAAAGGTGAGGACAATGTCGTGGCTGACGCCTTATCTCGAGTCGAAGCTATTGCTCTTGAACAGGACTATGAAGCCCTCGCGAAGTCGCAAGAGTCAGATAACGAACTATCAGACATGCGTCAGAGCTCCAGTCTCCAGTTGACAAGCGTCGTCGTTCCTGGTACAAACGTTTCCATTTTTTGTGATGTATCCACAGGCAAGCCACGTCCATATTTGACCCCTTCCTTTCGCAAAGCAGTTTTCGATAAGTTTCATAACTTAAGCCATCCTGGCGCACGTGCAACTGCTCGCCTTTTGACAGAGCGTTATGTCTGGCCTTCGGTCAATAAGGATTGTAAGCAGTGGGCACGCGCTTGCGAGGCTTGTCAACGAGCTAAGGTCTCACGTCACAATTCTTCTCCGTTAGGTGATTTCAACCTTCCATCTGGTCGTTTCAGTCACATTCACATTGACATTATTGGTCCTCTACCTTTATGCAATGAGTATCGCTATTGTTTGACAGCAATTGACAGAGTAACCAGATGGCCTGAGGTTTGGCCTATGCGCTCCATTACCGCAGAAGAAGTGGCAGACACCTTAACTAGAGAATGGGTTTCGAGATTTGGGGTACCATCAATCATCACGACAGACCAAGGTACTCAGTTTGAGTCTGACCTGTTTCGCCGACTGATGATTCACTTTGCCACTAAACGAATAAGGACCACATCTTATCACCCATGTGCTAATGGCATGATCGAGCGAGTACACCGCCAGCTTAAGGCTGCTCTCATGTGCCATCATGATTCTTGGGTGCGTTCACTTCCTTTCGTTCTTCTTGGCATGCGTTCCGCGTTCAAAGAGGACATTAAATCCACAGCCGCGGAGATGCTCTATGGAGAACCTCTTCGTTTGCCAGGTGAGTTATTTATTTCATCAACCCCATCAGATGTAATTGACAATCCATCGGATTTTGTCGTACAACTACGTCGTAAGATGTCAGTTGTAAGACCTATTCCTGCATCTCGACATTCATCACCATCAACTTTTATTTTTCAAGATCTTTCTTCTGCATCACACGTTTTCTTAAGGGATGATACAGTTAGACGTCCTTTACAGCCACCTTATACGGGTCCTTATAAAGTTGTTAATCGTGCCAGCGATGGCAAAACTATGACTTTGGACATCAAGGGCAAAAGTGTTGTCGTCAGTATCGATCGTGTGAAACCAGCTTTTGTCGAACATACTGTCACCCATCCAGAGCAGATTGCAAAGCCTGCGTTTTCTGATCGTCCAGAGCAGACTGCAAAGCCTGCGCCTTCAGTTCGCTCAGGGCCAACTCCGGCCATCGCTACCGCGCCGTACACTACTCGGTCTGGTAGACGCGTCAAATTTAGATGTTTATAATTTCTATTAGGTTTTCTTTCTCCGTGGGGGGGTGGTGTGGCGTTCTTGTAATGCGACCGCCTTTGATTGTTTGTCTATGTTTGACAAACACAATGTTTTTCACTAAGTGACAGTTGTCAAATTAATTAGATGAGAATTTAATTCAGAGCTAGAGTATGGTTATTTTCTAAGCCTTGTAAATATTATTTCCGATTTATGTTTACTGTCCAGTTTGTATATATTGTAACCGTGTACATATTTAGAAGTACAGTCAGTTACTTTTATGAACGCTGCCTTTTACTACCACGGAACACATCCGCAACCACCAAGATTGCACCCGGCCATACAACTTCCCAAAAGACAATAAAGTGAATATGGTATCATTTTCTTGCAATACTACCACCATGACGGCATAGGAACTATAAGATGAAACGCACTATACACAAAAACAACATGGCGACCGTTGTGTCAAATGTAAGAGAAGTTGTCAAAAATTGATAATTGTATTCTATTCGTTCGATCGAATAGATTGGCCCCTCTTACATTTGTCACTTTCATACATTTGTATTCTATCCGTTCGGAGTACCTACCTAATTCGGGGTGGGCAGAAGTGTTATAACAACTGCGTATCGCCAGCTCTTGCCAGGTCCCGTGTAACAGGGGCGAGCCTATTACCATTCACCGGGAACTCTAGTCGCAGTAATTTGCTAGATGGAACTCCCCAGGAACGCTGCTGCCCATTCCTTGTTATATCATAACTTTTAGCCGCCTTGTACGGACACTCCCGAGAGAGGTAGGCGAGGTGACTGCCTTTATAACATAGTTGCAACAAACTAAATTTTATTCTCTCTACCGTCACCACACATCTAGATAATTTAAGGTCTGAGCATACGTAACGGGAAAACACCCCGGACGCGACGTGGACGGGGCCTCTAGTACAAAAAGCTCCGTCCGTGTCTCCGTGACATATGTCACACGGGGCTTTTTCTACGAGAGAGGCCCCGTCCACGTCCCGTCTGGGGTGGTTTACTGGTTACGTATGCTCAGACCTTTAGGATTGAATCAAAAACAGGATGATTATCGAATATTCCAGAATATAGACTTTGATAATACTCACGCTGCCTGTGGGCAGGTAGATGTTGGCGACGAATGTGATGAAGTTGTAGCTGTAAGCGCTGGGCTGCTGCAGGCACGTCCAGTCAGTCACTGGGCACGAGCGCTGTATACGCACACACCGGCTGGGAAAGTGATAATAAACGTAAATATTATCTTACACTCACACCCATCATCGAGCACAAAGTAATTTGCATGAGCACTTTCGCACTGCATCCGAATCCGAGATATTGACGGTCCGTTGTATCTCAATCTTTATTGTTTTTATTCTTCGCACTTGTTAAAAGAATCTTGGAATACGGCAACGGCAACTGTATGGTCGCAGCTGAATTACCTCTCCCAGGAATTCGAACCCGGGACCTCTTGGCCCATAGCCAGATCTGGGCCCGTAGCCAAGTGGCAATCGTTTCATAACGATAACGTGTCGAAGTTCATCACGATCGGCCATATTACTTTGGTATCTACAGCGTCTTAGCTTGCGCTACCAACATAACTAGGAACTTACGGAGACGATTTTGGTCACGTGATTTCACGACGACTTACGTCAAACCCCATACATTTTGCTTCGGTATGTTACTTTGTCTAGGCCCCTGACCATTTTTGAGTTTTGTAAAGTTTGACGTGCTGTTAACTGTACCTATGCATGTATGTATTATTAATAACTGCAATGATTTTGGTGGTTAAAAAAAGAATTTCGAAAAATTATGATCTTGAGGCGGGAATCGAACCCGCGTCCGCTGTTATCCGGGCAGCATCTTTGTACTAATTTTTCTAACATTTATATAATGTTAAAATTAAAATCGAATAGTTTATAAAGCAAACCCAAGCTTAACCGAACACACCGTATTTGTAAAAATATCTGCTTTGGAATGTTTGAAATTTATTTCTACATTGCGAGGGTACCCGTTGGCTTACAACGTGAAGTGTAAAGGTTAGAAGAATTTCGGCAAGTTAATTAGTGTCTTGGGTGGCCGAGCGGTCAGGCACCTGCCCGGATAGCAGCGGACGCGGGTTCGATTCCCGCCTCAAGATCATAATTTTTCGAAATTCTTTTTCTAACCACCAAAATCTTTGTACTAATTTTTCTAACATTTATATAATGTTAAAATTAAAATCGAATAGTTTAATAACTGAAATGTTATACTAACTGTCTCCCCTCTAGCCGGTAGCCCCGCGGGCAGTCTATGCGGTGGCAGTGGTACCCGCCGCGCGTGTTCTGGCACACCTGCCCAGGGTCAGGCGACGATGCGCATGTAGCTGCCCCGGTCTCGCATTCGTTGATATCTGTTAAAATAACTCCCACCTTTACGTTCTGCTAAAGCGGAGGTGCCCAAACTATTTTTTCAAGCCCACTTTCAATATTTTCAATATGGTCTAAGATGAAAGTGTAGTTAAGAAAAAAAAGATCTAGTTAGATTTGAAATAGGTACATTCTCTGTAGATTTATGATAATATGTTGTTTGGTTGTTCCAGCAAACAATAAGAGTGTTATCGTGCTTTGCAGTTAAACCTTGTTTCGTTTTTCGTTGAGAGTTTCCGTTGAGATTTGTATTTCGCGTCACATACAGTCGAACTTATAGTCCGCGCGCGAGCTCTGAGGAATCGGGGGCTGAGGAAGCGGCGCGTGTGCGCTGCGCCCGACAGTCTATTCCACAGGTCTATCCATCCTACCCCTAGTGTAGTGCCATGAGAACACTACACGCTAATCACGCTACTACGCGCGGACTATACTTTAAACTATGTTTTGTTTTCCGTCGAGATTTCTATTTCGAGCTAGATCCGACAGAGCTTACCAACACAGCTCCTGCTGTCCTCAGCGAGCCGATATCCGGACGGGCACGAGCACCGGAAGCTTCCGGGCTCGTTGATGCACTCCCCCCCGCAGAG
Organism: Cataclysta lemnata; assembly: GCA_963931975.1. Classification (NCBI taxonomy): domain Eukaryota; kingdom Metazoa; phylum Arthropoda; class Insecta; order Lepidoptera; family Crambidae; genus Cataclysta; species Cataclysta lemnata. The sequence continues at coordinate 5,000,193 of OZ008363.1, forward strand.
GCGCCCTCGGGATGCGGCAGCTGACCACTCCGCGCACTCGTCCACGTCCACACATGTCCTGTCGCAATAACATATTATACGGACGATTGAAACAAGCACAGGCATACAGTGTGATAGGAGAGGGTTTAGTTTTCCCTACGAATATCCCCCAAATACAGAAGCGCTACTCAAAGTTTGAGTCCTGCTTATCACTAAGGTATTGTCAAAATTGACGTTTTTCTCTTCATTTAATTCTTCATTCTCATTTGCCATAATTACATCTGCAGAGCAGAATACAATTGTCACCACCTCAAATCTCTTCTTCGTAAAGGTTAAAACAATGTTGAGGAATGGGCAGCAGCGTTTTTTTTATACCACTTACCAATGTACTGCTATTTTCGTGCCTGATAAATGGCAATAGGCTCGCCACCTATTGCGTGGGATCTAGCTCATTTGGACACAGGGGAGCTCGATAGCGCAGTGACATAGCGCGCTTGGCCTGCGATTGCGTAAACTAAACAATGTTCGTTAAGGCCGCGGTCATTGGATGGTTGACCAAAAATTTATTATCTCGAGTTACTCCGTGCTTCGGAAGGCACGTTAAGCCGTTGGTCCCGGCTGCATCTGCAGTCGTTAATACCCATAAACCCGCACTAGGCCAGCGTGGTGGGTTACGGCGCATTCTCCTTATATTCTGCCCTTCATAGGGAAGGTCTGTGCCCCAGCAGTAGGGGCATTAAAGGGCTGATGATGATGATGGGAAGACCTGTGCAAGTCTTTGCCTGTGGGGCAGCAGTACAGAAATTAAAAAGGCCGGTGTTGATGAGGATACATCGAGGATTAATCGAACTTCCAGCTCTCCAGACCTACCGGTTATCGTTCTCCAGCCGGTACCCCCGCTTGCAGTAGCACCGGTAGCCGCCCCAGGCGTTGGCGCAGTTCTGGTGGCACACTCCAGGTGTCTCCGCGCACTCGTCCACGTCCACACACACCTTGTCGTTTGACGGGGAGTTCCTGAAACCTTGGCCGCACTCGCACCGGTAGGAGCCGATTGTGTTGACGCATCTGGAGTTGTATGTGCAGGGCTGGAAAAAATTATAACATAGGTACAATCAATACTTAAATCACGGATATTGATCCCCGCAGAATTGAATCAACACCTAAGTTTTTATTTTATTTTTATGCTAGACATGGAACCTCTTGCCCTTCATTTCACCTGATGGTAAGTCACGATAAGGGCCAAGATGGAATTGAGCTTCACCTGGAATCCTCAACCACAGAGGGACTGGCTATCTTATCACAAATTATCCGAACACAATGATGCTGTTAACAACAGTACCTACATGTGTTATTATAAGATGGGATTCAACGGAAATAGCAAATGGGATCCAAAAAATGGGACCCAAAAGTGGGATCCAACGAAAATAAATCGAAACGGTCCTGATGTAACCTTGCAATACTTAATTTTCTATTCCAACATTTTTTGTAATGTTGAAAAAACAAACAATTACATAAATCTTCGCGTGACCACTTTTCGAGATGACGTCATAGGTTAACTCGTTCCTTTGTTAAAAGACTTGTAGGCAGAGGTCACTTTACTATATCGAGTGTTGGATGTGTCATCGAGGAAGTAGATTCGGTTAGTAGACGTGAACAAAAAACACAAGGATCAAGGAACTTCCCACTCAAGCACCAGTTAGTCACGTAGGTAGTAATAGTACCAAATGTTACGGATCCGACGCATTTGGAGGTCCCACGGACCAATGGGCATTTCTCATCTTTCCCCGAAAGTTCGAATGGGTGTAAGTAAGTATGTATCCCCGAAAATGGGAATTCAGCTGTCATTTTCCCCCGATTCCGACTACGGGGGAAGATGTGACGAACAAGATGCATTCTCCGATAAATTATTCTTTTACCATTTATTTCGTTTCGGAAACTTACATACATACATTACATAAATCACGCCTATAAACCAGAGGGTAGGCAGAGGTGAATTAACTAACACCCACTTAAGTATCATAAAAAAGTACTTATTACGATAGAAGCATGAAAATAGGTGGATATTTTTCAAACAAATGTAATGCGAACAATGCTTACAAATCGATAGACTTTGTATCAACTTAACAATAATTTCAAGTTTTAGTAAAACTAATTATGAAGAGTTTCTCGTTGCCTTCTGCATTAGCAATAGGGGTCGCCTGGCTACATTAGTTACGCTGTTTATATGTCTGACATCATTTTATTGGCATATGAAGTAAATAATAAATAAGGTGACACATCGTTTCTGAGTTTAATATTCACTACGGGCAAGACGGTAATGAAACAGACTAGAAATGTTTAGCATACTACCATTTGTTTACTTTACTTATATACGTAACCTTCTAGATAAACATTAGGAATCTGTTGGAAGCTTGAAGAATTTGTATACGCGAATGTTTATTGTCAGATGTCAATACTTACTTAATTTTGCTTCACGAGCACCTTTCGCAATGCTTTTAAAGTTGAAGCCGTTACGATTACAGAATATGGTGATCAGCAGGGAAAGTCACATCACACTTTAATATATCTCACAGAATCTTGCCAAATATGGCTGGACAGAGAGAAGTCGGTGAGTGTTAACAAGTTGTGAAGGGGACCCCGTAAACCTATACTTGGGTAGTTTGGAAGTTCCAGGCTTTGCTACTGACTCTCACCTCTCTGCCACACTATGGGCCCGGCACCCGCACAGTGAATCAATGGAATGCTAAGTTATCGTCTCTCTCAGAATTTAAAGAAAAATACAACAGAAATAAATAAATAAATATTTAAATAAATATTTTTTTTTTACACTCACATCTATCATCTAGCTCAAAGTAAGTAGCCTAAGCACCTGTGTTATGGATCCTAGATGACGGACATATAAATATTGAAAATATACTACATAAACATATACACAACCATGACTCGGAAACAAACATTAGTAGTCACCACAAAGTTTGCCCCTATCAGGATTCGAACCCGGGACCTCTTGGCCAATACCCAGCAACCTGAGCATTCGACCAAGGCGACCTTTAAGAAATACATACTGAGCAACCCTGAAGAGAGAGAGAAAATTTTGCGAAACTTACCGATCCAAAAACGCACTCATCGATGTCCCGGCAGGCGTCCTTGCCGTGTAGGCGATGGCCAGGGGGACACTGGCAGGAATAACCACCGAAGAAGTTCTCACACTTCTGTTCTGGACCACACTGGGTTCCGTTCGTGGCACACTCGTCCACATCTGAAACAATTCCAATGAATGTGGTGGTTAGAAAAAGTTCGAAAAATTATGGTCTTGATGCGGGAATCGAATCCGCGTCCACTGCAATCCGGGCATGTGCCTAAACTGCTTGGCCAACCAAGACGCTAATGAACTTGCCCAAATTTCTCTAACTTTTACACTTCACGTTGTAAGTCAATTTTTGTAACATTTATATAATGTTGAAATAAAAATAAAAATAGTTGAAATGATTCCATTTTATTAACTATCAGTCTTTAATAGGCTCGTCAGCAATCTGTACAGCAATACATACAGTTTTTAATCCAATCTATCCGTACCTATTCATATACCGGGAAATATCCCTTGGAAAACAAAGTACATAAAATTACCAGCAAACGGTTTCGCAACTCACACCGATCTAATTGCTACTTCGTGACTATTGCCTGCATCATCCATTCGCAACTTCTACCACTGCACTTTGTTAGAGGATATTAACTGCAACTTTTAAACACGATTGCTTGGTCGACTTTTACAATACCTTTGAGATGAGGGACCGGCACAGTACGTCAGTACGTCATTTTTTTGCTCTTGCCACCAAACAGAAACATATGGAAATGATGCATCATTCGCCTGCCCTGGGGGCCTACAGCCTAACTCGATTGCTGATGATAGCTATATTGCAATGCACTGCTTACGGCTATAGCAGCCATCCTGAATTTTTAGGCGGCACGGATTTTGTGCCAAATTTATACAAAATCATTCGGTGATCATTCGTTCAAAGCTATCGCTAATAGTTTAGGTACATTTAGTGCGAAATGACAGCATGACGTCATAAACTATAGCTTTTGCTTAAGCAATCGAGTTAGGCGGTAGGCCCCCTGTTCACAGGTTATCTGGGGTCAGCGTCGTTAGTTTTATATTTCCAGCTTTTTGGTCAACGGACAGTCACTCCTTGTCATTCATAATATATTTTTTCACACAATCAATCCATCCATTATATTTATTTATAAGTAGTATAACTACTTCATATCGCTCATCTATTAATACTAATAAAGAGATGCAACTCAAAAAATATCCGGACACTTATATTCTTCCAAAATTAATAACAATAAGAATCATTTTTGTAGGAATTCAATAAAGCCTACGCCTCTGTCTCACAGGAGAGATAATATTATAGTGACTTCCAATCCAATTCAGAAGAACAGTAACCAAATTTTTCTATAAATTGATTCAATAAGGGTAAGTATAGTAAAAACAATATTACCGTAACACATCCTGTCAGAAGTCAGATTGTAGCCCCACGGACAAGTAACCGACACAGAACCGATGTTGGGATCTCTGGAGAACGTGGGCCTCATGTATCTCGGCCCGCGGTGGCCGTACTGTGCACCCACGGTGATGACGTTATCATCCTCCCCGCGCGGTGCCACAGGGTACGGGTCGCGGGGCGTCGGAGGTGGTTCGGGTGCTGTGAAATTTAAGAACATTACATACATAAATTACGCCCCGAAGGTGTAGGCAGTGGTGAATTGACACCCACGTTTCGCCAATTAGGTTAGTTCCCATGTAATAGGAGCGTATTGCCATTTATCAGGCACGAAAGTCGCCCCTTCCTTATCCCTGTTTTAACCCTTAGTTAGCCTTGTACGACACCCGCGGGAGAGATTTGGGGAAGTGACAATTGTATTCTCCTCTGCTGCTGCACATTTAATAAATCTGTTAAAAAGCACGTTTCACAAATTTAAATCATTAATAAATGTTTAATTTAGATTAATTGGTGGAAATGCTTACTGTATGTAGGCCTTTCGCTGGAGGCTCGGCACCTCGCACCGCAGTGACAATAATAACCACCGTCGACGTTGTGGCAGTCTTCGTTGGCAGAGCACGTGTTAGGGTTAGTGCATTCGTTTATATCTGTTGATTTATGTACATACGTACATTAATAAATGAGTTTGAACATTAAATGGCTGGTGATTTGATAGGGGACAGGAACCCACATGAACAGGAACAAACCCATTGCCATCTATTGAGCACGTATAACGCAATATATTATGAGGTGATATAACGGCTTAAGCCCAATAGAGACCGTCTCTCGGCTAACATGATCATGATAATAGAAACGCTGATTTAATTCTTACATTTAGTAAATTTCGTCATCACTGTTTTAAACCTTAGTTGCCGTGTACGACACCTGAGGGAGGAATCGAAGTCGGGGACATGACAGTATTTCGTGACCTTTTACATAATTTCAAGGAATGATTAAGCCTTCAATTAATTAATATTTTTTAGATTTCAATTGGGTTAAACTCCTTACTGCCGCACTCAGAGACGTCAAATAACGATAATGAGTACTTAATGTCAAAAAATGACAATTCTAAACTAGTCGCTATTCTTGCCGGGTCTATGGTCTAGATTTAATTGAAATTTTTTGACATTAGGTACTCATTAAAGTTATTTGACGTCTCTGAGTGCGGCAGTTAGAGCTCTTTATTACACTTCAATTACTAATTCATAAAGCAGTCGTATACTTGGTTAAAAAAATTTTTAGCATTTCCCAATAACTGCAAATGTTCTTACCGACACATCTTCCTTCTGTTGAATCGTATCTATATCCCATTTCGCAAGAGGTGGTAGCTTCGGGACGTCTTCTTGGGGGAACAGTGGGTGGTAGCCATCTCGGAGTGGTGTTCTCTATTAAAAAAGGTACATAGATTAGCATCATCATTTTCCCGCCCTGTTTTCAGTTTATCTGGGCCCGGCGCAGTATGTTTCCTCTTTCGTTCATGTCGGTAAGACGTCATCAACCCATCCACTCCCTTGTGAATCATATCACCCATCACGGCAGAAAGGTGCTAGTGATATGTAAAAGAGATGGAAAAGACTGTGTTGAAAGACTGATGAACGGTGTATAGATAATTATATCATCTAGATAACCAAATAACTTTTAAGACTTAAAAATCGCTTTTATTTCATTTTATTGATGACTAACACACTTTTTAATAGATGAAATGTTATAACATGTACGGAGTATAAATTAAAACCTAAAAGGACACGCAAAGACGACATACGGACGAACCTTACAATGTCCATGTTTTTGGAAATAATCTGATGGCAAATCAAGACTCTTCCAAAGTAAGGTTCATTAAGCTCATTTGTTTATTTATATTCCCAACAAGAAATGGGTCACAGAAATTCTGTGTTTTGTTCTTCATTCTCCATAGTTGAAAGTGTAGCGATAAATTTTGTGGGAACTCACCACGTAGTCTTAACGACTGACTGCTAGTTACTGAATTAAAAATTCTAAATTAAGTGCGTGTAAACCCTCCATTTTTTTGAACGAAATATTGACTTCGAGTAGAGTTTGAGCCGTTATTCACGGAATTCCGAGGGCGTTACTTTTGAAACGGGCTAGCTAATGTTACCTGTAGTCCTGGCTATTTCGGTGGTCGTACTGGTGGATGTTGTTCTTTCTGTTGTCCTCACCGGGACAATTCTGGGAGTAGTGTTGCCATGCAACGACACACGGCAATAGCCTGAGGGGTCCCGTTCGAATCCCGCCACGCAGTCGCACCGGTAACCGCCGTCAATGTTGACACACTTCTCTAATCCTCTACAGATGTGTCTGTTAGTCTCGCACTCGTTTATATCTAAAAAAAAAATATTTATCACATTAGCTAATGGCGAAAATATTGTAACGAGAGTGCTTAAAAGATCTAAAGATCTCTCTAACCGAGATCCTAATTAAGTAAAATTTAAAAAAGAGTCTGTGCCTTCCGAATCACAGAGTATCTCGAAATAATATATTTTTGGTCACCCATTAACATTGCTTAGTGAACAAGATCCCAGATCCAGTTTACCAAAGTGTTTACTTAAAAATTGTATCAAAATTAAAACATGATTTGGTATATTACCGTCATCCTTTTCATCATCTCACCTTTCATTCCCAATCATCATTATCAGAATTTTATCACAGTAAAAATTTCGATAATTTAAACACTTACCTACACATATATTCTGGGCATTGCGATGATAGCCTTGTATGCAATGCATATTTTCATCTGGTGATTCTGTTGTTGTTGGAAACGGAGGCGGGAAGAATGGTCTTCTTGGTCTTTCTGTAGTTGGTCTCATATCAGGTCTTTCTGGAGAGGTCGGTATGCGGTTCTCTGGTACTCTGGGGGTCATAGGATTGCTGGAGTAAGGAGGGTAAGTTGGGTAAGTAGGATAGGTTGGATATGTTGGGTAAGTGGAGTAGGTTGGAACTGTAACTGTTGTAGTAGAAGTAGTTGTAGGTTTGCGGGTTGGTATACTTGGAAGTGGTCTTCGAGTTGTAGTGGTTGCTCTGGGAGTCATAGGATTGCTGGTGTAAGGAGGGTAAGTTGGGTATGTAGGATAGGTTGGGTAAGTGGAGTAGGTGGGAACTGTAGCTGCTGTTGTAGTAGAAGTAGTTGTGGGTTTGCGGGTGGGCGTAACAACAGTAGGTGGCTTGGAAGAAGAAGGTGGTTTGAAGTCGGTGCTATTTTCATCACTGTAACTAAATATTTCCATCATAAAATACATGTAATTATCATAATTAAGGTTGAAATTATCAGATTAAAATAATCGGCTATGTTCCATCTCTCTACAAATTTTCCAAACAATTCTCCTACTTCTTCCTAAAATGCTCGTTTCTTGGCCCTTGTTAAACGGCTCAATGAGTAGCTTAAAATTTTATAGCATCTGCATGCTGTGGCTGGAAGTTCGCTGGCCTTAAGGAACCCTTGGGTGTGATGATGATGATGCTCAGAAAACATCTTTAACCACTTCTTAAGATGCACAAGTAAAAGAGGTAAAAGCTTTAAAATTACCTATGTTTATAGGCCCTAACAGTTTTAAAATTGTTCCTAAAAAAGCCTCGTATGCAAATATAAATTAAAATACTTACTCAGGCCCATAATATTCATCGTCGTTGTTGTATGGCGTCGTGGTGCTTAGCTTGGGCGCGCGTTTAGAGCAAGTGAAGGCACCCAATGTGTTGATACAGTATAAGCCGGGCGGACAGTTATCCAGTTTCAGCTCGCACTCGTCTATGTCTACAAAGGGATTAGATCAATCAAAATAACAATATACGCAAAGGGGCCGTTCATAATAAACAGGAATGGGTCGCACATACTGGGCGCGTCCTTATTCTTCCTTGGACACGCTTGGGGTTTCGATACGTCTTGACGATTCGTGACTGTGTTATAACCATACCATACACACATGCACCTTTCTCTTATCGCAGTGTTGTACAATCGATCGCTCAGCCTTACTCCAGCTATGCTCCTCAACGCTCTCATTTTTACTGCAATTATTTTACTTTCATGCTTTATCTCCCATACCCAACTTTCACTTCTATACATTAATGTCGAGACCAGCACTCATTTATGAACGGGTCTTTCTGGACACCCTTTGGCTCTCACAAAGCTGTGCATGGCCCAGTTTTTATTCCCAGCTTTCACCAGCTTTTCAATGTCACTATCACACTTTTCATCTCTTTTAAATACAGACCCTACATACACAAACTCTTTCACTTGTGCAACATTCTCACCACCAATCTTAACTTCACACTTCTTTATTAACAATACCATATATGTATATGAATAAATATTTTTTTCATATCGATATTGTCGAATTTTACCCGCTGATAAATCAGATATAATTCTAACATAATTCAGAATTTATTTAATTAAGTCAGAATTTATTTATTCATATCTGGTATGATTACAATACACTTAAAAATCGCAAAGACGCAAGATATCGAAACCCGTGTGTCCAAGGGAAGATGGGGTATATAAGATCTAATAACCCTGCATACCTGAACAGGATCCTGACGTTGGATCGAGCTCATATCCCTGCTTGCAACGGCATTCGTGGCTGCCGTACGTATTGATGCAATTCTGGAACTGGTCGCACAGGTGAGTGCCCTCACGGCATTCGTCGATATCTGATGAATTCAAAGGCTTTAAGCCTCACTTAAAGAGCAGCGGGGGCGGGACAGTGACGGTGGCGAACCCGAACAAACGTTGACCGCACTGGTTTAAATAATGTCCTTAAGTTTATTAAGTTACCTACGTTACAACTGCCCGCCACCGCTGACCGCTGCTGTTTGAGTGAGGCTTTAACATTTTCTAAACAATTATTGTTGCAACAAGCCCTTGTTATATCCTTAGGTTCTGCGTTGTTTTCCTCTTTAATTACTTTAAAAGTTTCTCTTGGCGTGAAATTGATTGTATGTTCTTTATTATTGACTATGTCAACAGAGTATTGTGTGCTATTTTCATTTATTATTTCATTTATATCTTATTTGTATTCCATTGTTTCATTAACTTGATTCATGATCGTTTCAGAAGTAGGTCATGAATATGGTTTACTAATTTTCCAAGTGGCATGTAGGTAAATTTAAGTTGGTAACAATTATTTCACAATTTTTACCCTTACAATATCACAAAGAAAATTGTGGTTAGAAAAATAGGTGGTCTTTATGCGGGAATCGAACCCGCGTCCTCTGCAATCCGAGCAGATGCCTTACATCGTAAAGTAAAAAGAATTAATGTTTGAAAATTAAAGGTTTTTGAAAGTATGATGCAGTTAGTTTTTGTCAAAGGTTTTTGAAACTGTAATGCAATCAGTGATGCACCAAAGAAAGTAAGTAAAACGAAATTATATTTCACCTACCTTCACAGATAGTCATTCCTGGCTTCAACCGCATACCTTCTTGGCAGGTCTTTGATGCTAATCTGCAAGGGGAAGAAATACAAAAAACTGTTAACAGTACGTTATTAAAAGATTAGATAAGTATTACATCTTTAAAACTTATAAATACTGTTATATGCTGCTCCAACTTTTCAGAAGAAAACATAAGAATGGAAGCCATATTCAGGGAATTCATAGGTAAAGTGTTGCAAAACAGTAACCCTTTACCATTGAACGCCATCAATCCAAAAGTCAGTGAACAGTTAACATATATATATAATTACGCCCATTTATCCCCTTAGGGGTTGGCAGAGGTGAATTAACACCCCCGTGGACGAAGAGATAAGTTAAATTAAGATTACTACTTGGGTAAAGTGCTAATCTTCGACTTGCAGTTGTAGGCTCCGGGCAGGTTGACGCACACCTCCGTTCGCTTGCACACCTCAGAACTCTCTTCGCACTCATTAATATCTGTAATGTATGATGTTCAACTTACTTACTGCCGCACTCAGAGACGTCAATTAACTTTAATGAGTATTTAATGTCAAAAAGACCATAGACCCGGCAAGAATAGCGACTAGTTTTGAATTGTCATTTTTTGACGTTAAGTACTCATTAACGTTATTTGACGTATCTGAGTGCGGCAGCTACTTATTTACTAACGAAATCTTTGTCACAAGTTCTGTTCAAATTTCAAGAATCGCATAAGAAGTTTCAATTTAATAAACGTTTCTTTGGCTACACAAAGGTATGCTTAGAAGCCCATTTCTAGTTACTTGTGTAGTTAGGTACTTGTTAACAGAAAATTTATGATAAGTCAAAATTCATACATTCAATAATCACACCTGTTTATCCCTGAAGGGGTAGGCTGAGATGTATTCACCGCCCACGTTACGCCAATTATAGTTAAGTCGCATTTTTTAGAGCCTATTGCCGTCTATCAGGCACTTAAATTGCCCATTACTTATCGCTGTTTGAATCCTCAGTCGTCTTGTACGACATCCGCGGGAGAGATAATGCACGGTGACAATTCAATTCTACTCTGCCGTCACCACACGGAACAAAATGTAAGTTATTACATAAAAAAAATCAAAATGAAAGTAATAAAAGGCCTGTTTGTTTATTGTTTTATGTGTTACAAACAAAGACTTAAACATACCCGTGAGAGCACGCACTTCACACACCATTTTGCCGTGACACAACGCAGGGTCAATACCATAACTGTAGCTGAACATGCCGACTTAATATCTCGCTTACCTTCACAAATGCCAGTGGCTGCATTCGCCATGAATCCTGGTGCGCATCGCTTAGAGACATGGTCTTGACAGAAGAAACCACTATGGGTGTTGATGCAGTATTGCGATAGCCGCTGGCAATCATCCAAGCGTTCTTCGCATTCATCGATATCTATGTGAACAGTAACAGGACGAATATTTCATTACAAAGAATATGGTGGTTAGAAAAACTTCGAAAAATTATAGCCTTGACGCGGGTCTATAATTTTTCGCACTTTTTCTAGCCACCATATTCTTTATTTATACTTATTTTTCTCACATTTATACTATAAGGACGAAGTTTAAATTAAAATCAAAATATTGAAGATTTAGAAGAATGGATTAAACTAACTGCGAGAAGAGTTCGATAGCGCGGTGACTTGGCTCGCTCGGTCTGCGATTGCGTAAACTAAGCAATGTTCGCCAAGGCCGGTAATTGAATTGGTGACCAAAAATATAAAATCAGGATTTCCTTCGTGCTCCCGAAGGCACGTTAAGCCATTGGTCCCGGCCGGTTAATACACAGAACAGTAAATCTGTTCTGTGGGTTAATACCTCTACAGACCGCACTGTGATAATGTGGTGGGTTATGGCCCATTTTCTTATATCCATTAGGCCTGTGACCCAGCAGTGGGGAAAGTGGAGAACTGGTGATGATGAAACTAACTCTGCCGAACCCAGATAACCTGGGAGGAAGGCTGGCGAATGATGATGATAAATTAGAATGGATTAATTTGTTTATTTAAACCGTTCCAATACGAGTATATGAAAAGTACCAGGTCAAGAGTACCTGAAACCGACGGGCATGCATTAGGTTATAAATGACGCAAGGATGGTAGCAAGTAGAAATAAGTGATCTCGGCCTACCCCTGTGGGAGAATGGCGTAACATTATGTATATCGAGAAGTGTTTATCGAAAAATGAAAAAATCCTGAGTAATTTCCATAAAATTGAATACTCTAACTAAAGACACGTTACTTAAAAAGGGGTTGGGATTGTTGATGGAGACAGTGATGGTTACCAACACTCACCTATACACTCGTCATCAGGTCCTGCTCTGAAGCCTGGTGGGCAGATATCGTTCTTGGAAACCTCCGGCACCAGAGAAGGTAAGTCCGTCGGTGGTAGTATCGAAGGATTTTCCGGCAAGGGCTTGCCTGCCTTACCCCCGCACTTGTAACCACCTATTGTGTTTTCGCACAAATACTTCGGACAAGGCGGTCGAGGTAGCTGGCATTCGTTTATATCTGGAACAGAGCTTGACTGTCAATATCGTATTTAATTTGTACTTGAAGTGATTTTTAATTTTGTTCTTCATATCTTCATTTCACGTTAATCTGCTGGACCTATGTCTATGTGCGCGATCTATATCTCGCTCAAGAAACTCCAATCCGATTAGTACGTACGTATCGCCAAATACTCCGTAGTGCCATTTGGTGACAGCAAAATAGCTGATGCGTTAGAGGTCCCAAACTTTTTTTCTCATAGACTAATTTTTAAAACTTAGCTGGGTCCGGCGAAGCTACATTTCAACTTTATTCCCTTTTTTTTGCGTTGCGTCTATTATCTGCCTACGTTGATAGGTGAAGTCAAGCCAACATTTTAGTTCACCATCGAAACCAGATACATTTTCGTGACCCCGCTTACGGATCGTCCCAATTTTTGTCACGCGAATGTAGACAGACCCTTGCCTAGTCTCCCATGGAGCACTTTGGGAATCAATGGGTTAACCATGGTAAATCAACAACCACATAACGTAATCCACAATAAAAAGCGTATCTGAAAAAAATAGGTTATTTAACAACAATATTACGACAGTTCGTGTAAGCCGAAGAAAGTAACTAATATATTAATATAACTACAATAATACAGTTGAAAGTAACTTACCATCACAGACTTGGTTCTTAATATTCCGCTTAAAGCCTGGTGGGCAGGTGAGGATAGGCACTTCCCTCTTTCTGATCGGTACGCATTTGAAGGTTCCCGGCGTATTGTGGCAGACCGTGTTCTCTGCGATACACAAGTCATCCATGGCCTCAGCACACTCGTTAATATCTGAAAGAGATGATAACTTTAGCATTCCATGGATTCGCGGTGAGGGTGCCGGGTCCATAGTGTCCATAGTGTGTGGCAGAGGGGGAAGTCAGTAGTTCTATCACGGAACGTGGACAAAATCTATCTCCACCACTTGACAGTGTTTTGTCTCGGGATTTAGTAGGAGTTAGAGCGAGAGCAAAATATTTTCTTTTTCCCGAGGAGATTTTGGCTGTCTCATGCTGCTGCATGCTGACTTGTAACCCAAGTGAGTTGTAACCCCGACTTATCCCTCTGCCTAGCTATATTTGCCAAGATTCCGTGAGAACCGCCCTAGACACAGTGTAGAACTTCCGAAAGCTCTATACAAGTTTAGCATCTTTTAATAGTAATGAATTTTGTTTGCGTAAAGATAGCGTAGATTTTTTTATTAAATATTGAGAACTTGTGTGTCTATAATTTATATATATATAGGGTAGGTTTAGCAGGATGTGCGTAATATGATTCGGCTTATATGTGATTGGTGATGGTGACTTGTGAGATTGTATCGGGGGCAAAATTTACAAAGTTCATTCTTAACTTGTTGACAGATGTTAACAGTATTAAACGAATACTGTTTTTTAAAAACCGAATTGATCCCAGATATTCTGAGATGAGTGCAGGCAGGAAGACCACAGGGCTGTATTCAGGAACATATAAATAATAAATATTTTCACACTCACACCTATCATCTAGCCCAAAGTAAGTAGCCTAAGCACTTGTGTTATGGATATTAGATGACGGACATATTTTTAATATAATTATGTATATAAATGTTGAAAATATACTAAATAAACATATACACAACCATGACTCGGAAACAAACATTTGCGGTCATCACAAAGTTTGCCCCTACCAGGATTCGAACCCGGGACCTCTTGACCAATACCCAGCAATCTGAGCATTCGACCAAGGCGGCCGACATATAAGTCTTATATTGGAAATACGTCCTCTACTACCTTTACAAGATTTCTTGTCCGCTTGTAGCCTAAATCCCTCCCGGCACGAACATCGCACCTTGCCGCCCTCATCGTCGCATAGGTGCTCACAGGAGTTCTTCTTGCAAGATTCTGTCACTGGTTTTGGTGTAGTCGTCTCCACTCCCTTTTGCGTAGTCGCGTCTTCTTTCTTTTCTGTGGTAGTCTCTGGTTTCTCTGCCGCTTCCTGTTTTTATTTATTTAATAATTTATTGTACACAGAAACAGAAGAGGAGAATATATTATTATGAATATATAGAGTACAAAAGGTACTGTTCTCAGTGGAATTCGTTATAACATTTTTTTTAAATAATTACACGGAAATTTATATCCTCATGTTACATTTTAGAGTGATTTCCGATTCGTATAAGCGATATAAAACATGATGATATGAACGACAAGAGAGGAGAAGATTTTGAAGAATAAGGCTCACTGAAGATATGAGGATTGTAAATTGCATTTAAGGATAAATCAATGATGAGTAATGGGCAGCAGCGTTCCTCTAATACCACCTAGCAATAGCAATGTACTGCGACTTTTGTGCCCGATGTATGGCAATGGGCTCGCCACCTATTACATGAGACCTAACATAATTGGCGAAACGTGGGTGCTAGCTACCTCTGCCTACCCCTTCCGGGATATAGGCGTGATTTATGTATGTATGTAAATTGCATTTATAATTTTATATCAGCTAAGTAATTAATGCTTTTGGCTTTTATCTGAATCTCTATTCATGTATAATTTGGCGTCTATGCACCAATGTTAACATCAATATTTTTTTGTAATGGACGGGTCCATGGAAAATGTGTAAATTAATAGATTAAGAACTTCCATATCCAATAGGTCGGAAGGTGTCATGTTTACCTGTGATTGAAATTTTACGTGTGAGAAAAAACGCCTCATTTCTTAGTGTAAGCTAAGAGTGTGGTTCTACGATACAAACGTACAATGCAACAAGTGACGTAGGCGTAGCTCCTGAGCGCTGAGGAAGGGCTCACATCTTCCACGGCTATGGACCCGCAACTCTCTCTACCCTGGGACTCCCCGGCCCATCGTCCGAAAGAGCACTCCTCACAGCACGTCTGGGACACACAAAAACATACCTTAAACTTACCACCTTTGAAGTTAACTAAGGAGTATTCAGATATCTTTTGCTTTGGGTTGAGAGAGGGTTGGTGTCAGGCAGGCGGCCGGTGTAAAATATTGAGCAGTATGATTGGAATTATGTCATCCCAATCACTCTCATCGGTCTCTCGACATGGTCCTTTCCGTCTCTTTTCTATAGAAATATCTATTGGTTATATGCCTTAACATATAATATATAGAAAAATTGCTAATGGGTCCACGGAAATCCCCCCCCCCCCTCTCGCCTTGAGAAAAGAAAGAAGTTTCAATTACAATAGAATGGCTTACCTTTCCAGTATCTGTCTTCGGAACACTACATCGTTTTTGTGCTGCAAACTTCATACCAGCGGTACACTCTTCTTTGGTTCTTACATGAAGAAAAAGAAAGCAAATTTAGTATAACGAGCTTTAATTGTCATAATATATTTTTGGTCACCCATCCAATAAACGGCCTTAACAAACATTGCTTAGTCCAGCTCCGCTAAGGCCGGTCATTGGAAGCTCATTGAAATCCAGCTCCCCCTCCGTATTGCTTAGATGAAGCAAAAACATCTCATGGACAAGTAGAGAGACATAAGCCTGTGAGACTTAAGACCCAAGTCACAGAATACAATAGAACTCACTACGCAAACTCTTTCTTCGTTACAATAACTAAGTAACAAACTATATTAACGGATAAGATAACATAAGAAGTTGTAAATATGTTTGAAATCAATCAGCCGGGAGACGCACACTGCCTCTCCCGGTGCGCGGCATTCTAGAACCTTTCCGCCCCAACGGCCGTCAGCCCGTCTCGCAATGTGCGCCCTGCCCACTACCACTTAGATCCGTAATTCTTCGGGCTATATCGGTGACCTACTTAGTTCTCCTGCGGATCTCTTCATTTCTGATATGATCACGCGTCCTGTGATTGATTTTTGAGCCTTTTTAAGCCTCACTCAAACAGCAGCGGTGGGGGACGACCCGAACAAACGTTGACCGCGTTGGTTTGAATAATGTTCATAAGTTACCTACGTTACAACTGCCCGATACTGTTTGAATGAGGCTTTATGAGGCCCATGTCATTGTTTGATAAAACTTACTCGAACTGCTCCTGGCAACAACTCGCTGCCGCCGTCTTGCATGCCTCCGTCTGCTCGGCCACAATATCTTCCGGAGTGCCGACCCCTGCGCACGCGCCGGCTGACTCTGCCTTCACTGCGTAGATCTGCCCGTGCGTGCAGCATGTCTCCGTGATGTCATCGTCATCGAAGTCTAGAGCTGAAAGTTGAAAATACTCTCATTATAACCATCATGGTCGCAAATAGCCGCGCCATATGCTGACGGCAGAGCAGAATGGAATAATGTCACCACGCCAATCTCTTACTCCCATCATTACCATCATGAGGGACAATTATGGCGCGTCATATGCTGACGGCAGAAAAGAATTTTATTGTTACCACGCCAATCTCTCCTGTGGGCGCCATAAAAGAAGGCTTAGGGTTATAGCCGGTTAGAGGCTCACCCTTATTATAATGGGACAAAACATTTACCTACCAATCTGCACTGGGCCAGCGTGGCGGGTTATTAGTTCATACATACATAAATCACGCCTATATCCCCGAAGGGGTAGGCAGAGGTGAACTAGCACCCACGTTTCGCCAATTATGTTAGGACCCATGTAATAGGTGGCGAGCCTATTGCCATTTATCGGGCACAAAAATAGCAGTACATTGCTAGGTGGTACAAGAGGAACGCTGCTGCCCATTCCTCATCACTGATTTATCCTTAGTCGCCTTGTACGACACCCACGGGAAAGATTTGTGGTGGTGAAAATTGTATTCTACTCTGCCGTCACCGCACGGCTATTAGTTCATACTCCCTATAATTTTCTAACCATAGGTTGATGTTGAAATGGTGTTGATGCGGGAAACGAACCCGCGTACTCTGCAGATGCATATACCACTCGGCTTCAAGACATTTCGAACTTTTTCTAACCACATTTTTCTGTCGTTTTTGTATATCTAGAGCTAGACTGTACTGTACCGCGAATTTGTTCATCGGTTATTTTAAGCGGACATCTCACTGGGCGACAATAGGCACCTGTCTACTTATTAACGAGTCATCAGGCGTGAAGACATTGCATCGTAGTCTTGACATTAATATTTGTCCTGACAACTTAGGAGTGAGTAATCCCAATATGAATTACTAATCACAGGTCACTCGCGGCTTCGCCCGCGATAATGTCAGTTGATTTATAACCTAAAGCCTTCCTTGATAAACGGACTATCCAACTCAAAATATTTTTACTTTTAATATTCGTATGGATGAAAGATATTAATAAATATTGATAGGAATAAATTTCATTTATAATCATGATGAAAATATAGTTTCACAAATCTTTAATTAAGTTAAAACCATTAAGTTATATCATATAAAGGGAGGAAGAAAACTTGCTGAGTTATTCGTCTTCATGTTCGGACGGCGCGGCGTAGCTTATCACGTTGAATATTAAAATCCTTTTTATTTTATTTGATGATAGATTGCTGCCTTTTTATAATATTTTGGCATTGTTATATAGTTATTCTTTGTCATTAATTACCTCATTATTAGTCATGTTTGATGACCTAAAGCGAGATTTGTGCTTAACACAAGCATTGTTAAAGATTGATTTAAGGAAAACCTATTTTAAATACACATCTTCCTATTATTGATTCGAGTATGAGTAAATCGGTAACTATATTGATATATCTGTGGTAACTATCTATGAGCATTTTGTCGGTATACAATAAAGAGTATTCTATCTATCTATCAAAACAAAAAATTCAATAAAGACGCTCATCTTATTGAAAAGCCCAGAGCGATTATAGACAAGGCCTTAAAAAATTAAAAATATAATTAACCTGTCTCCCATATATTTCAAGCGGATTTATTGATAAGAAAGACACATTAGTAATAGTGCCGGATTGAGAATGAAGACCGAATCCACGCTTGTAGATTAATTGCTTAGGGCATTTAGATCATATCCAAAAGAAACTTGTGGTAGTCTTAAAAAAATACCTTAAAATGGGTGTGCAGGACGAAATGTAAGTATACATAGTGTAGGTATAATATGACATATATTAAAAGACAAGTTTATTAACCTCTAACTAGAGTGGGTGCTAGTTCACCTCTGGCTACCCCTTTGGGGATATAGGCGTGATTTATATATGTATGTATGTAACTAGGGTAGGTTCCTCTGTACCTACCCTTTCGGGGATAAATAAATTTTATTTATTGTATGCAATACTACTTTTTGATTAATTCAAATCAAGATAGAGGGTTGTAACTAAACTGTAAAATAAAAGGCATAACTTACTATAAAGAACTCTTTTTATGTACTCTTTTCGAATTCTCCAAACTGTCATCGTCAATACTAAAATTAGTACAGCAAAATTAATTATATCTGCACAATCAACGTCAGCCTTTCGTGAACGACCCGGAGGTCTAGTTCTGAGAAGTGCAAACAAAAAACCTAAGTAGAACTACTCAAGCTTTTATTGAGAGAGACAATAATGTAAGCAAATTTGATGTGACTAACAATAAACATACATTATTGAATCGTGCCTTTCTCCCTTAAGGGGAAGGTAGAAGTGTTTTTTTTTACACTTTATATTATAAAATACAAAAATAAAAATGTGTATTAGCTATTTTTTTAAAGTAAAGTACCACTACCTATTCGTTTTAATTTCAGTGTAATGTGTGTACATTTCTTTGTTATTTTTCGATGCATTTCCGTAGCTATTTCTGGTCCCATGTATTACGGGCGTGCATTCCTAAACACGAAGAATATTTAGATAATAATATTTCGGTCACCCATCCAATGACCGACCTTGAGGAAGATTAATTCGTTGACGTAATCACATGTAGAGCGCGCTCGGGCTGCTCATTTATTACGTGCATTATACTTGATTAACATTTAAGAAGGGGTAGCCTGAGGTAAATAGACACCCATGTTCCGCCAATTAGGATAGGTCCCATATAACAGGTGGTGAGCCTATTGCCTATCGGGCACAGAAATCGGAGTAAATTCCTAGGTGGCATAAGAGAAACGCTGCTGCCCATTCATTGCTGTCTTAACCCTTAGTCGCCTTGTATGACACCCGCGGGAAAGATGGCGGTGGGGAGGTGACTGTTGTATTCCGCTCTGCCGTCATGGCACTAACGACTGTCTGATCATCCCTCCCTGTTCCCAGTCTATCTGGGTCCGGCGCAATATTATGTTTCCTCTTCCATTCATATCAGTCAGACGTGATTAAGCCATCCCCTCCCTGTTGATTCATATCACCCATCACACCGGAAAGATGCTCGTGATGAATGAATATATTATTATAGAAACGAGACGGGAAGGACCATGTCGAGAGAACGATAAACGGAGAGAGTGATTGGAATGACATCATTCCAATCTATTTACTGCTCAAGATTTTGATTTAGGTTTTACAGCCGGCCGCCTGCCTGACACCAACTATCTTTGGGTATACTGTTGTTGGTTATTTGCGCTCTACCATTGGTCTACACCGGGGAATCTTCCTTTGTCGCCTTTTACGACACCCAAGGGATGAGTCGGGGCTTGCACATTCTAGGTTATTTTTTCGCTCCCATGCCAGCATGGAAGACAAATGAAGAGACACTTCGAGATTGAAATAATATAAGAAAATGATATATAGCATTCAAGAATTGCCTAACCAATTTGGCTTAGGTTGATTCATACACCAACCCTTTCTTTAAGTATGAGTTTGGGTATGAATTAATTAATTTCGAATTTGTAGCTCTTGTAAGAGAAACTTCCGTGTAAGGCGAATTGTTTACACGCCAATTGTCGCAACACGATAATCTCCGCGACCTATGTGACAACTGTATCACGCTATCTCGGAACGCATGTGAGAGGCCGCAACTCTGTATGATTAGGAATTGAAACTATTAATATCTATACGACATGTAACATAAATAACCACCACCCTGAGTACCTACCCAGGCTAACGTCATATAAATACTATGGTGTTATTAAAAAAAAATACGAAATAATTTTTTTTTCTGGCCTCCTCCATGCTCGGTCAGTAGGTAAAGCAAAATTGTAAGGCAAATTCGAAAGTTAATTCAACATCGAAGTATACTTATTGCTAGGTGATATCAGAGGAACGCTGCTGCCCATTACTCATCGCTGTCTTAATAACCCTTAGTCGCCTTGTACGACACCCGCGAGAGAGTTCGGGGGTGGTGGCAATTGTAATCTGCTCTGCCGTCACCACACGGTCATATTACATAACTAGTGGTCGCGCGCGGCTTGGCTCGCGTTAATGTCGGTTACTAATAGCCTTCCTCTATAAATGGACTATCCAACACAAAAATAAATTTTCAATTTGATTCAGTAGTTCCCGTGATTACAACAAATAAAATAAACAAACAAATAAACAAACTTGAATAGTTATAGTTATAAAATTAGTAAGGATATTACGTCAGAATAAGGATCTTGTAGTTGTTGTTATTGTTTTAAGAGACAATGAGATCATTTTTCTAATGCACAAAATGTGTTTATTCAAATCTCAAATAAGAAGTTTTTGTCGACTCTGAGTTTTTATATGTATGGGTTTTTAGCCATTGCCTTTATAAGTTATGGTACAGGAGGCGCGTCTTGAATACAGAAAAACATTAAAACATTAATCGCTGATCATTGATCGCTATGAACGCAGTAGGTTTATAATAATATAGTATAGGTGTCGTTTATGGCGACTGCTTATGGCAGCAGCCTTACTCTTATACCACCTAACAATACGTTCTACGATTTACGTGCCCGATAGATGTCAATAAGCTAGCCCCCTATTTCATTGGAAAACTTACACTTATACCTATCTCTACGATTCGACCAAACCGACCATCAAATAATATCAAAGCGTAAAATTTTACGTAAGTTGACATAAAATGGTTGTACAGTACAATACCGGTACAATACGGACGCCAATAATTGCTAGAAAATAATAAAAATTAATTTACATTTATTATCTTCTTGGCCGTGGCCTCTACTGGATTACTTTGAAAATGTAGGCATGTTTCCTTCTCAATTGATTACATTTCATAAATAAGTTTATATGATCCATAAATAAGACAAATTACGGCCGTCATTGCAACGGTGTTTACATTTACTCAATAGTTTTGAAACAAACGATAATTAAGACCCATATTTGGGTAACACTTTTTAGCTTTTTTGGGTCTTCTATGCTGGCCTGGCGAACAAATGACGTAGAATAGGCCCGCCACGACCTATCTCGAGGGTGTCGTAAAAGTCGACTAAGGGATATTGCCCGGTGTAGACCAATTACCACCCGAATGGTGCATGCCCAAAGAGTTGGTGTCAGGCAGGCCGCCGGCTGTAAAACCTAAGCCAAAATCGGGAGTAGTATGGATTGGAATGTTGTCATTCCAATTACTCTCCCCGTTCATCGATCTCTCGACATGGTCCGTTCCGTCTCTTTTCTATAAATTCATTCATCACTAACACTTTTACGGTGTGATGGATGATATGAATCAAAAGGGAGTGGATGGCTTGATGACGTCTGACTGATATGAATGGAAGAGGAAACATACTGCGCCGACCCAGATAGACAAGGAACATGGCAGGGAGGGTGAAGAAGAAGATTTGGGTAACGCTTCTATATATGTATGAAAAAAACCAATCTGCTTTTATTCAGCAATAAAAATTCGCTCTATTGTAAGGCAAGTTACGCCGTTAGCCCTGGCTGCAACTGCAGTCTTTACATCATCATCATCATCACCAAGCCCCAGTGCTGAATCACGGCCTCCCCTACATATCCCTATAGATGTAAGAATACTAGAGAATTTACCATTACCTCCCCGCTAAACTAGTGCGGACTAGTCAATATCTATTAACGTCTGCAGATACAGCTGATAACAACGTCTTAATGTGCCTTCTGAAGCACCGAGGAGCTCGAGAAAATATTATTTTGGCCACCCATCTAATGACTGACGTTAAAGAATATTGCTTAGTTTAAGCGATCGCAGACCGAGAGCGCTATAAGCTACACTACGCTATAAGGTTAGCTCCTCTAATTTATTCGAAGGCTAAAAAGCTAAGTATAAATCAGCGATGAGGAATGGGCAGCAGCGTTCCTCTTATATCACCTAGCAATAGTACTGCGACTTTTGTGCCCGATAAATGGCAATAGGCTCGCCACCATGGACCTAACATAATTGGCGATGCGTGGGTGCTAGTTCACCTCTGCCTACCCCTTCGGGGATATAGGCGTGATTTATGGATGGATGAATAAAAAGCTAAAAGCAGGCGAAAAGGCTAAAATTAAACGAATGAAAAGACTCTCACCGAAGGTAACGTTTAATCACATATTTGCATTTAACCCAAATATGTTATTTGACTACTCATTTCTTTCAATTGTCTTTTAATTACTGAAAAACCAACAACAATTTCAGAGTCGCATTATTAGTCACTATTGGGTAGAGTTGAGCGGAAATGAACCAAGCCAAACGAAATGTTTCTTTGCAATTTTTTCTTTTAATGAAATAACTATTCATTTGGATTTTATAACATTATACCAATGTACAATACAAAAAAATGAAGCCAGCTTTTTAAAATTTAGATTTAATTATCTTCTGCAACAGGATTTATTTTATCGATTTTTTTCTGTTTTTGTAATAAAATAACTTTAAGGGTAACCTTTGTTATTAGAAATTTCGTAAAATAAATAAAAAAGACTAGATGGCTATGAATATAACCTATACAAAATAGATAAGGGCTCTTACAAAGCAAAAAAAAACAGATTTTGAAAGCCAATTTGCAGAAAAGCTAGCAGTCTCTACCTCAGGTGATAGGGAAAAAAACTTTGGGCACCTCTGTTTAGTTTTACAAAAGGTTTGAGATCTTCTTGACTAGATTCCATTTTTAATATTCAAGAGTGATTTGGTATAAACAAATGATGCCTGCCTACTGGTTCCTTTTCGTTTAACTCCGTCCGATTGTTTATTCAATTGTCGCCAAAATCGAACTTACCGTGTGCAGCACCGAAAAATACACACAGCAATACCACAGCCAAAAAGATTCTCGCCATTTTGCACGCAAAAAATAATATAATAAATAGTTCACTAACAAAAATTAGCACGTGCACAGCCACTTAATAATAAAGGTAATTGTTCAATTTGATATCACTGTCTCTATCATTTTTTTTCCGTATAATTATTTTGGCGTAGAGCCGTCGGCGCGGCTGGTCTACGTAACGTCTTACGCGGTAATGTTCTAGGGTCATAATATCGCGCATGGATTGCAAATTAGTTCAATAGTTCATCAGAAGCATGTGCTTCCAGGAACTGGAAGGTACATATCGATACCTTAATTGGCAAATCAGCTAACTCTATAATAATACGGGCAATAATTTTTCAGGAGACATATTTTATTCTATTTTTTGTCAGTACACTAATACTCATTAAAAAGTCTATTCTATAATATCGTTGGTAGATGTTGTGGTAAAATATTTTGTATAATATATATCATATATGATAATCACGCCTAATGACTGTTGAATTCAATCTGAAACAAAAAAAAATTTGACGAAATACATACATACATACATACATAAATCACGCCTATATCCCCGAAGGAGTAGGCAGAGGTGAACTAGCACCCACGTTTCGCCAATTATGTTAGGTCCCATGTAATAGGTGGCGAGCCTATTGCCATTTATCGGGCACAAAAGTTGCAGTACTATTGCTAGGTGGTATAAGAGGAACGCTGCTGCCCATTCCTCATCGCTGATTTATCCTTAGTCGTCTTGTACGACACCCACGGGAGAGATTTGGGGTGGTGACAATTGTATTCTACTCTGCCGTCACCACACGGCATTGTAGAATTTTGACGAAACGTAGTCACTTAACTCTACATTTCGTCAAAAAAATGTTTATGTCATACCTGACCATTAAGCGGACTATTTCGCCCGCTACGTGTACGAGAAAAATTCTACTTCTTGGTTTGGCGGTGACATAAAACTATGATCTTACCTTGGGCGATAAAAAAGAAGCCTCAGATCGCATTTTATATAATCTACTATTTTCCAATTATGGTATCGACTAAAGAACTAATTACCTACATACAGCCGATTGTTTAATTGTCGAAATGCGCTGAGAACGATGCTAGCGTAATTGTTACTTAAAGTAAACAATATTTTCGCAACTTATCATTGAAATAAAGTTATCTAAAACAACTGACGGTAGGTATTTTTTGTGTATGAAGATTTTTATTTGTAGAATTTTATTTTTAAAATGAATGGGTACATACCTAAATTATCCTTAAAAATACACAGTTGACCAATTAAGTCGAGAAACTAAGAAAGAAAATCGAAGGTGACTCATCTACTAATGTTAAAGTGATTTGTAATACTACTTATTAAAAATAGCTAAAAAAGGAAATAAGCAGAGCTATATTTTTGCGTAACGATTAATTTTTATTTTATTTAAATATAGTGTTCATAATACGTACTTGTTGTTGCTTTACCGTTAATTACATACCCAAATCACGCCCGGTTATCCCCAAAAGGGGGATAGGCAGCAGGTATTCTTAGTAGTTTAAGCCACTCGTGTGTTCAGTAAGTGTTTTAAGGTCCCTCGTGGGGAACCTGTTGCATTATGTGCGTTAATCGTAGTATGTTGCATTATGTGCGTTAGTCATAGTAGTTGTCACTACACCGCATTATCATTAATTACATACTGGCCGTGTGGTAACGGCAGAGTAGAATACAATTGTCACCATCCCAAATATCTCCCTTGGGTGCCGTACAAGCCGACTAAGGATAAATGAATCATGAGGAATGGGCAGCAGCGTTCCTCTTATACCACCTAGCTATGTACTGCGACTTTTGTGCCCGATAAATGGCAATAAGCCCGCCACCTATTGCATGGGACCAAACATAATTGGCGAAACGTGGGTGCTAGTTCACCTCTGCCTACCCCTTCGGGGCAGGCAGAGGTGAACTAGCACCTAGTAGTAATAAAATAATCATAAAGGCGATAACTAATGCAACATCCAAGCTTAACGTACAGTCAGCACATGAGGTTACCGTCATGTTGGAGTATTTTTCCTTATTTGCGCGCTTTTGATGTTGATTATGACTGACAGAAATTATTTTGAGACTTTGAATCATCTAAATTACTACTCCACCGAAGAGCACTCAGCCGAAAAGGATAAATTAAATAAGCATCACAAAGAAAATAAATCAGAAAAAAAAAACAAAAAAAAAAATTGGTATGTAATGTTTTTTCTAACATTTATTATAATGTTCAAATAAAAACCAAATCACAGATAAATAAGTGCCATTATTTTCCTGCCCTGTTAACTGTTGTAGGCCTAGTACGGGACGTGGACAAAATCTCTCCCCACCACTTGGAAGTTTTTGTCTCAAGATTTAGTGGGACTGGAGCGAGAGGAAAACATTTTTCTTTTCCCCGAGGAGATTTTCTCCACATCCCGTGCTAAGGGGGCTGGGGTCGGTGAAGTATATTTCCTCTTCCATAGCCAGCCATCTCCCTAGTTGATGTTGTTATTAGTAGTTTGCCCTCCACCATTCAGGTGCTTCAAGGAGCTTTTTGACAAAGTTAGTAGACTTTTACGAAATTTGGGTGATCGGGGCAGGCGGATTCTACGTTATTTTTTTTACATCCAGGCCAGCAGGACTACCTACAGTATACTACGAATGTTAAAATTTGTAACAACTAAAATATGGTTGAAAGTGTGTATTGTTTGCGTATCGTAAATTGCTTCATAATTGTTACCTACCATGTACTTATGCTATTGAATTATAGAGAAATTTAAAGTAACTGTTAACTAACTAACTGCCAAAGCAGATAATAGAAGGTGTTTTAGTTAATTATTGTAGTTAGAACAGTTTTGAGGAAACATTGCTTTAGGAATACTTAACCGATTCGTGGTCTAGAGGTTTGCCCGCCGGAATTAGATGCCGAGGTCACGGGTTCGATCCCCAGCGGAGTACAACTTTGTACTCGGTTTGGTTGATAGTAGGACCTTTTTCAAGTCCACCTGGCTAGCTACCACCATCTTATCAAAATCTGTCGCCTTAATAATAATGTTGACATGAGAGCATATTATCGTGTTCCGACAATTTAAGATAAGATAACCGGCCCCTCTGTCTTACCATCAGGCACCAGGCAGGTGAGATGAAGGTTCCCTTTCTAGCATAAAAAGCTTTTACTACATAGCTACGTATAGTAACTCTTGCAATATACATACAGGGCGTCCCACGGCCATGCCACACGGAGGGAAAGTATATTAAATATTGAACGTAGGATATTTTACTAAAAGAAGACATCGTTTTATTTTTAATAATAAGTAGAACTTCATTCACAGATTTTTTTAAAATCGCCTACCTCAACCGGGAATCGAACCCGCCAAATGTCATAGAAAAATTACATGTATTTTATAATAGCGTTTGAAAGGGCTACTCATATGCATTATTTTTTCCTAAATAACCTAGCATATTAAATGAAACTAAGATCATAAAATTTTTCATTTTATTTAAAAAAAAAATAATTTATCAAATGCTCAAAATGTGATCCGTTCTGTTGTATACAAATTCTCACTCTTTTTTACGTACGTTACTTTACGTGTTCCATTTTCGAATTATTTATTTTTACTAATATCAGCCAATTGCATGGTAATTGTGAGCTCATGAAGAAATGCATACAAGTACCTACTACATGTATCGCTTTATTATTATCATGTACTTACACCACGGAAATCTCGTATCTCAAGTGGGTAGGTCTTTGAAATGATAATGTTAATTGTTGCAAGCATGGCCAAGTCAGAGGAAATTTCCCTGAACAAAATTTTAAATAAAATGAAAAATTTATGATCTTAGTTTCATTTAATATGCTAGGTTATTTAGGAAAAAATAATGCTTATGAGTAGCCCTTTCAAACGCTATTATAAAATACAAGTAATTTTTCTATCACATTTGGCGGGTTCGAGTGTGGCATGGCCGTGGGACGCCCTGTATATCTAAAAGGGAGCAAATTTGGGAGCAAAGCCAGGATCTGAGAATACCCACTCACTTAGGGCCACATGATAGGTCTGAGTGTAAGATATATTAAACCGTGGTCTAGTGGTTAGCCCACCAATGAAGAACCAGAGGTCCCGGGTTCAATCCCCAGGGGGGGTACACCTTTGTGCTCGGTTTGGTTGGTAGTAGGACTTCTTTCAAGTCCGCCTGGCTAGCTATCACCATCTTATCAAAATCTATCGCCATAATAATAATGTTACGCACGAGTAGCGAGCTTGAATTGAGAGCACAGGCTGGATACTCACTTAGGGCTAGATAGGTCTGAGTGTGAGCAATATATTTATTATTTTAAACTCATACATAACACATTAATTTTTTGCTGTTGAAAGTACCGGTACAACTTTTTTTCTCTAATCGGGTTTGCTAGTATTCTCAAAGATTTTCCTCGACATACGATAGCAGTCTTAAGTAGGTATTAACTGCTTGAGTTAATTGAGCCGAAGCAAGCCGTAGTCCGTAGTCGGTGGACACAGGGGGTTATTGGGTCAAGTTCGCACGATAAAACGTTTACAAATTCTAGTTTGTGATAAAAATGTTGTTACAAAAACACGCCGAGTTCGTGAAATCAGTAAGTACTTCATACTATCACGGAATGCGCGTAATTTATTAATGAATGAAAGGAGACAACTGAATTAGGATCAAAATTGTCTAAAAAGGTAACATCAGCGATTTCTTTTGCGACCTAACTGTGGCAAACCGAACTCTTTTCATACTGATTTACTTTAGTACTTGTTTTATTCGATTTTAATTTTAACATTATATAAATGTTAGAAAAATTAGTACAAAGATTTTGGTGGTTAGAAAAAGAATTTCGAAAAATTATGATCTTGAGGCGGGAATCGAACCCGCGTCCGCTGCTATCCGGGCAGGTGCCTGACCGCTCGGCCACCCAAGATACTAATTAACTTGCCGAAATTCTTCTAACCTTTACACTTTACGTTGTAAGCCAACGGGTACCCTCGCAATGTAGAAATAAATTTCAAACATTCCAAAGCAGATATTTTTACAAATACCGTGTGTTCGGTTAAGCTTGGGTTTGCTTTATAAACTATTCGATTTTAATTTTAACATTATATAAATGTTAGAAAAATTAGTACAAAGATTTTGGTGGTTAGAAAAAGAATTTCGAAAAATTATGATCTTGAGGCGGGAATCGAACCCGCGTCCGCTGCTATCCGGGCAGGTGCCTGACCGCTCGGCCACCCAAGATATTTCTTTTTCTAACCACCAAAATCTTTGTACTAATTTTTCTAACATTTATATAATGTTAAAATTAAAATCGAATAGTTTATAAAGCAAACCCAAGCTTAACCGAACACACGGTATTTGTAAAAATATCTGCTTTGGAATGTTTGAAATTTATTTCTACATTGCGAGGGTACCCGTTGGCTTACAACGTGAAGTGTAAAGGTTAGAAGAATTTCGCAAGTTAATTAGTATCTTGGGTGGCCGAGCGGTCAGGCACCTGCCCGGATAGCAGCGGACGCGGGTTCGATTCCCGCCTCAAGATCATAATTTTTCGAAATTCTTTTTCTAACCACCAAAATCTTTGTACTTGTTTTATGTCTATTTTTTATATACGTCATTGTGTCACTTGATTTTATACATTTTGGAAAACATTTCTTTGCTTATTAAATTCGCTCTCTAATTACTCTTACTGCCGCACTCAGAGACGTCAATTAACTTTGATGAGTATTTAATGTCAAAATTTTTCATTCAAATCTAGACATAGACCCGGCAAGAATAGCGACTAGTTTTGAATTGTCATTTTTTGACGTTAAGTACTCACTAACGTTATTTGACGTCTCTGAGTGCGGCAGTTAGATACCGCCTCTAATTTCCCTGATCTCTCACATCGCGTACAGTCGTACACTAACAATTACATACAATGCCGAAATTTCTCTAACGTTTACACTTTACGTTGTAAGTCAACGGTGATTTTTCGAAGATTTTCTAACCACAATATTATTTGTAATAATTTTTCTAACATTTATACAATGTTCCAATTAAGTCAAAAATAAAAAATATTGCTTAGTTTGTGCAATGGCTAATTACGCCCTTATTTCTAACATTTTCCTCAATTATAGGTACTCGGTACTCGAGCCAAGAAATGCCGTGGGACAATAACGTTTTTATCGCTCTAGTATTTAGAAATGTTGAGGACCACTGAAAATGTCGTCTCGACAATAAAGTTGGTACCAAAGTACTCTGTGGTTGAAGGAAACAAAAGAATTTTAATTTACATACATACATACATACATAAATCACGCCTATATCCCGAAGGGGCAGGCAGAGCGTTTCGCCAATTATATTAAGTCCCATGTAATAGGTGGCGAGCCTATTGCCATTTATCGGGCACAAAAGTCGCAGTAGGTACATTGCTAGGTGGTATAAGAGGAACGCTGCTGCCCATTCCTCATCACTGACTTATCCTTAGTCGCCTTGTACGACACCCACGGGAGAGATTTGGGGTGGTGACAATTGTATTCTACTCTGCCGTCACCACACGCCACAGTAGAATACAATTTTAATTTACCTACATTTAATTCCTTCTAGCCGAGTGGTAGAGCACAACACCACCCCCAATGTCTCCCGCGGGTATAAGTGTCAAACAGTAATGAGGAAAGGTTATCTTTGTGAACGATTGCCCCTATATTACATGGGATGCTGGTGAATCGTGAGCGTCAGTACATTTGGGGTAAAACTAGCGTGATTACATACATACATACATAAATCACGCCTATATCCCCAAAGAGGTAGGCAGAGGTGAACTAGCACCCAAGTTTCATCAACTATGTCAGGTCCCATGTAATAGGTGGCGAGCCTATTGCCATTTATTACAAAAGTCGTAGTACATAGCTAGGTGGTATAAGAGGAACGCTGCTCCCCATTCCTCATCACTGACGGGAGAGATTTGGGGTGGTGACAATTGTATTATTATAGCGGGGGACATTATCCCTGATAAACAAACTGTTAGTAATGTTATATTAGAAGATAAAAAATGTCGTTACGACACAAAATTATTTGTTTTTTTTTTTAAATCACCCAATAAATGAGCATTGGCTACATTTAATGATATGGCCAAACGTGGATCGACATAATTCATCAAACATTGACGTTTAAACGATATGGTCAGTTTTAGCTGGCCATTTCATGAAATGGTCGGCCACATTATGAAGTGATCAATTGTATCATCGGGCCACCACATTATGTATTATATTAATTTTAATTGTATTTTTATTGTTTTGAGATGTAGAGTTGATTTCGAATGCCTATTTCGATTTCTATCTCCCTCGTAGCACGGGACGTGGAGAAAATGTCCTCGGGGAGAAGAGTGTTTTTCTTTCACTCTAACTCTCACTAAATTCCGAAACAAAACACTGTCAAGTGTTGGAGCCAGATTTTGTCCACATTCCGTGGTAAGTCTACTGGATCTTCATCTAAAATCCAATTCGTTCCGAATTCAAAATTCATCAAGCGATGAGCTAGCTGGCTGTCCTTCGAGAAACCTCGACATGCCTGGAATGTCACGATTTAATAATAATAGTCTTTTAGAGTAGATTTAGGTACCCCAAAGGGGTAAGCTGAAGAGTACTACTCTACATTTAGCTATTTTTTTCATTACGGTCACTAATATAATGACCACGCTGTGCAGAATGCAGCCGCAATGCAGGTCAACCGATCATCAAACAAAAAAATATATTATTTTTGTTCGGTATTAGTTATATTTTGTGCCGACATGTATTATTTTCCATATGGTTGACTTGGAGAGAATGCTTTCAGCATTAAGTCCGCCATTTGTATAAAATTTTTACGGTGCGATAAAGATTAAATAAATAAATAAAACTTCATTCCGTTTAATCAATAATCAGACTTTATTATAATAAAAATAAAATATTAAACGCTTAAGTTTTGTCGTAAAAGAAAATTAAGTAAGTAGAGTAATTTATTTTCTAACTGTCCTATTCACCTTGCCATAAATCTCTGGGAAGGCGTCCTTGCAATACTTTAAGCGCTCCCTAACTTTGTCATACAAAGTGTGATCGAACATCGTCCGGAATTCCTCCTCCGTCGTGTAAGTGTCGGCGTACAGCATTTGGAAGCCGCTGTGGCCAGTCACGAATTTCTCAATCCTCCGAGTTGATTTTATCTGTAACATTAAAAGAACCACTATAAGCATTGAGTTATATACGCTAGTAATAGTAGTTCAATGACTATAAGAGTCACGTAGCGACGGCTTCGATGTTGGTCTAGGGGAGAAAATATATTCTGGGGAGAGACTGGTGGATTGCCGCGAGGCAGATCCCATCAGACTTGTGATTAAGTGGGCATAACATTTCAATCAACACTGCTCAAAGTTCTGGCCTAGGTTTTAAAGCTTCTTTGGGTATGCTGTTGTTGGTGGTTCGTTCAGCTAACGACACTCTTGGAATAGATCTGGGGCCCTACCGCCTAACTCGATTGCTGATGATAGCTATATTGCAATGCACTGCTTACGGCTATAGCAGCCATTCTAAATTTTTAGGCGGCACGGATTTTGTGCCAAATTCATACAAAATCATTCGGTGATCATTCGTTCAAAGCTATCGCTAATAGTTTAGGTACATTTGGTGCGAAATGACAGCATGACGTCATAAACTATAGCATTTGCTTTAGCAATCGAGTTAGGCGGTAGGCCCCCAGGGTTGCCACAATTTAAGTAACTTACGTAACTTAGACACAGGGCGTATAGTTATCTTAAGCATGGTAGTTCCTATGTAATAATGGCCTATGGGTATTTTATTCTCCTATTAGTCTTTTTTTTAATTTAGGCTTTTTTTAATAATTTTCATGTTCTCTTGAAAAAATAAAGTCAGAAAAATCTCGAAAAAATATTTGTCCATGTAGCATGAGATATAAAAAAAATATTTAAAAAAAAGGAAGTCAATTTCGTTTTTATAATTTTTTTACTAACATTTATGCCGTACATTTTTCTGTTTACATTTACGTTTACAGATGAAGAATGGAAAAAGAGGACATACTGCGCCGACCCCAAATAGGATGGGATAAGGGAAGGGCGATGATGATTCACGTTTACAGATGAACTACTAATTTTTGCCAGACGCTTCTTCCGGAAGAATAGTGGTAGTGATGAGGTTGAAGTTACTTACAGTCTCAAAGCCTTGAGCCTTGGGAACACCATAAACGCCAATGTCGACGTACAACTGCCAGTCCCCTGACCAGACCTTCAGCAGACCTGGGTCGTTGAAGACTTTGAACGGGCACAGCCAGATGGGGTACACCTGCATGAGAAAATCACCTTTAAATAACCTTCATCATCATCATCAAAAGCCTTTTAATATCCTCACTGCTGGGGCACGGGTTTTCCCTATGGATGGAAGAATATAGGGAGATTGAGCCATCATATATCATAGCTAGTGCCGTGTGGTGACGGCAGAGTAGAATACAATTGTCACCACCCCAAATCTCTCCCGTGGGTGTCGTACAAGGCGACTAAGAATAAGTCAGTGATGAGGAATGGGCAGCAGCGTTCCTCTTATACCACCTAGCAATGTACCTACTGCGACTTTTGTGCCCGATAAATGGCAATAGGCTCGCCACCTATTACATGAGACTTAATATAATTGGCGAAACGCGGGTGCTAGTTCACCTCTGCCTGCCCCTTCGGGATATAGGCGTGATTTATGTATGTATGTATGAGCCATCATAACCCACCACGCTGGCCCAGTGCGGGTTGGTGGGTGTGAGCGACTACAGATGCAGCCGGGACCAACGGTTTAGCGTGCCTTACGAAGCACGGAGCAACTCGAGATATTACATTTTTGGTCACCCATCCAATGACCGGCCTTAGCGAACACTGCTTAGAACGAATAGAATACAAATGTCTATTTTTGACAGCTTCTCTTACATTTGACACAACGGTCGCCATGTTGTTTTTTTCTGAAATACGTCAGTTACATACATTTGTATTGCATTCGTTCGAACAGATTGACCACTTGTGTAGAGGGACTTCTCGTAAACTGATCCTCATCATCATTTTAAGTAAGAGACGAGTGGTGATTTTTGTGATTTTAGGACATTGGTGAATTTTGATGGAAAAATTTACAAGGTTAGATTCAGAATTAGGTTTTAGATAGGGATTAACTGAATGATCTTTGTAAGTTCAAAGCCATAAATGGCTAAATCATTGTCGTGTTTCGGTGGTCATGCTAGCCGGGCATAACTAAATGCAATACCAACCTCGAACTCCTCATGGAACTTCGCTACCGCCTTCTCCATGTGCTGCACGGGGACGAGCATGTCCTGTATGACGTGCGCGCGGTCGTACAGCCTGGCCACCGCCTCGGGCTGCGTGAGCTTCAGCAGCGACACCTCCGGCGGCATCAGCCAGCCGAACAGCCAGCGGAACACGGCCCAGTTGCCGAAAGGCACTATGTCCTGCGAGAAGCGAAATTGTAATAGCAATTACGCTTAAAGTGTAACCAGAATAATAGAGGGCCCCGTCCCTGGCGGGACGGGTTTATTTTCCCGTTACGTATGCTCAGGGCCTAAAAAACGAAGATAGAAGGCCTGGGAGCGAAAAAAATAACGTAGAAACGGTATCATAAAAGTCGATTAAGATAGATTGCCCGGTGTAGACCAATAAGCACCTCAGATCACTCGAATGGTGGATTGCAAGGCAAACCACCAACAACAGCATACCCAAAGAGGGTTGGTGTCAGGCAGGCGGCCGGATGTATAACCTAAGCCAAAACCTTGAGCAATGAGCAGTATGGATTGGAATGTTGTCATTCCAATCACTCTCTCCGTTCATCGGTCTCTCGACATGGTCCGTCCCGTATCTCTTCTTATCTTTATGGATGTATAGCATTCATTCATGACTAGCACCTTTACGGTGTGTTGGATGATATGAATCAAAAGGGACTGGATGGCTTGATGACGTCTGAACGATATGAATGGAAGAGGAAACATACTAGACCAGATACCCCAGATAGACTGGGAACAGGGCAAGGAAAAGAAGAAGAAGATTCGATGTGACCTTATGATTTGACGAAATGTAGGCACCTCATTCGAGGAGCAAGAGACTTGATTGGTGTGTGTATTTTCTTGCGATTTCGGTGAAACTAACCTGCAGTTCCCAGAACAGGCTCCGGGTATGCCTATGGTAGTAGTCTCTCAACGGGATATACTCTACGGCGGGCTTGGTATCCCCGCGCTTGTAACGGTCCAGATGCCTCGCCACTTGGGTGAAGAACCACTCCGAGTGCCACTTGCCTATCTCGTTGAGCTGTGAAATTAGATCGACAATGAGTCAAGTACAAGAGATACAACTCAAAACTCGTTAAGCTGTTGAATTAGATTGATAATCCCCCGAATACAGAAACGCTGCTCATGTTTTGAGCACTGTTTAAGTAGTTAAGTGGACAATACCTGTCAGGATTTGTATGGAAAACCGTCAATTTTGACAATACTTAAATATTAAGCAGGACTCAACTTTGAATGGCGTTTCTGTATTCGGAGGAATGGGTCATACGTTAGATACATCTCAAAATTGCATTATTGCTTGACTAGAATGTGATTTGACGGTACTTTGAGATTAAGTTTTTTGGTAATTTTCACCGCCTCGCTTTCTTTGTAGGTGGCCCTTGGTTAGATGTAAACCACTTTATACATGGTCCATCGTGCTGTAAGTATCGCCAAATTAAGCCAT
The DNA here is from genome assembly GCA_963931975.1 of Cataclysta lemnata. NCBI lineage: Eukaryota > Metazoa > Arthropoda > Insecta > Lepidoptera > Crambidae > Cataclysta > Cataclysta lemnata. The sequence goes on from OZ008363.1 coordinate 5,035,394, forward strand.
GTATTGGAACATGAAAAATAGCTGTAAATAGGCTTGACGTTACCTATTTATTATTCATTGCTCAAGTCCAGTAACTTGAAGGACCATATTTTTCATGCAGCGAGCGCACCCATGGAGGGTAGTTTAACGCGAACGTACGTCAGCAGCGATAGTGCGTCGTGCGTGTTTCATTTTTTGTATACAAAATGTGCCCTATGTTTATCGTGTTACTTGTCCGTATGTTAGATACTGTTAGATTAGGCATTTAAATCTTCTATCGCAAGGTGACTGCACGATAATCATTAAAATCTAACACATTCCAATCACTTACGATTTGTTCATAATTAATTATTCATAAAATTAATGAAGAATTATTTGCCGTGTTGTGACAGGAGAACAGACTACAATGGAGAATCGTTCGAGTATCGAAAATCGTTTGTTACAGTAAAGTTTGTATGTATACAAATGCACTAGTTTTTGTTGTAGTCAAAAATACCTATTATTTTTTATTTTACCGGGATTTAAACTTACGATTAATATCGAGTCCCGTTAACAGTCACGTAACCGCATGTGATGTCATTTTACAATGCTCAGCAAGTTTAATATAAATAATAAGCTTTCTATAAATCGGAAACTAATTGACGTATGGAAGTAATTTTTTCACTTGTATTTTTTATTTTAATAATCATAAATAAAAAATAACATTGTCCACTGTCGCTGCCGTGTAGTTTACAATTAACTCTTTATAACTAATAAGAGCCCGTAAGATAAATAATAGTACGTACTTTCCCGTCATCCCCAACCCTGTCAACCATATCGCCAGTCATAAGGACACCACTGTCTCGGGAGTAGAGAAGGGCTTCTATGAATTGATGAGGCTGTTCCTTGAGAGATTCCTTCCTAAACCGCGTCGAAAGGTCAGACAGGTTTGTGCTGGCCTGGTACTCTATTCGGATGTATCTGCAAGAGGAAAGAACACTAAGCGATCGTCTTATTAATTACAATTATTTATTAAAAATTAAATATTAACGTTTTATAAAAAAAATATTCATTCAATACGTTGCTTAGAACAACTGTTTCATACATTTGGGTCAAGTAGGTATTATCATTTTGTATGAAACAGCTGATATTTTTTTCGTGAATTTGGAGTTGCTTCCATAGTGAAATTTGTTCAGTTTGAAAGTCTGAACGAATCCAAAAACTTTTGCAGTGACTAAAAAGTCTCCTGGTATACATAATACATAGATTGATGAAACTATTAGGTAGATATAACATACATGCCAGTCGGTTTCGGGTAGGTACTCTTGACTTAACCCTTTTCATAATAATCTTTCAATTTGAGTATGATAGATCTTCCAATTCCTTTCTTTCGGCTAATATAAAAGACTTTCATATCTTTGTAGTTGTGCAACCTCTCACTAGATGGTGCTGTGTACACTGTACCTTGCATCGTATATTACATAAAATATTTTTGTTTTTGCCTGCCTGCCCCTTCGGGGATATAGGCGTGAATTATGCATGTATGTATGTATTTTTGTTTTTTTTACAATAGCTAACTTCTATTATCTGCAATTAATACATCCACTTACTTCTTGGCTGGAACCACTTTAATTACGACTGAGGTCAGGAAACCGAGGGTACCGTAGGACCAGGGTACAGCGTAGAACAGATCTGGGTTTTCATCCTGAAATGAAAACATTGTCACTGGTTGTTTATTGTTTCAATCAGTATCATCAGCAGCCCATTAATGTCCATGCCTATGGATGGAAGAATGGGCCATAAACCCACACTGGGCGTCGTAAGTCGCTATGTCTTAATGGTGAATTTACAGCCTTTCGCCAATAAGGTTATGTCCCATAATGTAATAGGTGGCGAGCCTATTGCCATTCATCGGGCACGGAAATCACAGTATATTTCTAGGTGGTATAACAGGAACGCTGCTGCCCATTCCTTATCACTGTTTTAACCCTTAGTCGCCTTGTGCGACACCTGCGGGAGAGATTGGGGGTGGTGACAATTGAATTCTGCTCTGCCGTCACGTCATTTTATACACGTTTTGGCCTGTATCTCTTGCTTGTACCTTCCCCTGTGTACGCCTGGCACGGGAAGAGGACAAAATCTCCCTCCACCACTTGACAGTATTTTGTCTCCGGATTTAGTAAGTAAATTAAACTACACTAAATCCCGAAACGATCAGTTGGTGCGAGAGGAAAATATTTTCTTTAGCCCGAGGAGATTTTGTCCACGTCTTATGCGTACGAGGCTGCTGTTGTAGAACAGTGCCCGTACCATGAAGTATTAGTGCGATCCAAACGCGGGTGACAAAACGGGACGACGCTCTACTCGGCTTACAGCGTTTTCTCAGTTTAACAAAAGGAATTGAGTCGCGTTTAGTAAGTAGTAGGTGGTAATAGGGGGCCCCTTAAAAAATCTTTATTGCAGTAAAATCAGGTTTTAACAATACATTGTTATGGAGGTCTTCTTTTTGGTATGGATATACCGTGACAAAAGAAATTACTCTTCCATAGCTATTTGTATACTAATTACTAATTACTAACAAGAGATTCTATAAACCTATTTGTTGTTAACCCCTAAACCCCTTAGAGTTGGTAGTAAGCTGGGGAGCTTACCTTACTGCAAGTGACCACCGACCCATCAGCCAACACCAGCTCGTACTGCAGGCAGATGTGTTGGAACAGGCCGTGGACGTGGGAGGAGGACTCCACCCCTGTTCCCATGACGAGCCCCCCCACAGTCAGCTGGTCTAGCTCCGGCACCACCGCCAGCGCTAGCCCCAACGGCTCCAAAGTGCTTGACAGCTGGCCCATTGTGACCAAGGGTTCGCAGCGGACTGTCTGAAAGGACGTTGAGAAGAAGTGTCAGTTAAGTTAAGTAAATAATAATAATAGTAAATATATTTTTCATCCCCCCCATCTCGGAAAAAGCGTTTTTGCTCTTCGATATCTGAGTGCAAAAGCCGTTTTAATCCTCTAGAAGATAAAGTAAATTTGAATTTGGAATATTTTTAATTTGTTAAAAACTCAGACTCGGAAACTTCTTGGTGTACTTCATTTTGTTTTCACGTCATTTTGTTAAAACCTTGAAGTTTCGAGGCGGTCAATCAGTTTGGCGTCAATCTTGCTATAAACATTTTGATCGTCTACAACGCTTGCTTGATGCATGAGTCAAGCATTTAAAAGCTTTTTAGATCTGTTTGATGTGTTTGACCTAGCAACGGAACAAAAACACACAGAAAATCAACGTGTTTGACTCAAGCTGATTGACAGTCTCGGAATCTCAATTTTGACTAGGTAGGTTTTAGGTAAGTAGAAAATAATATTGTGGTGAGTGGGTCTAAATGAATGCTGCGGGTGTGTCTGGGTGGATGTTGTGAGTATGTCTGGGTGAATTGGTGTTTTGTGGGTGTGTCTGAGTGCATGTGTTTGTTGGTGTCTGTGTATGAGTGAATGGGTGTTTTGTGGGTGTGTCTGGGTGAATGGGTGTTTTATGGTGTGTTTGAGTGGATGGGTGTGTGTTGTGAGTGTGTATGGTGAATGGGGGTTTTGTGGGTGTGTCTGAATGTATGGTGGGTGTTGTGGGTGTTTCTGTGTGGATTTTGTGGGTGTTTCTGGGTGGATATTGTGGGTGTGTCTAGGTGGGTGGGTGTTGTAGTTCTGTCTGGGTGTATGCTGTGGGTGTGTTTGGGTGGATGGGCGTGTGTTGTGGGTGTGTTTGGGTGGATGGGCGTGTGTTGTGGGTGTGTCTGGGTAGATGGGTGGGTGTTGTGGGTGTGTCTGGGTGGATGTTCTGGTTGTGTCTGGGTGGGTGTTGAGGATGTGTTTGGGTTGATGGGTGGGTGTTGTGAAAGTTTCTGGGTGAAAACAGAAACTGTTCTGGTTGTTATTTTTTTTTGTTGGTATTTTACCATTTCCTCGCTGAGGGGGGACGAAAAGTTACGTGTTGCACTCGAGTGCAAAGATTTTTCCTCTTGTGCTCTTTTGATTCTAAGGATTCTTATTTATGAATCACTCGCTACGCTCGTGATTCAATTTTAGAGTCCTTCGCTAGCTAGATCATCAAAATTTAACACGCGCTTAAAAAGCAACTTTGTACTCACGTATAACAAATAACTATTACACCCACACCTTTCATCTCCTAGACCAAAGCACTTGTGTTAATTCTACCTTTCATCTACTATTAACTTATAAACAACCATGACTATTGTGACTAAATTTGTGTTCATCAAAAACTTTACCCTTAACCGGATTCGAACATGGGACCAACCACCAAATTGTTCAAAGACACGCGCAAGACATTTTTGATTTTGCTTTAAAACTACTTTGGTCTGAAAAGTACTAGTGATGAATAAATGTATAGAACAGAGATGGAAATAAGGACCATGTCGAGAGACTGATGAACGGAGATAGTGATTGGAATGACAAGATTCCAATCTATACCGCTCAAGGTTTTGGCTTAGGTTTTACAGCCGGCCGCCTGCCTGACACCAACCCTATTTGGTACAGTCCAGGCTTATCACCACTATAACATCAAAACCAAAATTACCATGCTCCTTGTGTCAACTTCCAGAACATCAACTAGGTTGATTTCGATGTTGGTGAAGCTTTTCTTGTAGATGCCCTGGCGGAACGACATGGTCTGCCAGGTGGGCCGCGCGGTGCACAGCTTCGTCCTGCGACCTCCCGACAGCCAGGCCTTCACCTGGAATCGAAGAGACAAACCTCTTATTTTATGTTAGACAAGGAAGCTCTTGCCGTTCATCTCACCTAAGTGGTAAGTGATGATAAGTGCCGAAGATGGAATCGGGCTTCACATGGAACCCTCAACCACAGAGGGGCTGGCTATCATGTATCACAATTGTCGGATCACAATAATGCTGTTAACATTGTTACTTTGATAGGATGGTGGTAGCTACCCAGGCGGACTTGAAAGAAGTCCTGTCACCAACCAAACCGAGTGTAAATTTGTAGCCCCCTGGGGATCGAACCCGAGACCTCTGGATCTTAATTCCGGTAGGCGAGCCACTAAACCAAAAAGGCGGTAATGACCTTTAACATACGAGGTGTGAATTAACATGGAAATTAAACTAAAACAAATACGTACGAAGTATGAAATTGACATTGGAGGTGGCAGGTGCAAGGGTATATATGTGTATTTAGAATCCATAATTCCGTATTAACGAGCTAAGGAAGTGATAAAATAGAGATTTATCCCATAGTTCCCATCACAACGTTTCCAGTGTTTAACGTTATTTCTTTGACGATTCATGAGTGTATGTAATCATACCTTATATGAATAAACCATATTTTCATTTTCATTTTCAACGCTCTCCCGACAAACTTGCTACCAATGGTCAGAAAGAAAACTCTCTAGAGTACCGGATTTGAGAGGCTGTTCATCTTGAAGACCACGAGGTTCCTGAAGGCGGACCAGACCTTCCAGAGCATGAATTTTGTGTAATAAAGTCCTTACTCACTAATAAAAATGTGATGACGAGTGTTTGTTTGCACTGACCTGCTTTTGGACACTCCTGACTTTCCTATCGTGCAGCTTGGGCGCGCTGTTCATCTTGAAGACCACGTGGTTCCTGAAGGCGGACCACACCTTCCAGAGCATGGAGAGCGGCAGCAGAACCGTCACCACCACCACCCACCGGTACTCCACCAGGATGTACTCGGTGAGGGACTCCGTTTGGAGAGTCATTATGTGGCTGCAATTTTGGAATTTATTTATTTGAGGTATCTACTGCAACATAATTCCATTCCAATCATAGTTTACGAATAATACGGATATAAAATAAAATTAAAATCTAAATTATTTTCATTGTATTAAATATTAGAAATAACATTACCTACAAAGCAAATAAAGTCAGAAATATTTTTTTGTTCTAGACAGGAAAGCTCTTGCCCTTCATCTCGAGCTTCACCTGAAACCCTAACCACATAAGGGCTGGGCTATCTTATCACAATTGTCGGAACACAACAATGCTGTCAACATTAATATGGCGACAGTTTTTGATAAGATGGTGGTAGCTAGCCAGGCGGACTTGAACGAAGTCCTACCACCAACCAAACCAAATTTGTGACCCCCTGGGTATTGAATCGAACCCGGGACCTCTGGATCTTAATTCCGGTAGGCGAACCACCACGGAGGCGGATAAACCTACCTACAGAAATTTTCGAAAAATTTTTGTCCTTGTGCGTCCTGGTGGCTGCCTATTACCTCTATAATTTATTGCGGAGCGCGGGTTCAATTCTCGCAACAGGACAATAAATTTACCAAATTAAAAAATATTTTACTTAATTTTCTTTGTAATATTTTTCTATCATTTAATTGTTTGTATACCCCTATAATTTCGATTAGAAATCATAACAGAAAATATATTTTTTTGAGATATTGCTTTTGGGTTTATAGGGTAGTATAGGTACTGCCAACAACTTATCGTTGGTGGTGTCCCCAGCATGTCATAGAAATATCATAATCTATGGGTAAATTACAATAAAATTGGCAACTTTCACTGCATATCCAGATTAGATATTGGCACTGCAGGTAGAGACGTACATCGCCTCTTTGATAGAACAGAGATAACTTAAAATTGCATTCATGCAACAGGAAATCTTAATATCCTAAATTTAGAACACACTGTGTCGTCATCATCACCAGCACTTTAATGTCCCCACGGCTGGGCTGGGGCACAGGCATTTCTTATGGATGTAAGAATATAGGGAGAGTGGTCATAACCCGGGCCAGCACGTGCGGATTGATCGGTAACAACTCCAGATGTAGCCAGGGCCGTGCCCGAAACACTGAGGAACTCGAGATAATATATGTTCGGTCACCCATTCCAATGACCGGCCCTAGCGAACGTTGCTTAGTTTAAGCTATTACATGCCGAGCGCGCAAAGCCACTGCGCTATCGAGCTCCTCGATGAACACACACTAATGTCTGTAATTATATTTAGAGAGGCGTCTTAATGGCATCAAAATTGAGGAAAATACGCTGCTAATTATACGAACAAATAAAATAAAAACTTTTCACCAACTCACCTTTTTTAAATATCACAGAAACACCCACCAACGCGTGATCACTAAGCCATGTCCAGCAAGGTACTGGTGAATGATAAAATGTTAATAAGCACATATATCTTCGAGAATGACGTACCACGGAGACAATTGGACAATCGACTTACGCCCTTCGCAATAAGGTTTGGTCCGACTCGTTCAATATCGGACCAATTATCATCCGCTGCTGTTTTATTTATACGGAACGGAACTGGGTAGTCTACTGTCTGTCTCTTTATTCGTATGATATATACATAGATATGTACATAAATCACGTCGATTTATCCCCGAAGTGGTAGGCAGAGGAGAATTAACACCTACGTTTCGCCAATGGTCACATAAATCGCTGCATGTTGCTAGGTGGTATATATGAGGAATGCTGCTGCCCATTACTCATCGCTGTTTATCCCTTAGTCGCCTTGTACAACACCCACGGGAGAAATCGAGAGTGGTGACAGTTGTATTATGTTAAACAATTTGTTGTAATAACACGAAAAGTATCTATGTATACAACCGCCTCTGTGCTCTAGTGGTTCGCCCACCGGAATTAAGATCCAGAGGTCCCGGGTTCCATCCCCAGGGGGGTTCAAATTGGTACTCGGTTTTGTTGGTGGTAGAACTTCTTTCAAGTCCGCCTGGCTGCTACCATCATCTTATCAAAAATTTTTAACAGCATTGTGTTCCGTCAATTGTGATAAGATAGCCAGCCCCTCTGTGGTTGAGGATCAGGTGAGATGAAGTGCAAGAGCTTGTTTGCCGTTCATCTCACCTGATAAAAAAATATACGTGTATATCTTTATCTTTATATATCTTTACTGGCATATACCTACAATATAAAATTATGTTAACAACACAAAATTCAAGCAAATTTCTTGGAAAACGTGCAACAAAGATGTGTCACGCCAATTTCATCACACGAGTGTTTGGGGTTAATTTTATTTATACCCATCACGTCACAGGTTTATCAGTATATCTTTCCAGCCTCCCTAGCCAAGTGGCCATTGGCCAATCTATTCGAACGCATAGGCAAGGATTAGACAGTCAATAAATATCGCCATTCAATATCGTGATACCGGTCTCAATAAATTTTGAAACTTAAAGACAAAAATCCAGATTTTTTTCAATATGGTCAATAAAGTTGCAAATTCCGTTGACACATCAATAAATATCGATTTATAAATCGCTAATAGATATTTATTGACTGTCATAACCTTGCCATAAAATGCAAGTGTCAATTTTTCTCTTTCATTTGTTACCTCTTTTTATGAAGAGTATATAAAGCCCACTAAAATATTGCGTAAATATCTCAAATATTATCTAAAATTACTGGTGCTGGTGCAGAGGTGAATTAACACCCACGTTTCGCCAATTGTGTTGGGTCTCACTAAATAGGGGACCAGACTATTGCCATTTAACAGGCACGTAAATCACAGCAATTGGGAGATGATTTAAAACAATGCAGCCGAATTGTCGCCGTCTACTCTTTGTCGCTCTTCTGATCTGCCGTCACCACACAGGATTTATATTTCGATAATGATTCCATGGTAGAATTAGGAACTTGCATTATCGTTATCGTTATCGTAGACGTCAAATAACGTTAATGAGTACTGAATGTCAAAAAATGACAATTCAAATATAGTCTCTATTCTTGTCAGGTCTTTGGTCTAAATTTAAAAGAAAAATTTTGACATTAAATACTCATTAAAGTTAATTGATGTCTCTGAGTGTGGCAGTTAGAGCCGCACTCCAGAGACGTCAATTAACTTTAATGAGTACCTTATGCCAAAAATGTCATTTAAATCTAGACCATATCCAGCAAGTATAGCGACTAGTTTTTAATTGTTATTTTTTTACTAAGTGTTTATTAACGTTAATTGACTCTCTGAGTGCGTCACTTAGGTACTCTTTATTATACTTTGGCCTAGTGGCGGGCATTTATCTAGAAATCTGTCATATTTCCTTAACGACATCATAATCCTGTATCCAAGTGCTGTAAGAATTCGATAGCACAATCATAATTAACGATAACCGATTGGTGGTTTTGTTAACTATTTGACACCTGTTAAAGCCAGTTCCAATATCCTATCTGCAGATCAAGATAGGCTTACCACAGTACAGTCACAGTTACCTAGTAACCTCTGTTACATACATAAATCACGCCTATAACCAGAGGTGAACTAATACCCACGTTTCGCCATTTAGATAAGGTTCCATTTAATAGGTGACGAGCCTATTGCCATATATCAGGCCCGGAAATCGCAGTACATTGCTAGGTGGTGTAAGAGGAACGCTGCTGCCCACATTGAGTTATAAGGTAAACAATAGTAGTTCAATGGCTGCCCATTACCTACTTAAACTTAGTAGCCTTGTACGACACCTTACGGGAGAAATGGGGGTGGGGGTGGTCACAATTGTATCACTATTCTGCTGTGCCGTCACCACAGGGCTTGGTACATATATCTAGTGAATAAAAAAATATTACATATACGTAATATTGAATCTGACCCTTTTGAACTACTATTACTAGCGTACTCAATGACTGATGTTTCTACCACAGTTCACATCAAGAAATCAAGTTTCTTCCGAAAATTATTTTAGATGCTTAACTAAATCACGCTTGTTTAGGTTAAGACTTTAACTGCCGCACTCAGAGACGTCAAATAACGTAAATCAGTACATAACGTCAAAAAATTACAATTCAAAACTAGTCGCTATTCTTGCCGGGTCTATGGTCTAGATTTGAATGAAAATTTTTGACATTAAATAGTCATTAAAGTTAATTTACGTCTCTGAGTGCGGCAGTAATTACCCGTAATAAAGGCCGATCTAATAATAAGTTAATTTTAAAGTTGCATAGGAACTAATTCTTGAAAATTAAGGTACCTACTGTCTTTATTGTAACATCGATCATGGAAGGACAACCCAATCGACAATTACATAAATAATCATCTGTGATAAAAATCAGTAATGTTTTAATTGGATGTCGTAAAATGTTATCGAAATGTTATCGTAAGAAGTAACGATAAAGGTCATCGAGTTAATGAATAAGAAAGTTTTATAATCTTGTGTAGGTAATTATAGCTTGAAACCATTAGGTACGTGTTACAATGATGATACATATTATAAAAAATTAAAAACGTATAAATTAGGTTTACTTATCAAATTTTTGCACCGGTTTGCCTTCATACATACATCATCAGATGGAAAGTTAAGCTTTAGTTTGCATAATAACATTGTGTTTCTATCGGCCTTTTAAACGACGTCAGTATAAACAGTTAGTCATACTATTTGCAGAAAATTTCGATAAGTAATGTTCTGGTTTAATTTCATTACGAAATTAGCAGTCTATGTTCCCACTATTGCAATAAACTTGACTACAAATGTTTCAAAAGGCCTTGGTTAACCCCCTTTAGGATTCCGTTACAAGGACCGCGTCTGAATGTGTCGTTTAAAGAGACTGTGGTGGAACCGTTTATAGGATTAGAAAAGTATTGGATAAGTAGGTGTGTTCATAGCTATCTGGTGGCATTGGATACATAAATTATCAAACAAAATGACGTGATTCAAAGATAAAGTTTATTAACATATTTATGTTAATAAACTTTGTTATTATTATACACATTATGGCTCTCTCGTAACTAAAACACACCCAATCCAATCCAGGCGAGGTAAACCGATTGGTATTTTAAGACATTAGTGGATGAAAATGGATTTTGGATTTACACTGATCTTTGCACAAATATACGTGCCAAAATAACCGACAATAAGCCCTAAGCACGTTTTCTTTGTGACTATTTTAGCAAGTAGCAAATAGATGCAGGGGTGAAACATTTCCATTTCTTTTACAGGGGAAAGCTATATATAATATAGCCTTTTGTTCTTTCCAATATACATAAATCATGCCTTGACGTCTATTTATACCCACCGCAAATTATTCGTCTTCATCTCTTAATAATCACAGGAAAATTTCTTAAAAAAAAATAGACATAATCAGCATTTCGGAAAAAAAAAATTGACGTTTTTTTCTTCGTAATATTTTTTTCTAACATTGAAATAATGTTCCAATGGGAAACGAATAAAATCTCCAGTAGGTAAAGGTATATTCACAGCTTGGACTTGGCCTCATGTTTCACCGGAATAACTGTGCTCTTTCTGACCAAAGCTCTTCTTGGGGCAACCACTGTAAGTATTCCGTCTCCTGACATAGTGGACGCCATCTTGTCAGAAACACAGTCTTCGGGCAAAGGGTACCTTCTAACGAGCTTCCTTGATACATAGCCGTGGTCATCTTTCTTCTCTTCGTGACTCGCTTCTATAACAAGATGACCACTAGATATTTTAACGGAGATCTCTGCGGGATCAAACTCCTTCACGTTCAAACTGATCTCGTACGCATCTTTGTCTTTCCTGAATCGGTTTGCTTCTTGCCAAGGGAAATTCTCCAACCAGTCTATTGAACGCAGTACTATTTCGTCTCCAAATGGATTGTAAGATTTTAGTGTCATGATTTTTGTTTTAATACGAGCTCAAAAGTCTTCGTACTACGCACTGTTTATCAATAACATTGATAAAAATGCAAAGACGACCGACCGACCGTGTTTGAGCAAAGCCCGATTCATACCGAAAGAGTAATCGTGAAATACACACAACGAAATATAAACTTGAAATTGACTAAAATAGCTTACTTGCATATGCTTATTATTTTAAATAGATTAATAATAAATATATTTACATACATAACACAATAAGACTGTTTGTAATAAAAATTTATCACCTTTAGATCCCCGAGAAGTTTAAACCGGCCTTATCTATGCTCAGTCATACAATAATCATTACTAAGCGTTCTCGATATTATAAACTCACGAAACTAGTATTACCGGTTTAACAAGATAATTAATAAGTTTAAAGCCCTCTTCTAAGCAACAACTGAACAAAAAACTTTGCAGGGAAGGTAAAACAGTGGATTTTGATTTTAATTTGAACATTATTAATTCTCGCATCAAGACAATAATTTTTCGAACTTTTTCTAACCACAATTTCCTTTTTTGAGGTGGAAGTATAATCATGATGAACTAGTGAGAGTTAACCTTAAACTACGAATTTGTATCTACATTTGTTTAATATATCTTTCTCGACTATTATACCAACAATAGTTTCGATTCGTTTCGAGCTCGAATCGCTTACAAGCAGATATTTATTAACGGGTCTTGTTTAAAAATGGTTTAACACCCCATTCTCCAAATACCTGAACTTGAATACGACCCAAAAAATTCTAGTTTTAACTAGATTCTAGATAGTTTCTTATAAACTGTAGGTATGGCGAAGATTATGTCAAGGTGACACGGGTTTCACTGCGCCTTATTATCGATTCAAAGTTTGAAATGAATAAAATAAGCATGCCCAAAAAAGTTCTCATTAATTAAATAAAGCAATAAGTTAATTAGTACAACAGTGACATTTCGAAAACTTGAAAAATAAGAATCTGCTTTCGGGACTATAGACTTAATAAATCGTAACCAATGGTAACGCAATGACGCCATAACAGCTGCGCGTGCGACGATTCTAACGAAGGTCAATTAACAAGTTAGGTTAGTTTGTTGTTTCTTGTTCTTTAAAAAATCATGACAACTATTTAATTACATTATACAATCTTTCTTTCGAATGCCTTAATTAATGCATCTTTAATGTTAAAGTCATTGAACTTGTATGTGAAAACAAACGGACAGTTCGTCCCTATTCTGGTTAAAAATAACTTAAAAGGCAACCATTCATTGATAATGTCTAGAGTTAAAGTGGCTGTTGTAACAGGAGCCAATAAGGGGCTAGGATATGCGTTAGTAAAAGGACTGAGTGCAAAATTTGACGGCACAGTGTATTTAACGTCAAGGGACGAAGAAAGAGGGCGGGGTGCTTGCAAAGAGCTACAAAAGCTAGGGCTGAATGCAGTGTATCACCAACTTGATATAACCGACGGAGAGAGCATAGCGGAATTCTGTTCACATCTCCGGGAAAAACATTTACAAATAGACATCGCAATAAACAATGCTGGAATACTTTTCTTGAAAGATTCACCCGCATCCAAAGTGCACCAGGCAGAAGAGACGATTTTGGTGAATTTCTTCGCCTTGGTAAATTTCAACGAAGCTATTCTGGATTTGGTTGCTAACAATGGAAGCATTGTTAACATTTCAAGCTCATCAGGTCATCTTTCTAGAATACCTAGTGTTGAACTGAGAAAGAAGTTTAGTTCTGAAGATTTGAATTTGGACCAATTGCTAAGCCTGATGAACAGCTATTTAGAAGACGTAAGATTAGATCAAGGGTATGAGAAAGATTGGGGAGAATCACCTTACGTCGTTTCGAAAGTTGGCGTTAATGCATACACTTTCATATTGCATAAAAAGCTGGCTGCAAGAGGTAAGGGTAAATTTTCTCCTTTTGTAAAGTTTTACGGGAGTGAAATCGTTATCGGTCGACTCTCGAGACAAGAATTCAAAAGGAAATGTAGGCATTACTCGCGCCGCGTATCGGAACTTCACAATTCTCTTATGTATATATCTTAATGTCAGAACAGAATACATTTGTCACCATCCCCAATTACTCCCGCTGGTGTCGTACAAGGCGACTAAGGTTACGATAGCTCACGATAGATCACCTAGTCATACTAGAGTGCACGCCAATTAAGTCCGCGCGTGGTCAAAATTGGAACTAAAACTCCGCCTGCTATTTTGTTTGTCTAGGAGTGTCAATGTGAGCGAGCAGCGCCCCCCATTGCGCGCAGACTTATATGGCGCGCATTCTATACTGAGATTTCCGTGCTCGATAGATGGCAATGAACTAGCCAGCGCCATCTATCGGGATCACACATGCGACTTAACTAAGCCGTGATTTATTTATTTATGTAAACTAAAAATCGAAATTATATTTGCAGGAATAGCAGTCAACTGCGTACACCCGGGCTACGTGATTTCCGACATGACGCGCGGCGCGGGGTCAATGTCCCCTGACGCAGGCGCGGTCCTTCCTCTCAGACTGGCGTTAGAACCCAAGGGTGGCGGACAGTTCGTATGGCACGAGGGGTCCATAGTACCGTGGGACGGTCCCGACCCGCGGGGCTTTATCGATGGAACAAAATGAAATGTACCTAATAGTTACTTACTGCCGCACTCGGAGACATCAATTAACTTTAACGAGTATTTAATGCCAAAAATTTTCATTCAAATCTAGACCATAGACCCGGCAAGAATAGCGACTGGTTTTGAATTGTCATTTTTTGACGTTAAGTACTCATTAACGTTATTTGACGTCTCTGAGTGCGACAGTTACACATGGTAGCTATTTGAATACTGGCCCACGTTTTAGGGTGTTACCACACCAATTTTAGATCGACGTCATCAATCGACGAATAATTGTAACAGTCGACGTCGACCGATATCTTTTACTTTAACAATTCCGAACCAACCAATCGACCGACGTCGAATAAAAGTATCGACCGACGATCGATCGATTGATGATGTGGAAACACCCTTGCTTTGAGGGACAACTTTATTGTCAATTTATTAAAATTGAGATTCTTACTGTCTAATTTTTGTGTTGATTAAAATTTTTAATAATTTTTTCTTTGATGTCTTCTATGCTGGCCTGGGAGGGAGCGACAAAAATTAACGTAGAATGTGCCAGTCCCGACTCACCCCAGGCGCATGAGTAAATAAACGGAACAGAGTAAAAGCTTGTCAACTGGCTGTAGAGCGTAAACCGGTTTTTTTTCCCAGTCTCGCCTAGCGGCCAGTTGACATGCTTATTCTCTGTTCCGTTTATTTATTCATGTGCCCCAGAGGGGTGTAGTAAAAACGTCGCTTAAGTAGACCAATATGCACTTTGAGGCACCCGAATAGCGGTGAACAGCATACCCAAAGAGGGCGGCGTCACGCAGCCGGCCGGCTGTTAAAACCTAACCTAAAACTTTGAGCAGTATGGATTAGAACTTTGTCATCCCGCTCACTTTATCCGTTCATCGGTCTCTCGGCAAGGTCCTGTCCGTCTCTTTTCTATACAATTATTGATCACTAGCACCTTTCCGGTAAAAATGATGGGTTATATGAATCGAAAGGAAGTGGATGGATTGATAACGTCTGACCGACATTGATGGAAAAGGAAACATACTGCGCTGGCCCCAGAAAATCTGGGAACAGTGGGCCTATTAACAATAACTGACTTTTTTTGACACTTGAGACTGATAATCACTGAACTATTTACTGATCCATTGCTTCTTTACTAAAACGCTATTGTGACACTAGTCCTGTGAAAACTGTAATGGACAATTAGTAAATAGTTCGGTGATCATCACTTTCAACTGTCAAAAATGCGACTGGGCAGAAAGAACACGGCTTTGTACAGTCTGTACAAAACTGTAAAATGTCAGAAATTATGACTAGTAAATGAATCAAATTAAGACTAACTAAAGAGTAGGGTAAATCCCCAATTCAAGGACTTTGAATCTCTGCCTGTATGATAAGAGTTTGTCCCATTCTTCTAACTGTCCTTATGTTTTTAAAATCTGACAGTCTCTTGCATCTCTTTCATCACATTTCCTGTACAACTGAAACTTTAAATAATATATAATTATAATAATATAATAAAGTAATAAATCGCTTTGAGCGTCCAGCCTTACCTCAGGTTCTGAGAAACAATGCCTACCTACATATTTGTTTTAGGCAGTACAGAATAAGTTACTTTCGAGCAAGCGTTCGTTGAGCATCGATATGCTGATGCGGACCGGACCAGAGAGAGGTTTTTTCACCTCAATTCCAATACGCATGACTGTTCACCGCTAGCAAATTTGACTATATTGAATTATTGATGATCTTTATTTATATGCGCGTAGACACTGACGCATGCAAGTGAGTACGTACGAATAGAACGCAAACATCTACAGGAAAATATCAAATAAATCATAAGATTTCCTTTTTTTTCTTCAAATTTGAGCTTTTCAATAAATAAAATCTCCTGCCTTAGAAAAGTGGTAATTGACAACATTACATTTTTTGTAATGTATTTTTTTATTGTATGGGTGGAGAGACTCGACAGTCGACACGTATTTTTTAATTTTCTTTAATCGATTCTAAGTATTTTTTTTTTATTTCAAAACTTACTAATTCTAAAACGACGTAAGTGCAACAGTAGGATTTTTAAGGGTTGAAGTCATGGGACCTCTACAAATAAAAAAAAAATAAAATTAGAACTGTCAAATCTTTGAGGTGTTTTCAAAACATGAAGAATGGCAATGGCATTTACTGTTAGTTATCCTACAATTCCACTTTTGGGCCATTTAGTTTTATTTTTGAAATATCTTTTAAATTTTGATGACCGCAGCTACTAATGGTTTCGTAATTAGCGTAACTTGTTTTTTTGAAATGTTGTCAATTACCGTACACTAATTTCAAACCGTATTTAACTATTGAACCCAACATTTATTATCAACAATACCACCATCATATTGAGTACTGAATCTATTAAGATGTAGTAAGTATCGTAAAATAATACTGGTACGAAAAAACATATAATTAGTCTACATAAAAATAGCTAGTTTAGTTAATTCTACCTTATCTACGTTGATATAAGGATCTAAAGTGAAGTTTACAGGATATTAAAAAAAAAAACAGGAAATATAAGAGGAATGATTAAATAGCAGAGGTGTGTCATTAAAAGAATGGGTATTATAATTATTGTTGTTTTAATTTCATTGATCTCTTTCATGCTAATGACTCAATAAGGTACAAATGGAATAGCGATATATTGGCATCTCGTTTCAATATAGAAAATATAATTTCTCGACAACAGGAACAATGATTCTAAATATATAGAACATAATAACGAATATGTACACCATGCGCCGCGCGAAAAGATAAGTGAAGAAATATGATAATTGAAGACAGACAAAGAGGGTCAGGTGTGCCAAAAAAGAAAAAAAAAAATCAAACTAGTCCATTTTTTTTTAAATAAAACAAATAGGTTAATTTATTTTACAAATTCCTTTGTTATCATATTTCTCTCGTTTAAAATATGCTCTTCTTAATACAAAGATTTATCGATCACATCACCAATGGAAAGAGACGGACAGTAGAGTGTGAGATCCGCTGTCCGATTGCACTGTTTACTTGGCGTCGATGCACTCGGCTGGGTGGGAGTGGGGATGAGAGTGGGAGTGGGGGTGGGGATGAGAATGGGGGTGGGGATGAGCGGGCTTGGCGGGCGCGAATCCCGGCGGCAGCGAGACGGAGGCGAACGGCGCAGGGGGCCACTGCTTGTGCGGGCCCTGCAGGCCCAGGCCGTGGGGTCCGAGAGGCCCGGCGTGGCCCGCCATGGGCCCCAGGGGCCCGTTGACGCGAGCCAGCAACTCCGCCTGCTGGGGGCTCAGAGCGCCCTTGCCGGCCGACGTGGACATGATCGCCGGGTCCATCTGCGTCCAGTCCGAGAATATCGCGCTGTTTGAACTGTAGCCTGCTTGACAAAACAATAGGACTATAATAAACATTGTCATTCTCTCGTAATGCACAAATTAGTGGTCCTAGCCAAGCTATCTATTCGCATAGGATACAAATGTATGAAACTGACGTATTACAGAGAAAACAAAACGTCAATCTCATACTTTATAACCGACGAAAAAATAAAATGGAGGAGGTTACTCAATTCGTACCCGTATGTGTTTTTTTGTATTCTATGAGTTCGAATAGAAAAGCCACTTGGCTAGGCCCTCAGAAGAGGACATGGTATATTGTTTTTCGATACATTTGATAAACATGGAAATGTACTGCGCCGAACTCTGAAAAAATGCATACAGGGCGGGAAGAAGATTCGTTAACCCTTTTACCCCCGAATACAGAAAAGTCGGGAGTCCTTTAACATTTCAGCATTGTCAAATTTGGCGTTTTTCCATACAAATTCCGACAGGTATTTGTCCACTAAACATTAGAAGCAGTGCTCAACATTTGAGTAGCGTTTCTGTATTCGGGGGTAAGACCCAGATATCTCTACAGTTGCCATCATAATTTTGACTTGTAATAAGATTTAATGATTTTAAATGAAAATGAAAAAAAATTTCACTCTTTACCCTATAAAAGATTACACAAATGGCGTACTTTCAAAAGCTACAATTGTGATTAAAAAATGAATGCACCTTTCATGTACACAATCGCGAATCACAACACGTGACTACTAACATTAAATTAACATTTTAACTGGGAACAGGGCAGGAAGATTACGATTTATCGCTTTCAACATTTAAATCTGATAGGCCCGTTTTACAATCGACAAGTAAGTTCTAAGTAGCTTACTTCGCAGATCATTAAAATTTGCAAGTTTTAAGTTTGGAAGTTGTCAATTGAACTGCCAAGTAAGCTATTCAGAACTCAGGCGTCGATTGTGAAACAGGCACTATCTGCCGCACTCAGAGACGTCACATAACGTTAATGAGTACTTTACGTCAAAAAATGACAATTCAAAACTAGTCGCTATTTTTGCCGGGTCTATGGTCTAGATTTGAATGAAAATTTTTGACATTTAATACTCATTAAAGTTAATTGACGTCTCTGAGTGCGGCAGTTAGTGTACATAAAAGTAAGCTAGGTTACCTGGGGCGTGTGGCTGGTGGCGCGGGGGCGCGCCGAATGCCGCCACCGGTCCGAAGCCCGGGGGCGCGAGCCGAGACCGCCGCACCCTCTCCATGTTGTCCCTGCGCAAGCGAACACACTTATTTTTATTCATTTTTTCACGCTTTACACATGCACCATAGCTTGTAAAATATGGGTGATTCATATGACAGCTGTCACACTCATACACTTATTTGTCTATACTTTTCGCACTTACAGCAGTTTTATATTTGTTGCTTGCTGTCATTCTAATCTTGTTACGTTTTAAGGACTGTAGCTGACTCGGCAAACGCTATTTTACCATAATGACCTAGGGGTATAAAAATAGGCTTAGAGTTTCGACCTATTCTCAAACCTACCAAATATACTTAAAAAAAAATCATAAAATCTGTATGATTTGACCAAATATGGCGGATTGCTAAGTTTTGTTTTTTTATAAAATAAATATCAATCCCACTCAAGCATAATCTGAGAACAAATGATTTTTATCGAATATCCTTATCCTAAATTATTATTATAAATATTTTTTTCAGTTATTCTTTGTTAGTGTCATCATGCCTATTGTCGGAACACAATAATACTGTCAATATTATAATTATGGCGACAGATTTATGGAGACAGATAAATCAGTGATGAGGAATGGGCAGCAGCGTTCCTCTTATACCACCTAGCAATAGTACTGCGCCTTTTGTGCCCAATAAATGGCAATAGGCTCGCCACCTATTACATGGGACCTAACATAATTGGCGAAACGTAGGTGCTAGTTCACC
The DNA here is from genome assembly GCA_963931975.1 of Cataclysta lemnata. Taxonomy (NCBI): domain Eukaryota; kingdom Metazoa; phylum Arthropoda; class Insecta; order Lepidoptera; family Crambidae; genus Cataclysta; species Cataclysta lemnata. The sequence goes on from OZ008363.1 coordinate 5,054,871, forward strand.
TCTGCCTACCCCTTCGGGGATATAGGCGTGATTTATGTATGTATGAATGTAGATTTTGATAAGATGGTAGCTAGCGAGGTGGACTTGAAAAAAGTCCTACCACCAAGCAAACTGAGTACAAATTTGAACTCCACTGGGGATCGATCCCGGGATCTCGGCGATTTAATAGGGATGATGACACTAACAAAGAATCACGGAAATAATGATTTATAATGTTTAAGGACACGGAGATTCAATATAATAAAAATCACTTGATCTCAGATTACACATACTTGTGATTGATATTTTATAAAAATACAAAATAATGCAACCGGCCATATTTGGTCAAACGCCGCGTTACGTCACAACTTTCTTGACATTTGATCTGCCAATCAAAATCACTGTATACTAAAGAAACTGTTATATTTTACGCTATAGTGACGTCATACAGGCGCCATTGCTATTTTGGCGGAAATTTTAATTTAGCTTATCCAAAACATGTTTTTTCTATGAAAATCTTAATATTTTACAATTTATTTTAAGTAAAGTAGATACGTACAAAGCATTGTGGTGTAGTTTTTCAAAATTAGCCATCATGCCTATTCTGGTGGGTGTACCTGTAGAATCCGGAGGCGGTTAGTTTATACAAAGCCCATACTAACCCGCTGGACACCGTGCTCTGCATCAACTCAGACTCCATCATCTCTGCTAAGGCCTTCTGCGTCTCCTTGAAGGGGTCGAAGTCTAGATCATCATCACCGTCGCCTGCCGCACGCCCCTGGCTCTCGTTGCTTCGGACATTGTTCATTCTGGAGACAAGAAATTGAAAAAATAAGCAATACAGTGCTTAATTGATGAAGTATTATCATGAACTATTGTGGTGTCATTGACAATGCATGCGGGACACGAGCTACCGTTTTTATTTTAAACTAGCGGACCCGGCATATGTTGTTTGCCATTTTAATTATCCCGTAGCCCTGGTTACGATTTGGTTCCCATGGTGACATCAAATGTTTGACAGGAAAGGAGTTTATATGGGAAAATGAAATTGTTGATTTTATTAATTTTCCTCGCAATTTATTTTCTCAAATTTCCCGCCTTCCCAACCCAAGACAATCATTAAGGCCCAGCCGCCCTCGAGTGTTAGCGAGACAAACGAACAGCAATCCATTTTTATATACTGTGTGATACAAAGATTTTGGTGGTTAGAAAAAGAATTTCGAGAAATTATGATCTTGAGGCGGGAATCGAACCCACGTCCGCTGCTATCCGGGCAGGTGCCTGACCGCTCGGCCACCCAAGACACTAATTAACTTGCCGAAATTCTTCTAACCTTTACACTTCACGTTGTAAGCCAACGGGTACCCTCGCAATGTAGAAATAAAATTTCAAACATTCCAAAGCAGATATTTTTCAAATACCGTGCGTTCGGTTAAGCTTGGGTTTGCTTTATAAACTATTCGATTTTGATTTACACATTATATAAATTGTTAAAATCAAAATCGAATACTGTGTGATTTTTGTATCACTGCACAAATTTTTGGAATTCGTTCAGACCATCAAACTGAACAAATTTCACTATGGGAAAAATTCCTAATTCACGAAAAAAATATAAGCTGTTATATACAAAATGATAATATGTACCTACTTGACCCAAATGTATGAAACAGCTGATATTTTTCTCGTCAATTTGCAATTGCTCACAAAGTAAAAATTGTTCAAGTTCAGTTCAGTTCTGAACGAATTCCAAAAATTAGTGCAGTGTTAAAAAATCAGCGCTGAAAACCACTGTAAGAAGTTGTTTTGTCCACCTCAGCAGGCACCATCATGAACTCTCTTACCATTAGATTCGCACCAAGCACTCCCTAGACGCGTAAAAATGTGTGAAGCACCCATATTTAAACGTAAAATTCATTTCATTCATACATTTCACCCGCTCATTATTGCATAAGACTACAGATAAAATATATACTAAAGACTGGGCTGTATGGGCTAGACCCTTTGCCTACCCTAAAATAAAGAGAATAAAAAAATCATACATACATACATAAATCACGCCTATATCCCCGAAGGGGTAGGAAGAGGTGAACTACCCACGTTTCGCCAATTATGTTAGGTCCCATGTAATAGGTGGCGAGCCTATTGCCATTTATCGGGCACAAAAGTCGCAGTACATTGCTAGGTGGTACAAGAGGAACGCTGCTGCCCATTCCTCATCACTGATTTATCCTTAGTCGCCTTGTACGACACCCACGGTAGAGATTTGGGGCGGTGACAATTGTATTCTACTCTGCCGTCACCACACCGCACTCGGTATAAAAAAAATCGGCCAGTATATAAGAAGACGCGCACCTGTGCTTGTGCTGCACCTCGAGCCGAGCTGAGTACGTTGCGCGACAGGTACGGCGGCTCGCGGGCCCGCTCCTCGGGCGAGTGGTTTTTACATACATACATGCTTCTTCTTCTTCCTGCCCTTATCCCGCTCTAGGCGGGGTCGGCACAACATGTCTTCTTCTTCCACTCCTTTCGATCCTTCACCAATTTCTCATCCACTCCTCTCGCTATCATGTCCTCCTTTACACAGTCCATACATCTCTTCTTTGGTCTTCCTCTCCTTTTACGTCCTTCCACGTTCATGCCTAACATTCTTCTGCCAACATAGCTTTCATCTCTTCGCATAACATGACCAAACCATCCCAGTCTATTACTCCGCAGTCTCTCTGTCACTGGTGCTACTTTTAAACTTTCCCTGATATACTCATTTCTTATCTTATCTCTCCGTGTCACACCACATACATATGCTTTTCTCCCACAGGGGCAGGCAGATCACTTCTTTCCACTTGCTCCGATCCTTACATACTTCTTTCGCTTCATCCAATCTCATCAATCTCTTCGTGCATGCCCGTCGGTTTCGGGTACTCTTGACCTGGCCCTTTTTTAATAGACTTTCTATTTGATTATGAAAGATCCGCCTAGGCCTTCCCCTTTCACATTTCTCCATCCACTTTCGCCATATAAATCCTTTTTGTCATTCTCCTTTCATCCATTCTTACGTGACCAAACCATGCGAGCATCCCTTTCTCAATCCTTGTCATCACATCTTCTTTCAAACCACACCTTTCTCTTATCACACTGTTATACAATCGATCGGTCAACGCTCTCATTTCTACTGCATTTATTCTACTTTCATGCTTCTTCTACCATACCCAACTTTGGTTTTTGACGTCTTAAAAGTAGCCCTGTACGACTGTTATACAGGGTTGTCGCTTGTCACCTGTGCTTGTGCTCCATCTCGAGCCGCTCCGCGCTGAGCACGTTGCGCGGCAGGTGCGGCGGCTCGCGGCTCAGCTGCCGAAGCTGCTGCGCCTTGTGGAAGTCCGTGAAGAACTTGTCCATGTTCTCCGCCAGGTACCTGCCCTCGTTCTGGCGAGAGAGGGGCGGAAATAAGTTTATTTTTATTTTTATGTTAGACAGGGAAGCTCTTGCCCTTCATCTCACCTGATGGTAAGTGATGATAAGGGTCGAAGATGGAATCGAGCTTCACCTGGAACCCTCAACCACAGAGAGGCTGGCTATTTTATCACAATTGTCGGAAAACAATAATGGTGTTACCATTATTATTATGGCGACAGATTTTGATAAGATGGTGGTAGCTAGCCAGGCGGACTTGAAAGAATTCCTAACACCAACCAAACCGAGCACAAATTTGTACCCCTCTGGGGATCGAACCCGGCACCTCTGGATCTTCATTCTGGTGGCCGAACCACCAGACCACGGAGGCGGTTATAATTAATATCTTAGAACTACCCAGATATCCTGCCGTCGTTCTGGAAGGAGGAGAAGGGAATAAGTCATATGGGTCTACGGATGTGTAAATGACCGTAATACAAGGGACTCGAGGGTACAAAATTGAGCAACCGATTTTTTGTGGCAAAACTGTGCAAACGTGTGGCACAATTGAGCAACCGTTCAATTTAGTGTAGCAGAATAAAGGAGATGGCTAAATTGAAGTATGGGCGACTGCCCTATCAATGTATAGACACTGTACCTATTACGATATGACATTTGATAGCTGAATATTAAGTATTTCATTTTAAAAAAGGATCAGGAACTTCTCATATCTTTATATTCCTGAAATTAATATCATGAAACACCGTAAAGAACTTGTCCATGTTCTCCGCTAGGTACCTGCCCTCGTTCTAGAGAGGAGAAAGAAAATAACACACCGTTTTTCAACCATAAGAGCGGTTTCGCACTTCGTCCAATGCGAATCCGTGAAAATATTGGTCTAGAAATCTGGGACCGAATTCGGATATTGCTTACACACTACTCCGATACAAATCCAAGCAATTCAGGAGCCATCTTTTGGAATACTTGATTTGACGGAATGAAATCGGATGACGGAGATCGGATCTAGTGCGTAAGTTACCATAGAAATGGTTCTACGGCTGCAACGGACTATATTTTCACGGATTCGGATCGGACGTAGTGCGTAAGCGCTCTAACCGCTCTTATACTAGGACTCAAGGGTACAAAATTGAGCAACCGTTTGATTTAGGGCGTGTTTCACAATCGACGGGTAAGTTCTGAATAGCTTACTTGGCATTTATGACAGTTGTAAAATGAAATATATGTCAATTGAACTGCCAAGTAACCAAGAACAGTTTTGGGTAATCTAAAGTGACCGTATGTTCAATTGCACAAATCAATCCAATTGCAACAAATAACTTTTCCTTTATAATAAAAGTCTAACACCTGGCTTGGTCGAATGGTTAGATCGCTGGCTTTTGGCCAAGATATCCCGGGTTCGAATCCTGGTAGGGGCAAATTTTGTGATGAACACAGTATTGTCATGGATGTTTATATAGTATATTATGAACGTTTCTACGTATAATTGTTATGTTATTTGCCCAACTTCTAGTATACATGAAACAAGTAGCTTATGCTACTTACTTTTGGCTATTATAATAGGTGCGTAAGTGTGAAAAATATATTTGTCACACCCGACCATAAAGTGTACTTTTCCGCTATACTTACCTCATATTACATTATCCGCATACTTACCTCGGGCGATAAAAAAGAAAGCCTCGGATCGCATTTTTGTGTCAAATAATTGCGATCTGAGACATATTTTTCTTTTGCCAAGGTTGCCTGGAAGAGATTGCTAATAGCAACAAGGCCGCCTATTGTCCACACATGACTATTGCTATTTGTTCTCTTTAATAATTGTTGTTACTGTGTGCGCAATAAAGAATATTTGTTTGTTTGTTTGTATTTTGTTTTGTAGCCCTTGGTATATGATCTACTACATATTAACTACCTACACTCAATTGCAAACAATGTGCGTTTTTTTGTACTCACCGTATTCTGTGATGTGTCGAACCCATTGACTAGCCCAGGCTGTGGGACTTGTGATTGCAATATCTGTTGGTTGTGTAGCAGAAAACCGCTGTTCAGCCCGGATGGCAGCAGCAGCTGGCCGGGCATGGAAGACGGCAGGCCGGGCATCCCGCCGGAGGGCATGCCGCCGCCGGGCATGCCGGCGCCCATTGAATTGTCTACCCGCATACCGAACGGTGGAAGCATATTGGTATTTGGATGAAAATTAGCACCTGCAACAAGTTGTTTCATTATTGTTTGTCTTTTTTACATTCATACATCACGTCTATATCCCCGGTAATAGGTGGCGAGCCTATTGTCATCTATCGGGCACATTAATGCTTGGTGGTATAAGAGGAACGCTGCTTGGGCAGCAGCGTTCCTCTTCGCTGTCTTTACCCTTCTCAGCGTTACACATAGCTGTATTCACCCTTAGTCACCTTGTACGACACCCGCGGGTGAGATGGAGGTGGTGACAATTGTATTCCGCTCTGCCGTCACCACTCGGCCTTTTTTACATTATATAAATAATAATTTTGATTTGAACAAATATATAAATGCTAGAAAAATTATCACAAAGAAAATTGAGGGCTGGAAATGTAAGAAAAATTATAATGTTGATGCGGGAATCCAACCCGCGTCTTCTGCAATCCAGGCAGATACCTTTACCACTCGGCCAACCAAGACGTTACCCGGATTGAAGAGGAAGCGGATTCAATTCCCACATGAAGACTATAATTTTTTGAACGTTTTCTAACCATATAATTAATTTTCTTTACATTATAAAGGGTAGGCCAAACATTTTTGCAAATACATAGTTTCTATTTGTGGATAGGGAGGTAACATTAACGTAGGAGTCGTTTTTGTAAAATTGTTGAACACTAAAAGCACGCTTTGTGCCGTGAAGCGTTCCATCGTGTCTCAAATTGCATGAAGCGGCGTACTAACGGTTTTTGAGAAATCAAGTGTTGCTATTTGCAAAAATGTTTGGCCAACCTTTTATAAAGGTCTGAGCATACGTAACGGGAAAACACCCCGGACGAGACGTTGCCTCTCTCGTACAAAAAGCTCCGTCCGTGTCTCCGTGACATATGTCACACGGGGCTTTTTCTACGAGAGAGGCCCCGTCCCCGTCCCGTCCGGGGTGTTTTCCCGTTACGTATGCTCAGACCTTTAATGTTATGAAAAACCAAGAAACACGCACGCGTATACGTACACGGGCACGCCACTCACCTAATAATTCACTAGCGGACTCCAGTCCTATATTGGAAATGGGCATGTAGTGTTTGGGCTCCACGCCCACGTTGTGATGCTGCCTCGCCATCATCTCGTTCTGCCTCATCAGCATCTCGCTCCTGCTTCGCTCCCTGAACATAAGCTCCTTCTGGTCTAGGAGGGATTGGTTAATTTGACTAAGGGGCCTATCGTTACCTATATTATAGCTCACATCTCTGTCTAGGATTCCGTAGCCATTGACTAAGTTGGTTTTCATATGGGGTAGTATGTGGCTATTGTCTATGAGACCGGCGAGCATTTCTCTATGCCTCTGCAGCATCATGACCTCATTGTTGGTGTCGTTGAGAAGGTTGTGTGTGTTGTCGTCGTCTAGGAGGCTATGGTCGCTGTTGTCTAGAAGATCGTGGTTCTCTAGTAAGCTGTGTCTGTCAGACTCTAGTTCGTCCAGTTCGTTGGCTAGGTAATTCTGTGAGTCGCTCTCAAATACGGATTGGTGGTTGTACATCTGTTTGTCCTCTTCGCTGTCGTTGTTGCTGTTGCTGTGGCTTGTGCTGTTGCTGCTGTGGTTGCTGTTGTGTTTCTTCTTGTCTTTGCTCTTTTTGCTCTGTCCGTTTGTGCCGTTCTCTTTGATTCTGTTCGCCTTTGTGTCTGTGTGCTCTTTGCTTTTGCTCTGCGGTTGTGCTTGTACGAATGTGGGACTGGACGAGTCTGATATGCCGTTCTCTTGTGATGATTTGACTGCGAAAACGGAAACTTGACGTTAGTACCGTAAAATATATATTTTTAAGTAAAATTTTGTCTAAATTCTCTCTTAATTCTCCGGGTTATTGATACTTTAATCATAAAACACATCTTCTACCTGCCCTGTTCCCAACCAGGACGGGGAGAAGAAGGTATGTTTACACTGTTGATGCGGCTAATAAATAAAATAATAACGTGTTTGGCGCGTTTCAATGGTGTCAGTCAGATTTGAGCTAGACCCTTTGCCTTCCCTAAAAATACAGGGAGATTAAAAAAGCCGTGTGGTGACGGCACAGTAGAATACAATCGTCACCACCCCAAATCTCTCCCGTGAGTGTCGTACAAGGCGTACAAATCAGTGATGAGGAATGGGCAGCAGCGTTCCTCTTATACCACCTAGCAATGTACTGCGACACTTTTGTGCACGATATATGGCAATAGGCTCGCCACCTATTACATGGGACCTAACATAATTGGCGAAACGTGGGTGCTAGTTCACCCTGCCTACCCCTATCGGGGATATAGGCGTGATTTAGGTATGTTCGTATGTAGATAAAAAAAATAGCATGTTTTTACCCGTTGTGCTGTGCGGCTTGGGACTGGGCTGTCGTCGTGCCGGGCTGTCGTTGGGCGGCGACGAGCCGAGGCTCGGCCACGCCTCCTTGCCGCTGCCGCTGCTGCTGCCGGACGCACTGCTGCCGTTGCTGTTGACGCCGTTCGTCTCCTTCTTTGATCTACAAGGTCACACGCACTGGTCAATAGAAACCTTATATTGCTCATTTGATACACAACAGAATCATCATTGTCACCAGCCCCTTGATGTCCCCACTGCTGGGGCACGGGCCTTTCCTATGGATGGAAGAATATAGGGAGATTGGGCCATAACCACTGACCTCTATTATACAAGTACGGTGGACTAAATACGTCTACTAAAATATCAAATGTTTCTTGTGCCGATTTAAAGCGCCCCCTCGAGCAGCAAGGGTACTAAATTTGACCTTTTTTTGCTTGTGTTTGACATTACAAATGCATCTCTAATATTAGTTCCGTGGACGTTCACCTTCGTACACCAATCCCATCAGCGCCAAGATGGCAATCAAATTTGCTTCATTTTTTTGGATGACAACCTTTAGTCCAGCATACTTGTATATGAGAGGTCAGTAGCCATAACCCACTACGCCGGCCCAGGGCGGGTTGGTGGGTATTAACGACTGCAGATGCAGCCGGGAGCAACGGCTTAACGTGCCTTCCGAAGCACGGAGGAGCTCGAGATAATACATTGTTGGTCACTCATCCAATGACCGGCCTTAGCGGCCATTGCTTAGTTTACGCAACCGCAGGTCAAGTGCGCTATACCACTGCGCCAGCGAGTTCCTCCGAGATACATTTAGAATACACGGAAACATTGTGTACACGGAATACACGGAAACAATCTCAAAACATTTATTGCCATACTTTGTTTGTAGGTAGTTAGGCAATACATAAATTAGGTATCAAATCAAAGACCCTGAGAGGAAATTTAGAAATACATAATTAATATGGATAAACTATATAAGTGTTTTTGAAAGTGCTTATTTGAAAGTCACATTCTAAATCATTCACGGAAAAAGCTCTATTTATTCAAAACTCTCTTAACTTTTTCCTAAAGATAGTTATTTTGTCCCCATCTTTAAATGCATTCCGTAATTAATAAAAAAAATGAGGTACTGCCTTAGCAATGGATCAGTTTTATGGGATATGAAGAAGACTGATAAAAGAAGAATGTATCAAAGGTGCTAATGTTAAGATGGATGTGTGGTGTGAAACTTAAGAGATAAAATATGGAATGAGTATGACAGACACACATTGAAAGTAGCACCAGTGACTTAGAGACTGCGGAGTAATCGACATAATTTAATTATTTACTTACTGACAACATATTTCATATGAGATGAATATAATTTATACATTATCAGACAAGCATTAATCAGTTTGTTTTCGGACTAATGATAACTAGTCCTAGAAAAATATAGCTTTTGCAAATAGACGACTAATTATTATTCTGAATAACGCATTTTCAAGATACAATGTAAATATTAAAAAACTGAGGGCTTGTGTCACAATCGACGGGTAAGTTCTGAATAGCTTACTTGGCAGATAATTGACAGTTGTAATATGAAATATATAATTATGTATGATTGTGAAACTGGCCCTAACTATCGTAAATGGAAAGTAATCACATGACACGCACATTTATAATATGCGAATATTAAACGATGAGAGAAATGCAAAAAGCACATTTCCAAATTGACATATAAACTATTACCACAAGTTTTTTAGCTAAAAAAAATTATCTTCATTTCTGGGTTAAAAGGGGAAAAATATAAATATAATTGTGTGTAACAATTATGACAATATCAGTTATGATGCCACTGTAAATTGAACCTAAATACAAAAGAGAGTAGGATAAAAATATGCATGTTGAGAATAATAGCCAAACAGAATTCAATTCAACATGATTACATTTCAAATATTTAATTTGGTAATCAGCCAACGCAAGCGTCTGTTAAGCAACTACTAAAATGTGCAAACCATACTCACTTAGATGAATTGACTACGTTAATATGTGACGATGTGACCACTGTTGTTGGAATAAAGTTCGATTGAGTACCTAGAACAATAATTGACAGATATATTTATAGTCACATCACAACAATTTACCTACACGCGGTCGTAATAACTTTTAGTGGGGCGGATACTTACCATCTTTTGAACTGCCTTTTTCTGCATTCGTACTAGAATTACCTGAAAAATACAGACGATTCTCTGAACTATTTTGTCATTGAATACTATTTGCAAATATATTATACTAGGTATATTACCACGCTAAAAAAATATGTTTTGTCACGTAAAACTGTTTAGCGAGAAAAATTACGTAAATAAAAATAAAAAATTCGAAACTGCCGCTGTCATACTGTGAAATTTATCATTGAAACCGGCCATATAATCAATCATACATTGAGTGTTTTCTCGATACGATTACGATACGAATCTTCGAAAAGTTCCTGCTCGGGGAATCCAATTCCCACATCAAGACATACTAATCATATTTTATTGAAATTTTCATAACCTCCTCTTTTTCATTTTTATTTTTTGCCATTTTTGTTTTTTGTATCAGACCAGATAAAAAAGGCAATAGGTAGTGCCCACCTGTACTATTTAGCTGCTTCTCTTCGGGCTTGTCCCGTTGTGTCTGTAACAGCTGATTGTGCAATTTGCGCTCGTACACTTGGTGTAGTCCCGCGTGCATTTCCTCCTTAGTAAACGACGCTTTAGGATCACCTGAAATCATTACAATGATATTTTTTTTATATCAACATGTTTCGTAGAACGGTCAGTCAGACAGAAGCATTTGTATATAATTCGTATTTACCTATTGTTTAAATTTTGCTACATAGTTGTAAGTTTAATATGAGACACTTATATTTATAAGTGTCTCATATTGAATCATTTTAAGGGCCTGTTTCACAATCGACAAGTAAGTTGTAATATGAAATATATGTCAATTGAACTGCAAAGTAAGCTACTTCGAACTTACGTGTCGATTGTGAAACGGGACCTTAATCTTAAAGAGCTAGTACAGACAGCACGCTATAATACTGAAATAACAATCATACATTAAAGAAAGCTAGAATAAATAGCAGACTGGATCACAAAAAGCCAAAATCACACATTTAATATGCTCCAAAAACACCTCATTTTTTAAAGTAAGGTGAAGACATAGTCTCTCGTCAAGGTCCATTCCATAACCTTTCTTTCTTCTATTGTCTCTAACATACCTTGACGGGCTGCTGCTGGTTGACTGGTAGAGAACGTTATTAAGCATTAAGTCTACCAATTTTTGGTTTATATCTATAGGTAAACTTCATTATTTCGTTGCATTGACTACACGTCAAAGGATATTTTATTCAAAAGCAGCAATCAATATGACGGCCGCCTTGGTCGAATGCTCAAATTGCTGGGTATTGGCCAAGAGGTCCCGAGTTCGAATCCTGGTAGGGGCAAACTTTGTGATGACCACAAGTTTTTGTTTCCGAGTCATGGTTGTGTATATGTTTATGTAGTATATTTTCAACATTTATATACATAATTATATTAAAAATATGTCCGTCATCTAGTTTCCATAACACAAGTGCTTAGGCTACTTACTTGGGCTAGATGATAGGTGTGAGTGTAAAAAAAGGTAAATAGGCTATAAGTAAATAGAGAACTGACCTAGATCGTGCAGGTACATGCAGTCCGGCTTGGGGCACGGCTGGTTCTTCATAAAGTTCGCGCAGTACTTGGTGGTACCCAGTGAGCCTTTCAGCACTCGGCCGTCGAGCGTCACGTTGTTCACGCCCTGTATGGCACGCAGCGCGTCCGCCGAGCTCACGTACGTCACGTACGCGGACGCGGACGGACCCTGCGACGCCAAAAATCGCAGGGGACCAGGTCAATGCGCATGAAGGGCACTTTGCAATTTATTGACTGGTCGGATAAATCCGACTAGTCGGATTATTCCGATCAAGTATTTTATATAAAATAATACGCCAAAATGTACAAAATCCAGGTCGATGCGCATGCAATGACACTTTACAAGTTATATTTTTAATATTTATCCGCCTGGACGGATAAATCTGACCAGGGCGGTAGTCGTATAAATCCGACCAATGGTTAAGATTTAGTTAATACACCATATTGTGAAATAAAAGTATGTGATATAAAGAAAATAAACGTGTCTCGGTGCGTAATGCGAAGTTCTCTCCCAAATTGATCGGTTTACTGATTAATTTGGTAAACACTTATTACGGATACGACTTTCAATACTCTACCTACAAATCAAGATAAACCTACCATCACAGTTTAGTTATCTGTTATTTTTATTACTTAAAAATGCCAGTCCCCATAACTCCAATGAACTTAGTTGTATCTATAGATACCATTGTGATAAATTGGGGAAGGCCTAAGCTCAACATGGGCTTCCCCCAAATGATGATGATGGTAACAGATAGAATATTGTAACCCATTGTTAATTAAGTCTATCGTAGATTTGATCTCTCACCTGTGACCCTGCATACGCAGTACTTTGGTTTATAACTACTTTGTGAATTTTTCCATATTTGCCAAAGTACTCTTGCCGTTTTAGGATCTGAAAAGAAAAAATAAAACAAATTAACATTATTAGAGTAATATGTTACAAAATGAATAAATATTTATAATTAAGATTGGTAATTAGAAGTGACTTATGTCACCCCAATATTGGAAAATAAAACTCTAGTTTTAAGAAATCAAGTAATTAACGAATAAATCAATATAACTAATGAATACAATGAAATTATTACAATGTATAAACATTTTTAGGTAAGGTAAATTTAATAATTTGATAGTCTTAATAGGACTTAATACCCCAAGAGGATTAGTGTCAGACAGGCGACCGGCAGTAAAACTTAAGCCAAAACCTTAACGGTATGGATTCACTCTCCGGTCATAGGTCTCTCGACATGGTCAGTTCCGTCTCTTCTCTATTAATTCATTCATCACTAGCACCTTAACGGTGTGATGGATGAAATCAATAAAAAGGGAGTGGATGGCTTGATGACGTCTGACCGCTATAAATGGAAGAGGAAACATACTGCGCCGACCCCAGAGATAGACTGGGCAGGGAGAGGAAGAAGTATCCAAGACACAAGTGCATTAGCTAAATACTTACTTTGGGCTAGATCATTGATTCCCAAAGTGGTCCAGGTGGACCCCCAGGGGTCCACGGGTCTACATTGGTGTGACAAAAATATGGGGGTTCACGATTCGTAAGCGTCGATCCATAAAATTATATTTTAAAAGTCTCCGCGACTGTTTTTTGTTAAAACTTGCATACTCACTCACATCATAATTAATTAACCAATCAATTCTCCCTTTTTTTTCGTAGACTTAACGTCCTTTGGGCTAATTGACATAGTTAGATCTTTAAATTTTTTGTTTTGGAAATATGGTAGAAATTCATTTGTAAGGGGGTCCACCAGAACCAACAAAATTTTTAAAGTGGTCTATAAGAAAAAAAAGTTTGGGAACCTCTGGGCTAGATGTGAGTGTAATATACATATATATTATTTATATATTTATGTCCTACCTCTGGGTCGGCGAGCCGCACCGGCAGGCCCACGACGAACACTAGGTTGTTCTGCACGACGCGCACGTTCGCGAGCGCGCGCCGCGACTCGAGCGTCTTGTTCCGCCGCTTCTGCTCGCGGGCCTTTTTCTCCGTCTTTATTGCTGCCACCTGGCAACACCGAAATCAAAATTCAAATCAAACATCAAGCGCCTGTTGCCCTGTTTCACAATCCACGAGCAAGTTCTGGATAGCTTAATTGGCAGATCATTTGACTGTTGTAATATGAAAATGTCAATTGAACTGCCAAGTAAGCTACATAACATACACGTCGATTGTGAAAAAGGCCCTTAGTTGCTTAACAAGTGTGCAATAAAGTTTTAACACATTTGATTAGTAGGTATTTAAGACTTTTACTCCATTCATTATGACAAGAGACAAAATGTAAACAATCTGGATGCGTCCTATAATATAAAAAATTACAAAATTAAAATGCTTTACAAAATTAAAATGCGTAACACTAATATTTCAAAGAAGGCAATAGTTTTATTTGTCTATAATTGATGATGTATTTTGGAATACACTTTTCTTGTTTTTAAGTGCATATCGTAGATAAAGAGAGATATCAAGATTGTTTACATATTTTCTCTTGCTTTAATGAATGGAGTATAGTTACCGTTAGGTATTGCTAATTGTTTTCAATAGAAGCATCACATATTATTATATGCAACTTTAAAAATAATAGTACAGTTAACAGCACATCAGGCAACCTGAAATTTCCAATTTGAAATGTAGTATATCAAATTTTCTCAATCAACTTTGTGATTTCCGTTTATTCGGGAGTGTTTGGCGCTCTTTCAATGGACCTAGTCAGTTTTTATTTTCAATAATTCAAAAATTGTTTCAGAATGGATTTTGTGCAGTGAAAGTGGTGTTATTTTTGATGCACAACCATCTGTGTTGATGATCAGTTATGCGGAATCATTGAAAATAAGTGTATGAAATGTTTGATGGTTGAGAATTTTATAGTGGTTTTCACCAGTCTCATCATGAAGAAAAATTTTTTATTTTTTATTTGAACATTATATTTAGGAATGATAGAAAAATTATTACTAAGAAAAATAAGTTAGAAAAAGTTCGTAAAATTACGTAGCGCCTAATTTAATACGTTAATTAAGATAAAGTATTGAAATCGACCGTGAGATTCGTTTATGTATAGTAGAATTTTGTCCACATACTGATTATACTATTGCATAATTGTAATATGTATTTACAATTTTTAATTACAATACTTGAAAATAGTAACAGTTTTGTGAGAGCTAGTCATGATCATGATCATGATCATGGTGGAATTTTGATAAGACTGTCAATCTGTGTGCTGTAATTGAACATAATTCAGGAAATCGTCTTTAGTAATTATTTTCAATATTTACATTCACGTGTGATGTAAATAACACAATATGTAACAGAGTAAAATTAGCTTCACAACAAACCATCTGTATTATTGTTTGTGTGTACATAATACATTGATACGTCAATTTCACCTTGTATGACGCGTGTGTGCACATTTGCGTGCGTGTGTGTAATAAGTTATGACAAAATTTTAGCTTTAGTCGAAGTAGAGTTTTTGCACAAGCTACAAGTTATATTGTTACAAAAAAATAGGTTGGAAAATTTTCAAAAAATTATTGTACTGAATCGAACCTACGTCCTCCACAATCCGGGCGGCTGCCTATACCACAAACTCTGCCAATCAGTACGTTAGTTAACTTGCCGGAATTACTTTAACTATTCAACTTTACGGCACGTAATGTAGAAATAAATTTCCAACATCCAAAGCTGATATGTTTACAAATACACTCCCCAGTATTATAAATAATATATTATAAATATAGTTAGTCAAGGTTTAAAATTGACGCTAACTCTGTCTTTCATTCAGCAAATAAAAGTGACAGCATCAGTATTAAACTATGACTAACTTTAGTCTATGTTTTATAATAAGGGGGCTTGGGTTTGCTTTTTAATTAATATTTCATTTTTACTTGAATTTTTCCAACATTTATACAGTATCCAAATAAAAATCAAACAATATATTGAAAATACAATATAATATTGTACAGAAGCAACGTTCATTTTGTGAACTTATTTATAGATTCGCAGCACATAGCCTTAAGTTCAGTTTAGATAGCACATAAATGTAATTATAATTAAATAACAGCTACAATGGGGCTGACATGCCATGAAAAAGAAACGTTCTCATATTATTATAGTGAAAAATAAAACTTACCTGCTCTTGACTGAGCGGAGTGAAGTCTGCTGGATTCTCCGGATACGCCTTCCGACACGCAGGACACAGGCCATTCTCGCCCTCCCTTATGCGATTCCAACAGAAACGACATATCTGTGGACAAGTGGAATTTATTACTACCAACAAAAAGTAACAAGCCGCGTGGTGACGGCAGAGTAGAATACAATTGTGTTGTAGGTTACTATAATACTGGCTGTAATCTTAGATGTTATAGTTTTATGATCGTTAGATGGATAGCTTTATGTCACTTGTTTTTATGGTCTTGATGTTTTGATTTTGTGCTGTGTAATTCTGCTGTATTATATTTTATTTATTTAAAATATAGTTGTTATTTTTATCCACCAAAGGATATTTAGGACAAATTGTCACCACCCCAAATCTTTCCCGTGGGTGTCGTACAAGGCGACTAAGGATAAATCTGAATATGATTAGGGATGGGCAGCAGCATTCCTCTTATACCACCTAGGCTAGCAATGTACTGCGACTTTTGTGCCCGATAAATGGCAATAGGCTCGCCACCTATTACATGGGACTTGACATATTTGGCGAAGCGTGGGTGCTAGTTCACCTCTGCCTACCCCATCGGGGATATAGGCGCGATTTATGTATGTATGTAACAAAAAGTAAGCTAAATTCGTTGCACCACCATTTCCATTATAGATAAAATTTATTTTTATTGCTAAATTAGGGAAGCTCTTGCTCTTTATCTCACCTGATGGTAAATGAAGATAAGGGTGAAGGTGTAATCGAGCTTCGACTGATATCCTCAACCACAGAAGGAAATAACCATATTTTGTCACAAATTGACGGAACACAATAATACATACATAAATCACGCCCATATCTCCGAAGGGGTAGGCAGAGGTGAACTAGCACCCACGTTTCGCCAAATATGTCAGTCCCATGTCCCGTTTATCGGGCACAAAAGTCGCAGTACATTGCTACATTGCTAGAAGAGGAACGCTGCTGCCCATTCCTAATCATATTCAGATTTATCCTTAGTCGCCTTGTACGACAGCCACGGGAAAGATTTGGGGTGGTGACAATTGGAATACAATTGTTGGAATACTCTGCCGTCACCACGCGGCGGAACACAATAATGCTGTTCACATTATTATTATGGCAACAGGTTTAGCTAGAGCCAAGCGGACTTGGAAAAAGTCCTATCACCAACCAAACCGAGTACAAATTTGTACTCCCATGGGACCTCGGGATCTAATTCCGGTGGGCGCACCACTTGACCACAGAGGCTGTGAAAAGTTGATAGGTATAATTATATTTATATCAGCTTTTTATATTTCTAATTTTATACCGAGTAGAATTTACAATTAGCACGTAAAATGGGCCTCTTATGTTAAATAGTACAACATCGATCAGGTAAAACAAATCGTTAGCAACGAAGTAGGTGCACCTATGATCAGACCTCATGGACGTAGGCGTTACTACGATGGCAAACAAGTATTCGCAAATATACCTATCTTAAATCGATTATCACTAATATGGCAACAATTAATGTCATGGTCAAATATTAGGAGTTCACATAAGACTTACCAAATACAAATAGCATTTACTATTTGATTTTAATTTTAACATTATATAAATGTTGGGAAAATTAGTACAAAGATATTAGTGGTTAGAAAAAGAATTTCGAAAAATTATGATCTTGAGGCGGGAATCGAACCCGCATCCGCTGCTAACCGGGCAGGTGCCTGACTGCTCGGCCATCCAAGACACTAATTAACTTGCCGAAATTCTTCTAACCTTTACACTTCACGTTGTAAGCCAACGGGTACCCTCGCAATGTAGAAATAAATTTCAAACATTCCAAAGCAGATAATTTTACAAATACCGTGCGTTCGGTTAAGCTTGGGTTTGCTTTATAAACTATTTGATTTTAATTTTAACATTATATAAATGTTACAAAAATTGGTACAAAGACTTTGGTGGTTAGAAAAAGAATTTCGAAAAATTATGATCTTGGTTCGATTCCCGCCTCAAGATCATAATTTTTCGAAATTCTTTTTCTAACCACCAAAATCTTTGTACAAATAGCATTTACTTAATAAAATTTAAAGTCCAAAAAAATTCGAAAAAATTCTATTTCGAAATTTCTAAAAATAAGCGATAATTTGACTTATTTTTCTTTGACGACTCGGTATTGATTTGAATTATAAAAAGAATACTAACTTGGTATCCACATGTGCACGGGTAGAAGTGGAGATCGTCCACCTCCAGAGGTTCCATGCACAAAGGACATTCCACCTGCAATGAAAACATAATAATTATAATAAATTGGTAAATGTTTGTGTAATCCTTTTTTATGCAAGACAGTGATAAAAAGCAGTTTCGTGGTAATAATTTCATTATAAAATAATATAAAAGCCGTGTTTGCTGTTCAGAAAACCGTCCTTGTTAATGAGATACTTCATCAAAAGATTATTTCGATCTTTCGATATTATTTCGAGATATAAAAGGATGAACACGTAGTTTTCTTATTTTCATTTTCTATTTGGCCATGGCATCTTAGTGTCGCAGAGGCAGGGTAAAGACAGCGATGACCCGATGAGTAATGGACAGCAGCGTTGCTCTTAAACCACCTAGCGGTATACTCCGAACTACGGCAAGAGGCTCGCCCCTATTACTAGGGACCTAGCATAGTTGGCTAAAACTGGGTGTTTATTCACCACTGCCAACCCCTTTGGGGAAAAATAGGCGTGATTTATGTATATATTATATTATTATATCTACCTGCTCTTCTCCACTCTGGTTCAATACTGACATCCTATAGCCCCAAGCGTCAGTGGTTCGTTGTCTCCCAGTTTGCAGCACCAGACTATCACCTGAAAGCAAAATAATTCATTACGAATCTAATCCACGAGGTCACTGACCCGAGTCTGCCTCGGTCTGTCTGCCCCCGTGTGGACAAAATCTCCTCGGGGAGAAGATACTATGTTCCTCTCGCTCCAACTGCGAGTAAATCCCGAGACAGAACACTGTCGAGCGGTGGAGAGAGATTTTGTCCGCGTCCCGTGCTAGGCCTGCTAGAAATCGGTTTAAGGAGGTCGGGCTCCTTAATGAGAATTCGTTATTGCAACAAAACCACAGCAACATCATTATCTCATATACTGTGTTTTAGAAGACTATACTTGGATCATTGTATTTTCAACACCAGCCCTTTAACCTCCCTACTGCTGGAGTACAGGCCTTCCCTATCGATGGAAGAATACAGGGAGAATGGCCCATAACCCACCACGCTGGCCCAGGGCAGATTGGTGGGTATTAACGACTACAGACTCAACCGGGAACAACGGCTTAACGTGCCTTCCGAAACACGGAGGAATTCAGAATAATAATATATGCTTTTGATTATACCTACACGCTGAACCAGTGCGGATTAGTGGCATTGCATTTTATTGTAGTTTAATTAATTGGATGATGACGACTTTAAAAAAAAATACAATATCAGTCTTTGACTAAGCCAATGCAGATACGATCGCACAGCTAGTCAACACTCAAAGCTGTCTATTGTATTTCGAGGCCTAAATTCACTTCAATAAAGTACAAGGTCGTTCGTAAAAATTGTTAGTTTAAATAAGGACAGGAGAGAACATATTGGTCCACTAACGGAACTAGGATATCTTCAACAAACAGATCATTGAACCTATCACCCCGTTTTCAACGTAATTTGAATGAATGTATTCAGCGTTCAATCATCTGCAGCAAATTTCATTCATTTTTATTTAAGAGTCATGCATGACGTAAAGCGACTACTAACGTGACAATATAAAGGTTACTCGTTCATGATTTAGTATTAATTAACTACGTAGGACACTAATTTGGCTATTATATGCGTAAAGTTATTTATTTGCCGCGTGGTGACGGCAGAGTAGAATACAATTGTCACCACCCCAAATCTCTCCCGTGGGTGTCGTACAAGGCGACTAAGGATAAATCAATGATGAGGAATGGGCAGCAGCGTTCCTCTTATACCACCTACCAATAGTAATGCACTGCGACTTTTGTGCCCGATAAATGGCAATAGGCTCGCCCCCTATTACATGGGACCTAACATAATTGGCGAAACGTGGGTGCTAGTTCACCTCTGCCTACCCCCTCAGGGATATAGGCGTGATTTATGTATGTATGTATGTAACCCCCGAATACAGAAACGCTATTCAAAGTTTAAGTCCCGCTTAACATTTAAGTATTGTCAAAATTGACGTTTTTCCATACAAATTCTGACAGGTAGTGTCCACTTAACTTTTTAAGCAGTCCCCTAAATTTGAGTAGCGTTTCTGTATTCGGGGGTAAGTTATTTATAAATACAGTCATCATACATGGCGGTTTTGCGTCAGTTTTGCGGATAGTTAAGTCAACTACACACCAATTTACATCCTCGAAGAGAAAAAGGCTGAGAGGTGAATTTACACCCACGTTTTGCCAATATTCCACGTAATAGGTCTCCGCGTATTACCCCATCTATAGGTCACGAAAACCTCAGTATATTCCTAGGTAGTATAACAGGAATGCTGCTGCCCATTACTCATTTTATTCTGCTCTGCCGTCACAAGACGGAACAGACAGGCACGCTCAATAGTAGAGAGCAGATTAAAATTAGGTTTGGGATAGATAGATAGATAGCTTTCTTTTTCAATTTAACTACGTTTGTTTTGAGTGACAATCGAGCATTTATACACCGACAGAAGTAAAATGTAAATAAGAAACGTTATTTCAATAGACTTTACAATTAGACAATTTATAATTAGCATTACCCCAAAAATGTATATATATTACCGTTGGATCTTTTCTGCTTAACCAGATCCAATTAATCGATCGATCTCTTCACATAATTAGATACACGATAATGATGCAGAAACGCACAAACATAAATATATGCTTAAACAAACACCGCGCATCGTAACCAATATTGCTTTCATTGAAATCGAACGCTTTCTCGACATAAAAAGTAACGGTTTCATGACATGGAAGAAGATAAAAAACTATGTTTTTTTCTATTATAAGCCTATTCAGAAAGGTAAGATGAAACAATTGGTAGTTTACATCCCTAATATAAGCTTTTCCGTGTGGTACGGCAGAGTTGAATACTCTAGTAGAATTTGTCACCACCCCCAATCTCTCCCGCGGGGGTGGTGAAAGGATCAAGCCCATTACTCATCGCTGTCTTACAGATATGAGTATTGATAGGCAGCAGCGTTCCTCTTTTACCACCTAGCAATATATTGCGATTTACGTGCCCGATACCAACATGGCAATAGGCTCGCCACCTATAACGTGTGTCCTACGCTAATTGGCGAAACGTGGGTGTTGATTCACCTCTGCCTACCCCTTCGGGGATATAGGTGTGATTTATGTATGTATGTGTTTATGTACTATAAGCTGCTCGTTTGACATAGACGCATGTCGATGTCGTCAAAGAACCACTATTGTCAAAAAGTGCAACATGAGGGTTCGGGTCAGGCAGGTGGCAAGAAACCTTAGTCTTGGCTTGAGCAATGGGTGGAAATGTCATCCCAATCAGTCTCTCCGTTCGTCGGTCTCCCAACACAATCCTTTCCATTTCTGTTCTATCATTCATTAATTCATTTCATTCATCACCAGCGCCTTACCAGTGAGATGGATGATATGAAATAAAAGGGAGTGGATGGCTTGAAGACTGGCACCAGATAAAATTACAGAGAAAACACTCCATTACATTACACACATTTTAGACAATCCACTTGGCTAGGCCAAGAAGAAGAAGACTTTTGAGCGAAATAAGTGTTCTTCACAATAGAAAAGTAATCGCGACTATAGTTTGGACTGATAACATACAAAGAGTAGACGAGCAGTAAATCGATGAGCGCATTTAACTGGTGACGTCACACGCCAAGACTTTGAGAGGCGTTCGTTCCTTCACCACTTTACGATAACAATGTTGAAAAATAATAATAACAATAGGTCTCTGTTACATAGGACCTAGCATAGTTAAATAAATAAATATTTCTTACACTATGATCTAGCCGTAAGTAGCATAAGAGCACTTGCGTTACAAAATTAGAAACATTTGCCCCTACCAGGATTCGAAGACGGGACCCCCTGGCAAATAGCCAGCGATCTGACCATTCGACCAAACCAGACGTCAAATAATTGGCAAAATTTGGATGTTAATACACCTATCCCTTCAGGGATAAATAGTCGTGGTTTAGGTTTTTAATAATTTCGTGTCAAAGAGTTCCTTACCCCAGTACACAATTTCAACATGCTTCCGTCTCTATTAATAACCCATTCTCACAGAAGGTTTTCCTGTAAGTGCTTTGTGTTTCTAATGTCGACTATAGTTGTCTATATCTATCTATACAATCGTACCTACATAGTTAAGCGGAAAGTATACTATACAAACAAGAGTACGTTTTGCAATATTTGATAAAATTAAGAGGCAATAAAATTTACATACATACATACATACTTCACGCCTATATCCCCGAAGGGGTAGGCAGAGGTGAACTAGACCGACGCTTCGCCAATTTGGCTAGGTCCCATGTAATAGGTGGCAAGCCTATTGCCATTTATCGGGCACAAAAGTCGCAGTACTTTACTAGGTGGTAGGTATAAGAGGAACGCTGCTGCCCATTCCTCATCACTGATTTATCCTTAGTCGCCTTGTACGACACCCACGGGAGAGATTTGGGGTGGTGACAATTGTATTCTACTCTGCCGTCACCACACGGCGCACTAAAATTTGGCATCACGATAAAAAGGTTGGCGATCTATGCAATCGAACAATTCCAAATTGTTTTTTTGAATCTGTTACGGCTTTTTAGTATTTTATTTGAGAATAGTCGTCTAATATAATCATGGACGCTTTGGTAGAATGTACAGACGCGTTGACTCGGTCCCGGGTTCTATGGATCTTAATTCCGATGGGCGCACCACTACACCACGGCGGCGGTCAGAAGACCGGCTTGGTGCCTCTAAAGGCACTGATCTCGGCTCAGGAGTATCGTGTAGCGGAGGGAGCGGAATTTTAACACCTGCGGGCCTAGCACGGTGACGTGGACAAGTCTCTCTCCACCACTAGATAGTGTTTTGTCTCGGGTCTCGGGGCGAGAGGAAAAGATTTTCTGTCCCCTGAAGGAGATGTGTCCACGTCCCGCGCTACGGGGGCTGCAGTCGCAAGTGACGTTGCGGAGAATGTTGTTTGATGCGGCGGTGCGATGATGAGCCTTATGTAACCATTAGAAAGGCGCATCAGAGGTCAGAATAGATACTATATTAAACGAAAGGGGGGCGCGAATACTATATTTCGCTGCGCACACGACTATGTTTGTACTGTGAACAACGCGTCAGACTATACCTACAACAGCGCATCCAATCCTTCTTTACGTATACTATACATAGAGATACTAATATGCATCCACCCTTAAATCCTTCTAAACCACTGTATAGATGCAGTATATTTCCTCTTCAAATCATGTCGGACAATATGACGTCATAAAATCAATTTTCGTTTACTCATATCTGGTATGATTGCAATCCACTTATGAATCGTCAAAACGTTAGACAATGAAAACCCGTGTATCCAAGGGAGAATGGGAGATTGCGCAGTATGCCTTAGTCCATGATGATAAGAATCCAAAACCTACCCACGACTTGATCCGCCAAAGAAGCGATGACCCCAACGCATTCAATGCCAAGTTGATACTAAACGCGCCAGGGCCCTACGTACGACACACTAGCAAAACGCACGGAAGTAAGCTGTAGAGAAATCTTGTCATCATTGTTGATGTTATGTATGACATTGCAGCTGCAGAAAGGTGTTAGTGATAAAACATGTATAGAGCAATTGATGAACAGATAAGAGTGATTGGGATGACAATATTTTAATCCATACTGTTCGAGATTTTGGTTCGGGTTTTACAGCCGGGCGCCTGCCTGACACCAACCCTCTGCGGGTATACTGTGATGTACCCTTCACCCTTAGTCAACTTGTACGACACCCGTGAGGGGTTGGGGCTGGCACATTCTATATTATTTTTTCGCTTCTAAGCGAGACCAGCATTGAAGGTTTATACCAAGCCAAATCTTAGAGCACTATAACAATACTGCACCAACCCCAAACAAACTTTCACACTACGCGCTGTTCCAATACGTTGCTATTTTTCTGATTGAATTTTATCTGCGTATACGGAGTAGAATTTAAAATCGTGTGACAAAATTATGAGCTAAGAAAATAATATGAGTTTGAGAGAAAATTATTGAGCTGCCAACTGTACTTTAAATATTATGTTGCCGACTGTACTATAAATATAATTAAAGGAATACCGTAACGTGAATAAAATATGAATGAGCCGGATAAGTGTGCCAAAGCAATAAAATAGTAGTTTGATAAATTTAAAAATTTAAAAACCAAACTAGAATGAAATGTTGTGAATCGCTACGACTTCCCAAGAGCCAAGTAGCGTTAGCGTCAAATAATCCGAACCAGTCATCATTGAATTTCAAATACCTACTAGAATAAATTTTATCCTGAAACTTTTTTTACTGGCTAGGCACTACGCTATATTATTAAACCAATAGCAAGTACCATTAAAATGTATATGATGTCTTATTTTGTATTATTTCTAAGTTTTGTAAGCAATAATAAAAATAATTAATTTTTTAAGATATTAATAATAAGTATTTATTATAACACACCAACCAACGCAACAGTTGACAGAAAATTGGTGACAGACTAATATACATACATACATACATACATACATACATATATCACGCCTTTCTCCCACAGGGGTAGGCAGAGATCACTTCTTTCCACTTGCTACGATCCTTACATACTTCTTTCGCTTCATCCAATCTCATTAATCTCTTCATGCATGCCCGTCGGTTTCGGGTACTCTTGACCTGGCCCTTATTTAATAGACTTTCAATTTGATTATGAAAGATCCGCCTAGGCCTTCCCCTTCCCATTTCTCCATTCACTTTCGCCATGTATATCCTTTTTGTCAGTCTCCTTTCATCCATTCTTTCTACGTGACCAAACCATGCGAGCATCCCTTTCTCAATCCTTGTCATTACATCTTCTTTCAAACCACACATTTCTCTTATTACCCTGTTATACAATCGATCGCTCAGCCTTACCCCAGCCATGCTCCTCAACGCTCTCATTTCTACTGCATTTATTCTACTTTCATGCTTCTTCTCCCATACCCAACTTTCACTTCCATACATTAGTGTCGGGACCAGCACTCCATTATGAACAGCCATACGAGCCTTTCTGGACACGCTTTGGCTGTTCATAAAAGTGTGCAAAGCCCCGTTTATCATATTCCCAGCTTTCACCCTCTTTTCAATATCACTATCACATTTTCCATCTCTCGTAAATACAGATCCCAAATACACAAACTCTTTTACTTGTTCAACATTCTCACTCGCAATCTTAATTTCACACTTCGTCATTTGTTCATCCCTTTCAAAAACCATGACCTTTGTCTTGCTTACATTTACTTTCATACCTTTCTCTGTCAAAGCTTCATGCATGACTGTTACCATCTCCTGCAAATCTGTTTCTGATGACGCTAATATAACCTGGTCATCAGCGTACAGCAGGCATTTGATAAGTAACTCGTTCATTCTTAGTCCACAATCAAATTCTTTCAGTCGGGTCAGACAGTTGTCCATGTATAAGTTGAACATGGCTGTTCAACGCGTGACGCTACACATCCTTGTCTCACACCTGTTCCGATGCGAAACGATTCTGTGTATGCGCCATTTATCCTAACACAAGCATTGGAATCTTCATAGAGAGATTTCAATGCTTGGATCAGGCTACTGCTCACCCCAGACTAATATCCATACATAAATAATTATTAATAATATATTCCATACACAGTCACGTAACATTTGCCTACCCGGGTTGGAACCCGGGAATTCTTAGCAAATAGGCAGAGATCTGACCATTCAACCAAACTGATCAGGTATGGTAAATATTGACACACAAAGAAGCCAAGAAATGCTGAGGAAATTTGGCTAAATCTAAATTATTATAAATAGATTCCTTCTTAACTTTAGCAAAATTTCAATTTAACTCATAGATTGATAATTATTTTAATTATTTTTTTAGTTAAATAATATCAATGACTTACTGTCGCACTCAGAGACGTCAATTAACTTTAATGAGTATTTAATGTCAAAAATTTTCATTCAAATCTAGACCATAGACCCGGCAAGAATAGAGACTAGTTTTGAATTGTAATTTTTTGACGTTAAGTACTCATTACCGTTTTCGATGTTTCTGAGTGCGGCAGTTAATGTCTTTAATTTAGTCCAACAATATTGACATCCATGTGCTAACTCAGCGCCATCAAAACATTGTTGCAAACTCAAGGGTTCAATTGGTTCATTGTGACTATTATTAACACCGTTCATGCAAGTTGCTATACTCCAACAAGTTTATACATTGACCGATAAAGTGCTAAATCATATTGCAATAAATACTCTATTATAACTAATTACTCTGTACCTATTATTTTATAAAATCACAGGATGATTATATAATATATGCAAACATTTTATTAGATATGAGAAGGAAAGTGAATAGTTTAGCGTACAATAAGATATTCTTAGTTTTATTGTACATTTATAGTATTGTTTTATTTTTTAGTTTGCAATTAATCTAATTTAAGTAAACCTAATATATCAATAGATGTTAGATTGTGGATGTTAATGTTCATTTTTGTTTTGATCTTTTCCTAATTAATTTAATAATCATTGAAAACTTTAAGGTAGTGACAAAGACAACATCATCCTCATAGAAGTCAAATTAATTAAAATAGGTTGTTGATAAGCAAATCAATATTAATTTGGTCTCATAATGCTACAAATAATATGTTTACATTATTTATATGTAATAGTAAACAATTCTTATCAATTTGAGAATGTTAACAATAAAGTAAGCACAAGTTATAATATCAACTACTTTGTTAATCAATAATGTCAATCATTATTCACAATACTACACAGTATAGTGTGACCATTATTTGAGTTCTACCCAAAAAATAAATTAAATAAAAATATTCCCGAATAGTATGAATTGACCCTGCTCAACTGGAGCAGACTTGTGCATACAGTGGCATTAACATCTAAGATGTGATTCACTAATTATAATAACAAATTGAATAAAGGACATTGACAGATTAGGAGTGTGACAAAAGATATTTTTATTAAGTGTTTATTATGCTTTGGGGATTAAGATAAAACTTTCTTTTCATTTGACAATAATAAATTACATTACATTTTGTATCAACAAATCCTCATGATGTCTTTTTTATCAGCGTAACCTAACCTTTAACTTGCAAGCCTTCTAGCTCTTTCTGAGACCTCATAGACAATATTTTAAAATACTTATGGTTCATAATAAGACTATCAATTATATTTGCATGAGCACTACAGCACACAATAATAATACCAAACACCTAAATATATGTGAGTCTAACCCGTAAAAGTTGTATTATTTCAAATTCCGACTATCAATTCTTTACTACTCTGAAATAGTTTCAATGTTATAGCTGTTATAACTTATAACAGATAAATAATAATATAGAAACATCTTGCAGAGATTGATTTCTAATCGACACATAGTTCTATATGTGTGTGGTTCATTGCAAAGTCTGATACAATCATAACCAGATGTATTTTATGCATCCCATGGGGCATGATAAAGTGGAATTATTCAACAGTTAACAACTCAATCAGGCATAATGTACACTTTTGTATGCCTGCTTGATATTATATCTTCAATATACATAAATTGGAGAACTTAATTTCCTATATATAAGTTTGTTATTTGTAAGAACAATGTTTTAAATGTAATGGGAGGCAAATAACTAAAGTACTAATTTTATTTAATCACTATGATTTAACATGCATGTATCAAGAAAATTTAAAATATGTTCTCTAATAGTTGTTGATTTTAATAACAACACATTCTTAATGAATGTATTATATGAATAGAAAAGAATTAATTGTTAATTATGAAACAGAATAAAATATTATTTCATTCATAGGCTACAAACTCAACTAAATTAACTAAATGAGTCTACTATGAAGTTTGTAGACTTCATATAAATAATGTGTGTTGATTAGTAATTCACCATTAGCAACTCTTATTGTAGTGGCAAATTTAATATTTGTTCAATGAATATTTTAAGTAAGTAATATTTTTTTCCAATTGGTATTTAATAAGACTATAAAAACAAGAAGGATATGTGCAAAGATAGTTTTTGAATTGTTTGAATAGAGTGGGGATAATGTTATTCACAGATTTCTGAAGCATAAAATACACAGTCAACAACTTTAGCCACACATACCTTAGTAAATTGGTTTGAGATTGAAGCCAGCCCTATGTATAATTTGTCTTCAAGCTTATAGAATATTGATCAAGTATTGTATCAATATATCACCACAAAAACAAAGCAACTAGTCTTTGTCACAATATACACTCACTTTTCACATACATCAAACTTTATGGACAGCTAGCATTATCTACAGACTTGACAGCTGAAAGCCTAGAAATTGTTTCAGTCATAAAAGGGGGACTAAATATTAGTGCCTTTAGGATGTTGGGGTAATAAATTGTTAGCATTAATGACTCAACCCAGGCTTTGACAAGTACACAATTTGACATTTAACTGGGAAAAAACAATTCGTTCAATGGGTGTGTAGAAGCTAACATAACCACTGAATTAACATCACAACAACTAAAATACTATCAATAAATATACAGAAAATAGTTTACGTTGCATATTATGTATGTACTCTCATAGCTAGATGTACCTACGTCCGTCAGCTGCCATTCAAAAGAATATGTGGCAAAAGTCAAACTTTCATTTCGTACAAGGATATGCTATAAATACACAATAAACACTTTAAAAACAAATTGTGACTTGATGAAGACACTAAAATTCAGTTACACGATTCTATCCCAATAAATAAGAAAAAATTAAAATCGATGTTTACCTTACGTCTCCTGTAATGCAAATCTTTTCTATTGCAGAATCGAGACTGCTAACCCTTCCGCAACAGTCAAAGATGAATCCTTTACAGTAGACCTATATTACAGCCCACGATTCAATTTAAAATAAAATGCAAAGCTGAAATAAATACAACCGTCCCGAAGTTATTTTCTGCGAGTTACTATACATTTGTTTTATGAAATGGCCTAATCTTTTACAAGATTCCGTTCTGTGTTTCCATAGACAAGCTCATTTTTTTTTTAAATTTTGTATCATTTTTAACTTTCATTATTATTGATGATTGTATTAAAATTATTTTTTGGAAATGTTTTTAATGGTTTTTAAACTTTGTACTTTATCGTTATTTGATATTTATAATAATTCGCCTTAATTCGTTGCAAAATTTTAACAGTATTATTGAAGACCTTATTGTCTATAGTAGTATAGTAATATAAATTTTATAAATGCCAACAGATGACGCTCAAAAAGCATCGGAGTTGTTAGTTCATATTGTATAGGATAGATGGCGCTAGCCACCCTTAATAAACCTACGCTAGAGAAACTCCATCAAAATTTTATAATTTTACAATTTCACTCTGTATTCTTTTTGGTTACAATTTAAATTTCCATGAATGCGTTATTTTAATCTGATAAACAAAACGTTGATGTAATGCAATACAAAAATAATACATATACCTATCACGCATTTCTCCCATTATAGGCAAATATAGGCAGCCTAGTTCTTTCAGTTCTAGTAATTCTTTCCACTTGCTACGGTCCTTACATAGCTACTTCTTTCGCTTCATCCAATTTCCCGTCGGTTTCGCGTACTTATTTATTAATATTTGAAATAAGTTTGTTTTCTTTTTACATACATACATAAATCACGCCTATATCCCCGAAGAGGTAGGCAGAGGTGAACTAGCACCCACGTTTCGCCATTTATGTTAGATCCCATGTAATAGGTGGCGAGCCTATTGCCATTTAGCGGGCACAAAAGTCGCAGTACTATTGCTAGGTGGTATGGAGACCTAATGGTATAAGAGGAACGCTGCTGCCCATTCCTCATCACTGATTTATCCTTAGTCGCCTTGTACGACACCCACGGGAGAGATTTGGGGTGGTGACAATTGTATTCTACTCCACACGGCTACTTTTCTTTTTCAAGTAATCAAATAAATTATCAACTCCTCGAAATCCCCTAGAATGTGCTCGAATGCAATGCTTAAGATTTACGTCTAGTTGTGACCTATAAACCTTCTTCTCCCTGCACTGTTCCCAGTATATCTGGGATCCATTTTACATTGTACTCTTTGCATCCATCACACCGTAAAGGTGCTATAATAGTTGTGAATGAATGTATAGAAAAGAGACGGAACGGACTATATCGAGAGACCGATGAACGGAGAGTGACTGGAATGACAACATTCGAATCCTTACTGCTCAAGGTTTTGGCTTAGGTTTCACAGCCGGCTGTCTGCCTGACACCAACCCTCTTTGGGTATGGTATTGTTGGTGGTTTGCCATCCACCATTCTCCCTTAGTCGACTTTTACAACCACTCTAAAAATCTTAGGCTACTACGTAAAGCAACTTAAAACGCAATGGGTTATTCAACTTGGAACTTGACTTTGAAACATTTTGACTGGGGTTTTATTGGTTAGGTTAGGTGACCCTTTTCGCTTTACCCGAAAACCCAGTAGTAGATTCTATGCATGTAGACATATTTCGCAGTAAGCACCTTCAACTCCACCCCAGTAGTACCTGGAGAGTAGACCAGTAGGCCTAGCACGTGAACACAATATCTCTGCACTTGAGGGGGGGGGGGGGCAGGAAGAAATTTTATGGACTAGCTTGGGCTATCTATTGGGCTAATAATAAATTGGCCATGTGCTTTCAGACCAACAACGGTTTACGGCGGGTCCCTATATTGTATCAACAGTTGAAGATAGACCTACTACATCTTAGTTGCTTAGCAACTTCTGTTATTTATCGTAATATAACAAAATAACAAAAAATGCACGGCAACTTAACTTTAGTAAGCTTACTTTTAACTGTAGATAGAATATTGGGACCCGTCGTTAATGTGTCTTCCTAAACACGGTGAACTTGAGATAATATATTTTAGTCACCCACCTAATAATGACTGGTCTTGGCAAACAATGACAAGATGGAATATAATTATGTAAATACAAAATAAAACATTTCTGTACAAGCATATCATATATTTTTTTATAATAATTAAGAATAAATTCTTACATCACGAGTTATAAAATAAATACATTTATTGCCTTAAATTAAGTCCAAAAGTACTCTGTACAATTATTGTTAGCGATGTACAAACGAGAACGACAAGTAAAAAATATCTTAAAAAACAAAAAAAAAAAAATAAAAAAGGGGCCTTATCGTGAGTCAGTAAGTTTCACAATTATCTGTGTGACAATATCTACGAACAACTTAACAATTGTGTCAGAATCACAACCAATAGTTTGCATCTTAATTTCATCTCTTATAATAATAATATTACACAAACTATTTTATATCATTGCTCTTCGCTTAATCCTAAAACAAGAACCATTCTTTACCTTAATTATAATTACAATTAAATTAACACTATCTAATTGCTAGCGTGTGTTCATTGTGGACTGCTGTGCTGTTTGACGGCAGAAACATCCGGCATCACCGTGCTACCAGCCTAGCATTTCAATATGCCCTAACATCTACGAAACAAAACGTGTTGCGTTTGAATTGGCATTGTTCGTACAGTAGAATCAATAGATAACAATAAATTAAATAGATAAGGTTTAATATATCACGAAATAAATTCACGTGGCAAAAAATATGGCATCAGATTTAAGTACTTTCCTTTCTTTTTTTTATACATCGATTAAGGGGGGCCGTTCGCGTAGCCCGGGTTCGGGCTCCATCAGGGACTGGAATAGATCGATTGAACGATCGATTCGTCGAGATCAGAGGTCTCTCACAAAACGGCACAAGACCGGACGGGGCCCGGACGCGGACGGACAGCGCTTAAAAGTAAATGTCACCAGAGCCTGCGACTGCGCAAGTCTCGGCACGCCACACTATAGTACGAACATGACACTCTCACTCATACCGCACCAAGAGTCAATTAAAGGTACTGGAAGACAGAAAAACCATTGCTATCAGATCAATAAGAAACGAAATACGACCACCGTGGGCTAGGGGGGACGGTCCGGGCGAACAATACTGGCCTCACGCCAAAAACAAAATACCGATTCAACTAACTAAGGTTCAATAGAGACTAAGAACTAAACAAAAAAAATAAAATAATGGACATTACAATAAACGCCATGTGTGTACTTGAACAACAACAACAGCGGGCATTCCGATCGAGGTTCACGCGGGATTTCTCCGTTAATTTCAAAATTGACTAGACATCTGCGTGCGTAGGAATCGTACGTTAAACCAGCTAAAGCTTCGGTCTCTTGATCGTGACGCACAACGCTGCGGTGTACGGTATGCGGCGTTTGCTCTTTGCCGCAGATGCATACTGCGACGGAACAAGAAACCACTCCAGTCACTGACCTCTATTATACAAGTATGCTGGACTGAATACTCGTCCACTAAAATGTCTAATGTTTCTTGTGCCGATTTGAAGTGGGCCCTCGAGCGGCAAGGGTGCTAAATTTGTCGTTTGTTGCTTGTATTTGACATTACAAATGCATCTCTAACATTATTTCCGTGGACGTTCACCTTTGTACACCTGTGCCATCAGCGCCAAGATGGCGATAATCTTCAATCCGACCTTCACTCCGGCGTACTTGTATAAAGGGTTATTTGTAAAACATCAAAAACCTCTCAGGAGTAGATATCTAACATCATAAGCAATAGTGTTTGTTCTACGACTTTTGATAATTCGTAAGATTTTACTTTCATACAAAAATAAATACTAATTTAATTTACCGCTCTAAAGCCAATAACTCTACGTACACCTACTTGCATGGGCATTAGGCAGCGCGCGGGCCTAGCGTAGCGTCGTCCTTTCGTTTATGAATGAAAACATAGACGTTTAAATGTCACGATAGTACAATAAAAACTTAAAAAAATAATCTTGTGCAATGTATTACGTTATATTAAAACTCATTAAACAAACGTTGTTGTACATGGGAGGTTTTTGATGTTTTAAAAATAACCCTGTATAATAGAGGTCCGTGACTCCAGTAGATACGGTGATTGGGACCGACGCCGCATACCGTACACCGCATCGTTGTGGATTACGATCAAGAGCTTTAGACCTTAGCTCAAGGGGTTGAGGCGAATACAACGTATAGTTGCACATGTGTCCGGGTGTGGATGTTGGGTGTTGGTCCGACGCCGCATACCGCACACCGCACATACCGTACACCGCACCGTTGTGGATTGCGATCAAGAGCTCCAGACGTTAGCTCAAGGTGTGGAGCCGGATACAAGGTACCGGTACATGTGATGGGGTGTGGGTGGTGGGTGTTGGTGTTGGTGCCGGGTGCGGCATCACTTGGGCGGCTGGTACCCGTAGTGCGGCTGCCGGCTGCCGGTCGCGTACAGCTGTTGCTGGAAGTTGTGGAACTGCGCCGCGTAGTTGGGGTCCGCCGTCGACGGCACCGCGAAGCCCTGCGACAAACAAACACACAACTCATATTAAACATACATACATAAATCCCGCTTAACGGGTAGGCAGAGGTGAATTAAACACCCACTTTTCGCCAATTAAGTCAAGGTTAAGGGGCACATAAATAGCAGTATATTGCTAGGTGGTTTAAGAGGAATGGCTACTTACGCCCATTACTCATCGCTGGCTTCGCTGGTTTTAGTCGCCTTGTGGCACCCGAATGCGGGTTGCATTCCTAGCAATACCAAAATCTATTGCCTCTAACATACCTACATAAATCACGCCTATGTGCCCAAAGAGGTAGGCATATATCGGGAACGTAAAGCGCAATATATTGCTAGGCGGTAAGAGGAATGCTGCTGCCCATTACTTATTGCCACCTTTACCGTTAGTCGCCTTGTACGACACCCACGGGAGAGAGATGTGGTTCTGCCAATTGTATTCTGCCCTGCCGTCGCCACACGCTCAGGCAGGTAGGCGACTGCAATTGTTGCTGACCTGTCCCTTGAAGGCGGGCTGCGCCATCGACGGCGGCAGCGGCTGAGCGGGCCTCGCGCCCTTGCCCCCGCGGAAGGGCGGCGCGCACATGGGCGCGCCCGCGAAGCCCTCCATCTTGGGCGGCGAGCTGAAGCCCCCGCCGTAGTGCGGCATCCGCAGCATGCCCGCTGTGGGCGGCCGCATCGACCGCATGCCTGCCGAACACGCGGATAAACTCATTACATCATTGACAACATTTCAAAAATGACAACCGCCCAAAATAAAAATACCGTTTCTTTATTTTCCAATCCTGACATGGAAATTATTTTATAAAATTTTTTTATTACTTAATTACAGAAAAAAAAAAGTGCGATGACGTCACGGTCGTGGATGTATGAGTTAAAACGTTTGCCTTCCAGAATAAAAAAGTTATCATAGACATGATAACAGACGTCAGTCATAAATTAAATCCAGTGTCATTAATTGTTATAGTCGAAATTAACATTATTAAAGTAGCAATAAATTGAAATCTTTCATAAACTGTAATTTAAAACGTATTTTACTTTGAAATTGATTTCAACCATTTCAGATAAAATGTTTAATTTTCGACACCGGAAACGCCAGTTCGTCAATTTTGAGATCTTTTTATTTTTTGCGTCAAGAGTGATTTCGCCATTTGTCCACGATAGTGACGTCTTTTGGCGCTTACGTCTGTTTAAAATGACCGGTATTTCAATCATGATTTTTTGTATGAAAACGACGGAATTCAAAAGAAATAATAAATATGGGTGTCTTCATTTTCGGGTTAATTTCATATAACATCATAATAAAGGTATGTTGAAAAAATGAAATGTTGTCAATTACTTAAACAACGGCCGGCTTAGTCAAATGCTCAGATTGCTGGGTATTGGCTAAGAGGTTCGGGTTCGAATCTATCATCATCATCATCATCGCCAACCCGTTCCCCACTGCTGGGGCACGGGCCTTCCCTGTGGATGGAAGAATATAGGGGGAATGGGCCATAACCCACCCCGCTGGTTGGTGGGTATTAACGACTGCACAGTGCACATACTGCCAGGTTTAACGCGCCTTCCGAGGCACGGAGAAACTCGAGATAATAAATGTTTGGTCACCCATCCAATGTCCGGCCTTGACGAACAACGATATATCCATAATAATTTAAAAAAATACTGAATATAAAAAAAAAACAAATATATACTTTCAAACAAAAACAACTATGACTCGAGCAGAAATGCCAGGTTCAACAATCCAATAAGTACAAAAATCAATAATTTTCCGTCAAGCAAAACCATAAAAACAAACCTGGCTCCATCTCCATCGGCCGGCCGGGGAAGTACTGGACCCCCTTGCCCTGCTCCATCTGCATTGGGTTCGTGACGCGCTGCAGGAAGTCCAAGCTGGGGGGTCCCCGGGGCCCCGAGTTGCAAGGCATCTGCGGCCTGGTGGGCAGGTACTGGATCGTGTTTGGCGCGCTCGCCTTCACTTGTACGTTAGCACCGTTGAACGGGGGCATCTTGCCTGGCCCCGTGGGCATGCGGGGCCCCATTAGTGAGGGGTCGGGGCCCATGGGGCCCATTGGACCCCCCATCGGCCCGCCCCCCATTTTGGGGCTAAGGTTCATGTCGGGCGGGAAGTCGCCACCGCCCATCATGCCCTCCATGGGTCCGCCCATGCCGGGCCCACCCATACTGTCCATATGGCACCCTGTTGAATTGTATTAATTACATTTATTTACATTCATAATGTTACCATCCCGGCTAGCATGACCACCGAAACACGATATGATAATAATATACACATCTATCGCTTTTAACTTTCAAAATCATTGGATTTTTGACAGTTCAAGGCGATAAATGGCTATAATGATAAAGCCTTTATGACTATAGCATATAGATCTATCATAAATGGCTTTATCATATCGTGTTTCGAAGGTCATGCTAGCCGGGCAGGATAGTAAGTACAGTATAAATTAAAGGGACTGGTTATTTTATTGCGTTATTGAGGTCTAGATAATGAGAGTGATTGCTACGCTACAAATAGTGTTTCCAAACAACAATAACAATGTAAGCCAAACAAGTCTTGGCAATTTCTTCGTTTTATGAAGTTTTCGTTAAATAAAAGGACATAAATAAACGAATGGCATACTAACACTGACCTAATTCATTCATCATCATGTGCGGATGTGAATGCGGGTGCATGCTGTGGTGGTGCTGCATATGGTGACCCCCGGCGAAGGGGCCCATGGGGCCCTGCGATCCGGGCATGGGCCCCGACGGGGGGCCCCCGACCGTGTTCGTGAGCTGTTGCGACATCTGCGCCAGTGAGGAGATGGGGTCGAAGGGGCCCGCGGGGGGTCCCGAGGGGCCCTGGTTGGGGTTGATGGGCACGTCGGGCCTGTGACACGCGGGGAAGGGGCCCGGTAGGGACGTGCTGTTCGGCCCGCCCGATAATGTCGGCTGCGGACAGAGAGAAAACAATTATTTTAAACTAGAGGAAAGGGGTCAGTAGCTCATGTTTACTGACTGTACTGACCAAATAGACTTGAATCGTGTATCGACGGATAGGTCTTTTCTAGAGGGGAAAAAAGTTATTATGGGGTCAAATCAATAAATCAAGACAAGCGCCATACCAATTCGTATTCTATGAGAATATATCGTTTTATATATCGTTAGAAAGGTATATTCTATTGCGTCCTAGACCAGAGTCCATGCATTTGTACCCATTGTCCTTTTACATTAATACAATCATCGAAGACATATTTATTACTATCTATCATAACATTTTTGTTAAAATAGTCTATGTCGATTCAGATTGACTGGCATGACAGGTTTGAAATTATTTTCGACTATTGTAAATCATTTTTATTTTTTGGGATTTTTTGTAACCGATATCTTTCTGAGTATTATTCTGATTTTTATTTGAACATTAGATTAATACTAGAAAAATATTACAAAGAATAATAGGTCGGTATGTTCAAAAAATTATAGTATTGATGCGGAAATCGAACCCGCGTCCTCTGTATTCCGGGCAGATGCCACCCACTCGGCCAACCAAGATTATTTTTCTCAGCAATATTTTGAAGCATTTTTCCAACACTGCTGTTAGACGAAAACTCGCAGCATTCAATGGAATCACCGTGAGTGTGAATTGTGGCATAGATGGAAAGCCACGAGTAGCGCCCAAGTGTATGTTTTCTATAATTATTTTATTACTACTTTGATTTTATGTTAGAAAAATTAGTACAAAGAATAGCTATTGTGGTTAGAAAAAGTTCGAAACGTTATAATCTTGATGCAGGAATACAGGCATCTGCCCGGATCGCAGAGGACGCCAACTTTGTCGAACTATTTCTAATCACAATATAATTTTTAGTATAATGTAATATTAGTATAGATATTTACCTCCTTACCGTGTGGTGACGGCAGAGTAGAATACAATTGACACCACCCCAAATCTCTTCCGTGGGTGTCGTACAAGGCGACTAAGGATAAATCAGTGATGAGGAATGGGCAGCAGCGTTCCTCTTATACCACCTAGCAATAGTACTGCGAAATTTGTGCCCGATAAATGGCAATGGGCTCGCCGCCTATTACATGGGACCTAACATAACTGGCGAAACGCGGGTGCTAGTTCACCTCTGCCTACCCCTTCGGGGATATAGGCGTGATTTATGTATGTATTTACCTCCGGCTGATCTTCCATATTAGGCGGACAGTTCGGTTTGCCGGCGCATGCGGAGGGCGCGTACGGGCCCTGGCTCAGGGACTCCCGCTGGGGGGTCTTCGACGCGCTGTCCTGGCTCGACCGGTTCGACGACGGGCTCGGCCGGGACTTCTCGTCTGTAGGCACATTACAATATATATATAAAAATTTAACTTAAGACTCTTTTTTAAGTATATTAGGCAGAGTGTTTGATCTCAATCACGCCTGATGGTAAGACTAGATTTTAATAAAACATAAATAAAATAGTTCATATGCACGATTAAGGGCCGGTTTTTGATGCATAGTTAACTGTTAACCAATTGATAAAAATTGTTACCTATCTTTAAATATAATTGATATTTAACAATTAGTAGCAATATTCGACTGATATTTATTAGTAACATTAGTAACTAAATTTTTGAGTAATGCTTATATCAGACTGATATTTAGCAATTAGTAACAGTTTTTAACAATTGGTTGAGTTAACTATGGATCAAAAACCCGGCCCTAAGAAGCGACAGCTGTACCCAAGGGCCGGAACCGGTTACCTTTAAAAGGGGTTTTGTTCAGATTTTTGATAGACTTGTTTTCTAAAACCCTATTAAATTGGTAACCCTTTCATCGGCTTACCTAATCCATAAGCTAACCAATTCATTGCGTTAACCACTTACGTCACTGAAAACTCCTTAATACGATCAGTGGCGGTTGTACCTTAAGTGCACTCGTGCGCTGTAACACCAATTCAGATGATTTAATAATTACAAAATTATTCATTTTTAAACTACTATAATAATATTTATTCTTTCAACAAACAAAACCATCCAATTATAACGAAACAATTTAAGCGCCTTTCTGAGCTAATAAGACTTATTTTTCCCCGTAAATAAATATTCTCGTGCGCTCCGGCGAGCGCACGAGGGCTGCTTATATAACTTGTATGGGCTACGAGCTAAGACGCCTGGCGCGTGAGACAAAAGGTAGTTCATAGAAATGTACCGAAAAATTAGACTGACCGTGCGCCGCACTAGCGAACCGAAGACTACCGAGAGGCACCGAGAGCACCCGATGGATTGGCGAAATACGCGCGCGTTATGGGGTGACCGATGACCTCTCGTTATCAGTATAGTTTCGCTGTATCAGTGAGTGATGCGTTAATTATAGTTTGTTTTTGTTTACATTACGTAATTGTTTTGTATGTTGATTCTATTTTATACTGTGTGTGTGGTGTGAGTGAAATGAGCATAAACATTACTATAGTGTCCAAATAAAGTGCACCACCAGCTCGACGACCCACCAGTCGCCACACAATATGATTACCCTAAGTTAAGGGTTTAGAATGTGGCCAAGCTGTTTTAATTGACAATCATTATCATTATCAATCTTACTAACAGCCGACAGCCGATTGGTTGGTGTAGCGGCTACGTCAGAGCGCTACATAAACAAAGTGTCGAGTAACCGAGAAATGTTTGATCAGCAAAAAGTACGACAGCTCACGATAACAATGGAGTCAAACCAACTGTAGACCTAATGACTGTTGTGATAAGGCAGAACGAGATTAGCAAGTCCTGAATCACGATTACAAAGTTTCTGGAGGAACTCAGAATATATGCAAGATCCGACGAAGTACAGTCGGACCGCGGTCCCCGAGTGCACGCCTGGCTCGGAGGAGATCTTCCCTTTTTCGCTGAGTATGCGGCGACTTTACCGCATACCCAGTTAGTCTCGGCTCGGTTCGGCTTCGACAGATCTATCTCTTGTCCACTCGAACGCGAGAAAAAGAGATAGGCAATCAATAGGGAAACACTTAAATTGATGTTAAGTGGGTAAACCCCATTCAAAGGGTTATCAAAATTATACAGTAACCTTATCAAAAGAGTAACCCTATTGATTAGGTTACCTGCAGAGTTACCCTATCAATAGGATTAACTTTGAAAAGGCGTTTTCCGGTCCTTGCTGATACTTTTGATTAATGCACAATAGAGTACAGACTTTATTTTAATTCTACGGGTAAAAAGTGTTTTTGGTCATCTGTTAATATTAGGTGTCGCCCCTTAGGTGACATTAAGACGTACCTTGTTGGCACTTGGTGCTGGCTTGCGATGTGGGTGTCTGCGGGTTGTTGAACTGAGGACTCTGTTCCATTGAAAACCTCCCCGCCCTCTGCTCCGTTAGTGACGAGTGAGGCTCTGGCGTGCCCGGCATCATGCTGTGTATGACAAAAATAATAATAAATATTTGTTACACTCACGCCTACGATAGCCCAAAGTGAGTGGCATAAATAAGCACTCGTGGTATGTATACTAGATGACGGACAAATTTATACTTAGTTTTATACTTAGCTAAGTTAATTATACTTAGGGCCTGTTTCACAATCGATAAGTAAGTTCTAAGTAGCTTACTTCGCAGATCATTTGACAGTTGTAATATGAAATATATGTCAATTGAACTGCAAAGTAAGATACTTTGAACTTAATTGTCGTTTGTGAAACAGGTCCATAATAATCATACAATATTAATAAACGTTAGAAAACATACTACAAAGAAAGAGAGGTCAAGAAAACATTGATTATTTCTTGGTCCTTACTGGAAGCCGTTTCCACTGCAATCCGAGCACAATAAAGTTTTTGTCCTTGGACGAGATTTAGATATTTTCGCTATTCGGACAAATGCCTATACCACTACCAACCAGGGCGCCTAGCCAAGTGGCTAACCTATTCGAACGCTTAGAATACAAATGTATGAAACTGGTGTACTACAGAGAAAACAGTACGTCAGTTTCATACCTACTTTTGTTTTCTATGCGTTCGAATAGATAAGCCTATTTGGCTAGGCCCTCAGGACTCTTATTTCTTTTTACATGAGCCTATTTCACTTACCCTGCCGGCGATTTCTGATTGGAACCCGACTGAGACGACTGCCCGCTATTCGAAGGCGGCCCGTTGTCTTTTAACGAGGTGTTCGGTTGTTTCTGTATCGTCAACTCTTGACCTGCGCCAAAACAACAAACAACACATTACTATTGACATACTTCAACGACCAGCCCGGGACGTGGACACATCTCTTTCTCTGGGGAAAGAAAATCATCTCCTCCCACCCACTAAAGCCCGAGACAAGACACTGTCAAGTGGTGGAGAGAGACTTGTCCACGTCCCCGTGGTAGGCTCCCAGCTATCAGACAAGAATGTACAGACAACAGCACGTCAGACTACCAAAAAATGTTAAATTTTCCCAGTCGGCTTTTGGCTCTACTGCCAACAAGATAAGGTTGACAATCGATTGAAGAAATTTGACAGTTTTGGGTGGTCCGAAGAGCCGTTGACTGTACGTACGTACGCACGAACGTAGAATGATAGACGAATTAGCCATAGAGTGTGAAATACGTATGTTAGCACATTTTCACCAACCACCACCATAATGAAAGTGAACAGACAACAAAATCAAATGCTACACGAACAACAACATTTAAACTCAACACACAACATTAACAATGTCTACAAACATTTGAATTTGAAAATAAAACACAATGAAACATATTACAAACTGAAAGATACTGTTTACTTTTGTATATTTTGCAAGATTAAAAAGAAAACTAGCCACCTTCCAGAATATATCTATGCTCTAAATACTAAAAGCAGTTATCAAAAATTGTATAAATTAACATAGAGTGAGAGGCAGAAATAACATATCTTTTTTTTTCTAATAATTAAAGTACACACCCGTATTTATTGCAAACTTTTAATTCGATTTTGTATAATTATGTAGACATATTATCTTAAAAACACAGTCAAAGTAGTTCGTCGTGATTTCACATGATATCATCTTCACCAGCTTTTTAATAATCCCACTGCTGGAGCACTGGCCTTCCCTGTGGATGTAAGAATATAGGGAGAATGGGCCTAACTACGTAGGATTGGATAAATGCAGCTAAGATATCTACAGATCAACGTGCTTTCCGAAGCACGAAAGACGCAAGACCCATCAAATGACCGGCCTTGGTGAACATTGCTTAGTTTGAGCAATCACAGACCGAGCGCACTAAGAATACGTTAATACTCAGTATAAATTGAAACATTGTGTTTGAATGTACATGTTCTTATAAAATTACGGGTTAGTATATACATTATTTTTCTTCTAAAACAGACAATATACAGTTTGTCCTCAAACCTTTTCTAATAAGACAATCAATTATTTTCTACTAAACAAAAATAATAAATGCACTAGGTGACATTTTCACATTTTCCTTTACGAAAGTATGACGTTTTTAGTTTTATTTCTGCTCAAATCGTAGTATAAATAAATGAAACAAAACCATTTTCAACAAATACGGGTGCATCGCTTCATTACAGAGAAGACAGAGAAAGCCATAGAGTCGCTATCATATTTATAAAAATTTTTGGTGCGTTATTTCTGCGTAACCCCACTCCACCAAAGCGGTGTTACCTTCGAACTGGTTGAGATACGATATTTGCTGCGGGGACGGCACAGGCATCAAGCTGGGCTCCTTGCCCTGCTGGTTCTTCTGCTGCTGCGCGGCCAAACATTGGAGGGTTCGCACAAACACGCCATCATCGAGCTTCTCTAATATCTCTTTAGTCGCCAAGTTTGTTCCAACATTGGCCAAACATCGGTGTTATTCGTCACACGGGATTGCAAGCGTCAAGCGGTTCGCGGGGGGAGGGAGGGGGAAAACAAAAAATAGCATTACAACTACAGAAAAAAAAACAAAAGTAACAAAATAAAATAAAAAAATCAAACGTTTTAGCTCAGATAAAAAAAAAAAAACAAAAGGTAAAAACAGTGTGTTTTGTGGTTGGGAAAATGTCTAACACAAACTCATGCTTGTCCTAACGTCTATGGCTTCCATTGACATGCGATGCTCTCTATCTGTCTATGAATCACTTACCTAAGCCAAAAGGACAGGCTACGTTCAGTATTTAATATCGGTAAACACAATAAACGTGCAAGCTTACGACGCAATAATACTCAATAGACGATTCTAATTTATTAAAAAAATTCACAACTCAATAAAAAAAGACAACCAACTCTGTGTAATTCCATGCAATTATGTCTTGCGTCTGTTTTGTTATAAGCAAATCATAGAGTGTTTATGTTATATTTATCACGTTTAAACTTTCGCGTTGCTTGGTCCGACCGTAGACTACATAATCGCGTTAATTCCCGTTCCAACCTATATAGATATTAATCACGGTTGTTTAAAAAATTGTTACATTTTAAAACTAATTATTCAATAACAAAAGTAAATAATTATTCCTGCAACAGCTGATGTGCTAAATTTCTTTACTGTCTACCCTCCAACTGTACAATATGGAACGCTATAAAAAAGTCTTAACTATTTTACAATTATTATCAGACTCCCCTAATCAAACACTGTCCTTTTGGCGGTCGGGTGTCAATCCTAAAGACTACTATTACAGTACAGTGTACAGTCCAGTGCAACACTGGTGTGCTCACCTGGCGCGTCCTGCTTGTTGGGCTGTTTGCAGTGCGCCTGCGCGGGACTGCTTAGGCCGGAGTTGGCTCGCGACGCGTCCGCGGACATGGGCATTTGCACTGACCCGTGGCCCGGGGATTGCGTCGCTGTGGGGCAAATCAATCGTTTGTACATACATACATACGGCAGGGTAGAATACAATTGTCACCACCCCAAATCTCTACCGTGGGTGTCGCACAAGGCGACTAAGGATAATTCGTTCCTCTTATACCACCTAGCAATGTACTGCGACTTTTGTGCCCGATAAATGGCAATAGGCTCACTATCTATTATATGGGACCGTGATTTATGTATGTATGCATACATACAAAAATCACGCCTATATCCCCGAACGGGTAGGCAGAGGTAAATTAACACCCACGTTTCGCCCAATGCCTAACATTTGGTGTAATTGGTGGCAAGCCTATTGCTATAAATCGGGCATGTAAATCGTAGAATATTGCTAGGTGGTACAAGAGCAATGCTGCTACTCATCGCTATATTTACATTTAGTCGCCTTGTACGACACCCACGGGAGAGCCCCATCTCTCCCGGGGTGACAATTGTATTCTGCTCTGACGTCACCACACGTGAGTTGTTTATTTACCTATTTATTGCCCATGTCTTCCATGCTAGGCTTAGAGCGAACAAATAACGTAGAATGGGCCAGCCCAGACTCATCCAATGGGTTTCGTAAATGTCGACTAAGGGGATTGCCCGGTGTAGACCAATAAGGGCACCTTGGGGCACCCGAACGGTGGAGGGCAAACCACCAACAAAAGCGTACCAAAGGTTGGTGTCAGGCAGGCGGCCGGTTGTAAAACCTAAGCCAAAACCTTGAGCAGTGCGGATTGAGATGTTGTCATTCCAATCACTCTCTCCGTTCATCGGTCTGTCGACATGGTACTTTCGGTCTTTGAAATGAAACTGGCGAAACGACAGCGCGCGCTTACATTTATCATATATTACAAAGAAAAAGAGAACTTTAAAAAAATAACAATGACATACCTATAGGCAC
Organism: Cataclysta lemnata; assembly: GCA_963931975.1. NCBI lineage: Eukaryota > Metazoa > Arthropoda > Insecta > Lepidoptera > Crambidae > Cataclysta > Cataclysta lemnata. The sequence goes on from OZ008363.1 coordinate 5,098,989, forward strand.
TGAGGCGGAACGGTGTAAGGGTGATGCCCCGTAGGGCGGGGGAGGGAGACAACCCCCTCTTTCTGAACACGGTGATTTCACTTGTGTACCTAAAAGCACAAAAACAATACCATATTAAATTAGTCATAATCTACATGCCATCCATAACATAGATTTATAAGTACAGCTTGGCAAAAAAGAGTTTGATGCGGTGACAGATGGAACTAATTTTTATTTGCAATAAATATCACTGATTTGCTGTCGAACTCTGGTAATCCAATTAACAAATTTTTCGGTAACTTTTGCGATTTTATTGTACTTTAATTAATTAGCTTCAATTGAACGGTTATCTGACTAAGAATGAACAAAACAAAACAAGTGGTGCCCTCATTTTATCTAAACTCTTTTTGCCAAGCTGTACTTCTTAAGAATAGGCAGAGGTGTAGGGTTTTATTAAGGTTCTAGTTTTTATGATAAGATAGCCAGCCCATTTGTGGTGGATGGCTCGAGGAGAAGCTCGATTCCATTTACAGCCCTTATCGTCACTGTCAAGTAAGATAAAGGTCAAGCCCTTCCCTGTCTAACGTATAAAAACTTCGCTTGGCCTTGGTCCCAGGCTATCTGGGGTCAACAAAGTTAGTTTTCTATTTCCATACATCTCGGTCTTCACCTTTCATCCATCCATTTTTTTATTACAAAACTGTATAATGGGCGACCGAAATGGATAAACATATTTCATTCGCAGGCTCGCTGCTGTAATATTTAAAAAGACTAATTATGAAGATTTTGGTTATGAAGATTTTGGAATCGACAGTGTCTTGGTTGGCCGAGCGGTCAGGCACCTGCCCGGATAGCAGCGGACGCGGGTTCGATTCCCGCACCATAATTTTTTGAAATTCTTTTTCTAACCACCAAAATCATTGTACTAATTTTTCTAACATTTATATAATGTTAAAATTAAAATCGAATAAACTAATTATGCTGTCCTTACTTGCACTACAGAGATCAAATACTCACTGAGTTCATTGTCCATAGATTTGGGATCGTCGAAGAACTGATGGTGTATTTTCTGCCAGTCTATGTCGTTTGCGGGACTTTTGGGGCTTCTGAGACCCGGTTTGTGCCCCATCCCGCCAGGACCTAACCCACCGGGGTCGCCTGGACCCATCTGCATTGAAATAATACAACATTGAATAATAATCCCAAAGTTTCCATTGGGTAGTCGATGTAATAGGAGATTATATACCAAGGGCGATAAAGCAAAGAATGTCTCACGTATTGATTGCACGTATTTGCCTTTAGCTCGGGCGATAAATATGCGATCTGAGGCTTTCTTTTTTATCGCACGAGGTAAGATCATAGTTTTATGTCAGCCCCTGACCAGGACATGGGATTTTACGTACGCGTAGCGAGCGGAAAAGTCCACTTTGTGGTCAGATGTGACATAATAGTAGATTTTCCATCAAGTGCACAAAACGAATCATTTTTGTCCGAGACTTTGAATGTCGAGAATAAAAATTGTTTTTTGGACGAGGTAGAAACTCTGCTTTTCACTTCGATTGCGAGGAAATAAATCAGAATTTCTCATAACATTTCTTAAAATTCAAACTAAAATTAGTACAGTTTTGAATACTGACGGAAATTGTTTTTCCCATTGATATTAGGCTTGGGCTGCAGACATATACAGCCAAGTATTAAATTAATTTTGAAATAATAATTTTCTTAAATTAATTTAATAACCTACCGTACCTGCTTGAATTAAAATTGTAATATCTTTTATGTCTTAAAAAACACATTAGCCAAATAAATTTAAGTAAATATTAAAAAATAACAAATTCTATCTCTGAATTTCTTATAGTGTTTGGCTGCATGGCTCATTTTCTTTGCCTTATTATCGACACATTTATGAGTAGATACGTTAATGCTCTAGAGCACAAAATTCGATTTTGTGCAGCCTATATCCTGCAAAAATAACCACTTTCAGAGCATGAGAAGTGAAAAATACTTTTTCACTTCTCATGCTCTATGCTTTTTACTACTATTTTGTTAGGCTATAAGTTCCCACTGCTAGGCAAAGGCCTCCCCCGCAGCCCTCCATCTCGAGCGATCCAGAGCCAATTCCGTCCATGTCTTGCGGTATGCCTCCAGATCGTCTCTCCACTTCTTTCTAGGTCGACCTCGACGCCTTTGACCATCCTGAGGTGACCACTCTGTGGTGACATTTGTCCAGCGATCTAGATGCATACGGCATACATGTCCCGCCCAGTCCCATTTAGTTTCGCGGTGAGTAAAATACTTATATGGCTAAAATGATTCTTGTATGTAATCAAGGAACACTACATGTAAACAATGACTGTAATGGCTTTGAAATGTAACTGATTTACATAAATATCATACACACAGATTAAGGAACTATTTTTTAGAAATCATTATACCAATAGATGTACAAACTGCATTTATAAACCACGTAAGGATTCGAGCCAGGATTCGAACCCGGGACCTCTTCGCCTATAGCAAGCGATCGGATCATTCGACCAAACCGGCCCTCGAATAGTCTGCTTATTGTAATCTTTGATTTTTTCTTGTTGTTCTTACTACTGTTACTACTTGTTTGCAACATATTATAATGTATTTGTATTGTATCTTACAAAAGTGATGAAGTATGTAGATCATTCGCGGTGTTTAATTGAAGAACAAACCGCATTTGTAACACGTATTACATTACAATTTGATATGACAATAGCCGAAACTGTTTTCGATGTTAATTTACATTATATATGTACCAGTTGATTAAACAGTGTTGGCAGACAAAATAATCCAACACACTTTCCCTCTCATCAATAATTCCAACCTTATCATTAGTTACAAAACAAATTAATCCAACGCGAATTGTCTGTAGCAATTGAAGAGGATTGTATAAAACAGACATTCTCGTGTTTGCACAATAGTGGTTTCAACAGCTGTCATATTGAAAGCTGTTTAGAATATAGCTTATTACGCAACATTTAAGAGTTGCAATAGTAGATATTACGTAGAATTTTTGGGTAAACTATAGTATTGCACATTCTAGGCAGTGTTTAAAAGAATATTAATATTCTCTCCATTCACGAAATTGTACATTAGTCTAAACACCAGGATGCTGTGAAGAATACAACAGACTCCACATTTCTTTTACTTTTTCAAGAATGTGTAATACACTACAAATGATGGCCTCATCGCTAGACAGCGATCATTTAAAAACATCTCATGGATGCAAAAACTATCTTTAATTTAATAGCGCACGTTGTGCACTAAAATATCAATAAATAGATAAACAATGGGTAAAATCATTAAATTTTTTATATAAAGTTTTAATATTTATATTTAATATAATATATTGCCTAAATAAAAAATCTGAGTAGGTTATTTTTAAACTTATGATGATCAATACTGTTTAAATTATGAATGTCGATTTTTAAAAATACTTGTAGAAATTTCATAATAAATAGCAACACTCACGTTTCTGCCGCGGCCATATTCGTCGCACATGGGTCCATTGACTGGCATATGGTGGTCTCCACATTCCCCGTGAGACATACCACCCAGCATCATCCCATCCATCATAATACCACCTGCAAAACCAATTTTCGCAAGACATATTATTAAATGTGTCCGATATATGGCAATAAGCTCGCCACTTATTACATGGGACTTAATTGGCGAAAACTGGGTGTTTAATTCACCTCTTCCTACCCCTTCGGGGATATAAGCGTGATTTATGTATGGATGTATATTATTCAATGTTAAATAAAAACCCTAAACTCAGTAGGTAAACAATTATAAAACAGTATAATGATACACAGAGAAAAATAAAATACGACATTTGGTTCTTCGTGCTGGATAAGATATAACAAAACGACTTAATAGTTACCATTCATTGCATTGAGATTAGGTCCCGGCATCATTCGAGGTCCCATGTGTGGTCCCCCCATCATACATGGTTTAGGCCCGCCCATTCCACCCATGGGGTTTGGCATTCTCTGCAACAAATTAAGAGACTTGTGTAATAGATAGTAACGTAACGTAACGAACGAGCAGCGAAGTAGCGAATAGTAAAAAAAAGTGACTTACCCCCATGGGGCCTCCACAACCTCTGCCCATGTGCATATCTGTACACATTCCCCCTTTCATATCAGGCCCCCCACACGAGCCCCTTATTCCTTTTATTCCACAGGGTCCCATTGGGCCCATAGGTCCATTTGGTCCCATTCCTCCCATCATTGGCCCGTTGGGTCCCATCATGCCATTGGGCCCCATCGACCCGTGCCCACCCATCATGCCAGGAGGACCGCCCATCCCGCTCATCGGTCCTCCCATGGGGCCGTTTGGACCCATCGGTCCACCGGGTCCCATCGGCCCCCCCATAGGCCCGTTGGGGCCCATGGGACCCGCCATTGTGCAGCTAGGGCCAGAGTTCATGCTGTTGGACATGGAAACCATGGGGCCGTTGGGGCCCGAGACCATGGGTCCGTTGGGCCCCATGCCGGACATGGGTGGGAAGGGCATGTTGATGTTGCCCGCGGAGTTTGGCGGGTTGATGTCGCCTTGTTGCTGTGCGTTGTCGCCCGGGACCTGTCCGCCGTTGCCCCCGCTCTCCGGGAACAGCATCTGTTGCATTTTGCGTATAGTCGCGAGCTGTTCCTCGCGGTGCGCGCGCTGTTGCGGCGTCAGGTTCTCGTCGGGGATTTTGACACCTGCGAAAAGGATTTTTATTTATATAAATTAAACAGGAAATAAAGTCGTATTACATTACTGTATCATTTCCAATAGACGAATTTAACTTCATTCATGAGGTATCAATTTATCTTCATTATACAGGGTGGAAAATTGAGATAGGGCATTAAGGGCAGCTACCAGATCCCTTGCTGCCACGCGAAAATGGTCTTTATCGAATCTCCTTATCCTAAATTATTATTATAAATCATTATTTCAGTTATTCTTTGTTAGTGTCATCATCCCTGTCACAGCCTTACCTTTGGGCGCGTCTTGTGCAGTACTGTCGGAGGGCGGGCCGGGCGCCGTGTCTTGGGTGTTGCCCGCTTCGGAACACGCGGGCAGCGGCTGGCCGTTTCCCATGCCGTTCGACATTACTGAGGGGTTTTTCTATGAAACGAAAAAAAAACAGTATTATTTCCTTTGCAAAATACACACGTACATAAATCGCGACTATTATACTCGAAGGGGTGGGCAGAGGTGTATTAACGGCCACGTTTACGTTGATAATAGGTGGCGAGCCTACTGCCATCCAACGGGCAGGTAAATCGCATATATTGCTAGATTAGCAAAGACAATCCACTAGAATATTGCCTAAGTATCTCAATAATGTCTAAAATTAATAAGCAATTCAGAGGTATCGAACGAATTAAAGTACTAAAAATACAATCATATTATTGAATTTCGCGAAAGTATTTTTTGTTGAGATAAAGGCCTTTTGGCTTATGAGGGCAGTGTAAAAAGGTTAAAAATATTGGAGTTAAAAATGGGTTCACTCGGATATGCATAACAAAATAGCGTTACCAACTTTATTATCTTTGTATTGTTATGATTTTAAGTAAGGAAGTACATTACACGCTAATAAATTTGAAAAAAAAACTCACGGTGTCCCAGGGCATTTCACCATCAGCACCGAGGCCGTCCATGACACCACAGGACGGGGTGCCCCCTGGAAAGCCATCCATCGGAGCCATGCCTGGACCCATCTGGCCCATCTGCCCGGGGCCCTTCATCATCATCATCTGGTTTGGAGCGCCCATTCTGTTGGGGACCATCATGTTGGGGCCCATGTGGCCCATGCCGTGGCCCATCGGGCCCATGCCGCCGCTCATAGGCCCGCCCATCATGTGGCCCATTTGGTTGGGCCCACCCATCATGTTGGGCCCACCCCGCATGCCGCCTCGGGTTTTGGCCATGGCGAGGTTGTTCAGCCACTGCGCGGGATTCTGTTTGTTGAACTGGCCCATCTTGAGTGGGTGTTTCTGAAAATGTATCGTATTGTTCACTTATCTGTACATAGCTTTTTTTTGAAGGACCTAGGGCTGTTAGCCGAGACACCTTTACAGCATCTACCGGGTTTCTTGGGAAAGGCAAAGACCTTGTCCTCAGGCCTAGCAGTCGAGCACTCCCTGGGAGGGTGCCCCCACAGCAGGCCTCCCCCGTGGGGGGACGGCATCTCCCAGAGGAGATATAATGCCGTGGTGAGCCTCACAGGGCACTCGAGTCGGAGCTTGGATCGGGTCAGGCGTGCCGTGTAGTGGGGGGGAGACAAACAAGGCTAACAACTTTAACTAGGAGACCAAGACTAAAATCCTAATAAAATAATCACTCCACCATACAAACTGATGTCAGCAGGTTCTCGATTTAGAATAGGGAAGTGATTTTTTTTTTCTGAAATTTCGATTTTAGTCCCGTAGCGAAAGTTGTTCAGTTTGATGGTCTGAATAACCCTTTTAAATATTACTGCACCTGTTACGCCCAGTATATGTATATGGTCCTTCGAGCCTGATCATACAGTGACGCCTTCAAGTTCATCACACTTTCAGTTACAGTCCCAGCCGACCCCGTATTATAAACGCCGATTTCGGTTCCTTTGGTCTACCCTACTATATATTTATGATACAACCATAAAGGCTTATTCAATTATTAAATTCAGGCTTATTCAAATGTTAAAATCCAAAGATTCTTGACTGTTCAACGCGATAAATGGCTATATCAGAATTATTAGATCGTGTTTCGGAGGTCATGCTAGCCGGTCTGACCGAAGAGCTGACTCAAGACAAGAAAGTTTACCGAAGTAAGCAATCAGAACAGTACCTCAAGATATTTCTTGGTGCCAGGTTGGGCACAGTGATACGCGATGATCGAGTGGTGTTGCCCAGACAGCACCGCCTCCGCGCCTTTATTCGCGAGCATCGTCGAGAACACGAAGATTTGGCTTTGCTGCTGGGAGAAGACAAGCGTTTAATACAATTACATCTGATTAACTTTATCAAGTAACTATCATTTTGTATGGTCTGATGGATGATATGAATCAAAAGAGAATTGATGACACCTGACCGATATTAATGGAAGAGGAAACATAATTATGCCAACGCCAGATAAACTGGGAACAGGGCAGCAAGGCAATTTTTTTAACAAAGACTTTTTTTAGCCTGCAAATGGGTTAATCCAAGTATAATTTATGATATAAATAGTTAAGTGGTGATTGATAGAAAGAACTGTGTCCAGATTTAATTATTTGTAATAATATCTACTCTGGGAGGCGCTTTTTTTCGTTCAGGTTTTTTTAATGAGAGACTTAAATATATATTGTTCATTCTCAGAGTAAGCAACATTGAATTTAGTTAAAACCTTTGAATTATAGTTACGATTGGATAATATTATCTTCAATATGTAAACACACACTGATGATAAAATTATCAACATACATATTATATCAGATCAAGATCACTTGCAAGGCTGACACAATATAAACATAGTTAGATTACATAATTAATTATACCTATTCATCAATCACCTGTTACTTGAACAGTTTAATAACAAATTTTATTAATATTTGGTGTTGCAATTTTTAATAAAAATGTAGTGATTTTCTATCCATCGCACTTAAATTTATGCAAAGTAGGAAATGTTATATAATTATGCTATCAAGAACACGACTCTATCTAATTATAACTCTGCTCTATGGTGACCGCAGAGCTACATACAATTATTGTCACAACCCGTATCTCTCTTGATAGTATTAAATAATAACCCAACAAAATGTTAATAAAATCCCGATTTCAGATATTCAATTTATTATTTTTAGTTCAACAGTGCTTTCTCGATACGATTTTGAGTCCCTTCTCGATACTGTTACGTAAAAAATCCATCAAAAATTGTCAATGAAAACATTTGAGATTCTTTATTTATTTAAATAACATACATACATACATAAATCACGCCTATATCCCCGGAGGGGTAGGCAGAGGTGAACTAGCATCGGCGTTTCGCCAATTATGTTAGATCCCATGTAATAGGTGGCGAGCCTATTACCATTTATCGGGTACAAAAGTCGCAGTAGGTACATTGCTAGCTAGTATAAGAGGAACGCTGCTGCCCATTCCTCATCACTGATTTATCCATATTTAAATAAGATGTTAAGTAAATGTTACCTCCATGCTCCCGGCCTGTTTGCTGATAACGTTGGATGGCAACGTCTGCGCCTCACTCGCAGACATGGGGCCCATTGAGACGCTGGGGCCGATGGGACCCCCGCCACCACCCATGCGACAAGACCCCATGTTCTCCGGCCCAACATTGGGGATACGACAATTCTGGTTTGAATCCTTTAAAGTAAAAGTGGGTTTATTCATTATAGGGGTTTATCTACTAAACTTTTGATACACAATAACGTTTTTACATTAGCAATGCCAACATTAGAGAACACTAAATGATGCGATAATAAGCCACTAAGGAAAAAGAAGAATAAATTTTAGCATTAACATGTAGTTTAGTCCTATCTAATCTAATAACGTTAGAGTTGAGTTAAAAGCGACCGTCACTTAATATCAGTAAGCTACACCAACAATTAAGTGACTTTGCGATCATTATTATTTTCGGCTTGTATTTAAATGAACACCAGACAAATCTAACCTAACCTGCAAGAGAGGATAAATGCTCACCAAAGTTTGTCCATATCCATTTTGGTGAGCATTGTACAATTTTATTGGTAGACACTATACTATATAAAAAATCCCATTATTTTCTATAATTACCTGTAAATTATTTGAGGGACCCCTAAGGCCTGTCTGTGGGTCCAATATGTCGTTGGAGTCTGAGGACAGACGTTCTGACTTGAGCGAGCCGGGCCCACCCATCTCGCAGTTTGGCGACTTTGTCGGGTCACCTGCCACAATAAAATTAAAATTAAATTCATGGGCATAGTGGATAATAGTACGAAAAAATTAACACTAAGAATGTTAATTTTTTCGTTTAACTTTTGTAATTTCAATAACACCAAACACATTTCATAAAATTAATAGAAATTTTATTTGTTATCGAAAGCATCGATGTTTTTCTAATATCGATCATCCCTACTGACACGCCTGGGGGCCTAGCCAAGTGGTTTTTCTATACGAACGCATATAATACAAAAATATAAATAAATAAATAATAAACTTTTTTACACTCACACCTATCATCTATCCAAAGTAAGTAGCCTTAGCACTTGTGTTATGGATACTAAATGACGGACATATTTTTAATACATACATACATAAATCACGCCTATATCCCCGAAGGGGTAGGCAGAGGTGAAATAGCACCCGCGTTTCGCCAATATGTTAGGTCCCATGTCAGGTGGCGAGTCTATTGCCATTTATCGGGCACAAAAAGTTGCAGTACATTAGGTAGGTGGTATAAGAGGAACGCTGCTGCCCATTCCTCATCACTGATTTATCCTTAGTCGCTTTGTACGACACCCACGGGAGAGATTTGGGGTGGTGACAATTGTATTCTACTCTGTCGTCACCACACGGCCAATAACTTTTAATATAATTGTTGTATATAAATGTTGAAAATATACTACATGAACATATACACAACCATGACTCGGGAACAAACATTTGTGGTCATAACAAAATTTACTACCAGGATTCGAACCCGGGATCTTTTGGCCAATACCCAGCATACGTCAGTTTGATACATTTGTTTTCTATGCGTTCGAATAGATAAGCCACTTTGGCTAGTCCCTCTGAGCTCATACTCACCATCGCTGTCCATCAGCCCGTCGATCTCCGTCTTGATCCCGTCCACGCCCAGCTCTGCCGTTGAGTCCTCGCCGCCCTGGCTGTGCGGCTCCATCTTGACCCGGTGCTGGGGCTCGTCCGGCTCCTTCTTGAGGGCCGCCGGCGTCGGGAGCGACGCGGACGGCGGCCGGGACCCGTGGCCTGCGTCAATCACAAACAAGTGCTATAGCCGCCATAGGGCGTTTTTCCACTCACCGGTCCGGCTCCAGCACCGGGGTCCGGCACCGGAGCTTTGTCTTTCCACTGCGCCGGCAACGGCCAGTTTACGCTTGTTATTCGGGACACACGCACACGGTTACAATACATACACAATACACATGCAGTTTTACCGGACAGCGGATACACCGGTGGGAGTCAACGCCGGGCCGTTGCCGGAACCGGTGAGTAGAAAAACAAAGCCATGGCCATATATTTTATACATTTTTGTTTCCGGTGGCCGGTGCCGGGCCGGATAGTGGAAAAACGCCCATAGAAGTGTCAAAATATAGACCGACAAGTCCGTGCGTTGGGGCGGAAAGATCCTCGAATGGCGGCCACACACCGGGAGACGCAGCGTTGGAAGGCCCCCCACAAGGTGGACCGACGATCTGGTGAAGGTCGCGGGAAGCCGCTGGATGCGGGCAGCGCAGGACCGATCGGTTTGGAGATCCCGGGGGAGGCTTATGCCCAACAGTGGGCCCAACAACAACGCGACCTTCCTGGGGAGTCGGGTGAACCGGGGAGGAGGGAAAACTCGCGCCTCCCCGCATCACCCGCCCCCGCTTGCATCTAGAGTGCCCCGTCCCCGCCACCGTCTCTCACCCCGCAGGAAGGTCGCGCACGAAGTTGATTGACGTCGATGACTATAGTAGTCTGCTCTGCCGTCATCACAGGGCACATCAATTCATATTTCTTTCTTAATTTACTTTTTAATAAAGATCAAAATCGGGATTCGTTAACAGTGTTTGAAAGTTATTTTTACACAATTACCTATTCATAGTTTATAAACAACATTTTATTTATAAAAGGGTATCATTAAAGTTGGTGGCCTTCTGCAAGATCAACATGAACAAAAATTGGTGCAATTTTATTTTGCTTCATACCATTTTAAACCGTTTTTAATCATACAGCTGCTTCCTGAAAAATACGTTTAATTTTGTCCGTAAACAAGTTGAATTCTTTGTTCGATTTCTCAATTACTTTTCTGATTGCCTAACTCACTATACGGTTCATCAACAATTACATTTACGGAAAGACGCATGCGCACCATAGAACAACAATAATAAAACGAAAGTCCAATATAAAGTCTGTTTTTAAATTTTTGGCATCTATCGTATAAATATTTAGAACGAATTTAATCTAAGAGCTATATTGCTCGAACATTATAGCAGAAAATAACAGCATAAACATTACCTATTGAACACCTACTCTAAAAAATACACCTATCCAATTATTATTTACGTTGTATTTAGAGCCTGTATCACAAGCGACAATTAAGTTCTGAGTAGCTTACTTTGCAGTTCAATTAACATAAATTTCATATTACAACTGTCAAATGATCTGCCGAGTAAGCTACTCAGCACTTACTTGTCGATTGTGAAACAGGCCCTTAATCACGGAGAACCCACATGAGACAAACAAAAGAACAGTGAAATGAAATGTTCTTGCTACCCTGTTCCCAGTTTATCTGGGTTCAGTATGTTTCCTCTTCCGTTCATATTGGTCAGACGTCATCAATCAAATGCCCTTATGATTTATATCATCCTTCACACCGGAAAGGCGCCAGTGATGAACGAATGTATAGAAAAGAGACGGGAACGCACCATGTCGAGAGACCGATGAACGGAGAGAGCGATTGGGTTGAAGATATTCCAATAAAATATTTTTTCTTTAGATGTCTACTTAGTTACCATTACCGACCATTCAAATTCATAGCTTTCACAAAATAAGGCTAATAACTGAACAGCACTATACGGTATTGAAATTAATTCAATAATTTAGTTCGAGCATTTCCATGCCAATCATTCGCCTATAAAAATCAATTTCTCGAAACCTTAACTAGATAATAAAATATAATATTTAATCGAAACCCTATAACCACAGCATCCGCCCGAGTTAATTTATCGAGAGGTTTTCTTTGGAGCAATTTGAAATCGTCTGTGAAAAGCCTTGTGGTGATGGCCGAGCAGAATACCTAGATACAGAACTAATAGACATTTTTTGTACAATGACACCAAATGATTAGGGAGCAAGATTGGAAGAATGTCAAGAATAATTTCAAACTCAAAAGTATCACAGTTACACTACAAAAAATCCACTACAAAAATTACAGTAAAAAAAATTCACTACAAAATCTACTCTCAACACCCCCATTTATCCTGCGAGTGTCGTACAAGCCGACTAGGGGTAAAGAGTATGCTACGGTTTAAGTGCCCGTTAGATGGCAATCCCCCTATTACAGGGGACCCAACATAATTGGCGAACGTGGGTGTTAATACACCTCTGCCTAGCCCTTGGGGGATAAATAGGCGATTTATGTAATGTATTTCATTGTATGTATCTGTGAAATTTTACGGTGTGTACAAGTAGATAGGCTTGTGCAATAACTAGGTGCGCAGGCGCCGGCGCCGTCACACGGTTATACGGCGAATAGCTTGCCCGTTTACCGTCTGCGATCGAAAGCTGGACATATAATTATGGACCTTATTAAAAGATTATGTACGGTGCAGCCTGGAATGGGGCTTCGAAGTGTTGTTTACGTTTGATTAGTTACGTACGAGCAAGCTGCGCAATAAAAAGCTTTCTTTCAATTGCCATAAATATTCCAAAGGAAAATGAAGTTTATATATTTAAAATTGCACAAATGACATTTTCAAAAAAAAAATCCCCTTCATTCGTATCAAATTACACCCACCATTCGGTCCATTTATCCGTGTATTATCCATCCACAGAACCGCCGCTCAACTAGTGTTGATCGATTTAGGTGCCCGATAAATGGCAATAGGCTCGCCACCTATTACACAGGACTTGACGTAGTTGGCGAAACGTGGGTGCTAATTCACCTCTGCATACCCCTTCGGGGATATAGGCGTGATTTGTGTATATTATATGCACAGAGACAGTACTCTCTTAGCCATAATGTTTGCAGCGCTCCACTGCCTGCGCAAGAGCAGACTCGAAACGCAAAATTGCAATTAACATTATGAACCGTATTCCCTCGATGCAAGGGTCATTACTTCGCTCGGCTCCCTTAATAAACGTCAAGAATCATTTAAAACAGACTCAAAACAAAACCGGTTCGCGCTATGGCCAGTCAGTGTCATTTTATCAATTTTATTTTAAAACTGTGCGAGTGCGAAATTTTATGTAAGAAAAAATATGCGCCGCGAACGGTTTTCCTCTAGCCGTCGGTGTAACGACCTTAAAAGAATCAATATCATTTAAAAACTACGAACAACGATACCGGTACATAACTAAATAATGTAGGTGTGTAGAGTTTTTACGCCAAAATTAGCTAATCATCATTAGATGAGAGATTTTATACCGTGTGGTGACGGCAAAGCAGAATACAATTGTCACCACCACCAATCTCGACTGCCGGTGCCGTACAAAGCGACTAAGGCTGGAGTTCACCAATACTTAAATAGGCGATTAAAATATAACCGTCAGTATTTGACATGTTACCGTATGGAAGAACTGTCAAAACCTGACGGTTATCTTTTAATCGCCTATTTAAGTATTGGTGAACTCCAGCCTTAGTCGCTTTGTACGGCACCGGCAGTCGAGATTGGTGGTGGTGACAATTGTATTCTGCTTTGCCGTCACCCACAACACCAGCCTAAGGCTTTTAAAACAGTGCTGAGGAATGGTCAAAAAGCAGCGTTCCTGTTATATCACCTGGCAATATATTCCGATTTACGTGTCCGAGAATCGCCTAAAAGAAATCCTGTTCTGACCACTAATGAAAATGGAACAATATAAAGACAAGGAAACAATAATTACCCAAGAACACGCATCTTTAATTGTTTGGTATTTTTTGCAGTTTTGTATACATATTATTATATATTGTAACTGCCGCACTCAGAGACGTCAATTAACTTTAATGAGTATTTAATGTCAAAAAAATTTCATTCAAATCTAGACCGACTCGGCAAGAATAGCGACTAGTTTCGAATTGTCATTTTTTGACGTTAGGTACTCATTAACGTTATTTGACGTCTCTGAGTGCGACAGTAATACATACACGAATCATGCCTATTTATCCCCTAAAAGGCAGAGGTGTATTATAATAACACCCACCATTCGCCACTATTTTTAGTCACTTCTCAACCAAAAACACTTTTTCGTAAAGAGAGAGATTGATAATTGAGTTTAATAATGAATAATTCAATAAAGATAATACTTGTCAGATTATCTTTATTGTATTATTATCAGTCTGTTAGAATAATGAAAGTTCTACAACAATCCAACACATTTACAATGATAGTTTTTGCAGCTCAATCGTATGAGAGATATTGACAGCCACAATCAAGTTTTTAAGAACATGCCAGAAGTGATAGGCAATTATCAGCTAAGCCGACTGAATATTCAGTTATATCCCATACAATAAAATTCTTTTAAAGATCATAAGCAATAATATTAAATGAGATGAATTAATTACATGCACCGCTGGTGGTGCAGTGCTTTCACCGGCTGTTATTTCTATCAAGAAGTTGATTAAAGAATTTGTATGGGCAATTGCATCTTTATTTGAAAACTCAATGTATGTAGCGTAGTACCTAGTTTATATAAAGGTATCTTACTCTCAGTTATGCTAGTTTTCAAACAGAAACAATTTAAGCATACAGCTATGGAAGAAATAATCTTTGGGCAGTGTGCACCCATAATAACAGAATTAAATGTGCAGGTAAATTTTACCTGCTTTATTTCAGACAAAATTTTCTAAAATCATAGTACTAATACAGAAATAATTTTTCAAATTTTTTATGCTGTTTTTGTTTGTACTAGTTTTTCTATTATTTATATAATTTCAAAATAATAATTAAATTATTAGTTGCCTTTTTTTAAGGTGCATTTATTTCATGACTACTGTGTGATGACAGCGGAGCTGAATACATATACAATTACCCTTAACTCACATCAATTAAGTATCACATTAAAATAATGATTTCAAAGTCAAAAGATGTCCACTGCTGGGCATAGGCATATTATTATGGTGTCCAAACCGATTGCTCCTGGGCTGCCTTTCAGCAGTGTATTAAAATTAATATTTTTATTTCATTTCAATCATAGCTAATAATATTTTTCTCAAAAGTAAACAATAATTTGCCATAATACATATTATATAAAGATTTATTATATTGACAAAATAATCATTAACATATGAGTATTGCTTGAAACGAAAGTAAGTACTTCAGTAATTTTTAGGTACTACTTAATTAAATATTTTCCCATAGAATACTTACCAGGTTCTGTGGGGTCATTGGGCTCGTCTTTGAGGCGGGCACCCCCACCCTTCTCCTTCTCCTTTATCATACCCCTGCGTGCCTTCGCCAACTTGACTGCAATAATAATATTTTACATGAATTTCAAAGACAGTGAGCAATGCAGTGTTATTTATATTTATGTACACTCTTAACTATACATTTTCAAATTTCTCCAAGAATAAATAGTAATATATTTAACAATTGTTAACTTGTGGTACCCTCACATGTTGCCTAACCATGCAAAGAAAATATTTACTTACATAATTTTACTTTAAAATATTACCAATATCTACTCTAGAAAACTCTAGATTTGATAGGTGGCAAATTTAAAGCTACAGTCAATTACAATTATCCTTTTTGTGTAAAATATTGCTTCCAAACTGATTCCTTTTATAAATATTCATTTGAATACAGGGATAGTATAGGATTTTACAAGATATATGCAATTAAGATATCATTAGAAGCCAAAGGTACACATGAATTTATAAAGAAAAAAGTAAAGCTAATATTAAATTCATTTTTATCATGGAATTATATATTTCTAATGTTACTAGTGCATATTGAAGTATTAAATATTTCAAATTGCATGTAACCAATTCAGTATTTCCTTACTTTACTGACTATTTGATATAAAATTAAATTATTTTCAATTAGATCCCAAATTACTTAAATAATATAAAATAAACTATGGGTTAGTTTATTTTATATTATTTAAGTAATTGATAAAACTGACTCAATTGCGATCTAGATATTTTTATTTCTTAGGAAATCTTATAAAATTATTGTATAATGTAAAAGGTTTTATTTTTTACAATATTTTTTGCTGCCCTAGATTGGAGATTATTGGAGGGTTATTAAAATACAGTTGAAGTAGAGAATTATTAATATCCTCTATTTAAACACTGAAATATGCACAAAAAATTAGTATATTGCTATAGTAAATTGCATATTTAGGGCATACTTCTCATAAACATATCAATTCCTAGATTAAATGATAAACTGTTGTTATGGTATAGGTATGTTAAGTTGAGATATAAAATTGTTTATGTTATCTACAAATTTTCAACGTTTGTAACTAGATTATTATGTTTTGGTTACAGAATGGTCTACTATATATATCTCTTCACATTTGGCTAATATGAATAGAAATTTTGTTTCATTTTAAAAGGCAGCAGGTAATAAACTGATAAAAGATGTGCTAAGAGTTAAGTTAATCTACCTTTGCATTATTTATAAAGCTGTATTAGAATTAACCTAGATTTAACATATTGTACATACACTATGTTGTGTACATAGGTGTCTATTTACCATGAACTTGAACTATAACATTCATAGGAACAACAGTTACTGACCATAAAAAACATAGCATTTGTATACATACAAAACGTATGGGCGCGCTTTCGTCAAGATTGCGATAATTGGCACATGTCCCGCAAATCCACTGAACGGCACTTCATTACAAGAATGTCATTATGCTGCACCCAATGATCGAGAGATTATTATAAATAGAGCTCAAAAATCCTTGAGAGCCGCGAGGACGCCAGCAACGCGTATAGTCCCGCCACGGCGTCCGACCATCACAATGCTCTGCTTCCACCGATATATTCAATTAAAACGAGAATACAGAACGAAACCCCATAAAAATTCCTGGCTTATTCTCCATACATAAACAATGAGATAGGTCGGGTATGGTCGGGCGCGAGCACACGAAACGCACGCTTGCTATGGCCGATTTTTTGCTTTGGTAACGCTAGTCGCTCCAGATGACACTACCAGAGAAAGCGTCTAGAATTATTTTATATCATTCGTGTGATCTAATTAGGGTCTAATGATGGGTATGCAGCAAGAAACAAAAAATCGGGATCGCTGACATTTTTGTTTATGGTACATCGACGAGATCCAGAATCCACAAATAGCGAAGAAACGTACACGATTACCGCCTCACGACGGGTTCACTTGCACTTGATAACACAACACCCCTTGTTTCTTCACATTTATGTTAGTTTCATCGTCAAATAGTACCTGATTTATTTAATTTCTTTTCTTTCTATCAGCATTTAACACAAATCACCACGCACACACAACACAACACACAAATACAGATACATAAAATATGTGCACACATGGATATAGTAAAGTGATGCACAATAGTGTATATCAGTTAGTCGACATAATAATATATATCGATATTTTTTTTAAATTAATTATATTGTTAATACACTTTTGTTTTTCTATTTGAATATTATATTACAATGAAAAAGAGTTTAGAACAAACTGGGAAAATAAATACGAAAAATAACAATAATAATTATTATGAATAATTTATCTAACAAATCATAACCTCATTGGTCAAGATGGCTCAGAATATGATTTATTGTTGAATTTTGGTAATACAAAAAAAATATGATGATTTCATTAATTTGTTAACGAACTATAATAAAAGAAATAATTGATCTAATGAAGGTCGCGGGAAGCTGCTGGATGCGGGCAGTGCAGAACTGATCGGTTTGGAGAAACTTGTAATATGATCAACTTTATCGACAAATCCACCATAATAATAATAAGGCATTTTGCCCATTTTTTTTACTGAGTACGGGTACTGGTACGGTTAGGTTCATATATTTTCGTATATCTGCCAATTTAGAAGTCCTACAAGCATAAAAGTGGTTACGTTCGAAATAAAAAATACATGGAACTTAAAAAGTGTTAAAAATTTGGTTGTTTTTTTACTTTTTAATTGTTTTCCAAAAAACCAAACCAAACATGATGTCCTATGCTCTAAGTAAACAATTGGAAATTGGCCTTTTACTTTACAGATGACTTTTACTGTCAATATCAAATGACTGAAAAAAAACGCACGGTGGTACCTAAAATTTGATCAGCTAAATGTAAAATTGGAACTTATTTTAATATTCTGATATGGTCGAGTTACTTGAAATAGAAGAACACTTCAAGCAAAGTACGGCAGAATAAAAAGTCAATAAATATAGTTAGATTTATAGCAGTTAGCTTAAAGTTCTATTTTGTATGAGCAGACGTATTTACAGAGTAGTTAGCAACATTTAATTTTTTCAACATGGGTACTTTTATTATAATATTAAATGAAATTAAACCGAAAATTAAGACACCTATATTTTTTTTTTTTACCTCTTTTTCATACAAAGAAATGATGATTTAAATTCCGGTCACTCTAAACAGATGTAAGCGACAAATGACGTCATAACCACGAAGGAATGGTGCAATCACTTTTACCTGGTACTGGCGCGAAAAATAAAAGATAACTTGTCAATATTTACAATCTTGCGTTTCCGTTGTCATAAATAGAAACATTTTATTTGAAATAATAGTAAAATATATATGTAAAATACGTAACTGAGCGGAGCCCTCTTCTATAAGCTTTAAAATAAACTGACATAACATGACAGTGTGTGGAAAAACATAAAATAATTTCTAAATCAGTCAATATAAAAAATATTTTAATAAATTATGTAATAAAAACGAAATTAATTAAAATAATTATCGATAGCCATTAGAATCGATAATCATTATGACAACACTATAGAAGTATAAAAAAAGAAAAACGGTGAAGAGCATGTTTGGATACACCGCCAACATCTTATAAAACTGTAAATAAAAACTATTTTAATAAAATAGTACTATTTTTTTCGAAACTGTTTTTTGAAAAGGTATTTAAATACAGAATTACATTACCTACTGTATTAATTTTATTTGGAAACAATTTAGGTAATTTAATTTTAAGTTTTCTAATAAAGTTCTGTATTGTGTTCACAAATACAAGCAAATTTAAGTCTATTGAATGATAAGTATAGTTAGCATTTTTTATCTAACATAATCATAATAATATTGAAAAAAATAAACTAAATAAATTTTAAAATATAGGTCACTAAATTATGTTATGGCTGTATACTCAGTTCTCTATTGCTACAGCTTCCATACAGTCAGCATGTCGAAAAACTAATTTTGTCTATGTCTGATTTACGGTGAAGGGAGGAGGGACGATTTCGCTTCGTTGTCGCCCAAATTACTATTTCATAGTGATTTGTGATAAAGTTCACGTAAATGGATTGAAATAAGTGTAGTTGTTTGGTGCTTGATTTTTGTGTAAGTGTATATTTGCCATCACCTTTCCCGATAGATAATTGGAACCGATTACATTCCGACCGCTCCCTGCATAGTACGTCAGTCAGTCATCAAGTATTTTTCATGCCTGTTTGTGCTACTTGTATTAGCAGCGGCCGTAGTAGTAAAAGCTGTTGGAAAGTGCATTCATACGGGAAATTGTTAGTGTAAGAAACTCTCTCACGTTCTATTTTATGGCAAAAGATATGAAGTGATTGTTTGGTCGGTGCGTTTTGAAAGGTTGTAGCCATTTTCGGTGAGTCTTCAATTTTCCATTCATCCGTATTTACGTGTCGATAACGCGCGACAATGTGTATACATATTCTGATTGACCAAAGCTGAAGGCTGCGTGGCTTTGACAGCTTCAAAAATTTCACGGTCTTAGTGCGTTTCCTTAGGTGTAAAACATTTGAGTAGTGGAATAGTGGATCAAAGTTACGAGTAAATTGGAAGGCATCAAAATATTAGTAATGGATAAAACAAATCTTGTTTAAAAATCTATTGGATTCAAATAAGATCCTTGCAATTTGGATGGTATGTGCTATCAATGTATGAAAAATTCTATGTCAGAATAATATAACCATGTAAATTGCAAATTACTAAGAATAATTTTATGTAATAAATAAAATTTTATAAATTTTTGTACTTCTAGTTTTAGTTATGATATTAATCTTAATTAGGCCTCAATTCAAAAAAACTGCTGAATTATATCAATTATTAATTGTTGTAATAATAAATATAGGACTACTAGTTAAATTCAATACCTACTTAATAAAAACAAATCTCATGATTGGCAGCTTCAAGTTCAAATATTGGGACTTAATGAATTTGTATATGAATTTGCTTGCTTAAATACATGAATCACATCTGATTATCCCCAAAAGGGTAGACTGGGATGTATTTACACCCATGTTTAGCCAATTATAAAAAATTTGAACATTTTACAACATTTAACAGAAATAACACACACTAAATAGTATATTACAGCCATGCTAACATATTCTTATAAATAAATACTTTTCCTGTTATTCAATTATTGTTTTTTCCCCCTTCAAATTGTATTGTCAGTATCCCACATAATGAAAATTGTAAAATTAATTTTACAATATTGAATTTTTGATATCAGTGTTTTGTGATTGGTGTGAGTGTGTGGGGTTTAGTTCTATATTCTTAATTTTTTCAACACTTGCATGATTAAAAGGTTTATTGAATATCTTCCTTTTAAAAAAAAGTTTTACTAAATGAAAATCGATACTAACATTTTATATATTAAAAAAGTAGGAGCAAGAGCATCAGGTTCAAATATAAATTATTAAGTCATTATAAGGAGTTCGGGTTCCATGGTTTATTTCATATGAAGTTGTATTGTTTACTGTTTTATGTATTAAAATTGTCACCGCCCTAAATCTCTCCCATGGGTGTTGTACAAGGTGAATAAGAATAAATCAGTGATGAGGAATGGGCAGCAGCGTTCCTCTTATATCATCTAGCAATGTTCTGCGACTTTTGTGCGTGATAAATGGTGATAGGCTCGCCACCTATTACATGGGGCTTGACATAGTTGGCGAGACGTGGGTGCTAGTTCACCTCTGCCTACCCCTTCGGGGATATAGGAGTGATTTATGTATGTATGTAGTAGATTAGTCATGAATACAAATCCACTCAGAAAACTGTGCTGATAAATATGCCAGAATTTTAAAATAAATATGTAATAAAAATGATGAAAAATAAAATTGCATACTTAGTTACTCTACCATATTTATGTATACCTAATTATTTGA
Organism: Cataclysta lemnata; assembly: GCA_963931975.1. Lineage (NCBI taxonomy): Eukaryota > Metazoa > Arthropoda > Insecta > Lepidoptera > Crambidae > Cataclysta > Cataclysta lemnata. The sequence continues at coordinate 5,120,178 of OZ008363.1, forward strand.
AATTGTATTTGTATTGCACCACAGTTTTTCTGCTTTTAAGCCTTTGGCTTAATATATTAATTGTTAGATGTCTGGGAATGTACTCTGCAGTCAAAATATGTATTAACAATAGCCCATTAAACACTTTCATCCTACATGATTACTTATTAAAAAATAAACAATAAGATTTGCAAAATCTTTTCACTTTGTAGCTCAACGGAAGTAGGTAGCAGTACAATGGCACTTCACATTGTTTTGTAATTTGCATAATTTATTATTAAACTTTTATTTTTGATAGCTTCTTTATGACTGAATCTTTTTTGTACCATATTTGGTGTTTTTAATATTATTCTTTTTTTTACAACTATCGTTATGCTATTTTACATCATATTGTTGTAATTTTTTTATTTATAAAAAATTCATACACACATAAAATGTTGTCCTTTCCCCCCAAGGGATAGGCAGAGGTGTATTAAAAGCCTACCATGCAAAACAGCATTCACGGTAAGGTTGATATATTTAATCAATAGTATTCCAGTATAAGTCATAAAAAATATATATTTGTAAACAGAGAGTGTAGGTACAGTTATTCCAAAGCCAAATTACAAAATATGTATTGATAAAATATTTTGAAGTGGAGCAATAACAGAAAAAGGTGTTTTGGTGTTCGCTAAATCATGTTTAAATTATCAAAGAATTTGATCACTCTAATTCCTTAATTCAAATATTTTTCAATAGTTTTTACTGAAACATGAATAAAATACATACATACATACATATGTCACGCCTTTCTCCCACAGGGGTAGGCAGAGATCACTTCTTTCCACTTGCTACGATCCTTACATACTTCTTTCGCTTCATCCAATCTCATTAATCTCTTCATGCATGCCCGTCGGTACTCTTGACCTAGCCCTTATTTAATAGACTTTCAATTTGATTATGATAGATCCGCCTAGGCCTTCCCCTTCCCATTTCTCCATTCACTTTCGCCATGTATATCCTTTTTGTCAGTCTCCTTTCATCCATTCTTTCTACGTGACCAAACCATGCGAGCATCCCTTTCTCAATCCTTGTCATTACATCTTCTTTCAAACCACACATTTCTCTTATCACACTGTTATACAATCGATCACTCAGCCTTACCCCAGCCATGCTCCTCAACGCTCTCATTTCTACTGCATTACGCCTTTCTGGACACGCTTTGGCTGTTCATAAAAGTGTGCAAAGCCCCGTTTATCATATTCCCAGCTTTCACCCTCTTTTCATTATCACTATCACATTTTCCATCTCTCGTAAATACAGATCCCAAATACACAAACTATTTCACTTGTTCAACATTCTCACCCGCAATCTTAATAAAATATGCTTAAGTAATTGCTACAGGTGCTATTTGGGTGTAGTTGGTGAGAATAGGCATTAGTGTCCTTGCATGATACCTGAAAAAGTGTGATACCTGCAAGACAAATGAGTTATTTGCTGCCATCACTGCTATCTTTGAAGGTCAATCATCTTGCTTTGTCTTGTGAAGACAGATTGGAGACATCTTTCTTTTATAGCACTCAACAGTACTCTCAAGTTTCATTTATTATTTTATTGGAAAATGTATTAAAAATTGACAGGTAGCATATTATAAATGAATAGCTGAAGCTGACTTGGAGACAATTATTAGATTTGTTTCTAGTAGAACAAACTATGTTAAATATACTATTGTACAGCATAATCATATTATTGTTCTAGGTGACCTAAGTGAAATCAACTTCTCCATCATCAAGAGCATCTCATAATGACGTTCCTCTTCAACTTGGTACATTGGAATTAAGGAACCAACCTTGGCATATTAGACATGAGAAGCATACCACACATGATATGGATAGCGTGAAGAAAATACATTCCGGAACACTGTACCGGTGAGTTTTTTCATATTATTCATGACATGAGATTTGGTGCGGCAAGGGGGCGAAGCAAGGAAGAATGAAATTGAAGGAATAAGCGATGCGAATCAATTCGCGAGCTCGTAGATTTTTACGATGCGACGCCGCATCGCAGTTTCGTGTACAAACTCTTAAGAATAAGAGGGACATACTGCTGCACATCGTAGATGTTGATTAAAGCTAATGAGCACTTACTTATACAAAAATTGGACATTTGGAAACTAGGCGCTATTCTTGCCGGGTTTCTGGTCGATATTGTCGATTTAAATGAAGTTTTTTGTGCATTAAGTACTTATTACAGTAAATTGACGTCTCTTAGTGTGGCAGTTATTATTTTGAGCGAATCCAAATGTGTCCAATCTAAAACCACATTTAATCATCGATTTCTTCTTCTTCCTCGCTTCCTCATGACCGATTGTTGTGACCACTTGTATTACCACTACATTTTGTGCACCAAGGCCACCACACATACACGGTTTCCCGCGTTCCACATTGACGTCTGTAGAGTTCACCGTATTTTTTAATGTTAGACAGGGAAGCTCTTGCCCTTCATCTCACCTGATGGTAAGTGACGATACAGGCCAAAGATGGAATCGAGCTTCACCTGGAACCCTCAACCACAGAGGGGCTGGCTATGTTATATCACTCATTGTCGGAACTCAGTAATGCTGTTAAATTTATTATTATCGCGACGGATTTTGATAAGATATTGGTAGCTAGCCAGGCGGACTTGAAAGAAGTCCCACCACCAACCAAACCGAGTACAAATTTGTATCCCCCTGGGAATCGAACCCGGGACCTTTAATTTAAATTTAATTCCGGTAGGCGAACAATATAGTCTAGTGATCTTCCACGGCTCGTTTTTCCTTCCACATGGCTAACCACAATAGGGCTTTTCAAATTATTATAGATATATCTGGATCTCGTCTAGCCACGTGACCGAAGTACCTACTGCAGGATCCGCTGAAGTAAAATCAATTCACTTCAAGATTTGTCGGAGTTAAAACCAGAACTCTGTTATATAATGTTACTCCCCTGCTCCGATTCGTAGCACCAGGGCTGGCACATTCTATGTTATGTTTTCGCTCCCAGGCCAGCATGGAAGCTAAATATTATGTACACGTATACTTGATATGCTACCACATGAGTAAATAAACGGAACAGAGTAAAGTGTCAACTGGCTGTGCAAGCGAAACCGGTTTTTTCCAGTCTCGCTTAGTTGCCGGTTGACAAGCTTATTCTCTGTTCCGTTTATTTACTCATTTGATGTTACTACATTACTTGTATACCTAGTACTTGAAAAAAAATCCACGTCAAAAAGATCATACCTTTGACACCGTGCGGAAAAATCTGTTGTACTCACAAATGTGTATGATTTGCGTTCGTAAATATGTACAACAGATTTTTCCGAACGCTGTCAAAAGTTTTCTCACGCAAATGATTTATTGTTACCGCTAAAAGAGGGTGTACACGCTAGTGGAGTCGTTACGTTCAGATTATATGCGAAGGAATCGTATATCATTTCAAGAGAAAATATTATATTTGTTATCAAAATATAAACCTAGCCTATAGATGTAGATACCTACCGTGTAATAAGTAAACATAAAGTAGTAACAGGTTAGCGTGGTTAAGCAATATGATGAGGGATGAATGTTACGTATCTAGAGGTATACAATTTTAAGGTATGCATGTGGATGGAATGAGAGGAAGGCCGAAGATGATGATGGATTTTGTGAGAGATGATGCGAGTGGAGAGGAAGACATGTTGTCCCCACCCTACTTAAAGTAGGGTAATTATTTGCAGGAAAAGAAGATATAAGATATAAGAGAAGGAATTAATAGTACCTGCGAACCAATCAATAAATGCACTGTATTTTAACAGTGCATTGCTTGTTTGTTGTATGTAGTACTATATTTTGTACTACTAAGTTAAATAAAATATAGTTTCAAGGATTCTCCTATTTGGCTTAATTGAAGATGGCCTGCTTGCCTAACCGTAAGTCCGCATAACGCAAAGTCGAAACATTTAGCTCCAAAATTAGTTCAACATGATCTGAATGATATACATTATCTATTTTACATAATTCGATGTCGCGATCTTTAATACCGAACGCTGCATCAATAAAATATCATCTTCTTTTTATCTAGGGTCGGCGCAATATGGTTCCTCTTCCATTCATATAAGTCAGACGTCAGCTAGACATCCAGTCTCTTTCTGACCAACGAATTTAAGTTTCATAAGTTCCCAAATAGCAATTGGCTAGTCCACCCAGATGGAATTCCAAACGGGAATATCACCAGAATATCAACTAGGCGACACAATCCACCATATCTGCGAGCGCGAATGCGGAATTTCAATGGGTGCCACGCGTATTCATCTCTTGTCGGAACTCGGAAGTGGCTCGGTCGGATGCCAGTTTCGCTTCCGAACGCCCGATACTGTATGTATCTGCACCTATGAGTTGCCACCTAAATCACAGTTAAGTGGATGTACAAAATCTATGAAACTGACGTATTACAGAAAAACAATACGGCAGTGTCATACTTTTGTTTCCTATGCGTTCGAATACATAAGCCACTTGGCTAGGACCTCTGAGATTTTATAGTAAATAACGTTGCTGCCTGAAGATGTTGCTATGATCACTTCTTAACACTTGCTACGATCCATACATGACATTGACGTGACATTGTATTTGAATATTTAGGACATTTTAAGGCTTTGACAAATAAAATAATAAATTCATGATGTATGTAACAAATATCTTGATATTCGTAATAAATAATATGTATAGTAATGGTTGACACACATTGATATAAATTATTATGATGTTATGATTGCCTTAATTTGCTATTACATGATAAAATTATTGACTTTATTATTTGTATACCTTTACAATATAAGGTAAAAATGTAGTGGTACTAACAAACTCGACGACTTCCATCATTGTAAAACTAACCTGCATTTCACAAATAAAATATTGTATTATATTCTACATATACCTCTTTCGCTTCATACAATCTCATTAATGTCTTCATGCATGCTCGTCGGTTTCGGGTACTACTGACCTGGCCCTTTTTTAATAGACTTTCAATTTGATTATGAAAGGTCTATATATGAAATAAAAAGAAATGTAATCCAAAAAAAGGTATGAAATAAAAATAAATGTAATCCGTAAGCAAATATTATGCAGCAGGATCTCTCCCACGTGCATTTAAAATAGGAAAGGACTCCATTCGCCGGTCTCACGTCGGTTGACGTCATAAAAATGCTGCACGCGTACTCTATTTATTTATGCCAATGCATAAATCGCATTACCGCTACTTAGCTCACTTGAATAAATCAATTGCATTGTGTGGGATTTGTCAATATACTTACGATGGCTCTGTTTAATCGTATTGACCAGCGGAGTGAAGAATAGGATTTGGAATGGGATTTGATATCGCTATTTTATCGTCTCGCTCTAACATTAGCAGTCAGCATTCAGGATTAGTAGTTTATAAAATGGTAACAGACATTTTGGTGTCGCAACACAGCAGTGGTACAATACAATAATACATAATGTTGCGATTATACATACATACATATAATGCCTTTCTCCCGCAGGGGTAGGCAGAGATCACATCTTTCACTATCTTTCCACTTGCTACCAGTGGCGTTGGTGGGTCATCGAATTGGTGGTGCACTTTACTTGCCCACTATAATAATGTTTATGCTCATTTTTACTCACACCGCACATGTATACAGTTTAAAATAGAACCAACACAAAAAAACAATTACGTATTGTAAACAAAAACAAACAATAATTAACGCGTCACTGATACAGCGAAACTATACTGATAACGAGAGGTCATCGGTCACCCTATACATAACGGGCGCGAATTTTGCCAAACCATCGGGTTCTCTCGGTGCCTCTCGGTAATCTTCGGTTCGCTCGTGCGGCGCACGAAAGCAGTCTTATTTTTCGGTATATTTCTATGAACTATCTTTTGTCTCACTCACGCGCCAGGCGTCTTAGCTCGTAACCCATACAAGTTATACATTAGCAGCCCTCGTTTTAGGAGCGCACGAGAATATTTATTTACAAGGAAAATAAGTCTTATTAGCTTAGCAAAGCGCTTAAATTGTTTTGTCATAATTGGAAATTTAATTTGTTATGTTTTTGTTTGTTTAGACAATAAATATAGTAATTTAAAACTGAAGAATAAGTAATATTTTGTAATTTTTAAATTTGAATTGGTGGTTCAGCGCACGGGTGCACTTAAGGTACTGCCGCCACTGCTTGCTACGTACTATCCTCACATACTTCTTTCGCATCCAATCTCATTAATGTCTTCATGTATGCCCGTCGGTTTCGGGTACTCTTGACCTTTAATAGACCCTTGCCTTGCTTTAATAGACTTTCAACTTGATTATGGAAATTCCTCTTGCTATGGTCCTGAGTGACATAGTTCTTTCGCTTCATCAAATCTCAGTAATGGCTCCTAATCTGACTATTTTTTAATAAACTTTTAATTTGATCACGAAAGATTTTCTATGTCTTCCCCTACCGATTTCTCCATTCACTTTTATGCCTTTTCGTCATTCTAGTCTTATTTCACTCATTCCTTTTCGTGACCAAACCATGCGAGCATGTTGAGAACAACTGAGGGTGTGATGGATGATATGAATCAAAAGGAAGTGGATGGCTGGATGACGTCTGACCGATATGAATGGAATAGGAAACATACTGCGCCGACCCCAGATAGACTGGGAACAGGGCAGGGAGAAGAATGTTGATAGTCCCGTTTTGCATTGTTGCGTTTTTATATTTTGTGTGTCTGCTGTTCTGCACTCGCCGTCGTAATTTGTAACATACATTACAGTACAACTTTTTATCATTCCCAGCATGATCAGTTACACACATTTTTTGTGACTGTTCAAACTTTGCCTTTTGCAACACCAGCCATATCTTCTTGTTCATCCGAAAGCGGACCAGCCCACTTTGCGCAAACAAAATTACATTAATTAAAACTTCTTTTACTGATTTATTTCCCGCTCGTTTACGAATCCGGCGGAGTCGCCACCCGCTGACAGTCGGTCGGCGCGAGGAAATTATAATTGAAAACACCCGAGTTGTGTTGGGTTGTTTTCTGAAAATATTGCGATGTATCTAGAACAAACGAGGAGCTCGGTAGCGCAGGGGCATAGCGCGCTTGGCTAGCGATTGCGTAAACTAAGCAATGTTCGCTAAGGCCGGTCATTGGATGGGTGACCGAAAATTTATTATCTCGAGTTCCCCGTGCTTTGGAAGGTACGTTAGCCGGTGGTCCTGGTTGCATCTGCAGTCGTTAATACCCACTAACTCGCACTGGTGGGATAAGGCCCAATCTCCCTATATTCTTCCATTCATAGGGAAGGCCTATGCCCCAGCAGTATGGACATTAAAGGGCTGGTGGTGATGATGATGATGATCTAGAAACCGTGAGATGCAAGGTTCTAATATTAAAAAAAAACAGAATATTTTTGAAAACTGATGTCCTGCTGATGTAAGAGATGATTTTCCAAAAAAATAATTATTATCAGCAGTTGATTACTCATACGATTGAGTTGTCGACATTGAAATTGTTGCTTTTACGATTATGTCTTTACGATTTGACAGTCTCTCACATCGCGCTCTGTAAAATCGTGTTATGTAAAATCGTGTTATTATGACTCATTCTCCCTATGTTCTTCCATTCTTTTAGGGAAGGCCTGTGCCCAGCTGTATCCACACGTTGTTTTGATTTACACCACTTTCTGTGTTTGCTGTCTTTAATTTCTTAATCTGTAGACGTTGCACCGTCTACGGCTTGTTATCGACAAATCTGCTGTCCAAGTCAGAACATGATAGATGAGAGATTGATCTATCTTTGTAATCGTAACTTGTTATCTTATGGTAGCCAGGGGTGAACTAGCACCCACGTTTCGCCAGTTATGTTAGGTCTCATGTAATAGGTGGCGAGCCAATTGCCATTTATCGGGCACAAAATTCGCAGTACATTGCTAGGTGGTATCAGAGGAACTCTGCTGCCCATTCCTCGTCAGTGATTTATCCTTAGTCGCCTTGTACGACACTCACGCGAGAAATTTGAGGTGGTGACAATTGTATGCTACTCAGCCGTCACCACACGGCACAGATTTAATGTTTATTCATTTTAATTGTAAGTGAGATTGGTATCGGAGCTTAATTGCTATATCTACAATGCTTATTAGCTAGTCTAGACAGTAATCTAAATAATAAAATTGGAACAAATGGTTGGGTAAGAATCAATAAATTTGTCAGTGATTTTATAACTACTTTGACAAGTTGCTTGTGTAGCGGAAAAGAATTCAATCGACAAGACGGTTCTGCTTAGACCCTGTTCAGAAGCAGGGGCGAGTGAGACGCGTTTCGTTATACATTAGTTACACATAGAATAGTGCAGCACACTAGTGGCGTTGTACACGAAAACACAGAAGAATTCTCGCGTAAATCGCCTCATCTGGGCAGGGTCTTAGTCTCACCTAACGGGTGCCGAGTCTATCTGCGGAGTGGGACGAGTGAGGGATGAGTGAGCAGTATTCGGGGCTTGCGGAACGGGTGTAGATTTAAGGGGCCCCCTTTATCTTGAAATATAGTAGCACGATGTAAAAAACCTGTCGTAACTCCTTGAAAATTTTGAAACATAAATATTATAATTTAGTTGTTTATAAATAGTTCCTATACTTATCTAAAAAAACTTAATTCATCACTAGCACCTTGCTTGTGAGTTGGATGATGTGATTTAAAAAGGAGTGGATGGCTTCATGTCTGACCGGTGTGATTGGAAGACGAAACAGGGCAGGAAAGATTGATTATAAAGCACGAAGCAGTTAAAAATAGGTCCACGTGCTCTTTTTTCGCTACCGATTTAAAAATAAAACCCCTACGTTTATAAATAAATAAGGACGCAGAGATCGACCCCCAAGCGTTGATCTGTGCCTAAATCCGCCAGACAATTATTTTCCGATGCTCCTATAAATAAAAATACACGGACACATCGAAATAAACAGGAAATTGCCGTAGTTTTGTGAGATTGAAAATAGACAAGAGCATTGATTCCGCCGTACGTACTACGGGCTATTGTACTGCAGGTACAGTCGGACGGAAAAACAATCTAGGAACCCACATAGGCGCAGTTCACACAAAGCGCCTCTTGCGAGGTTGACCGTTACACTGTGCGCTAGCCTTTTGTTGTAGTCAGCGGTTTGGCAAGCGGTTTCGGGTGGAGCCTCCCGTGATATGTGTTCAAGTAGCGGAACAGTATTTTTCGTTGTTAAGCCCGATTGAAGTACCTACGGTCGGCATGTAGACTAAAGCGGGGAGAATTCACTACACTAACATGCCCGCGGGCATGCCCGTCGGACCTCGCTTCTATTAGGTCTGTGCGATGTTTGCCTAGTGTAGGACCGTCACAGTTAGCCTATACAACGAGGTCAGCGCGGGCATGTCTGACGGGCATGTCTGTGTAGTGAATTCCCTGCTTTATACGTTACGTTATCCTACACTTGGGTCATTGGGTCACACAGAAGCCACAAGCGCTGCTACTAACTTCCCCCTCTGCCACACTATGGACCCGGCCGGCACCCGCACGGTGAATCCGTGGAATGCTAAGAGTTATCGTCTCATCTTCTTCTTCCTGGACTTGGTTGAAAGTTTATCTGGGGTCAGCGCAGTATGTTCACGGTTTGGCATAAGTTGTTGGCAAGTCATTGTTTCATTTGTGGGGTATTTCCACGTTGTTATGTATGATGATTTGTTTACGTGACCGCTCCCGCTAGTGACTCGGCCCATAATTAACCGCGGAATGCATGCATATACGCTTGCTCATAATACGCATGTACTGTCGGCAGCAGATTACCCAACTGCTCAATGCTTAAAATGTGTTCTTATTGCCGCACATTAAAGTGCATTTAGCAGTGATACCTCAAGTGCAGTTTGTTTGTAGGTGTCCTTAGTGACGTCACTGCCCACATAAATCGAAATTGCGGTGTTAAATTTGCCCATCAACGCCTGTTGTTTCTTACATGAATATAATATTGTTTTGAGAATCTTGAAGGAGATCGCTTTGTGATCAATGTTTCAAATATAGATTTTTGTCGGCTTTGTTATCTTTTGAGATTTCTAGAGGAAACACGCTTTCAAATTCTGTTCAAATTTCGCAATACTAGATACGACCTTTAAGAACTAATTTACAGTTACAGCTGATTATTATGACGACATTCCAATCCATACTGCTCAAGGCTTTTGGCTTTTGGCTTAGGTGTTGGCCTGACACCAACCCACCTCTTTGGGTATGCTGTTTTTGTTGGTTTGCCCTCCACCATGCGGGTGCCCCAAGGTGCTTATTGGTCTACACCTGGCAATCTCCCTTAGTCGACTTTTACGACACCCATGGGATGAGTCGGGGCTGGCCCATTCTACGTTAAGCCGAAACAAGACTAGTGTAACGTGTAATGTAACACGAATTCTAAGTTAGGACTGCACTACGAGCATTACATGTAACCGTCCTAACGTGGAATTCGTGTTACATTACACGTTAGATTAAATTATTGGTTACACTCGTCTGGATCCGGCTTTATTTATTCGCTCCCAGGCCAGCATAGGAGACTGTCTGACAGGCATGCCCGCCTAGTGAACTCCTCGCTTTATTCGTATGCAAACACTAATTACGCACACTCGGCGGCTGGAGACGATCGAATTATTCCGGATAAGTAGGGAAAGTAAACGCTTCCCGCGGCTTGCGCACTTGATCCGCGAAACGTGACACGCTTAGCCGACACAATCTGATCGAGCTCAAATTATAATCGATTTGGTGTCTGTATTGTATACCTACTCTTGTTTATTGCCGATTATTCTCATGAATTACAAACAAAATCACGCCTATATCCCCGAAGGGTTAGGCAGAAGTGAATTAAACACCCACTTTTCGCCAATTATTTGGATATTTACTTGTAATAGGTTTATTTAGCCTAGGTGTAATTTATTTTACTGCCATATATATGGCAGAAAAATCGCTGTATATTGCTAGATGAGAGCAATTCTGCTACCTCATTGCTGCCTGCCAATTACTCATCGCTGTCTTTACCCTTAGCCGCCTTGTACGACCCCCACGGGAGCTATGCAAGTGGTGACTATTGTATTCTGCTCTGTCGTGCACACGACTTCTCATGAATTGACTTGCGCAATTCTGTAATTACTTCAAACATGGGTATTCGGGCAGAACCGTATTAGTGCCAAATGTGTCATTATGAGAAAAAAATATTTTGAATTTTGAGTGGTCATAGTCAATCGCGGAATTACGAGTAATTAGATCGATGGCGCAGTGGCTAACCGCGCTCGGCCTGTGATTGCGTAAACTAAGCAATGTTCTCTAAGGACGGTAAGTGGATGATGGGTGATCAAAAGTATATTTATGTCGAGTTACTCCCGTGTTTCGGAAGGCACTTTAAGGCCCTACGGAAAAAAATATTTGTATCGAAGTGGCGGCGCTTTAGCACGCAGTTGATTGAGATAGCTGTATTGTGCTGCACGGTCTCGAAAGCGAGACAGAGCGCAGCGTACCCTGCTCAATAAATTTGACGGATATTAACAGTTTTGATTTAAATTATCGCCGAGCAATCCCTAGGAAATTATATACACTTAACATTGATACAGTCTCATCGTTCAATGTATAGCCGTTTAACTGTAATATTGAAAAATTTTAATAATCAGAAGTTACTTGAATTTTTTTTCTATCGAGGAAATGTTTTTAAATCGCGTAACGGACTGTTTCACGCCCTTTCATATATGCCCAATTTACACAATTCTGAGTATCAAATACCTGCTTATAATAGATTACGAGATAAATGCATTTGAAAAACCCTAATTTTTTTTCCGTAGGGCCTTAATGTTGCATCTGCAGTCGCTAATAGGTGCCAATCCGCACTGGGCCAGCGTGATGGGTTATGGCTTTTCTCCCTATATTCTTCCATCTATAGGGTAGGCCTGTGCCGCAGCAGTAGAGACAGTAAAGGGCTGGTGTTGATAATAATAATGACAGGAACAAAGGCACAGAATAAATCCCAAATGGAAAATGTGGTAGGTATTGAACTAAGTTTATTGTTATGTTAACTATTATTTGGCCAACGAGTTCAAAATAAAGTTTCATAAACATTATAACGGTCTGATGATAAGTTCTCTGAATTATAGTGCGACAATAATGGACCTATTCATCTAGTTCAAGTTATATAATCGTTTGCATCGACAACGCAAAAGTTACTGGAACAACTACGCTGGTACCTAGCTGGCAGTAGTATTTACTATTTACCCGAACTACACTCCAAACGTTGCGTTGGGATATTCTAAATAATAGCCCCATGTATATTGAAAAGTTACTCATTAGAACTCACTGCGAAATTGAGGGAACAAACAAAAATTTCAAACGGCTACACGATCTCTGATGGTTCTTACGAAGGTTGTTGGATGTCAATGACACTTCACCCTTGTCGAATAAGCAAGGTATTATTCTTTTGAACGGGATGCTTATTAATTGTGTAGGTATACATTTTATTTATATTCGTATACCGTTGATTTTAAATTTTGTTGTCGAAAGTGGGCATTTCTTTCATCTTGGCGACCGACGACCTTTTCTGGGAAATGCCACTTGGAAGCAATAATGCTGTTGTGATGAATCGCTATCTCTTACACGTGTTGCAATAAAAGTAAATAAAAACGGAAGTATTTCGTTTGCTCGCACAACTTTTTGGGAGGTATGTGAAAAAACTGTCGCTCGCCAACCCTGCGAGTTTGCGTTCCCTATATAGGGTTGTCAGTTTTTGCGGCTAGTTCGGAAATTCTTTCGACGAACATCGAAGCAGTGTTTCCACCGTTTAAAAATAACACACGTTCCTGCACTAGAATTGGCTCAAGAGAAATTTGAGCGCCTGTTTGTACCTACACGGAATTGAAGGCACCTCGACGTCAATCTACCTTAAAATCGTTTATTGGCTTTGATTGTTTGTTCGATTAAAGCTACTACAGCAAGTGTAGCTTAGTAGTGTTTGCTATCTAATTCTGCGGCCGTTGTCCTTATTAACCCCTGGGCCTGATTACGAACGGTTTTTAACACGTTTAAACGTAATTTACTTCTGAATGGTGTTAATGTTTTACTAATAGATACGCGTTTTGTCTGTGGACCGTTTTAATGATATTTACTCGTACAGGCTGTGACGTTGCGGTAACTATTTTATTGGAGAGACAACATTTATATTGTAGCACTGCTTCTATTTACTTAGATTGAGCTTTTTCAAACAGGGTGCTATTAAAGTCGGCCGAAAGAAATTGCTCGGTGTAGACGAAAATCACCTTAAATATATGTTTTGCTGCCGAATGGTGAAGGTCATAGGCCACCAACATCAGCATACCCAAAAGGTGTCAGGCCGGCGCGGCGGTCAACTGTAAAACCTAAGCGAAAAACCTTGAGCAGTATGAATTGGATTGTTGTCGTTCCAATCACTCTCCGTTCATCGGTCGGTCGGCATCTCTTTTCTATATATTCATTCGTAACTAGTACCTACCTTTCTAGTGTGATGCGTGATATGAATCGAAAGGGACTGATGCCGTCCGACTGATATGAATAGAAGAGGAAACATACCTACTGCGTCGACCCCAAAACAACTGAAAACAGGGCATGAAGATAATGATAAACTTTTTATTTTTCTACTACATTTATCCAATATCCTGATTTATTTTTTGCATGCTTTCGCTCGTATTGCAGATTTTAAAATAACATCCTGTCGGTGATATATCTACAATGGTGTTCGGGGACAATTTTTCTATGCAACTCATATTCAGAGAGTGCATTTAAATTCATAGAATGCAACCCATACTTGTTATTTCTTGTCAATGGTGCACAGTGAATGCGGCATTAGCACATAATTAGGGCCACGTATGGTTGTAACGTAACCACTATACCTACCTATGTGGTTACGTAAATTGTACTTCGCCGTTGCATATTTTTATCGCATCGTCGTGTCGATGTGATAAGATTTCATGCTGCCTGCTGCCATATTTGTAATGCAAATACCAAAATCGATTTTTCCGAGTGTTCATGTGATTTTATTTCGCAATTTTGTATTCTTCACGTAGCACTACAGATACTGGTAGGTAGTGGTGTTATAAACATATTCTGCTTCCGATGCAGTTTTAATTGTGAATTAAGTTGGTTTTCACAAATTTTGTGTACATTTACAAATAGAACAATGTATGATATAATGTATCTCTAATAGCTTTGTAGCCAATACAATTTTAGCAAGTAATTTACGTACTTCCAATCCAGCTCTGGGTTTATTCTTGGATTGCTTAAATTTTACCTTTGCTAATGGTGCATAGCGATAATCGAATTTCGCAGTCTACGTATAATTGAGCACATTCATTTTAGATAGCATGCTCAGATATTTGTTACGTAAAGAGATAATTTAACTTCTAATGTTGTTGCTTTTGTTCGTACCAGCCAGCGGCGCTCTCAGTGCAAAATTATTTGTCGATATACATACAGTTTCAATAAAACTGTGTCTTTACGATAACCTTAGCTCAATATCGGCATTTTAACTGAAATATAAGCCGACCATTCTTTATGTTACCAATTTAGGAAAGAAAAAAATCGTATTCGTCACGTTCTAAAAGTGATTCGTGTGTATTTGATTCTGTGTGAACTGCTTTAGCCTCCACAATAAATTTGTACAACTTTGCATAGCTATTTCTTAAAAGAATGTGTTTCTGGTTTCTGTCTATTGTCAGCTGCTATCGCTGCCAGGGTAAATAAAGTTCCTTCGCGGATGAAATGTGTTTCATCCGACATTCCACAAATTGATTTCAGACGAGATAAAAATGTATGATCACTTTTGCTGGAATCCGGCTTGCTGTAGAAAAAGTTGATTCTAGTTTTTAATCTGCACTTATTGAGCTTGTTACTGTTCCTATTGAAGTAGAAGTAATAGCGGCTTATTAAAGACTTAATTGAGACTGGCAATCCGTATTGAGGCGGGGTGGCTGTTTTACTATCCAATCTTCGTGCATTATCCTTCATGCAGGGGGGAGTAGTAGCTTTATAGAATAGGGAGAATAAACACAGGCGTGTCGTCGCTATAAATTTAAGTGTACCTCAACCATCTCAAGCTCAAGTACTAGGAAAATCTGCAAAGTTTTACTATAAAAATCAACAGTCCACTGGATTCGTTTGAACTGATTGGGCGTGGTTATCTTTTGCTTCACTTACTCACGAATATAGAAACGCTACTCAAATTTACAGCACTGCTTATAAAGTTAAGTGGACAATACCTGTCAGAATTTGTATAGAAAAACGTCAATTTTGACAATTCTTAAATGTTAAGCAGCACTCAAACTTTGAGTAGCGTTTCTGTATTCGGGGGTTAGGTACTTGTACTTTTATATCCGGATTTTTGGTTCTAATACACACAAGCAAGTACTTATTTATGATAAATTTACCTAGTAAGAATAAGAATTTCCTTATCATGTTTACTTCAAAGTGGTAATTTGTTACAAGTTAACGCTGGAAGCTAACCGACGGATATGATAAAGAGGTCATTGGCTCCTGTTAATCTCCTTAAATCAACAATTCTATTTAGGTTAATTTGAACAGCGAAAATAACGAATTCCCTGGAAATTCCAGGGAAATCTATTTCTACGTACAGCGAGTGAGTGCCTGCCTAGTTTTTCCAAGAGTAACCCAATTTCAGATTCGTTTACCTATACGTGCTAACATATAAAAACCCCGCAAGGAGTCATCCGTGCCAAGATCTGTCTGATTTATAGACTTCTCTCGGTCGGGTCCGGACACTT
This sequence comes from Cataclysta lemnata, assembly GCA_963931975.1. Classification (NCBI taxonomy): domain Eukaryota; kingdom Metazoa; phylum Arthropoda; class Insecta; order Lepidoptera; family Crambidae; genus Cataclysta; species Cataclysta lemnata. The sequence continues at coordinate 5,135,968 of OZ008363.1, forward strand.
TTCGTAATTTACAATGCCCGCCAATATACAAATCTCTGGAACTTTTGTATCTATTACACGAGCCCTTTATCTTTCCCTAAGAAAATAACGTTGGAAAACTTCGACTTCGTATTTTTAGGTGGCCTTTGAATTTTGGATTCTGTAAATATTGTTAGCGGCAATAGGCTTTGTAACATTTTCTAACTGCTTTTAACTATATTGTGTTTCTTCTTTGAGTCAAAGATTAATATAGCAATGTGTACGTGTCTAATCTTTTAGTGTTGTGTGGTAAATTGTAGTTACTTGTATGAGTAACTATTAGGTACAAAGGGAACAATGCAAATCGGGTTTATATTATGTATGTATCTGCATCAAGACAGACTTTTTCAAAACAGAAAACAAAACATTCCCCTCGAATATAATTAATCATAATGTTGTCTATAAAAACGCGTTACTTGGAAGGAACCCTTCGAAGTGACAGTTTTTTATGGATAAAAATTGATGGCTTCGCCCTCCCTTTGAATGGTTTATGGTTCTTATTTAAATGATTCAAGTGCTTATACATCCAAGCTTCTACAGCATCCACTGGCTGCATTTCTAATTCGCTCGGATTAATCCGTCCGCAAACAGGACGGAAGCTTGGAACCACAGTAAATAGTCGTGATCGTAATAACTTTCCAGAATATTACAAGTTTTCGCTGGTGATTCTGTCTTTAAGTAATATTAAATGTGAACCTAATATTCCTCTATTTTACCGACCTAAATCTATTAAATGAAATCAGCATTAACAACTATTAAAAAAAACTGATAAAACGTCTGCCCAAGAATCTGCATCATCGTTAAGGAATGTCCCCACAGGATACGTGCCTTTTGGTCTATTTTTAAATGATGCTGGCCGACAGTAACGTGAATCAAATGCTGATCGTGAATTACGTTCACCTTTTGTGGTTTCTTCCTGTACTTTGCGTCAAATATACTTTCTGTAAGGTGGAAAATCATGAAATTGTATTCACGCGTAGCGACATTCCGAATAAGATTCTATCACATTTGTGAGATTCGCGTAGGATATATCGTCGTCGACGCAAAGACGCTTGGCTCACCCGAGGGAAGTTTTTGTTACACTCTTGACTGGCGTACTGTTTTCCTCAAGGACCAGTGAAGATTCCAATCAATATGCGTCAGCTTTACTACGAAACTATCACAGGTAAATTACTGCCTTTGCGATAAGACGAGAAAGTTGAAATAAAACTTCCTCAAAGTTGAGTTTAATTTAATTCTAGAGATGATGTCTAAATTTTGTAGATATTTATGAGTATTTAACGAAATTGTATGATTATGGCATTTTACATTTTCACTTTTAATTATTACTATTACATACCATGCACTATTAGATATGACCGAAGACATCTAATGATACTGTGTTAGATTTCGCGTATTGTTATTCTGTCTTATAGTATGTACAAGAGGATCTTAGTAACTACATATATTTATCCGCGTCCGTTTATATCGTCTGTTGCTGATTTTTTAGTCGCTACAATATTATTGATATTTTCTATTCGATATTATTTTTTTTTATATCGTATTATAGTGATAAATTAAAAATATTCTGCCACCTATGTCTGTAGTTGCATTATTATTGATTGATTAGTGTTATCGGAGTGATAACGTTTCCATGGATTCAAAAGTAGTCCTCAATCTAATATTTACTTGTAGTATTTTCAGAAAAGAAAAACATTGATCGATTGTAATATTCTGTAACGTAGAAAAAGAAATCAATTTACCAAAGAAACAAAAAGTATGAGGACTGTGATGAAATTTGATGTAGCGTAAGAAGCAGGTATCTTAGGATCCTAGCAAATGGAATTGAGTAATCTTTAGGAGAAAACTCTCAATTAGATTACATTGATGCCATCGAATGATTTTCGGTCTTTCCTTAGAATAATTCACACACCCATTAAATTGGATGTGGTGTTATCGCTTGACCGAAACCCAAATGAGTCGGAACGCCCTCAAAAATGATTCCTTGATAATTATTCCTGTTTCCGATTTAGATTATGCTGGAGATTGTGAAGATACAGATCCCGTGGCAATAACTCATTTCGGTATCATCGAGCTGCTTCTTCTTGGGTGCGAATGAATCGGTTTTATCGGTGACGGTGTCCCTTGAATACGTCCGTGGCCACTAATTAGCCACAGCTCGCCACGCATGCGGGGATTCTAATTCCTCGCAGTACGGTATCTAATGAGCCGCTGTCATCTATAAAGTCGATCGGGCTGTGGAGGTGGTTTCCTTTTTTTTAACAGGCATGCTAGCTTTGGGTTCACTTCTCCTGACGAGAGGACCGGTTGGTCAAGAAGGATTTATAGATGTTATTTCTGCTTAAGCCCTGCCGAACTAAAGAGCAATCACAGATGTTTTTACCTCTGGCGTTTCCAATTACGTTGTATGTGAGAGAAGGACACTTACTGCCGCACTCAGAGACGTCAATTAACTTTAATGAGTAATTCATGTCAAAAAATTTTCATTCAAACCTAGACCTAGACTTGAATTGTCATTTTTTGACGTTAAGTACTCATTAACGTTATTTGACGTCTCTGAGTGCGGCAGTTAATGACATTTCTATTAGAGCATGATGACGAGAAATATCAAAGGTCAAATAACTAGACGCTCAGTACACGTAGTGTCCTTAAGTTTACGATTATCTGTAAATAGGAGGTGGCGACTACCATTCGCTTGCCATTCGACTACGACTGACTTGTAAGCAGAGTTGACTTAATTTAATCTTTTTAAGTGCAGGACACTGCGTCCAAATTTGGGGTCGGTGCAGTTAGATATTTAATTTTGTTGGAGTTGACCAGGTTTCCATTGCCTACCTCCTCCCTGATACCAATCATGCTAGTCACCACGCGATGATATGCATAGGTCTAGAAATCTGCCTTGGTCGGCTCTCACGGCGCTCAAGGCATGTTACTCTTGCGCGAGGACGTGGAAACTGCCTGCCCGGCTAGCATAACCACCGAAACACGACATGACAAAGCGATTAATTTATCGCTTCGAACTGTCGAAAAACAATGGATTTTTGACAGTTCAAAGCGATAAATAGCTTTATTATATCGTGTTTCGGTGGTCATGCTAGCCGGGCTGGCAGGTGAATTGGGTATCCCCAACTCCAAATGTATAATATGAGCCTATTGCCTACCATTTACATTCACTCCAATCCAAAGTGAATCGGTACATATTTTGCATGTCGATCACGATCCGCTCGATGAAGATAGCTCTGGAGCGATGTACAATAGCTTGCCGCAAGGTCAAGGTCACAGTAGTTTACCTATCTACGTGTACAAGAACTTTATTGCACACATGAACATTGAACAAGGAACAGCAAATTAAACAAATGGCACAATATAACATGGAGGCATTCTTTTTTCCAGACAACCATTACACCCAATGTCTTCTTCCTCCTGCCCTGTTCCCAGATTATCTGCGGTCGGTGCTATAATATGTTTCCTCTTCCATTTGTATCGGCTAGACACCATCAAACCATCCACTTACTTTCGATTCATATCAGCCATCACACCGGAAAGGGGCTAGTGATTAATGAATGTATAGAAAAGAGACGGAAATGATCATGTCGAGAGAGGGATGAACGGAGAGAGTTATTGGGATGACAATATTCCAATCCATACTGCTCAAGGTTTTGGCTTAGCCGACCGTCTGCCTGACACCAACACTCTTTGGGTATTCATACCTCCACTACACCCAACCCAATGTAATTAATTACATCATTGATTTATAATAATATAAATTTTGGTTTCATATCGTATAACTGCGAACCCAATAAACGAAACTTCTTTCTTTCTTTCAATTATGCAACTGTAATCCTCAGTACGCTAAAACTTAGACAGATCAGGCTGGCTCTTTATGGCAGCATCATCGCCCATTGAAGCTCCATAGTGTTGATTATCCAGCTGATATTTAGATTATATTTAGACCGACCAACAATGGTACACCTAATTGCTCGCATCACATTTTTGCCATTTTTGCTGCAGACAATTTGACGTGCCCGCCAATTACATTAGGCGGGCTAATTAATTGATACAAAAATTTATTTAGCTAACAAACAAACTAATTGTACTCTCAACAGCGCCTCGGGGTACCTCAATATGTCAATTTTTCTCAATTACATACAAAAATTAACGCCTTTCTCCTCTAGAGGTAGACAGAGGTGCTATAACGCCCGCGTTTCTAATTTATTTTCTCATTTGACAGTTTCGTGCAGTCGTGACGCGAAGCTAACATTTAACCGTACACACATACATGTCACGCCTATATCCCCGAAGGGGTAGGAAAAAATGAATCGCCACTTACGTTTCGCCAAATAAGAGGACCATGTCGAAAATCGCAGTATCTTGCTAGCTGGTACAAAAGTAACGCTGCTGTCCATTACTCATAGTGCTGTCTGTACGACACCCACAAGAGATAGAGGTGTGGTGACAATTGTATTCTGCTCTGCCGTCACCACACAGAGCTGAGCACGGTTTTTTGCCGTACCAATTACCCCCAAATACAGAAACGCTAATCAAATTTGGGGCACTGCTTAAAAAGTTAAGTGGACATTACCTGTCAGAATTTGTATGGAAAATCGTCAATTTTGACAACATTTAAAAGCAAGACTCAAACTTTGATTAGCGTTTCTGTATTCGGGGGTTAATGTATTAACCATCATACTTTTTATTGTGTAAGTCTATGAGTTTAAAATAAACGATATTCGCTATTGACTATATCGCTCTGCCTACCTTTAGGGTAACTTTTAATTCGCACGTAACCATTTTTTTTAACGAAATTACATATAGTAAAATGACTTTTAAGCCAATAACATAAGGACAAACTAGGCAGCTGCCGAATAGGTGACGGCAGAGTAGAATACAATTGTCACCATCCCAAATCTCTCCGGTGGGTGTCGTACAAGGCGACTAAGGATAAATCAGTGATGAGGAATGGGCAGCAGCGTTCCTCTTATACTACCGTCCTGACAATGTACTGCGACTTTTGTGCCCGATAAATGGCAATAGGCTCGCCACCTATTACATGGGACTTAACATAATTGGCGAAACGCGGGTGACAATTCACCTCTGCCTACCCCTTCGGGGATATGGGCGTGATTTATGTATGTATGTACTTTTTATTGTGTTTTTTCTAACCAAGACAACATCCCGAATTCCATTCCATTTCACACAGCTACCATCAATTTTGAGTGTCGGTTCTGTTATTCGTAACTTTACGCATACTTTTAATTACATTTATTTAGCCAATATTTCAATAAGTGTTGTGCGAATCGGGGTCTGTCTGTCTGTGTGTACATATGTTTTTATTGCGCCGGTGTCTGTTTAATTTCCCCCGGGTGACCCCTGGCCGCGTGTGGTTTATTGTTCAGACGTCTCGTGGTCCTACTCGTGGGATAGTCACAATTTGGAAATCATTTCTCTTGTGTTGCTTATCGAAGTTAGGTCCGAAGAATCACCAATAATAAGAAGAATAATATACATGGGAACACGAATCACGCCTATATCCCTGAAGGGGTAGGTCCATGCACATCCATACTTAACATACCTCTAGTTACGTAACATTCATCCCTCCTCGTCACATGCCCGTACCACGCTAACCTGTTACTCCTCAATTTTTCGATCATCGGCGGCGCTACTTTCAGACTTCCTCTAACGTGCTCAGCTCATATCTAATCCTGTGTTTCCTAGTCACCCCACACATCCATCTCAACATTCTCATTTCCGATGCATGCATTTTTCTTTCATCCCTCACTTTCGCTGCCCAATACTCTGATCCATACAATACGGCAGATCTTTTTGTCGTTTTGTATATTCAGTAAGTAAGCTCACCTTAGCAAGGTGAATCCAGATAATCATATCCTACATACTATAGACTTCAGTTTAACGTTACGATACAATTCACACGTAATATTTTCTGAACTATCTGCAATCAGAAAAACATCACACTTCGCATACAAAGACACTAAGGCTTGCGTTTCCATAGAAGCGGAGCTGAGCTGAGACTTACAAAAATTGACCAATGATAATGCTCAAAACACACATCCGCTCCTCAATATAATTTTTGTAAGGCACAGCTCAGCTCCGCGCAGCTCCGCTTCTATGGAAACGCAGCCTAATGCAAGCTATCTACTACGTTATTCATCAGACGAAAACAAAGGCGTCTCTAATTGAGTGCATCTCGTATTCGTACACCGTCGTCGCCGATCTGAAACCGATGAAATTTTAATTCTCTTTTATTTGCGGCCTTGGACTGCTCGAGTGTTGAGTTGCTTCAGTGATTTATTTTTTGATCGAATCAATAGAGCCAAAGCTGTGGATGCGTTTGCCGATCAACAAACCAAGTCGTATTTGTGGTTTTGATGGTTATCAGTCTGACTACATATCATTTATTCATTACGATAGCATTTTCTGCGAAAATCCAAGAGAACGCTCGAGATTTTTCCTGAAGACGCGTGACTTTTTTGGTTGATGCCTAGTTTGTACATACCTATAAATCACGCCTACATCCCCTAAGAGGTAGGCAGAGGTGAACCCACGTTTCGCCAACCATGTCAAGTCCCATGTAATAATAGGTGACGAGCCTATTACCATTTATCGGGCACAAAAAGTCGCAGTACATTGCTAGCCTGGTATAAGAGGAACGCTGCTGCCCATTCCATCACTGATTTATCCTTAGTCGCCTTGTACGACACCCACGGGGGAGATTTGGGGAGGTGACAATTGTATTCTAGTCTGCCGTCACCACACGGCAGCTGCCTAGTTGGTGCCTTATGTTATTGGCTTAAAAGTCATTTTACTATATGTAATTTCGTTTAAAAAAATGGTTACGTGCGAGTTAAAAGTAACCCTAAAGGTAGGCAGAGCGATACAGTCTTCAATAGCGAATATCGTTTGTTTTAAACTCATAGACTTCTCTTCTTACAGGAGAGTGAGAGAGATGTATTTCATGTCGAAACAGGATCGCTACGCTCTCTTTCCAGCGGAGTTTAATAGGATGTCTGATTTGTTGGTTTGTTTTGGGGAATGTGTTGATATTTAGTTTGCGCGGCCGCTCGTGTACTGAGGCGTGTGTAATCTGGATTACATCGGTCCCGCTACCGCTCTTCGGCCGTCCGTAACACCCAACTTATTTGCGATTGTGTGTGCAAACAAGCGCCAGTGGACCTTGTGCGCCGGTAACAAGGGTCGTTTTACGATCACACCCCCCCGGACGCAGTACACTCTTTGGCTTTATCACCGCGTTGGGCTAATCGCGAGTTCGAAACGCACGTAACGCTCTGTCCGTCTTTCGATTAATTTAATTAGATTGTCCGCTGGTGTTATTTCGTTAAAGCAATAAGGTTTTTATTCGCGTAATTTTAAGTGTGATTTGAAATGAGATACCCAAAGAGGTTTGGTGTCAGGGAGGCGGCCGGCTGTAGGTAAAACTTAACCAATGAATGGTATGGATTGGATTGGTTGTCAATCCAATCACACTCTCCGTTCATCCGTCTCTTTTCTATATATTAATTCATCATGAGCACCTTTCCGGTGTGACGATGGATGATGTAAATCAAAAGGGAGTGGATGGCTCGATGACGCCTGTCCGATGACTGCTGCGCCGATACCAGATAGACTGAGAACGAAACCAACGGGCACGCATGAAGATATTAATGAGATTAGATGAAGCGAAAGAAGTGTGTAAGGAAGGATCGTAGCAAATGGAAAGAAGTGATCTCTGCCTGCCCCTGTGGGAGAAGGGAGAAAGGCGTACATTATCGTACATATGTATTGTATGTATTTAAAATAAAAGGCAAATCCTCGTGGTCACCCAAGAGTTAACTAACGATTACCTACGTTATCAAGCAATAAAATGTGTAGTGTAGTAAAGCTGATTTTATTGTTCACACCTCTTACGCGATCCCGAGAGACCTTAATCATGACAAGTTAAAGTGTCGTGCCGTGTGGTGACGGCAGAGTAGAATACAATTGTCACCACCCCAAGTCTCTCCCGTGGGTGTCGTACAAGGCGACTAAGGATAAATCAGTGATGAGGAATGGGCAGCAGCGTTCCTCTTATACCACCTAGCAATGTACTGCGACTTTTGTGCCCGATGAATGGCAATAGGCTCGCCACCTATTACATGGGACCTAACATAATTGGCGAAACGTGGGTGCTAGTTCACCTCTGCCTACCCCTTCGGGGATATAGGCGTGAATTATGTATGTATGTATTAAAGTGTGATGTAGTCAGGAATAAACCTACCATGTGACTCACATCACATTATCCAACTTTGGGTTCTAAATGCATCCGAATTTACGCATATAAAGACCGTTTTCGGAGTGGCTCCCACTATAAAGCATCCATAACCGCATAGCCGCGCCGTATACAGTAATAGCTGTTCCATGAATATTTTTCATTTCATTTCGCACCAATTTCCATAAAGGAAACGTTAATAATAGTCACGTGAGTATCTCAGTGGCTCTGTGCCATGAGCGCGTCGTTATGATCATCATAATAATTGTGTAGGAGCATTGTTAAAATTAAAAAATAATCACATGACAACCGAACTATTCTAGAACAGTTAAGACACCAAATTTCAGTACTGCAACGTGTCTCCCCAAAAAATTAACCTATTTAGCTGGGTTGGAAATAGTGCTCTTACACAAAACTGCGTTGCGAATTTGCATCGTAAAAAAGTGTATGTCCCCCTCTGGGGATCGAACCCGGGGGGATCTCTGGATCTTAATTCCGGTGGGCGATCCACTAAAGAATATATCACAGAAGGGGTAAAAGAGGGTTATTATGGCCCATTCTCACTTTATTCTTCCATTCCGTGGTCTGTGGTTCGCCCAACGTAATTTAGATCCAGAGGTCTCGGGTTCGGTATGCTCCCTCGGGGGGGATACAAATTTGTACTCGGTTTGGTTGGTGGTAGGACTTCAATTCCGCCTGGCTAGCTTCCACCATCTTATCAAAATGTGTCGCCATAATAATAATGTTAACTGCATTATTGTGTTCCGAAAATATTGGGTTAAGATAGCCAGCTTCTCTGTGGTTGAGGGTTCCAGGTGAAACTCGATTTCAACTTCGGCCCTTATCGTCACTTACCATCAGGTGAGATGAAGGGCAAGAGCTTGCCTGTCTAACATAAAAAAAAAACCTACTACTCAAACGTTTTTTTTTTAATTATAGACAAATACGTCAAACAATGTTTGATGCATAAAAGTCTACTGAAAAATTCGTGAAAATAAATGTTTGTCTTTTTAATACTTATAATTTTTTTCCTAATTTATTCAAATATTGTGATTATTTGCAAAAAAAAAACAAAAAACTGCCAATCTCGCGAGATTTCGAAATTGGCGAGCTCTCGCAGTACCTATTGTATTTATAAACCCGTGGGATCTCGTTTGAGCCGCAAACTCGCGAGATTTGCATTCCCTACCTAGCAGTAGGGACGTCAAAGGGCTGGTGATGATGATGATGATGACGACGGTGATGGATAATGAAACGGCTTGTTGCAGCAACGGGCCGGTGGACGGCGCGTACGGGCCGCAGCACAGCCCGGTGTCGCGGTCGGACGCCTCCACCGAGGACGCGGAGCTGTCCGCTGCGCTGGCCCACCAACACCATTTAGCCATGCAGGTGAAGCTATGTTGGACCTATGGGCCTACCGCCTAACTCGATTGCTGATGATAGCTTTAAAGCCGTGCATTGATTACGGCTATCAATTTAGCTAGCCAACCATCTTGAATGTTTAGGCGGTACGGATTTTCTTCCAAATTCATACAAAATCATTTGGTGATTATTCATTCAAAGCTATCGCTGATAGTTTAGGTACATTTGGTACGAAATTGACATGACGTCATAATTAGCATGGCGTCATAAACTCATAAGTCATGAACTTGTTTAAACAATCGAGTTAGGTGGTAGGCCCCCTGGAGTCATATTTCTTTCAGCGTCTAGAATATGGGGTATCACAATCGACGGATAATTCTGGATAGCTTACTTGGCAGTTCAATTGACATAATATATTTCATATTAGCTGACCCGGCATTCATTGTTAAATTTTAAAAATTATCTAATTTTTTTTTAACTATTTTTCTCGCAATTTTTCCATATTTTCTCGCCTTTCCTGTCTTGCCTAACCCAAGACAATCATTTCAAAACCAAAATCAGCTAAATCGGCCCAGCCGTTCTCGAGTTTTAGCGAGATAAACGCACAGCAATTCATTTAACAAGATTACAACTGTTAGATGATCTGTCAAGTAAGCTATCCAGAACTTACCCGTCGATTATACATTATAACTATTCGACCTTTTTCTAACCACAATTTTCTTTGTACTAATTCATCTCCATTTTGAACTAGTTCCTGTGGCCTTACCGTGAAGTGCGATCCAAGCGCGGGTGACAAAATAGGACGCCGCTCTACTCGGCTTATAGCGTCGTCTCACTTTAACAATGGGAATTGAGTCGCGTTTAGAGTTAGTGGTTAGGCCCCTGGAGTCTAGAGAACTAATATAACGGTTACGCAAATCTGAGAGACCACTCGAGAGTAGAAAATCTTAATTACTAGTTGAAAACGTGCCCGAACAGAAACAAAAGTTCTAGCTTATAATTTATTTAGGTCACGTGCTGGAATGGAACATTACACTCCAGATAATGTTATGCTAGATTTTTATTTATTATTCCCACACGTGCTTGCCGGTCGTGCGGCTGATTGAAACAAAAAGGTTTTGGGTATCGCTTCTTTTTAGCGGCAAATTTTATTTTCTTGTCTCTGTGGACTAGGAGTTTGGTCACAGACTAAAACGCCTAGTAGAACAAAATCTGAATAGGAAAAAAAAGCATTATAATTACCAGCCCTGTAATGTCCCCACTGATGGGGCACGGGCCTTCCCTATGGATGGAAGAATATATATATTGGGCCATAACCCATCACGCTGGCCCAGTGCGGATTGGTAGGTATTAACGAGTGCATATGCAGCCGGGCCAACAGTTTAACGTGCCTTCCGAAGCACGAAGGAGCTCGAGAATATTAATTTTTGATCACCCATCCAATGACCGGCTTGGCAAACATTGCTTAGGCTACGAAATCGCAGGCCAAGCGCTCTATGCCACTGTGCTAGCGAGGTGCTCTGTGAAAAAATATATCGCTTTAAAACAAATAAAAATTATAGCTCTTATAAATCTTTCCGCTTTTTAAGAGCTAACTCAAAAGACAAATTACAAAAAAATTAAATTGCCTTCTTGTGTAGGTACCTACTTTACTTTCCAAGGCTCCTATTAATGTTATGGCGAATTTTAGATATCTTATTCCCTTATAATTAAAAGTACCTATTTCAACCTGGTGTCTTTGACATCCGAATAAGTCTTCTTCTTCCTGCCCTGTTCCCAGTTTATATCTGGGATCGGCGCAGTATATTTCCATTCATACCCATTCATATCGGTCAGACGTCATCAAGCCATCCACTCCCTTTTGATTCATATCATCCATCACACCACATGATTGAATGTATAGAAAAAAGACGGAAAGGACCATGTCGAGAGACCGATGAACGGAGAGATTGAATGGAATGACAAGTTGTCATTGACAACATTCCAGTCCATACTGCTCCAGGTTTTGACTTAGGTATTACAGCCGTTCGCCTGACTGACACCAAGGTGCTTATTGGTCTAGACCGGGCAATGTCCCTTAGTCGACTTTTACGACACCCTGTGATGAGTCGGTACTGGCACATTCTATATTATTTTTTCGCTCCCAGGTCATCATGGAAGTTCTACATTTTTTTAAAGCAATATTCAACACATCTAGAGATATGATACGATAGGCATGATGATCAAACAGCCAAAGATGCACCAGGAATCCGGGGCAATCGACGCAGGCTTCAGCAGTAAATTCCGTCAATAGTTGTCCGGAATACCTTCCACAATCCAGTCTCTGTCATGCAGTTAACCTGTGAAATGATTCAAATATTGGATTCCTTTTAGTACGTAACAAGGGTATTATGCGGGTAATACACGGGTATACTGCCGCACTCAGAGACGTCAAATAACGTTAATGAGTACTTAACGTCAAAAAATGACAATTCAAAACTAGTCGCTATTCTTATAGATTTGAATGATAATTTTTGACATTAAATACTCATTAAAGTTAATTGCCGTCTCTTGAGTGCGGCAGTTAATACTGTTGAAGAATTAAAAAAGAAGAAGTTAGCGCACTCTGTGACTGATGGGTGACCAAAAATGTATTATCTCGAGTTCTTCCGTGCTTCGGAAGGCACATTAAGCCGTTGTTGGTTCCCGCTGCATCTGCTGCAATGACAACTATTCTTAACCCTTAGTCGCCTTATAGGACACCCGGGTGAGAGATTGTAAATGGTATGACAATTGCATTCTGCTCTGCCGTCACCACACGGTAATAATATAGGTAATTGTATATTAGCGGAAACCGCTTTTAACATTACGACTAATAATTTCAACATGACTCTCACCCCCTATATTTGTTGTGTCCACAACAAAATAAACACTCGCGAAAAACGCCACAAGCGGTCGTTAGCATAAAATTACACGGAAACTTCCGAACCGAGATACTACAACAGCCGCGAAAAGCGTATCCATTATGGGGGGTCACTCAACTTTGCGACGGGCAAGAAAAGTTTGCGCCTATTGTGAGAGAGCTTCGAATAGCCCCATCTTAAAGTTAAGCAGCTGATAATGGATCATGGCGGTCCAAAATTGAGTTTCGTATTAACTTAGGTTTAACCGACGACGCCCGGACGGCCGGCTTTGTCGAATGGGTCAAATCGGTGCGTCCCGGGTTCGAATCCTGGTAAAGTTACCTTTGTGATGAGCACAGACATTTCGTCCCGAGTCATGGATGTTTATATATTTATGTAATATTTATCTTTCTATGTATAATTATTAATTGCCGCACTCAGAGACTTCAATTAACTCTAGTATCCATAAAACAATATTATAATTATTTTCTTTTTCCTTTCTATCGCTTTAATGATTGAGTATTAGGTTTCCCTTTTGTTTTATCGAGTTTTCGTGCGGGAAAACATTTTTTAAGGTTGAATTAATGCTTCAGTTGAATATAATTGTGACTCGGGCAGCTAATTTGTGTGTAGATAAATAATGTTTGGTTGTGTTTAAAAAAACGTAGATACTACGTTTTTGAATCTATTTCATTAGCTACACTTACACTTGGGTCACAACTCCCAATAAATAATGTTTGGTTGTGTTTTTATAAAAGTGTAGATACTACGTTTTTGAATCTAATTCATTACCTACACTTACACTTAGGGCCGGTTTTTTGATCCATAGTTAACTCCATCCATAGTTAACTCAACCAATTGTTAAAACTGTTACTAATTACTAAATATCTAGTCTGATATGTGTAACCATTAGTAACAATTTTAGTTACTAATGTTAATAATGGATAAATATCTTATATTGTTACTAATTGTTAAACATCAGTGATATTTAAAGATAAGTAACAATTTTTAACAATCGGTTAACAGTTAACTATGCATCAAAAAACCGACCCTTAGCGTCTATAGTAGCAGCGCTTGGGACTTGTGACCCAAGTTGGATCACGAGTCCCAAGCGCTGCTACTGACTTCACACCACTGTCACACCATGGACCCGGCATACCGCACGGCGCACGGTGAATCCCATGGAATGCTAAGAGTTCTCTTCTCAACTTTGTGTCTTATTTGGAATTATATATACCTACCGGATCCGAATTAATAAAATATGATATAACATTACGCCGTGTGGTGACGGCAGAGTTGAATACAATTGTCGCCACCCCCATCTCTCCCGTGGGTGTCGTACAAGGCGACTAAGGATAAAGACAGCAATGAGTAATGGGCAGCAGCTTTCCTCTTGTACCATCTAGCAATATACTGCGATTGATGTGCCCGATAGATAGCAATAGGCTCGCCACCTATTACATGGGACCTCCCCTGGGTGATACACCTTCAACGCGTTGATGGGGGCCTAGGACATGACCGAGGTCTCCCATCCATCGATCTCCCATCGCGTTGCCCGCTAAAGGCGGGCCCTCCTCAAACCTACCGCCGCAGCACCCGTATCACAGGGTCGCGGCCCTCCCCAAGTATTACATGGGACCTAGCTTAGCTAAATTGGCGATAAGTGGGTGTTAGTTCGTCTCTGCCTGCTCCTTAGGGGATATAGGCGTGATTTATCTATCATATATAGGCGTGATTTATGTATGTATGATATAACATTATACATCTATGGACTCAGCAGTGGAAGTAGGAAAGTCAGTTTCACGAAATAAGTCTCTTGGCTTAAATCTTAATGCTTTGTAATAAGAGCGAAAATAATGTTATAGGAGGGACATCTTTAGTGAGACTTGCTAACTACATATAACTGATAATTTCGTTAGACACAGTTAAGGACGTCGGCTAGGCAATTTAGAAGAAATGACGCCTCATTCTACGAGTTAGTTAGCAGTTGTTAGCTAATATCTTAGTAAGGAATGGAAAGGGCGTGTATTCAATATTGTCTGTTCTCTTTAACCCTTATTTACCCACGGAATCCACTGAGACCCCGCAATCAATCTTAAAAAACATTTTTATTACATTTAAGGACATTGCAGATAAAATGTGTGATGGATGGAGTGTAAATTCAGGCAAACAACAATAATGGGGTTTGTTCTTATGCGAGTAAAAGGGTCGACGATGAGTGGGATGTTACTTTTTCAATAATATTCCTCCATTTTTTTTAATGGATAAAATTTATTGATGGATTTTTCCTAGCGTATTATTTTGGTAGCTGCCTACACTCGTAAAGGCAGCTACCTCCAAAGTCACGTTTTTATCTCTACTGGGACATGCAAAAGCGAGTCGACTACAACCATACTTTATCACAAACTCTATAGTTCACTTTTTATATAACAGTTTTACAAAACATGTAATCAAATCTTACAGCTTATAATGGATTTCATGTCATGTTCATAAGCCAAAAAGTAGTGTCTCAAACAAATCTCTTTTTTAGATTTTTGTTGTATCGGATCCCTTATCCTCTGTGATAGGAATTTCGTAAACAGATATCAAATATAGGGTTGTTATAAGCGTACCTTTGTAAATTTAACTCGACACTTGTTTTTACAAGGACCAAAATCGCGATTTAGGTGTCTGTGTTATCAAAGCCTCCTTTCGAATTCTATCGCCGTAAAAAGTATCGTCCGCCCAAAGCTGTTAAGTGCCCAAAAGTTTGGCTACACTTGGAAAGTTTTTATATCAAATTACACTCAAATCTCAATTTGCATTTTGAGACGTTGCTTATTGATGTAGAAGTAATCAAGCGAACACTTTTTTTAAACGAAACCTGCTGTTATTCCCTAAAATCAAATTGAAAATCGTTTATTCATATATGCCCGGATAGTATGACCACCGAAACACGATATGATAAAGCCATTTATGGCTTTGAACTGTCAAAAATCTTTGAAGTTTTGACAGATCAAAGCGATATGTAAATGGCTATAACAATCGTGTTTCGGTGGTCATGGATAACCAAGATGGTATGATTACATTAAACATATGAAACGTCATGATGCTAACATCCAAAATCTGTGTGTCCAAGGGACAAAAGGAAAGTGCGCAGCATGCCTCAGTCTATAATGATGGGTCTCCAGAACCCATCCCTGGAAAAACGCCCTGCTTAACTGAACTAAAATAATCTATGTTTGTTATCACTCTTATGATACAAATGCGGGTAGTATCATGTTTGCAAGTGTAAAATGGTTGATTGTTATCATTGCTTCTCTTCCAGGCTGGTGACTATCCAGTGGTAGGCGGCGGTGTGGACCCTGACTATGGGCAGTACGTGTCGTCCCCGGCCGCTCACTACAACCACATGGGACACCTCACCATGGCACCTTCGCAGAAGTACCCTCACGTGAGAGCACGTTTATAAAATCTTCTTCACCCTGTCCTGTTCCCTGTCTATCTGGGTTCGGCGCAGTATGTTTCCTCGGTCAGACGTCATCAAGCCATCCACTCCCTTTTGATTCAGTTTTTTTTTATGTTGGACAGGTAAGCTCCTGCCTTTAATCACCTGGAACCCTCAACCACAGAGGGACTGGTTATCTTATCACAAATAGTCGGAACACAATAATGCTGTTAAAATTATTATTATAGCGACATATTTTGATAAGATGGTGGTAGGTAGGCAGGCGGACTTGAAAGTATTGTTATCGTTGTACCCCCACCCCCCTGGGGATCGAAACCGGGGCCGCTGGTCCTCTGGATCTTAATTACGGTGGGTGAACCACTAGACCACGGAGTCGGTGTTTTCTCGTTTCGTGCATCTTTACGTGCTGTTATCTGTACATTGTGTGGGCAGTAAGCTCAAATAGATTTCTTAGAAACATTCGGGGACAGTAGCGTTTTATCCGAATAGGGAAATGCGTGGAAGCATTACCTAGTGTAGTTGAAATTAGATTGTAGTCTAGAATCGGTTCGATGGGCGTCTTACAATTTTATTTTGCCACTAAGGCTATAGAGTGCACCATCACTTTAACAGGCAATTATTATGCAACCGTCGCTTTTTGACATTTTAGTAACTGTATTATCGCATAACGTAACTGTCAAAAACTAGCGGTTATCTTATAATCGCTAGTTTTACGTGTTGGTGAACTTCAGTGTTAAGTTTGGGTATTAGCTGTTTAACATAATGTTTTAATACGAATAATACTTATCTGTAATAATACTTATCTTAATAATACTTAGCTTTCCATAAACCATAAAGAGTTGCAAATTAATAAGTGAAATTTATATTTGAGTATGGTATGACGGCAGATCGGAATACAGTTGATAACACTTATTTTTTTCAACATACTTTTATTATGATGTTATTTGAAATTAGACAGAAAATGATGACACCCATATTTTTTATATTTTCGGAATTCTGTCGTTTTCATACAAAAAAATCATGATTAAAATTCCGAACATTCTAAACAGACGTAAGCGCCAAATGACGCCACTGCCACGAAAAAATGGCGAAATGACAATCTGGCGTTTCCGGTGTCAAAAATAAAAACATATTATGAGCCTTATTACATTTTGACTGAGATTATTGCGTAAAATGGCCAATTTTGGCGTTCTTGATCTCAGAAACAAAAATACATTGACAATTTTGACTTAGTGAATAGTGTAGAATACATATTGGCATATTTCGTAGCGACCTCGGTTTATTAACAATAATATTTTTGAGCAGTATTTATACTAGAATAATTGTTAATTTAAGAGGAAGAAAGTTTTTATAAATTTTAAAGCAAGAATTTATTATCCTATCTCAATAAACACGATAAACATGACTGCAAAATTATTACGAAATGCGATGCACCGGCCGTCTGAGTATGAGAGGAGTGAGATTTGACTTCATTAACCTGATACTTTGCTGTTAGGTGATGGACTCGGTGTCTGTGAGCGGCGGGGGCACGTACGGCGGCGCCGGAGGGGCGGGCCACTACGGCACGTACGGCCACTACGGCGCGGCGGCGTACCAGGCGCAGCCGGCCTACATGGTGGAGCCACCGCCACAAGTGGCCACGTACATGGCACAGGTGAGTTGGTGCAGATAAAGCCTCACTAAACAGCAGCGGTCGCGGGACGTAGGCGGTGGCGGACCCGAACAAACGCTGGTTGCGCTGGTTTGTATAATGTCCTTATGTTACCTACGTTACAACTGCTCGCCACCGCTGACCGCTGCCGTTTGATTCTGGGAAAATTGTTACTAAGTATAAATAATGATTTTTTTTAAAGTTACACAGGGAAGATCGTGCCCTTCACCTCACCTGGGGGCCTACCGCCTAACTCGATTGCTAAAGCAAAAGCTATAGTTTATGACGTCAAGCTGTCATTTCGCACCAAATGTGCCTAAACTATTAGCCTATCGCTTTGAACGAATGATCACCGAATGATTTTGTATGAATTTGGCACAAAATCTGTACTGCCTAAAAATTCAGGATGGCTGCTATAGCCGTAAGCAGTGCATTGTTACATACCTATCATCAGCAATCGAGTTAGGCGGAATGGAAAATGGAATCCAGATTCACCTGGAATCCCAACCACAGAGGGACTGGCTATTTTCTCACAATTGTCGGAACACAGTAATGTTGTTAACATTATTATTATTATGGCGACCGATTTTGATAAGATGGTGGTAGCTAGCCAGGCGGACTTGAAAGAAGTCGTACCACCAACCAAAACTCCCGCCATAACAAAACAGTTGACAGCATAAAGGCCTATCCGCACACAATCTGTCGCCATAATAAAAATGCATTATTGTGTTCCGACAATTGTGATAAAGGTAGCCAGCCCCTCTGTGGTTGAGGGTTCCAGGTGAACCTAGATTTCATCGTCGGACCTTATCGTCACTTACCAACAGACAGATGAAGGGCAAGAGCTTCCCTGTCTAACATAAAAAAAATATTAAAGAATACACTACACGGATATGCCCGCGGGCATGCTTGCATACATGCCCGCCAGGCCTAGCTTCCCTTAGGTCTGTGCGATGTTTGCCTAGTTTAGGACCGTCACAGTGCGTCTAGCTTATACAAACGAGGCATGTATGGCTGTCTGATGTCTCATTTCATGGTTGTAATAAACATAGATATTCTACTTCTAATTTCTGTATGCCTTCCATGATGGCAAAATCACTTCTTACCCCAACACTTTCTTTATTTCTGCAATATATTGCATTTGTATCTATTAAATCACAGTATATTGTATATTTGTAGTCAAATCTTGTGAAAATGATTATGGACAGGTCTAAAGTTACCCCATGCGAACAATATACAGGGTTAATTTGCCCAACTGTTATGTCTGCTTCGAAAGCGGGTTTCATAACCGTACTCACTGCTCGTGATGTTAATAAGAATTATTATTGCTTCAGCGGCTAAGCGTAATAGGCCCCAAGTCGTTTATGTAATGTGTACTCTCTATAGAATGACTATAGGATAACACAAGACGAAATTAGACATTAGGGTCAATTCAGACATGATTCTCTAAACTTAAAACTAAATTTAAGATCAGTCTGTCCTATTCATTCTGTATTGAGAATGAAAGAGAAATACTGTTGTCAAATTAATCTTAGGTTTAGAGAACCATTGTCAGAATCGACCCTATTGACTACCGATTATGTGGACTGGTCAGATTTGTTGTTCTACCAAGAGCTTTTAACGAGAAATTACAGAGGTATAATAATAATTTTAACTACACATGGTTGAACTAGCCCTCATTTCCATGCGGGCTTGGGAGCGTAATAATAACGTAGAATGTGCCAGCCCCGACTCATCACATGGGTGTCGTAAAAGTCGACTAAGGGAGATTGCCCCGTTTATTGGTTTAATCACCTTGGGGCACCCGCATGGTGGAGGGCGAACCGTCAATAACGGCATACCCAAAGAGGGTTGGTGTCAGGTATATAGACGGCTGGCTGTAAAACCTAAGCCAAAACTTTGAGCAGTATGGTTTGGAATGTTGTCTTTGCAATCACTATCTCCGTTCATCGGTCTCTCGGCATGGTCCGTTCCGTCTCTTGTCTCTTTTCTATACATTAAGTCATCACTAGCACCTTTCCGGTGTAATAGGTGTTATGAAACAAAAGGGAGTGGATGGCTTGATGACGTCTGACCGATATGAATGGAATAGGAAACATACTGCGCCGACCCAAGATAGACTGGGAACAGGGTAGTATAATCATAATTAATGTGCACATTTTTTCGTAATCCGTCCAAAATAAAATCGCCTGCGTAATAAATTAATATAAGTTATACTAATTTATAAAAATGAAATTGCCATTTTGCTGTAAAATATAATTTTTTGTTACAGGAATATGTAGAAGGAGGTGGCAGTGCTTCGCCCAGGAGCGCGTCACCCGGCGCCTTGCCACAGCACAATTTGCATTTACAACAGAGGTTGGTAACATTTTATTTTATTAAAGCAGTCATCATCTGTCTTTTCGATGTCCCCATTGCTCGGCCACAGCAGCCTTCTCTGTAGATGTAAAAATATAGGGGTCATGCCTTGGCATGGGACCATAGTATGGGGTCTATAAAACCTTCGAGCATTGCGCTCGAAAACAAGGCTTGAGGTCTTCGCATTCCCTAAATAACTCAGTAGATGCTCTTAAAGCATTTCAGCCGGATAGCCTTAAAAAGGCCTTTTTTTTATTATACATACCGACACTCTAACCAATATAACGAGATAAAAAACGTAAACAGTTTTGATAATGTCTCTTTATCGACGAAATGCATTTAAAAATAAGAAAGACGCAGGTTTTTTAAATACATCGTCCATTTAAGATAATCTAAACGATTAGCGACTTTGAGAAAAAGGTATTACAATTTTTTATTTTTGTTGTTTTTTTTATATCAAATCACTCGTCAACATAGTAATATTATAATTTAGTGCTATTTATGGAAGCCGGTAGATGGCAATAGGCTCGCGCTCTATTACTTGGGTTGGGACCTAGCCTAATTGGCGAATCGTTGGTGTTTATTCCCTTCCGCATACTGCCTACATAGGTAAATAGGTGTTATTATTTATATGTTGTCAATTTACATACATACATAAGTCACGCCTTTAGGCAGAGGTCACATCTTTCCACTTGCTACTATCCTTGTATACTTCTTTCGCTTCATCCAATCTCAATAATGTCTTCATGTATGCCCGTCGGCTTCGGGTGCTCTTGGCCTGGCCCTATTTGTAAAAGCGGGATTTATAGCGTGCATGTCCGTCAGGTACGACTCGACGTCGCTGGAGCAGCTGGGGCGGCACTACTGCGTGACGTCGCCGCGCGAGTACGCGGCCGACGCGTACGGCTACCAGCACTACCCGGCGGCGTACGACGCAGCACCCCACCAGCCACCGGCATTCAAGGTTAATAGAGTTACTAGTCACTTAAAATATGCTTTTATGTCACACCTGACCAGGGGGCCTACCGCCTAACTCGATTGCTGATGATAGCTATATTGCAATGCATTGCTTACGGCTATAGCAGCCATCCTGAATTTTTAGGCGGCACGGATTTTGTTTTTTCATAAAAAATCATTCGGTGATCATTCGTTCAAAGCTATCGCTAATAGTTTAGGTACATTTGGTGCGAAATGTCAGCGTGACGTCATAAACTATAGCTTTTGCTTTAGCAATCGAGTTAGGCGGTAGGCCCCCTGGAAGTGGGTTTTCTGTACGCGTAGCGGACGTATAATCCCCACTGTCAGGGGATGAGATATAACTAGGAACTTACCTCGAGAGATTCGATTTTAATTTTAACATTATATAAATGTTAGAAAGATTAGTACAAAGATTTTGGTGGTTAGTGTCTTGGGTGGCCGAGCGGTCAGGCACCTGCCCAGATAGCAGCGGACGCGGGTTCGATTCCCGCCTCAAGATCATAATTTTTCGAAATTCTTTTTCTAACCAACAAAATCTTTACCTCGAGCGATAAAAAAGAAGGCCCCTGCCCGGCTAGCATGATCACCGAATACCCACACGATATGATATAGCCACTTATCGCGTTGAACTTACAAAAATCATTGTATTTTTGACAGTAGTAAGCACAAAAAAACCATACTCTGATTAGTGAATGTATTGGAGCGTTTCAATGGTATAGTACGTTTCACAAAATTAGCCAGAATTCATTTGTTCTAGTTAAACTTGTACTTTGATCGGTCTGAAAATACTGTACTAATTCCAATATTGTTGTTGACAGGACTCCCAGAACGGTCTCAGCCTAGGCAGTGCTGGCGGGCAATCCATGTATGGCGACGAGGAAGAGCTACAGAAACAAATGGCGGGAATGGCGTTAGGCGAATATGGTGAGTTCGTTTTATCCATCAAGGTGTTCTTCATTTCTGTATATTTCGCCCTTTCTCCCGTCCTATTTACATACATAAATCACGCCCATATCCCCGAAGGGGCAGGCAGAGGTGAACTAGCACCCAGGTTTCGCCAATTATGTTAGGTCCCATGTAATATGTGGCGAGCCTATTGCCATTTATCGGGCACAAAAGTCGCAGTACAGTCGCAAGGTGGTATAAGAGGAACGCTGCTGTCCATTCCTCATCACTGATTTATCCTTAGTCGCCTTGTACGACACCCACGGGAGAGATTTGGGGTGGTGACAATTGTATTCTACTCTGCCGTCACCACACAACGAATTCGGGGTCGGCGTAGCATGTCCTGTTTATTTTGTAGTACATTCTCAAAAACTATTTCTGTTTTTAGTACAATAATATACTTAAATATATCTATAGGAAATTTTACATTTTATTATAATGCAATCGCTGCCGCTGTCGTACGGTCAACGGCACATCAGACTTCCAAAAACTGTCAAATTTCTTCAATCAATAGTCAACCTTAACTTGTTGGTAGCAAAGTATAAAGTCGATTAACAAAATTTTACATTTTGTGTTGGCCTGACTTGCTGTTGGCTGTACAAGGCACTAGCGGCTTAAATAGCGATGAGTAATGGGCATCAGCGTTCCTCTCATACCACCTAGCAATATACTGCGGTTTACTCTCGCTTGATAGAAAAGGCGCGCCACCTATTACATGGGACCTCCGCAGACCCCTTCGGGAATAAACGGACGTGTTTTATCATAATAATCATCATTTAATGTCCCCACTGCTGGGGCACGGGCCATCCCTATGGATGAAAGAATATAGGGAGATTGGGCCATCACGCTGGCCCAGTGCGCGTTGGTGGGCATTAACGACTGCAGATGCAGCTGGGACCAACAGCTTAACGTGCCTTCCGAAGCACGGAGGAACTCAAGATATAAAATTTTGTACACCCATCCTATGACCGGCCTTAGCGAACATTGTTTAGTTTACGCAATCTTAGGCCGAGCGCGCTATGCCACGGCGCTACCGGGCTCCTCTCTTGGTCTCTGGTGTTTTGTGTAGGTAAGTATTCATGCTATTTATTCAATTTCTTTGGTGTATCGCGTGGTCCTTCGAGCCGGATCTCGAGTAGTATCTGACAGCTGCTTTTGATTGACAGTTCACGGCAGTGTTGGCGGGCGCGAAGACGGTGGCGGATTACAATGGCGGGACCCCAATCTGCCTGAAGTGATAGGCTTCCTGAATTCACCATCCGACGTGGTGAAGGCCAACGCTGCGGCGTATCTCCAGCATCTGACGTATATGGACGACCCCAACAAGCAGAAAACCAGGAGTCTAGGTATGGTTGCCTTTTGAAAGTCTTTTTATTATTATTAATTTAAAGTCCTGAAATGACGTCGAATGGAAAAAGTAATAAGCATATCAGATCCTATGAAACAGGTTCTAATACCATTCCCTTCATTCAGGACTGTTATTCTTAAATCCCGCGCTTCGCTCGTGATACAAGTCTGCACCCGTGACATAAGACAATGCCTTATTCTCTTGTTATATAATCTACTAATTGTACCTACTAATTGTATCTATCTCAGCTACGCTGGGCACATTAAGCCAACGTACACAGTTTGGTTGATTAGCGACTACTGTTATTTATCGTAATATAACAAAAAATGCCAGGCAACTAAACTTAAGTAAGCTTACTGTTAACTATAGATAGAATATTGGGACTA
Source organism: Cataclysta lemnata (assembly GCA_963931975.1). Lineage (NCBI taxonomy): Eukaryota > Metazoa > Arthropoda > Insecta > Lepidoptera > Crambidae > Cataclysta > Cataclysta lemnata. The sequence continues at coordinate 5,159,607 of OZ008363.1, forward strand.
GCTGTTAGTGTGTTGAACCTAAGGCTTTAATGTGTTGAATGGCTTAAATAAATGCTTCAACCCGACGTGACTAGACAGCTAGTTTTCTTTGTTGCAAGTTTATTTAGACTAGACTGTATTCCCCATATTATAAAACATGGTCTAAAGTTAGTCATGGTTTAAAATTGATGCTAACTCTGTCTTCCATTCGGCAAATAAAAGCGACAGCATCAGTTTAAACTATGACTAACATTAGTCCATGTTTTATAACAAGAGCGTATAAGTTTGATGGCCGTTACTTGGTCGTCTCTCAGCTAACTCAAGTTGTTGTACGATTTTGCAGGCGGAATTCCACCCCTGGTGCGCTTGGTCTCGCACGAGAATCCGGAGGTGTGTCGCAACGCTTGCGGCGCGCTCAGGAACCTCTCGTACGGGAGGCAGAACGACGAGAACAAGCGGGCGATACGAGACGCGGGCGGCATACCCTCGCTGATGGCGCTCTTGTGTCGCGCTACCGATATGGAGGTGTGTGTCTAGAGGTGCTATTATATGGGCAACTTACATACATACATATGTCACGCCTTTCTCCCACAGGGGTAGGCAGAGATCACTTCTTTCCACTTGCTACGATCCTTACGTACTTCTTTCGCTTCTACCAGTCTCATTAATCGGGTTTCGGGTACTCTTGACTTGGCCCTTTTTAATAGACTTTCAATTTGATTATGAAAGATCCAATTGCCAAAAAATTGCCAGATTATTGCCCAAAAAAGGGCAACTTTTTTGGCAATAATTACTTGACAATTAATGGATCTATCAACCTCGAACAATCAAGTGGAGTAATCTGGAGTAATCAGACAGGATAACTCTTACTGCCGCACTCAAAGACGTCAAATAACGTTAACGAGTACTTAACGTCAAAAAATGACAATTCAAAACTAGGCGCTATTCTTGCCGGGTCTATGGTCTAGATTTGAATGAGCTCTGAGTGCGACAGTTAGCATTCCATGGATTCACCGTGTGCGTGCCGGGTCCATAGTGTGTCAGAGGGGGAAGTCAGTGGCAGCGCCTGGGACTTGTGACACAATTGTAGGTTTACGGGATCCCTTCACAACATGTGACTCACCTTCGCCACCGTGGTTTCTCTATCTGCCGAGCTGTAACAATGTGACGGAATTTATTGGATAGCGAGAAGCTCGCTAGCGCAGTGGCATAGTGCGCTTGGCCTGCGATTGCGTAAACTGAGCAATTTCGCTAAAGCCGGTCATTGGATGGGTGACCAAAAATTTATTATCTCGAGTTCCTCCGTGCTTCGGAAGGCACGTTAAGCCGTTGGTCCCGGCTGCATCTGCAGTTTTTAGTACCCACCAACCCGCACTGGGCCAGCGTGGTGGGTTATGGCCCAATCTCCCTATATTCCTCCATCCATAGGGAAGGCCCGTGCCCCTGCAGTGGGGACATTAAGGGGCTGGTGATGGTGATGGTGGTGTGGTGGCGGAAGAATAGAATACAATTGTCACTATTCCAAATCTCTGCCGTGGGTGTCGTACAAGGCGAATAAAACAGTAATGAGGAATGGGCAGCAGCGTTATATTCATTCAGCTCTTATACCACCTAGCAAGGTTCTGCGACTTTTGTGTCCTAAAATGAATGGCATTAAGCTCGCCACCTATTTACATGGGACCTAACATAATTTGGTGTAACATGGGTGTTGATGCACCTCAGCCTACCCCTTCATGGATATAGACGTCATTTGTGTATGTAATTGACAACATTTCAAAAATGACAACCCTCCGAAATAAAAATACTGTTTCTTTATTTTCCAATCCTGACTTCGAAAATATTTTTATTTTATTTTTTGTTACTTAATTACAGAGGAAAAACATAACATTTAAAAAACATGCGATGACGTCACAGCCGTGGATGTATAAATTAAAAAGTTTGCCTTCCAGGATGAGAGAACAAAGAAGTTATTATAGACATGATAACAGGCGTCAGTCATAAATCAAATCCAATGTCATTAGTTGTCATCGTCGAAATTAACATTGCTATATTCACTGCCTAGGTCAAGGAGCTAGTGACAGGCGTGATCTGGAACATGTCCTCGTGCGAGGACCTGAAGCAGTCGATCATCGACGACGCGGCGCAGGTGATCGTAAACAAGGTCATCATCCCGCACTCGGGGTGGCACCCGACCAACCCCGGGGACACCTACTGGTCTACAGGTATGGGGAGTTCATTTTGAATAACACTATTTAAGGGGGGAACATCAAGTAATTTCCATACTTATTTAGGCTTGAATTCACCAACACGTAAACAGCCGACTATTATTTAACCGGTTCTTTTTGTCATAAAACAGTATGGATGAAATGTCAAAATACACGGTTAACTTTTAATCGCCTGACTTGTGTTGGTGAACTCGGGCCTTAGTCTAGAAAAAGCTTATTTATTGCCTGTTTCATAATCGACGGATAAGTTCTGGATAGCTTACTTGGCAGTTAAATTGACATATATTACACATCACAACTGTCAAATGAATATTGGAAAAAGAATCACAGTCACGCCAAACATAGCAGGCAAATTTCAAATGACTACGCACGTAGCTGTTAAATAGAAGTTTGTAGGTGAAAAGATTCTTAAAAGGTTAACCCATCCGTAAAATAAAACCAAGCTGTTTGAATGACTTCGTAAGTATATAATATATATGTGGAACTTAAGTTAGTTTGGAGTCCATTGTAACACCTAAACACGGATTTGTGTGACCCTTGACAGAGGTCCATCACATATCTTATATTCAAATTGTATAGGGTTTTTCTTTCCACAGAAGGATATAATGTGACACTTATTAGAATTCAAGAAAAGATTGTTTAACATATAGAATTCCTCAAATGTATAAAGATCGGACTGCAGTTGAACGCAGTCCAGAATATTACGAACTATCTTGAAATTTTTTGTATCATCAGCATATAAGAGTGATTCAGAGTAGAATATGAATTTAGTGATATCGTTAATATAAAGGGTAAATAGCAGCGGTCCAAGATGCGAACCCTGAGGAATTTCGGAAGTTATATTTTTGAAACCTGATATAAAACCACTGTGAACCACGACCTGACTCCTATTGAAGATATATGACTTGACCCAGCGCAGCAGATCGCCATCAATACCGAGTCGCCAAAGTTTTTGTATTAAAGTATAGTGACAAATTTTGTCAAAAGCCTTGGCAAAATCAGTATATACTACGTCAACTTGACTGTCGTCATCCAGGGCATCCAGCAACACTTTAGTGAAACTAATCAAATTGGTTTCGACACTGCGGCCCTTAAAAAATCCGTGTTTTTCAGGAATAATAAATCTATACACAGCATCAAAAATTTGTTTAGTTACGTTTTTTTCCAAAATTTTTGCAAACTGACACAGTTTTGAGATAGGTCGGTAATTCTCAATACCTTGACTGGCAGTGATGTTGGCGGGGGTGGGTGATGTTTGTGTGCTCTCCGCCTCTCTCGCCCCCGCTAGCGTCTACTGCGCCCCGTCCCCGTCCCCGTCCCCGTCCCCGTCTCTTACCGCAGGAGGGTCGCGCACGAATCGTCGGACTGTGGACAAAAAGCATTATAATGGGGGTTAAAGTATGAAATTGCCGATGTTCCCTCATTAATTAGTAGTAGTATATATTTCCTTTATGTCCATTATTTTTTTTATTTTAAACTTCATTTCAAAGACATATTTATGTATAAAATGTTATCTTATTTTTATTTATTTAAATACCAATTAATCTTCAAAAACAGCTCGTCCTAAGTACCACTTAGATCCACGGACACGGACACCAGTCCGTCTCCGTTATAAAAAAAATATCTAGGTATCTAGGTATCCTATAGCTTAATGTTGTCTAAATATACCCACAAAATTATATAAAATTTAGACTTCTTCTTCTCCCTGCCCTGTTCCCAGTCTATTTGGGGTCGGCGCAGTATGTTTCTTCTTCCATTCATATCGGTCAGACGTCATCAAATCATCCACTCCCTTTTGATTCATATCATCTATCACACCGTAAAGGTGGTAGTGATGAATTAATGCATAGAAAAGGGACAGAACGGACCATGTCGAGAGATCGATAAACGGAGATAGTGATTGGAATGACAACATTCTAATCCATACTGCTCAAAGTTTTGGCTTAGGTTTTAAAGCCGGCCGCCTGCCTGACACCAACCCTCTTTGGGTATGCAATTAAGACTTGTGGTACCTTGAAAAATCGCCAATATGTTTGTATGGACAGATGAATTTTCGCTAAATTCTCCATACAAAACGGCAATTTGACACTTGAATCCCTAATATGTATAAAGAAACGGGTGTGCCCGGTGCAGTGTTCCGCAACGCGTCCGGCGTGCTGCGCAACGCGTCGTCCGCGGGCGAGTACGCGAGGCGGCGGCTGCGCTGCCTGGGCGGGCTGCCCGAGGCGCTGCTGCACACGGTGCGCGCGGCGGTGCGCGCCAACGCCATCGGCACCAAGATCGTCGAGAACTGCGTCTGCGTGCTGCGCAACCTGTCCTACAGGCGAGTATTGCACGCAGAGACACACAACACAGACTCAGACACTGCGCTGCCTGGGCGGGCTGCTGCACACGGTGCGCGCCAACGCCATCGGCACCAAGATCGTCGAGAACTGCGTCTGTGCTCTGCGTGAGACATCTACACACACAGAGGCACGTTCGCACGCACTCACAGAGAGACACATACGCATACACAGACACATACCCATATGCACACAGAAGGCCTAGCAATGTAGACATTCGAACGCATAGAATACAAAAGTATGAAACTGTTTTCTCTGTAATACGCCAGTTTTATACATTTGTTTCGCATAGTTCGAAACGCATAGTTCGAATAAATTCGCCACTTGGCTAGGAGAACTGATCACATCTATACTCTCTCACACAGACCGCTTAGTAATTTTACGCTCAGTAATTTAGATTGTTATTCATTGTTTTAATAGGGCTTCCATACTTTTCAAAAGAGTTTCTATCTGGCTTAACCCTATAGATAGATAACTGATAAAATTATAATTTTATTCGACCGGTTCATTGATACCTTACTCGTTTGAAAATACTCGTTTCTAATTATGTTTGTTTTGTTTTAGGTGTCAAGAAATAGAGGATCCATTGTACGATACAAGAGCTCCGCCCACACAGTCTTCGGGGCAGGCGAGGATACAAGCAAGTGCTTCCAAAGGTAACAGTTGATATTAAAATTAAAATTTGATAGGGGGTATCACATAACGACTAGACAGAGCCCATCCCTTTTTGTATCTATTTATGAGTAGCGCTTTTTTTAAAGTTGACCAAATTAACTGTCAGTGTATTATATTTAAAAATCGCCAATTTTAAGAAAGGACGTCTTTAAGATCTCTTACTTAAAATGTAAGGCTTAAAAAGTAAGGCTTAAAAAGTTGTTTATTATTTTATAGAGTAAATTATTTAAGCGTGTAATAAAGAATCTACGTGGGTGCTAGTTTACCTCTGCCTACCCCTTCAGGGATACAGTCGTGATTTATGTATGTATGTTATGTATATAATAAAGATTATTTGTATTGTTAACCGACTAAAAAACAGAGGAGGTTACTCAATTCGTACCCGTATTGTTTTTTTTTGTGTGTATTAACAATACACACAACATTTAAGGGGATATATTTGCGTTTAGCATCAGGGTCGATTCTGACAATGGTTCTCTAAACCTAAAATTAATTTGACAACAGTGTTTCTCTTTCATTCTCAATACAGAATGAAGAGAAGAGACTGATATTAAATTTAGTTTTAAGTTTAGATAATAATGTCAGAATTGACCCTATTATCCTATGAAGGCTATAACTTTTCGAACTTTTTCTGACTTATTTCTCTTTGTAAAATATCCTATTTTTTAGTTGTGCCCTTTTGTCCAGGAGAAAACCTCGGCTGTTTCGGCGGCAGTAAAAAGAAGAAGGAAGGATCGTCGTCCTCCAACTCGACCAGTCCGCTCGGCAAGAGCGAGCAAGACTCCCAGCCGCTGGGCGATACCACTTCGGGGACGCAGCTGGGGTACAGTGTACCTAAGGGCACGGAGATGCTGTGGTCGCCTGAGGTGGGTACAGGAATGACCTGTGATGGCGATAGTAAAAAAATACTAACCGTATTGTCACATTAGAAACACCTTGTAGAAGTTTTTATATGAAATTGATTAATTTGAAGTTTTGTTTACATTGATTTTTATTCTCTAAACTAAAGCATTTTACGTTGCATTCTATAGGTGGTAGCTGCTCAATGGCTTATAGGTACTGGCTATCCTAAGATCATAAATAAAATAAATAAACTATTCGATTTTAATTTTAACATTATATAAATGTTAGAAAAATTTGTAGAAAGATTTTGGTGGTTAGAAAAAGAATTTCGAAAAATTATGGCCTTGATGCTGGAATAAAAAATAAAAAATTCCATTGACTGTGCTATTCTCATCAGCTTCAGCCTTAAAAAAAATATTATCTCTAGCTCCTTCGTGCTTCGGAGAAGCTAGTTTAATATATTTATAGAGGAATATTTATGTCTTGTGTCGATTGATCTATTGTCACACTCTGCCACAGTAGCATATGCTGAGAGCCTGCTGCGAGAGCTAGCCTTTTGGCCTCACACTATAGTATACATTGTTATATTATTGTCCATTATATTTTATTTTATTTTCAAGTGTTCTCTTTGTAATGTACAATATACCTGTGATGTCTAAACAATTATAAAACTCTGTTTACACCAGGTGGTTCCGTTATACATGGCGCTGTTACAAACATGTTCGAACCCGGAAACTTTGGAGGCGGCCGCGGGCGCTTTGCAGAACCTAGCGGCGTGCTACTGGCAACCCTCCATCGACATAAGGGCGGCGGTTAGAAAGGAAAAAGGTAACCATACATCCCAAGCCCAACAATTCTCACCTGCTTAAGAGAGTTTAAACTAATTTAGCACCCACGTAAGGCCGGGTTTGACAAAAGAAATACCTATATCTCTTCCGAATGCACCAAACTAACCTCGATATGCATAGTCGGTTCCTCGAGATTTCCTTCACTTGACTGTCGAGTAATGTACTGTAAAAATTCAGGGTACAGGAGGAGGACAGCCCATAGAAGAAAACTGTGAAACAAACATATACTCTACAGTTTGCAAACATATTAGATGAATTTTAATGTCGTCGTTCTTCACTTAACTTCAACTCTACTGGAGGTTGCTCACTGGAGGGTGAAGCCACTGAACATACTGATTTCAAGTTGTTTTTAAGATTTCTTTGAGGTGACCTTCACTAAGGTCGAGTGGAAGTAATCTCGACGAACCGACTATGCATGTGGGTATTAAATATTTACACAACATTGATGAAGGGTAGTTGTTAAATTATTTCTAGACCCCATAAAACAGGATTATCTACTTTGGGCGTTATTGATTTGTTATTGTTGTATTATTACATTTTTTTACGGTTAATTATTGTTTAATGTACATCACAAGTCCCCACCCCAGGTTTACCCATCCTGGTGGAGCTCCTCCGCATGGAGGTGGACCGCGTGGTCTGTGCGGTGGCCACCGCCCTAAGGAACCTGGCCATCGACCAGCGCAACAAGGAGCTCATTGGGAAGTACGCGATGCGGGATTTGGTGCAGAAGCTGCCCAGCGGCAACCAGCAGCATGACCAGGTCAGATGTTCACCTTAAATTTCATAGCAGGTGTTAGCTCGTGGAGAGAGAAAAATATGGGGACTGCATACTGACCTATATTATTTATTTATTATATATTATAGTTTAATAAGAGTTCAATGGGTCTGCATTTAAGATGTGATGAGTGAGAGGGTAGGACCACAGTTGGACACAAAACCGACGCAAACTATGTTGAGCACGACTCACCTTTCCTCTGCGGCAGCAGGCTTTCTTCCACATTAATTAATTATGCACTGAGTGTTAATTATTGCTCTTGTGATGGACACACGGTGTCACACATTAGTTTTTTTTAGTAAACGCGTGCGCGGGGTTCGTGCGCTTTTTTGAATACTACCCCGGTGGTGAAGGGGTGCCGTGGTGCATTGTGGAATTGCACCAAGCCACGAGCAATGGCGACCAAGGGATCCTAAACATATTGCTCATTTAATACAATAAAGACATTCATATATACATTTGACGACTGGTTTGGTCGAATGGTCAGATCGCTGACCGGCCAAGAGGTCCCGTGTTCGAATTTTGGATGGGGGCAAGTTTTGTGATTACCACAGAAATGTTTTCGCGAGTCATGGATGTTTACATGTCTATCTAGTATATTATAAATGTTAGTATGTGTAATTATTATGTATATTAAAATTTGTCCGTCATCTAGAAACCATAGCCCGAGTGAGTATGCTACTTACTTTGGGCTAGATGATAGGTGTAAGAAATGTTTATTATTACAAATCGCCCGTTCTTCTCAGAACAAGGCCTCCTGGAAGTTGACGAACGGATGGTGTAGCTTATACCGTAATAAATATTGGAAACCGTTTTTCTTTGACACACACGTTTCCAGTGTTTAACGTTATTTCTTCGACGATTCATGATGCCTTATATGAATAAACCATATTTCAATTGTCATATTGAATCGTGTTCTATTGTCGTACTGAATAGTGTTTTTGTTATCCCCCAGCAGGGCACGTCGGACGACACGATAGCCGCGGTGCTGGCCACGCTCAACGAGGTGATCAAGAAGAGCGGCGAGTTCTCGCGCTCGCTGCTCGAGGCGGGCGGCGTCGAGCGGCTGCTCGGCCTCACCAAGCAGCGGCACCGGCACACGCCCAGGGTGCTCAAGTTCGCAGGTCTGTATATGATTCACCGGTCGATATATGATTCACCGGTGCGAGTAGGGCCCTTTTCACATGCACACGGTCACGACACGCTCGCCGTGCCGGGTAAAGTAGAAACGTGGAGTAGAATACAATTGTCACCAACCCCCATCTCGTCACCAACCCCCATCTCTCCCGTGGGTGTCGTACAAGGCGACTAACGGTAAAGACAGCAATGAGTAATGGGCAGCAGCATTCATCTTGTACCATCTAGCAATATACTGCAATTGAAGTGCCCTATAGATGGCAAAAGGCTCGCCACCTATTACATGGGGCCTAGATAAATTGGCGATAAGTGTGTGTCTGTTCGCCTCTGCCTGCCCCTTAGGGGATATAGGCGTGATTTATGTATTATGTATGAGGTACATAGACAGCTTTCACACGGCACGGCGACCGTGTCGTTGCCGTGTGCCACCCGTGCTACTTACTACATCTACTAGCTACAAGTACAGTTTTGACGTGGTAACCGTCTTGTAATGTACCATCTAACTTGTCTTATTTGGTAACCTTTTTATTGAAAATGCAGCATTAAAAATCAACCGATAACTAGATTCAATAGGTTTCAATCTATAATAATGATTTATTGTAATAGATTATTGACTTTGCTATTATTTTATTTTTTAATGGATTTTTCTAAGAAGTTGTGCCAAGATTGTTTACCAAGTAAGACACCACATCTAAAATCATTTGATTCCCGGTGAAAAACCGATTCTGTTTGGAACGGCACGCTCCACGTTTGAGCGTTCCCACGAACAATTGGGACGCGTTCCAAAGTGGTATCCATATCTCGTCGCTGGAACGCGCACCAATGTTCGACCTCTTGAAGCGCGTAGTCGATACGCGGCTTTTAAAGAGTCAGTCAAGCAGATAGAGCCCCGCTGTTGGGCATAGGCCTCCCTCGAACAGCGCCACCGCTAACGCCCAGGGTCCTCAAGTTCGATACCTATATGATTCTCCAATGCGACTAATGGCGGGTCTCAATATTCTATCAACTGTTGAATATAGACGTACTACAGCTTAGTTGCTCAGCAACTTCTGATATTTACCGTAGTTTAATAAAAAATGCCAGGCAACTAAACTTTAGTAAGCGTACTTTTAACTGTAGATAGAATATTGGGACCCGTCGTTAGTCTTCTCCACTTCAATTTCGTGTCAAACAAAAATAAAATATATTCTTACTTACATACATAAATCACGCCTATATCCCTGAAGTAGAAGGGTAGGCAAAGGTGAACTAGGACTCACGTTTCGCCAGTTATAGACGCCTTGGACGACACCCAGGGGAGTGATTTGGGGTGGTGACAATTGTATTCTACTCTGCCGTCACCACACGGCTGGGTGTATATATAAAATATATTCTTGAATATTTATATTCTTCTATATTTGTTTTCAGGTCAAGTGCTAATGACAATGTGGTCGCACGCGGAGTTGCGAGAGGTGTATCGCAAGCACGGGTGGCGCGAGGCCGACTTCCTCACGCCGGCCAGGGCCGCCCAACCGCGGGGCTCATCCAACAGCAGTGGTAAGCATAAAGAAATTATAGTCCGCCAAGTTCGTGCGCGACCCTCCTGCGGTACGAGACGGTGGCGGGGACGAGGCACAGTAGATGCTAGCGGGGGCGGGCGAGGCGGAGAGGAGCGGGTTTTGCCTCCTCCCCGCATCACCCACCCCCGCCAACATCCAGAGCGCCCCTTCCCCGCCACCGCCCCTCATTCCGCAGGAGGGTCGCGCACGAAGTTATCGGACTATAATATTAAAACTGTTACCCAACGTGCGCGCACCACTGACCCCCTATTAAACAAGTACGCTGGACTGAAGGTGTTTAAAAATTAAGCCAATTTGATTATCGGCGTCTTGGCGCTGATGGCACTGGTGTACGAAGGTGAACGACCACGAAACTAATAAAAGAGATGCATTTGTAATGCCAAATACAAGCAACATACGTCAAATTTAGCCCTTGCCGCTCGAGGGGGCGCTTCAAATCGGCACAAGAAACATTTGTCGATTTAGTAGACGTATTCAGTGTAGCGTACTTGTATAATAGAGGTCAGTGGCGCGTACCCGTAACCGACGGGCATGCACGAAGAGATTGATGAGATTGAATGAAGCGAAAGAAGTATGTAAGGATCGTGGCAAGTGGAAAGAAGTGATCTCGGCCCACCCCATGCTGTCTCCTTTAGCTCCATAGCAGCTGACGGTCGGATCTGTGGCCCTAGCCAAGTGGTCAATCTAATCGAACGCATAGAAAACAAATGTATGAAACTGACGTATTACAGAGAAAACAAAACGCCAGTTTCACACTTTTGTATTCTATGCGTTCGAATAGAAAAGCTGCTTGGCTAGGTCCTCTGTTATGTGTTAGGGGAAAACTATTATTGTCGCGATTTTTAGCCGCTATAAAAAGACTCGATCAACTATAGCGCTACCTCCCGTAATTAAAAGTTGCTGTAATTTTCGCCAACATGTGGATTGTTAATGTTTGTGTACATATTTGTTGCTGTGTGAATCGTCATAACTGTGTGTACAGTCCGCTTCGCGCCGTAACCGCATACTTCGTGCTCGTTTCCGAAGCTGACACTTGACTAAATAGTTGACGGAATAATACAGTTCTGAACAATTAATATTGACTTTTCAGTATTAGTCTGTTAACTATTATATCACATTAACTTAACAGTGACCACTGTTTGCACATAACTTTCTTGTCATAAGCTTTAAGCCCATTTTTATTGCTGCTACTAACATAATACATACAAATGGAGAATTTAATCAAATCTTACTTTTGTCCGCTTGTAGAGAATTCATGTTTAGTAGGCAGCAGTTGGATTGTTGTACTTAATAGTAAAAGAAATCCAGCCATATTTAGATAGATTATTCAGAGTAGGGTCAATAATACAGGAAATGTGTTTAAAAACATAGAGAAAGAAAGAAATAATTTGTTTTTTAATTACTCATTAATATATCACGGTTCGCCGTCTAACCATTTTAATTAATTATCGTTAACTAATCAAAAATAATCGCATCAAAGTCATAAATCTATGATCTTTTTTTTCAAACGTTTTTAACCCTCTAACTCTGTTGAAAATATTGATATTTATTGGAATTCTATGAAGAATAATGAAATCTTAATTAATTTTTTTAATTAAAATTAATGGAATTATCGTATAATGTTCATATTTAGTACTGTGTAAACTGTGTAGTCATAATAAAAATGAATAATATAACTCAATAAAACATAGTCTTATCTGTCTACATAATACATGTAATAAAGTAAATAGGGCGAACATAATAAATAAAAAAAAGCGAGACAAAAGTAGGCAATATGTCCATTCAATTCAACTCTTCTGAAATCAGGTAATGTAATAAAAATGTGGCTTACAAGAAAAACGGCACAGTTCATTTATTACAAAATTATTTAACTTTTTTTAATAGTTAGAAAAACTATCGTCACTAATGAAGTATACTTGGCTGGCTAAGAGCGAAAAATTTCGGAGGTTTATAGTTTATGTCTTAATTATCTATATGAAATGATACAGATGATGTAATTATATTCCGACGACTTCTTCAGTGTAACAAGATAAAGTAATAGTTGGTATTGACCTTATGGAAGGATGTGATGTACCATATAACTAATCCTGTTGTAGAGGTGACCCAATCATCAAATGAAATACTTTAATAATTACAATCCGTTCATGCTACAAAAAGGTAGGCAGACGTATATCAACGTCTACGTCTTGCCAAGTAACAACGTTCAAAGGTTAGCTACACTACACAGTCTCTTCAGCCACCTCGAAAGCCAAGCTCTTCGTACACATACACCGTCGTGTATGTAACAAATGAACCGTGCCGCGTTGTACATAAGCGGGTGTGGGGGCACGCAGGTCAGGGCACGCCGATGTCCGGCACCGGCGGCGCGCCCCACTCGCCGAGCAACGCGAACAGCACGCTCAGCAGGCCGATGGCGTCCACGGGCGGCACCCGGTACGAGGACCGCACCATACGCAGGCACAGAGAGGTAACACTTTCTAGCTGGAGCGCTCGAGACGCAGGCGTACACCATATAGTTTGTGTTTGACATAAAAGAAACTAACATTATTTATGTCGTAGAAAGTAATATTGTATATGCCACACCTGACCAGGAAGTGAGATTTTCTATTTTTCCCCAAAAGTTCCCCTTTCTGGTCAGGGGGTGACATAAAACTGTGATATAACCTCGGGCGATAAAAATAAAGCCTCAGATCGCACGTCAAATACTTGTGATCTGGGGCCTTATTTGCTTTAGCGCCCTTAGTATATAATCTAGTACAAATTACCTCGGGAGGTAAAAAAGAAAACCTCAGATAGCATTTTGAACGCCCTCGTCTACAGCTCGGGTGTCAAATGCTTGCGATCTGAGACATTTTTTGTTTTATCGACCTTGATATATAACGTATAAAATTATACAACACGTAAGAGAAATAACGCCTCCTTGCACTACCCATGCTAACTTAGTCATATAAAAACTATGGTGTTATAAAAAAAATATATATATTGTTAAATATTTTTCTTCTCCCATATTTATTGTTTCGTCACTAAAGCAAAATGGTATATTATGAAATTTTTCAAATATATCACCGTAGTTTTTTTTATGAGTAAGTTAGCATGGCCTGTGTTCAGGACGTGCGATATTTCAGTTACTTGTTGTATGTATATCTTGCCCCTCTAGACAATTGGCCATTCTATGATTATATAGAATAGAATACAAATTTAAGAAACTGACGCATTAGAGAGAACACAACATGGCGACCGTCTCGTCAAATTAATGTAAGACAAGCTGTAAAAATGGACATTTGTATTCTATTCGCTCGAATAGATCGGCGACTTGTCTGTAGGCACTTCGGGATTGATATTATATACATACACATACGCAAACACACGCACGTATACGTACTAACGCACACTCGAAATGCATATGCATGCATTTAATGCAACCACATTTCTATATTATATCTATCTAATACATACTTCGTACGAATACGTCAAAAGTAAGTTAATATATGTATTAATGTTAAAGAAACTCGAGGAATTTAAGAAACTATTATACTCCGCAGACTAAATATTAGGTTCTCTTATAGTTTCTGTGCAGTAAGAACTGGCTTTGAATATCCGAACATTACCTAAAAACAAATATAAAAGGTTACGTTGTTCTCAGCAAATAAATTCACCAATCTCCTTTTTTATTTGCTGGCTGTACCGACAAGCTTTGACATCTTTCATGTAAAGTTTGCCACAAACGCGATTCTGTCCTTTTTTGACACTTATAGTTAAATTTCTTTAATTGATTGTCAACCTTAACTTGTTTATTGTAAAGCACAAAGTTGATTGAGGAAATTTTACATTTTGTGGTATTGACTGTATATACACACACATAAACTATAATTAGATTTTTCGTACGCACACGCATTCATTAAATGTGCCTTCATTTGATGTGGATGTTATAAGCTTTCTGTGTGAAGTGTTTGCCATTTAAGTGTGTGATTGTGCCGAGGTGTGGTTAAAAACATCATTATTAAAATAATAAAATTACTAGCATTTTGCCCAATTTATTTATGTAATTGTATAGTCAAAATTAAGCTTTATTTTAATATGTATAGTATCTATTAGGAAATATATAAGCAATAATATGTTTTCCTATTTCTTGTATATTTTCGCTTAAGATTATTATGCATTTCCTGATTTTAGTTTATTTAGAGGCCTTAGCTATTGCATATTATACCAGTCCTAACAAAATCACCCAAGTTAGACATATTTGTAAATTGTACAGGACCGAACTTAGGGTCTTGAGTCTTCCATGCTGGCCTAGGAGCGAAAAAATAACGTAGAATGTGCAGCCCTGACTCACCCCAGGGATGTTGTATACGTCGATTAACTGAGATTGCACGGTGTAGACCAATAAGCACCCGAACGGTGGAGAGCAAACTACCAACAACAGCCTACCCAAAGTGGGTTGGTGTCAGACTGGCGGCAGGCTGTAAAACGTAGGCTAAAACCCTTGAGGAGTATGGACTGGAATGTTGTCATCCCAATCACTCCCTCCTTTCATCGGTCTCTCGACATGATCCTTTCCGATAAGACCGATGAACGGGGAGAGTGATTGAGATGATAACATTCCATTCCATATGGTCAAAAGGAATGTTGGAAGACTACACGTTACACGCTATGTGCAATTAAAATATCATTGGTGTTAAACACGTTGTACGGTCCAGTACGTACCAGTTTTGCAATTAGATTCTATAACACACTTTTTTCACTAAAGTCTACAGTGCCATATCCAGTTATTTATTAAAGTTATAAAAAATGACGCATCAAGAATAACAAAGAGTGTTATTATGCACTTTTTGATGATGAAACTCTTTTCTTTATTTGTTGAAATGACATGTATGAAAAATTATTGTTTGAACGTCACTTTGGACAAGAGCTAAATTTTACGAAAGGAGGTCAGTCCTTCTCTTAGAGCGATTGATTGTCATATCATTAGAAAAAAGATAATCCATATTATTCAAATTATGTATTATCAAATAGACATTTAGAACTCGTGACCTAAATGTGTGCATGCAATTGTAATCCTTAATTAAGGTGGTAAACATATTCTGACCGCGACCGTGCACATTCCAGAACGATGACACGATGGACGCGAACAGCTACCAAGACGGTTTGGGCATGGGCAATCCCAACGGGCGGCCGATGAATCTGCAGGGTGTGCAGGCGCAGATGCCCATGCCGCCCAGCAGCCGCTAGTGGGCATACGCACGGCGGGCATCGACGCGGATCGGATATGACATTGTAATAGTGGATTATATACCGAGGGCGATAAAACAAAGAATGCCGAAGATCGCAAGTATTTGACGCAAGGCGAGGGCGGTTAAAATGCGATCTGAGGCTTCTTTTTTATCGCCCGAGGTAAGATCGCAGTTTTATGTAACCCCCTGACCAGGAAGTGGGAGATTTTTGTACGAAAAAGTCCACTTTATGGAAGGTGTAACATAAACTTTAATTCCCTAATTTAACAACGTAACATTTATTACTATGTATTATTATTAATTTATAGCCGCATCCATGAATTTGTACTCTCCCGGTTTTGATTGCTTTATGAATTGGCGAAAGAAAGGCGTTTTGGAAAAGTTGGTGGTAGGTAAAGGTATGTTGTTGGGCAATACTTGGAGGCTGATAGTCATCGATGTTTTTGGATTACCTTGAAAAGTCAAACTTTTGACCAGTAGCATAATCCATGACTGTATAATAATTTGCTAAATGAAAACGAACAAAATATAAGACTGCTAATATTACCTTACCTGCCTTTTTTTATTATTGATACAGTAATAAAATCAGGACCCATAGAAGAGGCATTCAAAAAATGTTGGTTTGATCTCGTATAATAGCCCAATGCCGTCAATCGGGCACGTAAATGCCAGTATGTTACTAGGTGGTATAACAAGAACGTTTTATCCCTTTCTATATGGCAGTATATTTTAATATTTGAATGGGCGTATTAAAAATCATGAATGTAGCCTCAATACTGAGTATAGTGATGTATTGGTACAAGTTTTATTTATTACTTGACCGTAATTTATACCTATAGTATTTTATCCGACGGGTATTGCTCGACGATAACTTTGCAAAGATGCTAATATCACGATATTATTGTCTTTAACAATTTTTAAAGTAATCATAATCATTTTAAATCGCTAATTGCGTGAAAATTTTATGACAGTCGACACTTAAGACTTTTACCTCTCTACTAAAATAAGTCATTTCTGTATAATATCCTTACATGTAATAGCGTTAATCACAAAAGGGTCTAAGTGCCTCTTGTCATAAAGTTCAGTTTTGCACCAAGAGCCGAGTGTAGTGTAAGATATAGTACCGAATAATGAAACAAACCTCATTGAATTCCAATAAATAGTCGTTTCAGAGTTGATGTTACTTAGTCTATAAGGTTATTTTACATATACGCAATACTAATAAAGAAAACAAGTGTAACTAACTAAGCCAATGTATTTACTTTATTCTATATTGTATGTTTTGTAAACGCTCATTTTTTTATATGATGTTGCATAATTGTTTATTAATTTACATATGCCGGGTGACTTTTTGTTCCGTTCATCATCATCATCTTCATCTTAATGCCCTGTTCTCAGGTTATCTGGACAGTTGTCCTCTTCAATTCATCTGCAGACGTCTAGCCATCCAATCCCCTTTAATTTATATCATCCATCACACCGGAAAGGTGCTAGTAATAATCAAATTTGCCATTAAATTATCCCCACGGAATGAAAAGTTAACTGCTATATATAATAAAACAGCGCTGTAAGCATAATGTACAGCCAATAGCACGTCACGCTACCACAAAATGTCAAGATTTCTCATGCGACTCTGCCTTATTGCGGTTGACAATCGAATGATGAAATTTGACAGATGTGGATAGTATGAAGTGTCGTGGACCGTACTAGAATAATAAAACCGTGACGCTCGTGTTCTCTTATTGTCTTATAATAAATTAACTAAGCAGTGACATTATTAACTAAGTGCTTGTTCACGTTGAACGCGCGGGCTCGGTGGACCTCGCGAGTTCCTGTTCACGTAGACCGCTAGGCGTTCGCGCGATTGTGACGTTAAATTGTCAGTTCAGTTGAAAATATGGATGCCGATCTTCTATTTTTACCCGAAAATTCATAAAGATTTTGGTGGTTAGAAAAAGTTCGAAAAATTATGGTCTTGATGCGGGAATCGAACCCGCGCATTTTAACTTATCTATTTTCATTTGCCTCATTGCAATTTTTGAAATGTTTTTATAATGTTGAAATTAAAATCGAATACAAAAATTCATATCTAAAGTGGGAGATGCTAAATATTAGAATTGGTGCGCATGAAATTAATAAAGAAAGATAACGGTATGGTTAATTTCATACTTTATATAGTAAGTCAAGAGAAATTTGACTGTCAACTGTTTTGATTACATAAGAAAGGAGCCACAAGCTTAAACAGCTCTAATAAACTCTTATTTATTGAACTACATGATCAAAACGTGCTATATTTTCTGGTTGAATTTGCCTGACGTCGCGAGAAAATCGCGCGCTCCGTCGCTATTTCAACGTGAACACACAGTTAATTTCTCACACGTTTGATACTGCCGCGAGCTGTGCCGCGCGCGCTCGTCGCTAGTTTGCCCGCTACTTCGATCGCACGTGCGTTTTGTACGTAAACACTTGGATATCACGTCATATATTTGATATTTCGCGACCGCGCCCGCGAGTTAACGTGAAAAAGCACTAAAGCGTTTCATGTGACTAGGGGCGTAGTAAAGAACTTTTATGGACTCATTTTTTTTTGTATAATATAAAATTTACAAAATATTGACACATTCGATGGCATTTAGCGTATATTATACATACCAGTATTATGACGGTGTTTAATTTATGTCTTGTTGATAAGTATTTAATAACGAACTTATTTAATGCACTCGAAGAAATCCCATGAAAATGCATACTTTATAAAGTTATTTACGTCAACTTGAGTGCGTCATACATAATTCACTAATCAATCTTGAATCTTTACAATATAATAAATATTTGTACCAAATTTTTAACGTTTATCATGTAATGTTACATTCCAACAATATTATACAATCGAAAGCTACAGTAACTTATGTAAGTACAAAGATTTTGTATCTCTATGTAAAACTTTTTTAAATTAATACGAATCGTATTCAAGGGTTAATGAATGGATGTTGGGAGTATATACTACGTTATGCACAAGGCTTTTTTTATTTTGTCAGTAGTCAATGTTTATAGGTGTTGCGACTTTTTTTTGTTTTTATTTCAATTTATCTAAGCCAAATGTTACAATGAAATTTAATCTGTAGTGCGTTGTCATAAGTGCGAATGTTGTAATGGACTGTCGTCACCGATGTGTGGCATTTGGGATTTGATTACACGAAGGATAGCTTTCGCCCAATTTGTTTATTGTCGTATAATTTTGGGCTACAGTTGTATGATTTAAACATTGTTTTGGTATTTTGGGTTTTCTATCCCTCGGGTAGTCGGTTCGTGGTGACCATATAGCGATAGTACGAATAACTAATGGAAGCGTATTCGGATCTTCAATGTCACTTGTATATGGAAAAAATTGAACAACGCCCCCTAGCGGACATAAAGGAAAACTTTACTTGGTACATAATACTATAAATAAAGTAACAATTTATTTGCCAATAAATCACAATTGATTGACGAATTGTTTTGAAATGGACGAAAAATCGATTATTTATTGGATAATTATTTTTCGGTATCTAACTGAAACTACGTTAGTGCCTAAATTAGTGCTAAGTTACACTCTTTTGACGTTTGCTCGTAACTTTGTGAACGATTATAGACTTTAAAATATGCACTATAGTGTGAAATATTCCATTTAACTTCCCCACGGGCGGTAATTAAGTCGCTATAGACATAGACATACAACTATTTAACAATGCGGGTGCTTCTAAAGTTATTCGTGCCAACGCTACTGTCCAACGCGTGATGCGTAGTTGAAGACGCGAGGTCTTTATCACAGGCCTAATTAATAGCACACCGGTTGTATCGTAGTGAAGATATCGTGTCAATTCCCCATGTACATACTCGTGCCATTAATTGTGTATTCTCTAAATGATCAAAGGAAGGTGTTTCCTTTGGTGTGTGTGACTTGGCATGTGCGAGGCTCATCGCGACCACAGAACACGCTAAATGTAAAACCTATCTATCGTAAGTACGAATACACACCGCGTATTTATCTATCAATATTTACTTACAGCTACCTACTACTATTATAAAGGTCAACTAAAATTTACATCTAAATAATAATATTATCGACGTTTTGAAAATTGTTATTATTTATAAACGTATATTATTAGTTCAGTAGTGGTCACTTAGCCCCGACAACTATAATATTATGAAGGTAGAAACTGTGCTGTATTCAACTTTTTTTTATGTACTATGCGAGTACGATACAGTTTCTCATATTTCAACGTCGGGGCTGGTTAGTATAAATACTTGTAATGATAGTTTTGTAATATTTTGTATCCATTCCACGACCCTCTATGAATAATTGTAATATAGGTGTCTATTGTCCTTTTTATATATTTAAGGAATATCCGTCTTATATTTAGCGTAAGTTGCATCGTGGGACGTTAGAGGGGGCTATATGCGGGCTATGGTTTGTAACTGTAGAGTGGTAGTAATACTGATATTGTATAATGACAACGCCTCAACCTATGTTGGACAAACTAAAGTCAAATAAATTATTCGTTTTTAACTTAAGCACTGCAGTCTGTCGAACGTAGCAGTGTTAGTCAAACACCGGTGATAGTCAAAGTGATAAGACGAATATGATCAGAAGAAATATCTATAATAGCATTTGTTTTAACCCTTATTTTTAAATCGCTGGTTTAGATTATGGTTCAAATTACTTTACCACTGCCACATGAAAGGTTAAAAAGTGAAACAAAGCATTGAAATGTTAATGTGACCGGATTGAAATCAATTCAATTATGTGATTTTATAACTTTGTTTAAATAAAACGATGAAAAATATACGGCCACTGATACGACATAAGACTCGATGTATCGTTAGCGTTGAGTCTTAGAGATTTAAGCATATTGCTAAACCAAAACCTACATTGGGCTATATATGAATAGGTATCATTTTTCCGGTGTTTGACTAGCGCGTCCTCAAATCAGTTCCAAAGCAACCACACGTACGGCAACTGGATGTAAAGCAGCTAATATGATGTAGGAACAGTGATCCCGTCTTTGGTACACCAATGAGAGAAAGGCGAAGGAGCTATGGTTCCAATCGCACTGACATTACGGCTCATTTTCGTTTGTCTCTGGTGCGATGATCGTCACTCTCTCAAGTGAATCTACAATGGCATTGCCTTATCATTAGGAAATGATGTGGGTATCTACCAAGATAGTTGTGAACCAATTTTTTTATTGCAGATGTTACACTACACTTTACATGCATTTATATCGTAATTATTGTGACGTATGTTATTGGGAGATTTTAAATAAACTCAATGTAAGTATAATTTATAAAAGGTACTGTCGACAGCATGCCTAACTGCACAGTAGTGTCAAATTACTTGTGTACAATTGCCACTTTAACATTTTGGGTCAAGTCGCAAAATTGACTGACAAATTTTGACAGTTTGTTAAATCTTAGGCGCTGTTGACATTGTCTGCTTGTTGATGCGCCTGTTTTGTTTCCCTCCGTTTCTGTCTTAGTTTTTTACGTAATTATTTATTTTAATATTAATAAAAAACAAACAATTATTGTAAGGTTACTCGTAGGCGATATGTAAAGTAAGGGATTTGCGTCAAGTTTTTGGATATATTTTATGCACAACAATTTCTATACGTCCGCCGTGGGCCGATCGACTGACTTAACTGGTACAAAACTGACCTCATCCAGTGAATTACAATGATTCAAGGACCCGTGTATGTAAGTTTTGTATGATATTTTTGAATGGTGTTAAGACAAATGTACAACCAAGTTTTGATTACACTGCTTGCCAGGAGAACGTCGCTTCTATGAAGTGATCTTTTTTTAATTATATTAAATGTAATTTCCACGGAAAATCATTTATGTTTATAATTAATTATAAGTTAGATTAACCAATCATTATTTAATATGAACATTTTTTATTTATCGTGTTTTAGGTGAGAATATTAGATAATTGTAGGCATTATTAGGTACATATATTGTTTTGTAATGCTATATTAGTAGGTATGTATAAATTCTGTCTAATATAAATTCGAATTATTCATCTTTAATGTAGGCCTTTGTATAGATTTATTAGGGCTATCATTTCCATGGTACCTCCATTATTTTACATCATAAAAGATCTCTAGAGCTCCCATAATTATAATTTTGTATATTATATGATTGTCAACATATAAATGTCGAGGTCTTATCTAGTGTTACACCACGGTTTAAAATATTTTATTGGTCTATGGTTAACCGTAGACTTTAGAGTTGTTGGAACTGTAATACTCGATTATTTATATTTTATTTAAAATTTTATATTGAAAAATTATTTAAAAATATTGCGTTCTTCTTTTGGTCGTTACGACAAAAGATTATCTAATAGATTGAAATAGCTTATGTCATGTTGTATGTAGATTTTTATAGAGCAATGTTCTCTCTTTAATATACTTATAGTTAAAGAAATTATTTTATTATTATCACAGAGAATTAAATGAATGATTTTTATATTTTTTGTTTGTTTTTTGTTTACTTTATGTTCCTCTATGTTTTTTTTTACTTTGTGGATTTAAAGGGCCTAGGTATTGTTTTTTTTATAAGAAAAGGATTTGCGTTCCAATGACAAAAGACTACTACTGGAATTAAATTTTCGAACTGTTTACAAACAATAGTGCAGCGGAAACATGATGAATTAAAGTATCAAAGATTCTTTCTCCCGTTAACTATGCATAGAGTGCAGATAAGAGAAAATCAGTCAATTTTAAGTTTTCTCAATTTGATAATTTCGCTATGTAGTTTGACTACATGTGCGTATTGACCGTACGTGAGCTCCCTGATAAAAAAATAGAGTAAAAATATTAATAATAGGTTGCGAACGGCTGTAATGAAAACCCAACAATTGAATTGTCTGTAAAAAGTTTTCGACAAGTATAGTATTATAATTGGTAGTCTCATAAATTCTATACAGTAAGGTTCAAAGTACTTTTCAAAGTTTTTAATTTTCTACTGTGGCACTACTGTTCTTCAGTAAATTGATTAGTAAATATTAGAATTTTGTAACTTTACCTGACTTGCATATGTCTGTACTTAATGTGCTCTTATCTGTACCTTTGTCGCGGGCAGCTGTTTGAATTAGTCATTTCACGACCTGTCTGGTGTGAGAACAAGGAAACTAATTTATTATCTTTTGTCAACATCTGCAGCGGAACTAGTGATGCGAGCGGAATTAGGTACCTACTTAAAGAAGTGATAATAATTTAAAAGAAACACTTGTGGTAAAGAAACAAAAGGTCAACGTTTGACGTTATGTCGTCATTTTATGAAATGCCCAATTCAACGATTTGCCTGCGCAACCTATACCAAGTCCTAACTGATTAGATATTTTAGTAATAATTGGCTTTTAGGAAAATGTTGATGCAAAAGAGACCCATTATTTGAATGGTTTAAAGTGAATTTCGGCTATGACTTTCATTTGGTATGATGATGGCGTAATTTAGAGGAACGAAGCGAACCTCTGGTATTATAAACTATTGTTAAGAAGTAAAATCTCTTAATGTACGAATGCTCACGTTTGTATATCTATCTGTAGTGTCCCGAACGGGTTGTTAACCAGTTAATTGAATTTATAGGTGTGATAGATGAAAAGTTTAAGGTTTAAGAGACGTCTTAGGAGCATGCACGATTTGTAATTATTATTATTATTGTTCTTTTTTACTCTACGTATTGTGGACACAGAACAAATGTGTTACGGGTGTTATGTACCTATGTGCGGGCATCGCGGTGTTGTATGCATGTTACACGGCAGTATTAATCAGTAATTTCATGTACCAACGTTGCTAATACACTTACCTACATTGAAATGCGTTGCGTTTTATTTGCAGCCTCCTCGTCTTAAGCGGGGAATTCACTACGCGGACATGCCCGCGGGCATGCCTGCAGACATGTCCGCCGGACTTCGCTTCTATTAGGTCTGTGCTATGGTTGCCTAGTATAGGACCGTCACAGTCACGTCACAGGCCTATACAAACGAGGTCCGCGCGGGCATGCCCGTGTAGTGAATTCCCCGCTTTACGCTTCACACAGCTCTCTTTGTAACGTTCAACCTGACAGGATTTTTATTATTATTTTCATTTTATTTAACTGTTTATTATCTACCACCAACAGGATAAGTATATCCAGGTACATCTACACCGCTAAACAATGAAAAGTCCATAAAATAAAATAATGCCAAGTACTAACGAGCGCTTACGCACTACATCCGATCCGAATCCGTCAAAAAATTATTGGTCTAGAAAACTCGGACAGATATACAGAGATCGGATGCAGTGCGTAAGTTACCATAGAAATAGTTCTACAGCTACAACGGACCGTCAAAATCTCGGATTCGGATTGGATGTAGTGCGTAAGCGCTCTTACACGATAGCTTGAAATAACGCAGGCATATTAGTCGTGTAGTGATGGCAGGACAGAATACCCTCTCGTGGGTGTCGTACAAGGCGACTAACAAATGTAACGATGAATGGACAGCTTTCCTGATACTCCATATATGATTATTCATTTTGACGGTCGCCTTGGTCGAATGCTCAGATTGCTGGGTATTGGCCAAGAGGTCCCGGGTTCGAATCCTGGTAGGGGCAAACTTTGTGATGACCACAAATGTATGTTTCCGAGTCATGGTTGTGTATATGTTTATGTAGTATATTTTCAACATTTATAATATTAATATGTCTGTCATCTAGTATCCATAAGACACGTGCTTAGGCTACTTACTTTGGGCTAGATGATAGGTGTGAGTGTAAAAATATTTATTTATTATTAGTTCCCAGTGAATGGCAATAGGCTCGCTCCCTAGTCCACATGGGATCTGGAATAAGCTGGCAAAACACCTCTGTCTACCACTGAAATGTCTGTGGAGAAAGGCGTGATTTATGCAAGTATTTATTAGTGAATGATAGTAAAAAAATGGAGAAAAACAACAAATTATTTTAGATGTGACGACGAAATGGTAACTATTTGCGTTTATTAGGTAGTAAAACTACAAAATATTTCTATTTTTCAATTTTTTTTTTCTCTAACTCTTATCTTCCTATCCTACTCCCAGTTTATCTGCGGTCGGTGCAGTATGTTTCCCTCTTCCATTAATATCGGTTCATCGTCAACAAGCTATCTATCACACACCGGTAGGAGCTGGTAATATGGTCATAGAAAGTATCATGTCGAGAGAGAATGGTGGGATGACAGCGTTCCAAATGCTCAAGGTTTAGCTCGGGTCCCCCACCGGCCGCCTGCCTGCCCCTACTAACCCTCTTTAGGTAAGCTGTTGTTGGATAGACTTGTATTTAGCTGACACCATACTAATCCAACACACATTCTATTAGTTTCGTAGTTTTTGTTTGCTCCCAGACCAGCATCATCATCATCTACATTTAATGTCCCCACTGCTGGGGAATAGGCCTTCCCTATGCATGGAAGAATATAGGGATAATGAGCTTTCAGGCACCAAGCTGGCCCAGTGCGGGTTGGTGGGTACGACTGTGTAGATCCAGCCCTTCAGACCAGAAACTGATACCTATATCTACCTACGTCAGTCCTAAAAAAGCGCAAAGCATTGATAATCTACATTCTGAAAATTACAGAAAATTGTTGCGAGCGCATCGTAACAATTTTTTGTAGTAATGGACTGATCAATTTTATTAGCAGATTCAAAATTTACCTTAAAATGTTGACGCAGCCTCGGATGTTGAAAGAGCCACAATAAGCAATAAATGTTTGGCAATGTTTGTGTTGCGGTAAGCATATAAACTTATTAATTGGCCCTCAAGTTTCATACACAGAGCTGTTAAAATCACCAATAAATTAACATACCCAGTTGACGACTACTTTGGGCGGTAAATTAAATATTAATTACTCGGTCAAGTACTCGTTTATTGTCTAACGGAGCTTGGAATAATGCGGCTCGGGCTAAATTTATGGGTTGTCGTGGTTTTGAGAGGCTGGTCGCTCTAAGGCCCGTGGACCGTTCTCCGGAACACTAGATAATCAATAAGACAAAGATTGCTCCACCAACTGCGGTGATCCCCCGCGTTATGGGTTTAGTTCGCGTAAATTGTGCGTAGTTAGAGATTTATAGCAGGCGGAATGGTAATGGAAATAGATTTGTGGGTTTAACTTTAGACGATCTTTTTCTGTCGGACGTGCCTTATGTTTTTATAGGTACCGAATTATTATCTAAATTGATTGAAATATACCAACATAACACAGTCACCATAAAAAGTAGATCAACTAATCGTATTCTCTTACGGTCGTTTCCTATATTCTATCTACAGTTAAAAGTAAGCTTACTAAAGATTAGTTGCCTGGCATTTTTTGTTATAATAGTACGACAAATAACAGAAGTTGCTAAGCAACAAAGCTGTTGTAAGTACGTCTCTCTTCAACTGTTGATAGAATATATTGAGACCCGCTGTTGTTAAATCTGTAACTTTTTTTATTAAATCCACTTCATATTGCGTCAGCAAACAGAGGTTTAAGCCACATTTTATATCACTATAAAGGTACCTACGGTAAAAAACATAAGTCATTATGAATCTACGTATTTCCCTTTCCTACCTATTAATCACTGCACTAACGGAAATTACAACAACCATTAAAAGGTTTCCATTAAAAATAACTCCAGTGGCGAGCTTCTTTAGAATCCGTTTACCATAATAAAAAGCTGTAAGTCAACGGAAAATTGAAAACTGTAAGCTAGTAATAGCGAACTATAATACAATTAGGTAACGTGTCTTCTTTGTCCTCCGGTAGGTAATTAATTCAGCGGCTTTAGCCCGTCCCGTGCTGACCGTAATTTATTGCAGGGAATGAGGCAAAAATCTTAAACAGTTTATAGAGACCTAAGCTCTAGCTGGAGTCTCGAGACGAAGACGTAATCTGTGGCGCTCGCCGACGAAGTACAGTGCCACCAATTTATCTTGGTACGCGATGAAAATTGGAACTACAATTTACCCATACATTCTAATATTTCATAGAAATTCTCTTTGTTGACCACTAGCGGCATCGAAAATTGTCAAGATAAATGGGACGCGCTTGTAAGCTTTGGTTTGGCGCGCTTTCAATGGCGTCAGTCAGTCTTTTTCAGAGTGGACTTTGTGCAGTGAAAGTGCTGTTATAGCTACCTACACAAGGATCCGTGTTGACGTTCAATTATGCGGAATCATTGTTGAAAATTTATTATATTTATCCCTATGTATGAATTAGCTTAATGTAATTTTGATTTGGATAGCTTAATAGGCAAAATAAAAAGAAAAAGTAGATTGTGTTTAATTTGACAAGAATTTTAACTCTTTATGTTAGAAAGGTCTGACGTCATCAACCCATCCGCTCTCATTATTATTTTATACTATGATAGTATAGTACCTAGGTACTTATCACTAACAAAGAAAAGATGCTAACCCTGAATGTATCGATTGTTCGTTTAAGGGTTAAATGTATAATATCAATACCTCTTGATCATAAGAATGTAGGTAAAATAAAGTTACGGTAATTAAAAAACAGCACGCTGTATTTTAGATCCTCGGTGCGCTGCAAATCTCACCTCGTCTCCATGCTGTTGGAAATTAAACCCTTTGCTTTTGCCCCTTAGCGAAACTAAATCTTTATAAACATGTCACAACATTTTCTTCCTGGGAATCTGACTTATTGGCAAGAGTATGTAATCACGGGGGGCATTTATAGTATGCATAGCCATTAATCAGTACCAGATCTATGTGCCCGCGGTGGCTATTATGGAGGTTGGTAATCGAGGAGTCTATTAGCTATTGGAGATGTTAAAATTACACCTGAGTTGTGACTAAATATGTGGACGGAGGGTCGTTTACATGGGCCGACACGACGTTTTTAATGGCGTAAATCTGTTGTCTGTATTTTTTTATTCAAGGTTAGCAAATTACTTCATCCCAGATGGTGTCAGGTGAAGTCCAGATGCGACTGTCCTCTTCAGTAAATAACATGTAATGTAAGCGCCCAATTGACGTCGCTGCGTGTAAACCGCAGAGTTATCAACTTGGGCGACTTAATTAAAGTTACAGAAAATGAATTAGCTATTTTTCATATTCCTACATCTTAATTATCCACGCGACTCGGCGAGAGTAGATATTAATTATGCTTACGCTTGAGAATTTTAGGCCGGCTTATTTTTTCTTTTACAGCGTAAAAACACGAATATGTATAGGCTTATGCCAAATTACACACCTACTACAGTCAACAGCACGTGGGGTTAACACCATATTAATACGTAAAAAAAAATTATACGGCTTTTGGTCAAACAAGTTAAGGTTAACAAACGATTGGAGATATTTAACAGTTTTGTATAGATGGATGTCATGCATTTTTTTAAGTTGTCTAATGGTATCACTGTTAAGGGTTCTTACGAAAAGAAATTTGAGAGAACTTAACGACTTAGTATTAAATTTTTTCCCCCGTTTATTGAATGTGAATTTAGAATATTCATAGCTCAGACAGCACAACGTCTGTCGGGTATTTTATAGGTATTTATTAAGTTCCACGATCCTTAGGTACAGTCAACAAAGAAACAAGTCATATTATTATCATAGAATGACGTAATGTCATTCTAAAGCGAAATTCAAATACCGAATGCGACGGTATTCCGCGGGTGGCGGTGAAAACTTCAAATTTGAATGTGGAACGCTAAACTTTACAAATGGCGGCTTGAAGACGTCGAAGCACTCGCGTTGATGTCTTCGTCATAGGAACTGGAAACTATGGCTTCTGTCGCTTTTATTTCTTTTTTTGTTATACATATATATGAATTAAATATACTGGAAAACTGCCTTAGTCGCCGATACCCACGAGATGAGAAGGTTTGGTCAAAATCTATTCGTTCCTGTCGTCTCTACATGTTGGTTAAATTTGTATATGTCACCGGCAATGTGTATAACTTGGTAGAATATCTAAAACGTGCAGGTAATGTATGAAATATCATTTATTTTATATAAGGGTATTTTATACAATACCGAATGTGCAGCCGGTAATGTATGTAAAATACGAGAGCAATGAAGGTTTATGCGTGCAAAAAATATCTTAAATTGTTGTAAATCTTACTATTGACCGACATGATTTAGTAAGTTGGTTGGGTTAGGTTTGCACATGAACCAACGAACAGCACGAGCCGAGCGAGCAAAGCGAGCATGCCGCGGTATCGGCCGGCGAGTGGCAGTAAGTTGTGCATATATAGAATCTAATAGTTATTTTGACATCTGCAGGGATTTCATCACATTACTTAGGGGTTTGATTAAATCTCTATTTTCATCATTTCCCCGTAAAATATAGACCAAGATCTATTTATTTTACACATTGACAGTGGAACAGGAGGTAGTATATACAATCCCTAGGAGTTGTATACATTACCTAGGTAAAGTACGTAATAGACAAAAAAGTTCATACCTACTAATATTTCATACATTGCCAAGATACCCATGGTATTCTATACATTACCTAGGTATTGTATAGAATACCTAAATTATACACATTGCCTGTAACATAATATACATATAAACTCAAAAGTAGGCCAATATTTTGAAAACGCCAGGTAATAAAAGCGCAGTGCGTGCTTTATGTACGTACAGACGGTGTACATTGGTGCTTTGCATTACTACATACCCATAAAGTCAAAGTCAAAATTCATTTATTAATATCTGGTATGATTACTATACACTTGTGAATCGTCAAGAAGCTAGATACCGAAAACCCGTGTGTCCAAGAAAAAAATAGGGGAGTGCGCAGCATGCCTCAGTCTGTAATGATAGGTCTCCCTAACCCGCCCACGCCCCGATCCGCAACGAAGCGCCGACCCTTCCGCGTTCAATACCAAGATGATACTAAACGCACCAGAGCCCAAAGCTCCGCTAGCAGAACGGCACGCAAGTATGCTGTAGAGAAACCCACCATTGTCAACGAGTTATGACATTGCAGGTACATTGTAAATTATGCACCAAATACAATCCCACAACTCGCCAATCACATAAACCAAAACATGCCGCGCACTACCAATCAACCCCTCAACCCCCAACGTACCTATACGGACACACAAGTTTTCAATATCTAGCGAAAAATCTACGCCATCCGTTCGTAAGCCTATTGTTCGAAAGCTTAAGCTATAAATACTAGAACAATAAAAGTGGCATTTCGCACAGCGTAATAAAGCCCAGTTATCATTTAACATGATTTCCAATTTCAATTACCTTTTTACCAGGTGTTTGTAATGCCCTTTCGCTAGATATGCAGTAAACGTCATGTTTTGTAATTATTATTTATGTTTGATACGATATGACTGCATTCAATGTACAATGGGTAGCGCATAAAACTGTACAAAACTGTCAAGTATTTCATTTAGTTTACGAAACATAAGTTTCGTGCTTTACACCTTATTAGGGGTCATACCTACTCAATGCTCATTCACGACGATGATATTGCCTATTTTGGACATTTATGTTGCAAAGATCTTTAGTGTATCGATAATATTTAATAATATTATATTTATAGGCTTTGCACATTCGGCCTGCGAAAGCGCAGTCTAAGCAAAGTTCGCTAAGGCCGATCATTGGATGGATGACCAAAAATATATAATATCGATTTCCCCCGTGCTTCGGAAGGCCCATAAGCAATTGGTGGGTGGGGGTATTGCTTATTTCTCCTATATTCTTGAAGGCCCGTGGTAGATGAAGGGCTGGTGATGAGTATATCAATATTTTTAAGTAGTATACTCTTACTTGTTTTGATAAATTGACACACCTATATTATTTTACCTTTGACATTGTGTTATTATTTATTGGTAGTTTTATGATTTTGGTGACCTGTAGGTAGGCCTATTCCCTACTTTTTTTGACAGTTGAAAGTGATTATCACCGAACTATTTACTAATACATTGCTGTTATTACAGGACAATATCCACAATATAATACATAAATAATATAGTTCGGTGATCATCACTTTCAACTGTCAAAAAAAGTAGGGAATTTCATGCTCATAGCTCAGTAGCTATGAGCATGTTGATGTAGGTACCTATTGGCAAACTGTGAGTTAACATGTGCACTGTTTAAAATTAATTCATATAACCTCACTTTCAAGGTTAGTGTAGCTACAGACACTGGCTGGCAGCTCTTTTGATATATTTCTGTATATCTTATATTTTTGACTGTTGTCATTTCCATTTAGATTAGGGTAGAAGTTAGTTTAATTAATGTCATAAGCATCTATTGACTATTCGATTTTAATTTTACAATATATAAATGTAAGTAAAAATTGTACAAAGATTTTGGTGGTTAGAAAGCAGCGGGCGCGGGTTCGATTTTTGAGCGTTCTTTTTTCGAGCGATCGTTCGGACCACCAAAATCTTTGTACATCTATTGCCTGTTCGTCCTTTACAGTTGGCATTAAATGGTTTGACCTCAACGGGAGTGCAGGCGTCGGGGACGATTTAGCGGGAATCAGGGAAGTGGGTCGGCTCTCTGGCTGCCGCTCCACACATTGTGAGGCTCGTGGTTGAGCCATCTCACTCTACAATGTCTTTGGATGTCAAGGCTCGAGCCATAGACTAGCTAGACACAATTGGAATTGGAACATGCTGGAAATTCTTAAATTTAGTCTACGGTTTGAGCATAGTACTATTTTCTTATCTTGCCGTGTTAGGGAAATTGCGAGAGAAATATTTAGGGTGGGCAGAGGTGAATTAACACACACCTTTCGCCAGGACCAATGGCTTAACGTTCCTTCTGTAACACGGAGGAACGCGAGATAATAAATGTTTGGTCACCCATCCAATGACTGGCCTGCGATTGCGAAAACTAAGCGAACATTGCTTAGTTTTCGCAATCGCAGGTCAAGCGCGTTAATCGACTGCTCTATCGAGCTCCTCAACTCCAAGCTCAAGCTAAATAGGAAATCATATTTTAAATGAAAACAATGATGAGAAATGGGCAGCAGCGTTCCTTTTATACCACCTAGGAATGTACTGCGACTTTCATTCCTAATAAATGGCAATAGGCTCGCCACCTATTGGGACCTAACATAATTGGCGAAACGTGGGTCTTAATTCACTTCTACCTACCCCTTCGGGGATAAAGGCGTGATTTATGTATGTATGTCTATCGAGCTCCTCAACTCCAAGCTCAAGCTAAATAGGAAATCATATAATAGTTGCTGGTTATTGAGAAAGTATGACATCCTTGACCAGTTAGGCAGTTACTAGCAGATGCCAGCCTATATTGACCCTCGGCCTCTAAGGGTCGCTACGAGCAAGAGGTGCTAGTTTCCTGGTCGTTAATAGACAGATCTCACTGATAATAATGTTACGAAACTTATATGACTGCCGTGGGACTATTGGTCCTGCTACACACTGTAGCTTTGTTGGCTTAAGATGAATCGGTCTTACTGGCGGAATAGACGATGTATGGATTTTTAAGAAAGATGATTGGATAATAGATGATGGAATAGATTAGCTACTTGCCTCGGCTTTAACTTAGTCATAATTTTTCTAACTTTTATGCAATGAACCGACGATCTGGTGATGGTTGGTTTCCGTGGATTGACTTATTGGGTTTCGAGACAGTCAATCAGCTTGAGTCAAGCTCGTTAATTTTCTGTTCTGTTACTAGGTCAAACAAATCAAACAGACATAAAAAAAAATCTATTGACCTAGCATCAGAACAGAAACACACAGAAAATGAACGAGATTGGCTCAAGCTGATTGACCGTTTCGGAACCTCGGAAGCCCATAATGCTGGGACCTTAAGTGGCAAGTGACAGAATCAGAAGACAACCTGAAATTGCAAGTCTGTAGATACCCTAACACGACTCTTTCAATATCTGGAAGGCATCAGAGGTGCGGCAGTAGGTGCGTCAATCTGTACCTGTTATCGTCATTGTGCAAATGCCCAGCCTAGGTACGCTTATGAAACTGAAATATCAACGTGATATGGGATTGTTATACCATGGAGATGGCCA
This sequence comes from Cataclysta lemnata, assembly GCA_963931975.1. Taxonomy (NCBI): domain Eukaryota; kingdom Metazoa; phylum Arthropoda; class Insecta; order Lepidoptera; family Crambidae; genus Cataclysta; species Cataclysta lemnata. The sequence continues at coordinate 5,192,237 of OZ008363.1, forward strand.
TAACATAATCATGAAAGATAATGATGATGAGATGCGCAGGAGAACCAAGGTCACCGAGATAGTTTAAAGAATGGCGGACCTTAAGTGGTAGTGGTAGTCTTTTAAGATTCAGTACATCCTATTCTAAGTCTGTACGTTTTTGTTTTTAAATAAATTCAGTTTAGTTAAATTAAAAACATATCTAACTAAATGCTCGAGGAAGTTTTTATGCCAACAATAGAGATATTTTGATGTTAAGAACTTTTTATCGTACGCAATATTTCGTAAAAATAAAAACGTACGAACCTAGTTTTATTATTGTATAATTACAAAATATCTAAAAATTATGTAAATTGGACTATGTTTACGGAGTGAAAAATTTTATCGCTTTTTTTACTAAAATTTACAGCTTCACAATTCTCTTAATTGGCGAAAAGTGGGTGTTAATTCACGCCTGCCTACCCCTTCGGGGGCTTAGATGTGATTTCTATATGTATGTATGTACCTGCAGAAGCTGGAGCTTTAGAAGTTCGCAACCGTACGCTGCCGGCTCGTACAAACTCAATCGGCTTTGTGCTTTACTATAAACAAGTTTTCAGTTTTGGATAGTCTGAAGTACCGTATAACAGTACGAACACTCCTGTACAATGTCATCAGTACCCTATATACCGCCAATCAGTCATAAATTACGCTACTTGTCTGTCATGTGTCACTCGCCAATAAGATTTACAGCCATTATTGATTTATTGGAAAGTCCCGTATGAAATATACATAAATAAATTAAGATTTAGTAAGTCACATCATATTTCAATTTGTAATTTTAAATTTGCAATAGATTATTTTTCCCCCCAATTGCCATGTTTTTGCGTATTGACGTTTTTCACATCAATATTTTTTTTATTTATTATTTATTTTTAAAAAATCAGTTAAATATACTACGAGCAATGATATTATATTTAAATAATATCATTGACTACGAGTATAATACTCGAGGAAGTTTTTAAGTAAAAAATAAAGACATTTCGATGCTAACAACTTTTATCGTGTATTATTGTTTATTTAATTAATTTATTATTAATAATTTATTATTTATTAATTAATTTAATAGCAGGTTAATTGAAGCCCGCCTTTCCCTTACATTATTGATCGTATCTGTGATTAAAAGCGTCAACGTTGACTACACGACGTCAGTTTGGGCTATTAACATGCATAGAGCTCCAGGCACATCTTAACCAAAGCGCAATCACCCGATCTGCCCTTAGGCCCAGCGAATGCAAGCCGATATATTGCATACAATTTATTGCTAATATCTAAACGAAATATGCTCCTACTTATTGGGACAAAGCTTGTATTAACACAAAGTTACTTTTGCATCTAATCTGGCTTTTAGTACGACGAACGCTAGAGCTAAATTTGTAAAACAGTTCGCAGGTAGGTGATGTTGAAGTTAATCGCATAATCCAACCTTTTACTCCACCTACAGTAATTTACTGTTAAATCAAAACCAGCTAATTATTGTGGAAATCGGTGTACCTACGGTCACGGCTTCGGCCCGCATTGGTGTACCTATATTTGAAAATAGGTTTTGCGTTATTACAGTGTAGTAAATTTAGTGAAATATTTGCAATAACCAAGCAAGCAATTACCAAGATTATATTTTGGTGTCACACCCACAAATTAATAATAAGTTAGGCAATGTTTCGTGGGCATTTCGTGGTGGCGGTAGAGTAGAATACAATCACCCCCCATCTTCCCGTGGGTGTCAGATAATGCTGCTAAGGGTTGAAAAAATACCAACCGAAATGAACCTCCTCCTTTTTGATGTTGGTTAAAAAGTGACTAGGAACTAGCAGCTGCAGCGTATACCGCGATGTACGTGCCCCAATAATGGAAACATAGCAGAATACAGTGCTTGTCACCACCCCCCAGCTTTCCTGCGAGTGTCCCAGCGACTTGGGGGCGTATCTAATGGGCAGCAATGTTCCTGTTATACCACCTAACAATATACTAAGATTTATGTACCCGTTAGATGACAGTTAGGCTCGCGCGCTATACATGCGACCTAACGTAATTGACGAAACATGGGTGTTATAATTCATCTCTCCCCTTCGGTGATAAATTGACATGATTCATGTATGTGTGAACCTTGGAAAATCCAAACACGACCATTTTACTGCATTTTAAGAGTAGTAAGAACTTTTCCATTTCTATACATATTTATTTATTAACAGGATGTGCGTGCGTCGGTTAGTAACTACGAATCACGGCCCGGTCTACTGCAGATCTCTCCGAGTGCAATCCGTCCTCTTACATAAGAAGTGTGAGCTTTTATGCGCCAGCGCATCGCGCACAATAATTACTAGCGTTACCGTCATTAGAGCTGTTTATCATGGAGCGTAGCATGCGACGAGTTTACTGGCAGTATCGCCGCAGCATCTACGTTTTGCAGGTTGGGCCAGTCGTAGGGTTGTCAATTTTCAAATCTTATGAATTTGAATTTATTTGAATATAGGGATTTAACTGTTATACCCTTCGCACCCACCTCTTTTTTTCCAAGAGATGTGGAGTGAAACATTTTATCACTTTTTCTAGGTGAATTCTAGAATAATTCAGCACTTAGGCCCGAGTTCACCAACACGTAAAACAAGCGATTAAAAGTTAACCGTCAGTTTTTAACCAGGTTTTAACATTTAAATAATAATCGCCTGTTTAAGTGTTGGTGAATTCTGGCCTAAGTCTTCAACTACTTGTTTAAAACTCTTTAGTATTACCTACTATTTATTTATCAATTGTGCGATGTATTTTATTTTGCTCTCATTTATTTTATGTAATTAACTTTAAAATGTAGAGCTTTTTCATTGGATACATCATCCAGGATATTATCATAATAATCATTTTATCAAGCCAACGAACAAAGAATATTGAGTTCTTGGGAATAAATGGAAACAAATATAATAAGGCCCTAATGGCTCGGCACCAAACTCCGACAAATTTTTACGTACACATTTTCACAATGGTGACAACCCTACACAACTAGCTGTTGGCGATTCACGTTTTATCCCACTCCATTCCTTACTGTTAACCTGAGTACGAGCGAGACAGCAAGTGTCTCGTTTTGCAATGCAACGGATAGTTATCAACGTCGGCAAATGTCAACGCACCATTCTTATTGCTGAAGGTAGTGTGCACTGAAGGACATAAAAATATGCGCATAATTAATAAATAAAAAAATATTTACTTTTATGTACTACATATTGCGCGGATTTAGTATGTCACTACTTACAATTTTTTTTATGTTTTTGATTCCCCGTCCAAAGACCGGCCTCAGCCATCGAATTATCTGTCCAGAAGTCTTGGGTTCGAATCCTAAGTGGGGCAAATACTTTGGACTAGACGATAGGTGTGAGTGTAAAAATAATCGCTAAGGCCGGTCACAGGATGGGGGACCAAAATATTGCGAGTTTCTTCGTGCTTCGGAGGGCACGTTGATCCGTTGGTCTTGGCTTCATATGCTTCACCATTCGGCAATGGGCGAGCGTGGCGCGTGTTGGCTTGTTCTAGGGCCTATGCCCCAGCAGTAGGGACATTAAAGGGCTGGTGATGGTGATGATAGATTAGAATATGGTTATTACATTAGTAACATTACTGACATAAAATAGCGAATTAAAGAGGCGCTGGGCTAGCTAAAGTAGTCTAGCGCAGTGGCATAGCGCGCTTGGCCTGCCATTGCGTTAACTAAGCAATGTTCGCTAAGGTCGGTCATTGGATGCGTGACCAGAAAATTGTTATCTCGATTTCCTCCGTGCTTCGGAAGGCACGTTAAGCTGTTGCCCCCGGCAGCAACTGTAGTCGTTATTTCCCCAACCCGCATTGGGCCAGCGTGGTGGGCTATGGCCCAATTTCCTTATATTCTTCCATCCATAGGGAAGGCCCGCCCCAGCGGTGGATCATTAAATTGCTGGTGATGATGATGATGGTGATGATGGGCTAACCTGGTGCATTTTGACTTGTTCTCCCATTCACAAGAAAGCCTTATGCCCCAGCACGGACATTAAAATTCTGGTGATGATGTTATTACACACGTACTGATCTTGAGCTCGGCAATAGCGAACTAAAGAGACGTGAACCCGTTCGCGCTTCCACCTATCACGTATTCACGTTCGGATCATAAATTGGCGAACATCGAAAGCTTTCGCATGGAAAATGTCAAAGGTGTAATCGGAGGTAAGAATGGAGCCCTACGCCTCTGAGAGACTCGAGCAAGGTGGGTTTCGACTAGAAAATGAGGATGTAACAATGATAATTACAAAATCTGATCATTAGATCCGATCGCGAAGCGATGGCTGGTTATCTAAGTACGTATCTGAAGAACTATTATAATAGGTTTACTTTTTATATTAGGAAGTTACTTTACCTATGAAATCGCCGTTTTTTTTTTATGTTAGACAGGGAAGCTCTTGCCCTTTATCTCACCTGACGGTAAGTGATGATAAGGTCTGAAGATGAAATCGAGTTTCACCGATCATTAGATCCGAGTGAAGCGATGGCTGGTTGGTTATCTATCTGCAGAACTATTATAATAGGTCGTTACTTTAACTATGAAATTGCCGTTTTTCAATATTTATTTTTTTATTTTAGTCAGGGAAACTCTTGCCCTTCATCTCAGCTGATGGTAAGTGACGATAAGGGCCGAAGATGGGATCGAGCTTCACCTGGAACCGTCAATAACAGAGGGACTTGGCTATCCCATCACACATTGACGGAACCACAGATATTAAATTGACATATCTGTGGTCGGAACACAATATTGCTTAGTATATTTATTATGGCGACAGATTTTGATAAAAGGGTGGTAGCTAGCCACGCGGACTTGAAAGACGTTCTACCACCAATCAAAATGAATACCAATAAGTACCCCCCTGGGGATCGATCCCCGGGACCTCTGGATTTTAATACCGGTGGACGAAGCACTAGACCACGGAGGCAAAAAGAAAGTTTTTATTGTGTATTTTAAATTCAAATTAATGTTATTTTAAAAACATGAAATTCTTTTTACGAAGCCAGTCTTTTGTTTACTGATTAGCGTTATATTTTCAACACATTTGAACATTTTTCCTCACGAAAAATGACCCCTAGAAAGGTGATGGTAACCTAGTGTGATTCATCACAGCTTTTTATAGAAAAACACAACAACTGCTCATGGTTTCGACTTAGGTACGCAAAAACATAAATTGAATGCATGCACCATAAATTTTGCAACCAAGTGTAATATTTTACAATCGCCTAAATACCGGCGCGTTTGTTCTTACGTTGAATAACTACTATCTAAGGCGTTACACAGCTCAGAGGTAGATATAATAATGTTGTAATTAAGATATTGCATAGTTGATACTAACTAAGCTCTGATTTATTATTGATATGACAAGATAATTTATGCATAATTGGAATTCGTCGGATTCTTTGTTCAGATTTCAATTTGCGTAGAGTAAAACGACAGCCGAAAGGAGGTATACCTACTTACTTCTGCGTTCCTATCTCCTAATGGAGCCATTCACATACATGTCATATAAAGAATCATCATCTTCCTGTCATCATCACCCACGTATGATTTAATTGAGACGGGTAGAGCTGTTTTCATCATATGTACATACATACATACATAAATCACGCCTATATCCCCGAAGCGGTAGGCATAGGTGAACTAGCACCCACGTTTCGCCAATTATGTTAGGTCCCATGTAATAGGTGGCGAGCCTATTGCCATTTATCGGGCACAAAAGTCGCAGTACATTGCTATTGCTAGGTGGTACAATAGGAACGCTGCTGCCCATTCCTCGTCATTGATTTATCCTTAGTCGCCTTGTACGACACCCACGGGAAAGATTTGGGTAGGTGACAATTGTATTCTACTCTGCAGTCACCACACCGCATCATATGTTCCTGTTGAAAATATGTTCCCACTGCTGGGGAATAGGCCGTCCTTATGGATGGACGAATTATTATAAGGAGAATAGGCCGCCCATCACGCTTGCCCAGTGCGGATTGGTGGGTATTAACGGCTGCAGATGCAGCTCTAGCCGGGACCAACAGCTTAACTGAAATTATTCTTCTTCTCCCTGCCCTGTTCCCAGTCTATCTGGGGTCGGCGCAGTATGTTTCCTCTTCCATTCATATCGGTCAGACGTCATCAAGCCATCCACTCCCTTTTGATTCATATCATCCATCACACCGGAAAGGTGCTAGTGATGAATGAATGTATAGAAAAGAGACGGAACGGACTATGTCGGGATCAAGAGACCGATGAAAGGAGGTTTTAAACCTATTGTTAATCAATAATATACATTTAACAATAGCAACCATTCTGCCACTGCCCTACAAAGGGTTAACGTGCCTTCCGAAGCACGGAGGAACTCGAGATAATACATTTTTGGTCACCGATCCCATGACCGGCCTTGGCGAACGTTGCTTAGTTCACATAACCGCAGGCCCGGCACAGAGTCACGAACAGTTAGTTCCACATAAAACTTCGAACGCAGTTACCACCACCTCGTATACAACCTTTAATCAGCCGATATCTGTAGCGGTGTGACAAATTGGACTCTATTCCTTTGGATTAAGTGTCAATTTGTGTTTTTGTTGCGACCGCCTATCTCCGTCGTTAGAGCCATATCTGTGGTACCTTAAATCGCGGATATCTGTTTTGCATCGAGCGCGAATAATTCAGTTTGTCGCAACTGCGCTTGCGCAGACAGTGTAATATTGGCTCTTTAATCGTGGGAGTGAACGGTTATCACAATACACTAATGTTACATACATAAAATACATAAATCAAGCCTATATCCCCGAAGAGGTAGGCAGAGGTGAATTAAATGACGGCGACGAGCCTATTGCCATCTATCGGTTACACATAAATCGTAGTACATTAATGCTAGGTGATATAAAAGGAATGCTTCGTTCGTCGACTTTTATGACACCCACAGGATGAGCAGAGGCTGGCACATTTCACGTTGTCCTAATATAATAACAAATATTATAAGATTCTTCCGTGTGGTGACGGCAGAGTAGAATACAATTGTCACTACCCCAAATCTCTCCCGCGGGTGTCGTACAAGGCGACTAAGGATAAATCAGTGATGAGGAATGGGCAGCAGCGTTCTTCTTATACCTACCACCTAGCAAAGTACTGCGACTTTTGTGCCCGATAAATGGCAATAGGCTCGCCAACTATTACATGGGACCTAGCATAATTGGCGAAGCGTGGGTGCTAGTTCACCTCTGCCTACCCCTTCGGGGATATAGGCGTGAATTATGTATAAGATTTGAAATAAAACAACTTTTACGGATAAGACTCGCGTATAATTTGGTGTTTGGCATATTAATTATTTAACCCGACGTTTCGATCACTTTACAGTGGCCGTGGTCACGGGGGGACTGAAGATGACAGGTGTCCTCACAATCAAGTAATAATTAACTACCGTCATAATATTTGATATTTTAGGTGTTCCGATTTACACATACAGAGCTTACAGTATCATTGTTTTTGGCAGTATGAGGACGGTGTTGGGATTTAATTATTCTAATAATTGGGTCCCAAGCAGGTGGTATGTTCCAACCATTATCCCCATTGAAGTTTGGATGTTTCTTGATTTTAATAGCTTCACGTATCTTTCTAGGTATATATCGTTTCTCTTTTGCTAGAATTTGCGGTTTGTCAAATCTTAAATAATGGTTGGGTCCGTCTAAGGCATGTTCACATACTGCAGATTTTATTTCGCGCCTATGTTTCACATCAGCTATGTGTTCTTTTACCCGGGTCCCTATACTTCTCTTTGTTTGGCCTATATAAGAGAGTCCACAGTCACAATCTAGCTTGTAAATTCCTGCATCTTGAAGGGGGATGTTACACTTTACAGGTCTTAGAAATTGGTTGATCTTCTTCAGCGGCTTGAAATAAGTTTTAATGGAAGCACGCTTCAAGATGTTCCCAATCTTGTCAGTGACACCCTTCAAGTAAGGTAGTACAGCAGGTTGACGTTCGACTGTTGCCGGTTTCACTCGACCTCTGCGACAGGGCTTTGGTACTTGCAGTTTTTTACTCCGCAGTACTTGCTTAACATGATTTAGTTCTGATGCCAGGTGTTGACTGTCACAGATGCCGTGTGCTCTCTGAAACAAAGATTTGCCCACGGTAGATAGCTGACTGGGATGGTGGTGAGAGTCACCATTGCGGTACCTATCAGTATGGGTAGCTTTCCGATACACTGTATGGCTCAAGCTATGGTCAGGATTCCTGATTATTAATATATCTAAGAAAGCTAGCTTGTTATTTGCCTCCAACTCCATAGTGAATTGAATTTTGGGGTGAATGGAGTTGAGATGTGATAAAAATGCAGATATTTGATTAGTTGGCAATATTGTGAAGGTATCGTCTACATACCGCTTGTAGAACCTGGGTGTTATAGGTGATGTGCTCAAGGCCCTCTCCTCAAAGTCCTCCATAAAGATATCAGCAACTATGGGTGACACCGGGGAGCCCATTGCTACACCATCTATTTGCATGTAAAATTCCTCTCTCCACAATAAATAACCAGATGTTAAACAGTGTTCTAAGAGATCTGCATGTGCAATAGGCATGTTATTATCTAAATCGGGTTAAATAATTAATATGCCAAACACCAAATTATACGCGAGTCTTATCCGTAAAAGTTGTTTTATTTCAAATGTGTAGTGCTCGTGCAAATATAAGAAAACATTATATGTATAAGATTCTTAAATTTTTTATTAACAATTTCGCTGTCCAATGAGTCATAATTTTATGGCTCACGAGAGAGCATTGAAATAAGTTCAGGTGTCACATTTAACTCATTTCTCTATGGAATTTAGACGGATTTTTTGATGTGAACGTGATGCGATATATTTATATGATTAACTTTTGATAAATTAAAAGAAAATTTCGCGGTTTATTCCTGAAAATTTTTGCTAATCAGAATTATTACAAACCATGGGGGCGGGCCTGCGACATACACAAAATGTGTTGTATGGGGGCAGGGCAGTTGTTAAGTTAGCAAATTTAAAGCTAGTTTTTATTTCGTAAAGCCAAATGAAACCATTTACAGGCTATTTTGTTATTTGTAAAGGACCTGTTTCCCTTAAGAAAAATGATTGAGGTGAAAATACCTAACTGTATGAATTCTTAAGTTATAAGTGTATCGTGTCAAACCAATTCATTCTCAAGGTGATAATTTTAACGGCCATTCGTTTCTTGTACAAATGTAATGTTAAGGCGTTGCACTTTTACAGTATCTGAAAGACATCCACCATTCATTTTCCAGCCCTGTTTCTTCCGTTTATCTGGGGTCGATGCAGTATGTTTACCTTTCTATTTATATTTCGTTAGACGCCTTCGAGCAATTTTTTATTCATATCATCCATCACACCGCTCGCCCTAAGATAGCGTAAAATAAGCAATGTAAGAGCAATGATGATGATAGTGAGGACACTAAAGGGTTGGTAATGCGAGGCATTGTTTTAATAATAACCATTTTTTTTTGGCAAGGGGGTCAAATGCATTTACGCATCCTCTCGCAGCATCGGGGCTCTGCTGTGAGGGTTATGTGGGTCTCGGGGTGCAGGCGTTCCCCTACTACCTACTAAACATCCCTTTCGGTGACCATCTTCATCCTCCTAGGTCGGGGACAGGCGTTCCCCCACTACCAACTAAATATCCTCTGCCCGGGGTCAATGGGTTACAGCGTGAGCATTTTCATGAGACCGAACGGCGACGTGTGGTGACGGCAGAGTAGAATACAATTGTCACCACCCCAAATCGCACCTGTGGGTGTCGTACAAGGCGACTAAGGAAAAATCAATGACGAGGAATGGGTAGCAGCGTTCCTCTTATACTACCTAGCAATTTACTGCGACTTTTGTGCCCGATAAATGGCAATAGGCTCGCCACCTATTACATGGGACCTAACATAATTGGCGAAACGTGGGTGCTAGTTCACCTCTGCCTACCCCTTCGGGGATATAGGCGTGATTTATGTATACTGTATGTATTTACGAACGATGACGACCGTCACTAGACATCCCTGACCAATTCTTCGGAAGGTCCCCCATTAGTTAAAGCTTACCCCGACCCCACGGAGGAGCTTCCCACTCACTGCTGGAGCGCCCTCCACTAAACGCATAGCTCCAAAGAGCCAAGCCATCCCATGAAAAGAGCACAACCAATAGTCTTCTTGCCCTGTTCCCAGTCTATCTGGGGTCGGCGCAGTATGTTTCCTCTTCCATTTATATCCGTCAGACGTGTCAAGCCATTCACTCCCTTTTGATTCATATCATCCTTCACACCGTAAAGGTGCTAGTGATGAATGAATGTATAGAAAAGAGACGGAACGGACCATGTCATGAGATCGATGTACGGAGAGAGTGATTGGAATTGTGTTCCGACAATGTGTGAAAAGATGGCTATCTGTGGTTGAGGGTTCCAGGTGAAGCTCGATTCCATCTTCAGCCCTTATCGTCAATTACCAACAGGTGAGATAAAGGGCAAGAGCTTTCTCTAACATAAAAAAATGACCACATTCTAACCTACACTGCTCAAGGATTTGGCTAAGGTTTTACAGCCGGCCGCCTGCCTGACACCAACCCTCTTTGGATATTGGGTAGAGCACAACCATCACCCGCTCTTTCTGAAACCAGAGGTACATACCTACAGAAGGCCTCCCCTTAAACTTTTGCGTCTGAGAAATTACCTGTATAATTCTTACTGGCATAGGAAATAGCTAGACTAACCTACTTTACTACGATTACAATGACCTGTAATTCCAATAACATGTTGAATGTTGCGTGAATAATGTAATACTGGGCCATTACTCATATAATACACAATCGTTGTACTAGGCTAATGTGCTTGTTTTATGGTGTTTGAACTATAGCTTAACGTCGCACTCCGCGTTAAGTTTCCTATAAAACGTTAGTTAACAAACTGTATAGGTACCTACAGACTGTGCCGTGTGGTAACGACAGAGTAGAATAATATTGTCACAACCCCTATCTCTCCAATGGGTGACAAATCTCATGACATCAAATGTGAAAATAGCTTCTATCTAAATTTTCTTTCTTATTAGTTCTAACATGTTTTTTTTTCACTTTTTGTAAATTTTTGTCTGTGTTAGAAGATATTGGCCCTATGCGCCGAAACGACTGTTTAAATAAAGTGTTCTCAATCCGGAATTTACAAAACCTCTTTTGCAGCAACGTATTTATTTTCCATACAATAAGTATCTACTTTCTAACATTTCACGTTTAATGAGTGTTATAAACTATTAACTAAGTACCTAAGTAGGCGGAACAAGTTATAGCTGGCAATTACTCAATTAGTAGACGAATTTCAACCTTATTCTAAAGGTATTAAGGCAGGAACATCTTCAACTGTGACGCTAAGGACGTTTGTCCGCATCGGGTATCTAAACATATCGGAGACTCACGGTTCACACTAAAACTGGCTTAGATAACTGTACAGCAGTTAAAATAGATCTTAAGCACCCCGCAATAAGGCTAATGTTTATCATTAATGAGGGGTTTTACTGCAATTCTAATGGCTACTTAAGTTTCAGTGGTAGATTAGATCTTTACCGATGTGTTCATCTGTTTTCTTTGATGATTGTGCAATCACCAATCGTATAAGCTAACATACATACTGTTCTATTGGTGTAGCAAGAACAAATATAAACAAAAGATCTTCCCGCATTAGGATATCGTCATCACCTTAGTGCCTTCAGTTTATCTAGGGTCAGCCAGTATGTTTTCTCTTTCCTTCCTATTGGCCAGACGTCATCAAGCCATATCATTCACAAGGATTCACAAAAGGATTTTTGTGAGATTGCTTGATATATTTTTTTTTGGTTAACAATTTAATTATGATTACTACTTTAAGTTAAAAAAATATTATTGGAATTTTCAAGTTATCACAGTATCCGATCGGAGGTACGTAATAATATGGGGAATCACATCGTATGCCAAAAGAAAGGCGGCCGCCGTGGTTTAAATGCGCGCGATGCAATTCGATACTCCTTACTGAAATTATTGGCACTATATTTTTTTCTATTCAACCACTGGGACAATATTACAGCATAGCGTAAACATATCATGTTGTACCTTGTAGTCAGCGAGCAACATTCTAACAGGTCACCGGCTATCTCGTCATCTGAGAGGTTATAAATTTGTTCAGCTTGATGGTTGGTAATTAGCGGCTAATGCAGCGGTTAAGCAAGCGGGCCTTGCTTAATTAATTATAGACTTTATTGACTCGGCTTTCGATTCTAGTTTCGCGCTGCAACGGACGTTCAGAGCTTGGTGGTGAACTGGTAAAGTGACTAGAAGGGTCGCCCAAAATCATCGTCACCAACCTTTTGATGTCCTCACTGCTAAGGTACTTTCCCAATGTATGGAAGAATGTCGTCATTACCGTCATTACCATTGCCTTTTAATATCCCCAATGTCAGGGCACAGGCCTTCCCTATAAATTGATGAATATAGAGCCATAACTCGCTGGCCCAATGTAGATTAGTGGGTATTGCAGATGCAGCCGGGACTAACGGCGTAACGTGCCTTCCGAAGCACGGGGGAATTCGAGATAATTATTTTTTTGATGATCGGCTTTGGCAAACATTGCTTGGTAAACGCAATCAATCGCCATCGATCTCCCCTGAAAGGACATACCAAACGAATACTGGCCTAAGTCTAGGAATCAATAATATTATGTCCCAACCCAATATTATATTGGCTGGATTCGTGTCGTCATCATTTGGATTTGACATTGTTGTTATTTTAAACGAGTCTGACTTTAACCCACTATGCGATTGTCTAAATCCCAGATAACTATGCACTATTAAGAGACGAAATCGTGACATTTAAAGTATCCTTGATCTATGCTAAACTATATCTTAACAAGACAATGCTTCGCACGATTTGGGTAAGCGCGCGCATACATCACGTTCGCTGATAAACTACGGTGAGATAATGGTTCGTGTTGCATATATTTGGGAAGGTGTTGGCAAAAGGCGGTAAGTCACAATAATTTAAAACCTAAATAGGTATCTATAGAAAGATTTGCAAGTCTATGCTGGCCTGTAACGTAGAATAGGCCAGCTCCGACTCATTCCATGGGTGTCGTAAAAGTCGACTAAGGGAGATTGCCCGGTGTAGACCAATAAACACCTTGAGGCACCCGAATGGTGGAGGGCAAACCACCAACAACAGCATACCCAAAGAGTGTTTGTGTCAGGCAGGTCGGCTGTAAAACCTAAGCCAAAACCTTGAGCAGTATGGATTGGAATGTTGTCATTCCTATCACTCTCTCCGTTCATCGGTCTCTCGACATGGTCCGTTCCGTCTCTTTTCTATACATTCATTCATCACTAGCACCTTTCCGGTGTGATGGATGATATAAATCAAAAGGGAGTGGATGGCTCGATGACGTCTGACCGATATGAATGGAAGAGGAAACACACTGCGCCGACCCCAGATAGACTGGGAGAGAAGAATGATTTGCAGAAGATGGTGACAGTAATGCACGAAGCTTTGACAGAGAAAGGGATGAAAGTAAATGTAAGCAAGACAAAAGTCGAGCAGTTATTGAAAGAGATGAAAAAATGACAAAGTGTGACTGATTTCAAGTGAGATGGTTGAACAGGTGAGTTTGCGTGCATTAAAGGTCTATATTTATGGGAGATGGAAAGTGTCATAGTGATATTGAAAAGCGGGTGAAAGCTGGAAACATGTACCTATGTGCCTTCAGTAAAATTACACGGAAAGCTTGGTCGATGTTTTAAAATATTCAGTTTATTCTTTACGATACTAATAAAAATTTTGAAGCACCTTCCGCATACCCCAGCCCCTGAGAAGCAAGCTTTGTCATTCAATAATTTCGACGACGACGCAAGTTATTTCAGCGATTTCAGTAAAAATACTTTGTCGCAAAGTGTCGCTTGTATTAAATCGATAACCAGTATTATTTACGATGGTTTTATCGTGCCGATCGCATCTACAATAAACAACGTGTCGAAAGTGTAATAAACACTGTAATGTCACTTTTTAGGGTTCAGTGTCCTAAAGGTAAAACGGGACCCTATTACTAAGTCTCCGCTGTCCGTCCGTCCGTCCATCTGTCACCACTTCACCAGGCTGTATCTCATGAACCGTGATAGTTAGACAGTTGAAATTTTCATAGATGATGTATTTCTTTTGCCGGTATAACAACATAATTACATTCATAAATCACGCTTATATTCCCGAAGGGGTAGGCAGAGGTGAATTAACACCCACTTTTCGCCAAATAAGTTAGGTCCCAGGTGGCGAGCGTATTGCTGTATATCGGGCACACAAATTGCAGCATATTGCTAGGTAGTATGAGATGAATGCTGATCTCCATTACTCATCGCTGTCTTACCATAGTCACCTTGTACGACACTCACGGGAGAGAATTGGGGTAGTGACAATTACATTTACATTGACATTAACAACAGGTACTAATAAACAGATTAAAATTTTTAAAAATCAAACGTTATATTTTTTTGCTTGTTTCATAGATATAGATGATACGGATCCCTACTCGCACTTGGCCGGATATTTAATATCCGCACGAAATACCCAGGTAGCTTTATTCGCGCGCTGTGCGTTAATATGTAAACAATTGGCGACATGTGACTCTTAATGCAAAGGCTATAAGGTTGCTAACAGTACGAAATCATATCAAAATGTTATGTTATTTTTTTTCTTTTTTAACTCTATGCTATAAAAACGGCGTAATCTGACATTCTTTCGTTTTAATATTTAGTCATGTTATGCGTTGTGGTGACGGCAGAGCAGAATATACTTGCCACCACCACCCACACGTGGGTGTCGGACAAGGTGACTTAGGGTCAAAACAAATGGCTAGTCACCTATTACATAGGAGTTCATAGGACCTAAAATACGCAGGTGAAACGCGTGTGTTGATTTGATACACCTCTGTTCAACCCTAACCCGAAACCCGTACACTCGTCAACAATGTCAAAGGATATTTTATTTAAACCTACTTTATGTTCTTTCAGCCTCCATTCTTATAATACTGACATGTTCTTTGCAGTTTTTCAATGACTTACTTAATTATAATCATCCGTCGTAACATTGAATAAATTTCATACAAAATCATCAGTATTTTTAGAATGATCGCCGATACAACAAAGTTACATCAATAAAATATCCTTAGAAAAAGTTGATGAGTGTATGTATGTATGTGATAATTATAAAAAAGAAGGTACACACAACCATAACGTCACTGTAAAATATCTCCGTCATCTTCAAATATTGCTTAATACTTACCTGCGCCGATAACCATCGCTAGATCGTACCAGAGTTAGGTACAGTTATGGCGTTGGTTGCGTAATCATTATCTTTGTAATTAGAATGACCGTTCAATAACTCAGTCAATAACTACATTAGATTTAACTTTAAAGTATCTCACGGTGAGCCCGACGCAGCGATACGCAATAGAAGTCAATATCGCCTGCGTTAATGCCCGCTGTTCACGCTCAGACACAACTTAGAAACGGTTATTGAAACAGTAAATTTTCTTTTTGTCTCTCTTATTTCTGTCTTGTTGAATTTTGTTTTTATTATTTATTAAACTTTATATACACGTTCATCATTCGTTTATCATATCACATCTGAAAGGTGCTAGTACCGTTTGATAGAGAACCATTGTGGACCCTTTAAAGGGGATTAAGTCCAGTGAGTCGTGTATCGAAACTTGTACAAGCTTCACATCAAGATGAAATCCTTTTTTGATCAATAATGCAATGGACTGTAAAACTAGAAGACACAGAATAAAGTGGATACTGTTGATTGAGTATGTACAATCTCCCGCAACGACCACATCTGAAACTTCCTATAGATATAGATAGCAAAACTGTGAAAAATATTTGTAAATGTATTATCAGTATTGATGTCGAATTCATCCAAGAAAAGAGGCAAGCCAATCAAATTATTTAATACCACATTAAGGTAATATTATGACACTAATAAACGCCGTGCGGTGACGGCCGTCACCACCACCAAAATCTCCGTGTCGTACAAGGTGACTGTTTTTGTTTGTAATATTTTTTCTAACATATATACATATAATATGTTCAAATAAAAATCGAAAATAATATTTTTAGTTTTTATTAGGCGTACTGCGTATGGCCACACCACTGACCGGTGCGCTCACATCGCATTCGCTCCGCAGAGACGCCAATTAACTTTAATGATTACTTAATGTCAATAAATTTCATTTAAATCTAGACCACAGACTTTTTGATTTTTTGACTCATGTAAGATCAATTGACATCTCTGAGTGCGGCAGTGCAAGGCGCTACGCCCTAGTTCTAATAATACTTTATTGAGTTAAAAACATTGCAATACTTATATAATAGTAAAAGCGTTAGGCACACCATTAAGCATAAGACATATTTTACTTCTATTTTTATTTATGTATCATTCAATATGTCACATGAATCCTATTTGCTAAGCCGCGTCCTATAGCTACAAGGCAGTGTAAATTACATTTTCATATACTTAATACGATTCGTGTTTGTTCCCGAATGAGTCTAGAGGGGTACTTAAAATTAATGTCATAGCCCAGAGCGGCACCGTTTCTTAGACCGACAATATTATTGCAATAATTAAATCCATTGCGACATTTCCATTAGAAATCGTTGGTTTTTTATGTGCAATGACAATCGTAAATAAGGAATAACGCATTTGCTGTCCAGCTTTGGAAGAAGCATTTGCTTTAGTGTCATTAAATTATCTTTTAATTAACCATATAATTGTTTATAGTATTAAATATTCATGCCATTAAATTAGGATCGAAACGCTAATGTATTCTAATATGTTAGTGGCACTCTTTCAACAGGATATAAAAGAGTCCACTCAGGAAGAGTGTATACTGGCAGCGCCGTGTGGTTACGGCAGGGCAGAATACAATTATCACCACGCCAAAACACTCCCGCTGATGTCTTACAAGACTAACTGCCGCACTCAGATACGTCAATTAACGATAATGAGTACTTAATGTCAAAAAATGACAATTCAAAACTAGTCGCTATTCTTGCTGGGTCTATGGTCTAGATTTCAATGCAATTTTTTGACACTAAGTACTCATTAAAGTTATTTGACGTCTCTGAGTGCGGCAGTAAGGGTACAGTGATGAGGAATGGGCAGCAGCTTTCCTCTTATGCCACCTAGCAATATACTGCGATTTCCGTGCCCGATAAATGGTAAAAGGCTCGCCACCTCAGATATATTATATCAATTTAAGCTCGCCACCTATTACATGGGACCTAATTTAATTGGCGAAACGTGGATGTTAATTCACCTCTGTATACCCCTACGGGGGTATTGGCGTGATACGTCCCAAAATGGCGGTTGGCCAGTCCCATTCCCATTTCAATCGCATGCACGTCAGAGTCTTTATGAGAAACC
The DNA here is from genome assembly GCA_963931975.1 of Cataclysta lemnata. Lineage (NCBI taxonomy): Eukaryota > Metazoa > Arthropoda > Insecta > Lepidoptera > Crambidae > Cataclysta > Cataclysta lemnata. Next base: position 5,209,727 of record OZ008363.1, read on the forward strand.
TTGATAGCGCATCCAATTCAGCCCGGCTAGCATGACCACCGAAACACGATATAATATAGTCATTTATCGCGTTGAACTTACAAAAATCATTGGATTTTTGACAGCTCAAAGCAATAAATAGCTTTAACTTTAACATATAGCCTTAAATTTATGCTTAATTATTAAAATTAGTCTTATTCAACTGTTAAAATCAAATTATTTTTGTAAGTTCAACGCGATAAATGGCTATATCATATCGTGTGTCGGTGGTCATGCTAGCCGGGCTGCTCGCTATATGTCCCCAAATTTGGATATTAATACCGGGACAGATGAATAGCATACCAGCCCCGGAACCGGGGACAATTTATTGCGACTTCTATTGAATGACCGTCAGCGGCACAGGCGTTTTTGAAATATGCCCAACGGGAAATGAAATTGTCGCCGAAACGTATAAATTGAGGTTTCTTTATTATTCATTTCATTACCTATGTAAGAAGCGTGTCTGTAACGCACTTACTTTACCTACTTGATTTTTAATATAATTTTGTGTGGGACTTTGATTGGGCAGGTTTGCTTTTCAATTCGTGTTTTCCAAAAAGGAAAGCTTTTCAACCGTTAAATGGTGTAAAATATTAAATAGCTAATAAGGTAATAATTACAAACAGCAATAGAAAATTATGTCTTAAAAATACGCCATATATAGTAGATTACCTATATAGGTACTAAGAGCGGTAAAACAAAGAATGTTTCAGATCGCGAGTGTTCGATGCGATAATCTACCATTATGTCACCCCCTGAGCAGGAAGTGGGATTTTCCGTACGCGTAGCGGGCGGAAAAGTCCACTTTATGGTCAGGTGTGATATAAAATAATATTACAAAAAGAAATGTCAGTTATTTGATTAAAATACCACTCACCAAGTACTCGCTAGTAAGTTTTCAGGGCGGACTTTACATTTGTTCAAAAATGTCCTATTAGACCCTGACGACTCCATCACATTTTAACCGCCATTTAACCGCCTCCGTGGTCACCCATCGGAATTAGATCCAGAGGTCCCGGGTTCCCCAGGGGGGTACAAAGTTGTACTCGTGGTTGGTGGTATGACTTCTTTCAGTCCGCCTGGCTAGCTACCACCATCTTGTCAAAAATCTTTCGGCATAATAATAATGTTAACAGCATTATTGTGTTCCGACAATTGTGATAAGATAACCAGTCCCTCTGTAGTTGAGGGTTCCAGATGAAGCTCGATTTCACCTTCGGCCCTTATCGTCACTTACCATCAGGTGAGATGAAGGGCAAGAGCTTCCCTGTCTAGCATAAAAAAACACTTTTAGGGTGAAAATCTTTCTGGTAGAGCAAGGTTTACGATTAGGGTGCTTTTCCACCTGATATAGCCAGTGCGAGTATGCGTTGCGAGGGATATGTTTACTCGCTTACTCGCTTTAGGTACTAAACCTGTAAAGTTTGTGTATGTTTGTGTGCGTTTAAATAAATAAATGTTTGAGTTGAGAAGAACCAATAGAATCACTCCATTTTCCTAGGCATTCAAAATGGGGTGTTTCCATTGGTTCTTTACTAGTACGATTTAAATTTAAACAATATATAAATGTTAGTAAAATTAGTACCTACAAAGAATACTAGGCCAACCAAGACGACCTGCCCTGATTGCAGTGGACGCGGGTTCGATTCCCGCATCAAGACTATAATTTTTCGAACTTTTTGTAACCACAATATTCATCTAAGGATAAATCAATGATGAGGAACGGGCAGCAGCGTTCCTCTTATACCACCTAGCAATAGCAGTGTACTGCGACTTTTGTGCCCGATAAATGGCAACAGGCTCACCAGTTTCACCTTTGCCTACCCCTTCGGGGATATAGGCGTGATTTATGTATGTATGTAATATTCATCGTACTACAATAAAATTTTCCCATTGGTTCTCCTCAAACACTTCCCTCGCACATCTTTAGTGGAAACTCAGTCTTAAGTCCTAAATCGTTAATTCAGCCTCCACAATAGGCAGTGAATAGTGATCAAATATAAAACAAGCTATTTGTAACCAAACCGCCTGCCAGTGTTAATATTTACGGTGGCATTCAATCATTGGTATATTGCGATATGAATATTTTAACCGCCATCGTGAATAATTAGGTACGCAGGACACTCTGTGTTTCCGTTTGGAATAAAATGTAATTAATGCTTAGGACACCAGCCAGTCACTTGGTTAGTAGTTGGAAAAACTAAAGTTCTTTTTTTATGCCAAACAAGGAAGCTCTTGCCAATCTTGTCATTAATCTCAAAGTGACGATAAAGGCCGAAGATGGAATCGAGCTTCACCAGCGGGCCTAGCACGGGGACGTGGACAAGTCTCTCTCCACCACTTGACAGTGTTTTGTCTCGGGACTTTGTGGGTGTTAGAGCGAGAGTAAAAGATTTTCTGTCCCCCGAAAGAGATGTGTCCACGTCCCGTGCTACGGGGGCTGGAACCCTCAACCACAGAGGTGCTGGCTATCTTATCACAAATGTCGGAACACAATAATGCTGTTAACATTATTATTATGGCGACAGATTTTGTTACGATAGTGATAACTAGCCAGGCGGACTTGAAAGAACCGAGTGTTTCCACCAACCAAACTGAGTACAAATTTGTATCCCCCCCCTGCCCCCCCTGGGAATCGATTCCGGGACCTCTGGATCCTAATTCCGGTGGGCGAACCTCTAGACCACGGAGGGGGTGGAAAGTGAGTATTGAAGTTTGACACTTGTCAATTAAACAATTCATGAAATAAATTGGTGATTTGTGTGTTTCATTTTATTATTGTGTGTCTCACAATACCACATAACATACATACATACATACATAATTCACGCCTATATCCCCGAAGGGATAGGCAGAGGTGAACTAACACCCACGCTTCGCCAATTATGCTAGGTCCCATGTAATAGGTGGCGAGCCTATTGCCATTTATCGGGCACAAAAGTCGCAGTACTTTGCTAGGTGGTAGGTATAAGAGGAACGCTGCTGCCCATTCCTCATCACTGATTTATCCTTAATCGCCTTGTACGACACCCACGGGAGAGATTTGGGGTAGTGACAATTGTATTCTACTCTGCAGTCACCACACATAACATACTTTTCTATAATAGTCTTGAGTTCGGAATCTTTAGGAAGTAGTATTTATTTACAATCCTACTCCGAATTGTAGCTTCTGCTTAGACCTAAATTCACATAATACAAACAAATCAATATGTTGTATTGTACTATAAAGGAGGGAAAAGAAATGAAGAAAACGCTCTTTGATAGATAAAGTACTAGGGCAGCAGACGTTTACAGGAGGTCATCGTCTGAAATCTTCAAACTCATATCACTAGTAGCAAGTTTTTAAAGCCCTCTTACGTATTCGACCGCGGCGAGGACAAAGAAAAGGGCCTATCGACTAGAACCGAGTCATTATAGCGAACGGAGCACCTTAGCTGTTTACGTTCACAATTACACTGCTCAGACACTTTAACCATGATTTAGGGGACACCGTAAGAGCTATTAACCTAGAAATTGTCTAGCGAAGCGTCATAAAGTGTCATAAATTACGGGCACGCTTTAAGAAGGTGGTTCAGTCCGAGCCAGGCATAAGCCGAATGTTATGAAATTTCGGATACTTAGCATTATTATTTATTGTACGGGATACGGGAATCGGTGATGATGAGTATACAACTTGTAGTATATGTGTTATTACACGCACACCCTGAACTACCACATATACATATAATATACACTACCAATGCTAACTTCACCGCATACAACCGCACTCAGAGACGTAATTTAACGTTAATAATGTTTAAAAATGACAATTCAAATTATAGTCGCTATTCTTGGCGGGTCTATGCTCTATATTTTAAATGAATTTTTTTTACATTAAGTACTCATTAAAGTTAATTGATCTCCCTATATTCTTCCATCCTTAGGGAAGGCCCGGGCCCCAGCAGTGGGGACATTAAAAGGGCTGCTGATGATGAAAGATGTCTCTGAGTGCGCCAGTTAGTCATATAAAAACTGTGGTGATATAAAAAATTCAAAATTGTAGAATAAATAATCGAATGTTTTATATTTTCTGAACAATCCTAAGCCTACATTAAATCTCTTTTCCAGAATTGAGAGCCTTGAAACGAAATTTTCCCAGTAAATTATTAATATTTTGTACAAATCAGGCCTGCACGATTTATTTCCACGTTGCGTGTAATAAATTAACATTTATCTTTAATTTATTGTCGTCCACAACACAGAGTTTGTTGGCGATGTTTACCATCTTGCATCGATCGGGGGACCCCCCGCCGATCGAGTCTACATAATTAATTCAAATAAAACGACCAAATTTAAACTAAATGTTTATTATATTTAAATGCGGGTCTGTCGGTTCCTCGTTCAAATTAGTTTTTACGTGGTTCGTGACGAGTTCTTGCCATAAAATTCATTAGACTTAATTGGTACAACACCAATTGGACATAATTTTTAATAGAATCGGAACTGAGATGTGTATTATGTCGTTGGCAGACCAAAAATGATTAACTTACCTTGGGCGGTAAAAAAAGCCTCAGATCGCATAGCAAATACTTGCGAATTGAGACATTCTTTGTTTTACCGTCCTTGGTTTAAAATCTACTATTAAAGCACAATTTATTTCTCTAAGGGCCTGTTTCACAATCGACGGGCAAATTCTGAATAGCTTACTTGGTAGTTTCATTTGACATATATATTTCATATAACAATAACTGTCAAATAATCTGCCAAGTAAGCTATTCCGAGCTTACCCGTCGCGTCGATTGTGAAACAGGCCCTAAGCCCGACTTTTTAGTGTGCGAGATTTTCAGATTATTTCATGTGACTTGAATTCGTTGCTCTCGAGTGTAGTGTGTGTCTTAATTCCATTGTAATCTTAGCCGTCGTCTTTATAATAAAAAAAATAAAGAGACATGAAGAAAAAAAACGTAGAGATTTTCGGCCATTGTTTTGCAAGTATATACTTATACTTTTTACTTATAGTACCTTTATTGTGACGTCAAATACTTGACATAGCGGCCGCTATCTTTCGTGCGTTTTTATAAATATCCGCGCCCGTGTCAAATTTATGGCCGGGATAGCGATCTTCAACAAAATGCTTGTAATTTCAGAGATTTTTCTTTTAAGTTTAGTTCGTATGTAGGTATGTACATACGGTGTCCCTTTGCCTTTTAATGTTCCAGAAAAGTTATACAAGTTTTTATAATCTGTCGGAGAGATTCTTTTGCTACCGTAACTACTTCCTTTGCCTTTCCCTAAGTAAGGGATAAAACTGGACCAAAAAAAAAACCTACCGTAACTACACTTGCGAAGCTGTCCTAGCAACCAAACTGTTGAAGTTGGAAAACAAATTAGTCTCACTCAAAGTTGTAGCGGAATTTTTCACGTCCGTTTTGGTTTCATAGATTTTATTTAAAGCTTAAATGTCCCACATATTATCATTGTTTGTAATTATAAATATTATCGCCGTGTGGTGACGACAGAGTAGAATACAATCGTCACCACCCCAAATCTCTCCCGTGGGTGTCGTACAAGGCGACTAAGGACAAATCAGTGATGAGGAATGGGCAGCAGCGTTCCTCTTATACCACCTAGCAATGTACTGCGACACTTTTGTGCCCGATATATGGCAATAGGCTCGCCACGTATTACATGGGACCTAACATAATTGGCGAAACGTGGGTGCTTGTCACCTCTGCCTACCCCTTCGGGGATATAGGCGTGATTTATGTATGTATGTATTGTATTGTGTTACAATTATAACACAAGTTGTAAAATAAGAGAAAGTTCTTGAATTCTGTATCGGAACAATTTAAGTACTATAAGGTAGAAAACTTTGTCGATGAGTCCTACTTCCATTTCCAACGACTTTATCTGCCGCACTCAGAGACGTCAAATAACGTTAATGAGTAATTAACGTCAGAAAATGACAATTCAAAACTAGTCGCTATTCTTGCCGGGTCTATGGTCTAGATTTGAATGAAAATTTTTGACATTAAATAATCATTAAAGTTAATTGACGTCTTTTCAGGGTCTCATTAAAATAGTCTATATATTTTTACTTAAACATTATACTTCTTCTTCCTAAAAAACGGAGAGAGTGATTGGGATGACGACATTCCAATCCGTAGGTACATACATTAGGTTCCCCCGTTCTCCCCTAGGGTGTAGGCGGAGTTGTTTTAACATCCGCGTTTCCCCATAAGATTTATTACCAGCAACGCGTTTCATCAAAATACTGAATGTGACATTTGCTCGAGCTTCGAGGAGCTCGCTAGCGCAGTGGCATAGCACGGTCAGCCTGCGATTGCGTAAACTAAGCAATGTTCGCTAAGGCCGGTCATTGGATAGGTGACCAAACATTTATTATCTCAAATTCCTCCGTGCTTCGGAAGCCACGTTAAGCAGTCATGGCTTCATCTGCAGTCGACCCAGGCCAGCGTCGTGGGTTAGGGCCTAATCTTCCTATATTCTTCCATCCATAGGGAAGGCCCGTACCCCAGCAGTGGGGACATTGAAGGGCAGGTGATGATGATGATGAACGCGTTTTATCAGATACGGAATGTGACAATCGCGATGGCAAACCGCGCCAATTTTTCACATGTACCGTCCCATGATTTGTCGAGAAAGCCCGCTGTCCTGACAGACCTTCACAAATTACAATTAAGTTGATTTACGCGGCGCATATATTACACGCGGCAGATACGGTCACGGGCATCTTTAAACGTAGCTGTCGTTAAACATCGAATATTTTGTGAGTCGAGGACGGTTTACACTTTGCCGGATTATTATATTGAGTACGTAAGCTTGACGTTTAGGTACAATTAATACATACATCACGATTATATATCCCCCAAAGGGTACATAAAGCTGTATTAACAACCACATTTCAAGCAGAGGTGAACTAGCACCCACGTTTCGCCAAATATGTTAGGTCCCATGTAATAGGTGGCGAGCCTATTGCCATTTATCGGGCACAAAAGTCGCAGTACTTTGCTATTGTTAGGTGGTATAAGAGGAACGCTGCTGCCCATTCCCCACATCACTGATTTATCCTTAGTCGCCTTGTACGACACCCACGGGAGAGATTTGGGGTGGTGACAATTGTATTCTACTCTGCCGTCACCACACAGCACAATTATAATTTCTATAGGCTAATAGGCTCATTTTATTTAATAAAGGCCTGAAAGCATAACAAACGAACAAATTCAACGTCGCATTTATAATATTAATATGGATTTCAGCTCCTGCCCGGACACGGTCGAAGTGGCGCGTCCTTGCAACGAAAGCGAGCAAGAAGGATGGTGTTACACTTAAATTATCGGTTCGCCACAGATTATCGTTACGGAGAATACTGCAAGATTTGTTGAAGATGCAATTGTACCTATTCTGCCATACATAAATCAGGGACGCCATTAAAAATTATGCTCACCACGGCCGGAGAGTTAGCGTGCTTATTGCAAATACTTGTGTGCTTTGTGAATTAGCAATGCCTTATCCATTTCCTAACGTCCAACAGAGTGACTTAATATAGGTTGGCTATCCTAGCCATAAAAAAAATCATCGTGTGTCATACAAAGCGAGTAAAAGTTATTAATATAACCAGATATGGGCAGCAGCGTTCCTGGTGCGTCATCTAGAGTTCCTGGTGAATGGCAAAGGGCTCTCCCCCCATTAGATGGGGTCTGAAATGAGTTGGCGAAACGTGGGTTGTTAAAACACCTCTAGGAATAGAGGCTGATTTATGTAGGTAAGTATGTTTAAACCACTGAGTGCCTACTTACTTCAGACATTACGCCCGCATTGGGCTGATTTTCCCTAATTAAAAAAAAATACTTTCCCTAATAAAAAATAGTAAGGTCTCACCATGTAGGTTCGTAGGTTAGTAAGGGTAGACCTAGGTTAGTTACTAATTTAGAAGGGTGTCCCTTCTAAACTTGTAACTAACCTAGGATTGGAATCAAATACAAATAGGTAATAGAGCCGGGAAATACGCAATCTTTTTTTCCTCTTTTTTAAAAAAATAAGGAAGTAACTGACTGACGTATCAACGCAAAAACTAGGATTAGAAACTTTAAATTTTGCGGGTGCAATTCAAATATTAGTGAAGGTGAGCACTAAGAAAGGATTTGTGGAAACTCTACCCCTATAGGGATGAAATGCTGGTTGAAAATTTTGTACAGAAGTCCTTCAGTTTTGAAGCTAAACTTTTCAAATAATAATGAAAAAAGGTTAGGAAAGGAACTACTAACAGTTCACACGAACGAAGTCGCGGGCAGTAAGCTAGTTCAAATACTATAAAAATAAACAGAATCGGTCGGTACCGAAAAACGTCAGCAAACGAAAATTATAATAACAACTCCAATTGCTTGTCGACAAAGTAACAAAAAGAAAAAGAGACAAAGATGAACAATTAAAAAACACCCAGCGGACAGGCGGGGGATATCTCCAAAAGTTTCCGTAAGCCGATATCGAAACAGACGCAATCGATTGAAAGACAACCCTATTTATGGCGGGGTGTGAAGAAGTACACAAATCACGCGCTCCGATTCGATTCTTTTTCTTCTTTCTTAATTTTGTTTCGGCGAGTGCGCTCATCCTTTTGGCACATGCAGTTAAGCCATTTATGACGTTCCGGATCTCAATCCGGACGACGGAGAAAGGTAAAACGAATTAACTGTACTTATTCCTTTTATTTTTTCAACGCGACCTCGAGAAGAAAACTATTAATTATACTCTGTGGTACTTCATTATGGTTGACCCAGGCACGGAGTATAATTAATGGAGGTTATTGTGGAAAATTAAATTAATTATAATGCGTGTAAAGTCCTTTACCATTGGAATCACGAATATGGAAATGTAGCATCGATACGTGCATTACATAAACACACATAAAGTGGTCCCGGGTTCGAATCCGAGTAATTATATAACGAGGAATGGGCAGCAGCGTTCCTGGTGCACCCTCCAACAAATTACTGTACTTAAAGTTCCCGGTGAATGGCAATAGGCTCGCCCCTGTTACATGGAACCTGAAATAAGCTGGCAAAATGTGGGTGTACATATACCTCCTTAGGGAAAAAATGCGTAATTTGTGTAGGTATGTATGTAATAATGTTTAATAGAAGTGTTATTTTTTTTGAAGCATAGAATGGGAACAACCGGAGGAGTACAAATTTGTACTCGTTTTGGTTGGTGGTAGGACTTCTATCAAGCCCGCCTGGCTAGCTTCCACCATCATTTCAAAATCAAAAAAAAAAGAAAAATTCCCACTTTTGTTCACCATTTCTCAATAAGTACTTCAGTGTAAATGACAGATATTGTTCCAAAGTACCCTCTTAACACGAGTTCTTACGCTAAGCTCAGCGCAGGCGCAGGACATGTCTTACAATGTAGACACGGCCAATCAACATTGCATTTTAACGTGTCGTATTTTACATAATCGTGCCCCTAATCCGTGGACGCGATTCCCCGAATTATTCTGTGTATGACACGGCGCCACAGTGTAATCGATGGCAGTAGAGTCTGTCCAAAAATAGCGGGCCGTAAGGCGTGACCTTTCGTCCTTGGTAAGCTTGGAGGAGAACGACAAGTTACAACTTATCACGATGAGATACGAAGCCGGGCGGTACATTTTTTATGCCTGAGTGTGTGTTTTTCACAAACACTTAAAAAAATGCATGGCCTTACCAGGATTAGAACCCACGACTTCATGGGCGAAAGCCAGCGATCTGCGCATTCGACCAAACCGGCAGTCGTGAATGACGAATGAATGAATAAAAAGTTACGGAAAAGATCATGTTTAGAGACCTATGAACGGTGAGATTGGGATGATAATATTCCAATATACCTAATATACGGTTAAAGCTTTTACAGCCGCTTAATGATGATAGAACCATCGTTTGGTTTGATTACACACTGTCCATTTGCTTCAAAGCCATGAAAGCTATTAAGGCGCCATCTCGCTAATATTAAACATTTTAATAAGGACTTATTGTTATTGTTACTACCGTTGGTCTGGTTTTCAAATATGTCACATCAAGGTCCAATAATCGAAAAATTGTATTACAAAAACCAAAACTTTAATGGTAACAATTTTCTTGATAGAATCAAATGCAATCCCATACTCTTTTTCGTTTTATAATCAAACGGACGATTATTTGAAACCAAAATTAAGTTTATTACAAGAACAATAAACTAATCTCCGCGTTTCTAACGCCGCGTCTCTAACGCCGCGTGGTGACGGCATCACGGTAGAGTAGAATACAATTGTCACCACCCCAAATCTCTCCCGTGGGTGTCGTACAAGGCGACTAAGGATAAATCACTGATGAGGAATGGGCAGCAGCGTTCCTCTTATACCACCTAGCAATAGTATTGCGACTTTTGTGCCCGATAAATGGCAATAGGCTCGCCACCTATTACATGGGATCTAACATAATTGGCGAAACGTGGGTGCTAGTTCGCCTCTGCCTACCCCTTCGGGGATATAGGCGTGATTTATGTATGTGTGTATGTATAAACTAATCTCAAAGGATTTATTTTGAAAATTATTTAGTTTTTTAAATAATTAACTATCGCTAAGGTTGCGCTTGTGCACGATATAGTTAACATTTTCCTCGCGCTAACAAGTCGTATTATCTCTATCCATCTCTGTCTCGACCGAAACGACGTTCACGGGATATTGCTTTTTTTAAATAATCTATAGGATCCCACTGCTGGGCAAAGATGCCGTCGCCCTCCATCTCGAGCCAATTCCGTCCACGTCTAGCAGTATGCCTCCAGATCGTCAGTATTGCCCCGAAGCATTAAAACTTGGTTATATAGTATTTGGTATTACCTTACCAATAGTAAATAACTTCATGGCGCTATCAAGTCATAATTGGTGCTAAAAATTACTGTTCTCCATTTAAGTCGGCCCGGTCATTCAAATTGCAATGTTTCATGCGACTGGTTCGCATTCCTGTAATTTGCGGACATTCCGCGCGGTAATTGACATTGCAATTGCAAGAATCTGGTAGTGTTAAGCGTGCTTGTATGCCGTTACTAAACACAGCTATTAGTGGGCTCATTGCACTCTCTCACGAGCAATTGGAAAATGAAGCTTAAGACTTGCAATTATGTTCCATTTTAGTTAGAGACTTTTTTATGCTAGACAGGGAAGCTCTTGTTGGCCTTCAACACATCTTATGATACGATCAGTGACGATAGGGACCGAAGTCGGAATCGAGCTTCACCTGAAACCCTCAACCACAGAGTTGGTTGGTTATCTTATCACAAATTGTCGCGACCCACTCTTAACATTATTATGGCGCCAGATTTTCATAGGACTTGAAAAAGTACTACTACCAACCAAACCGAGTACAAATTTGTATTCCCATGGGGGTCGAACCCTGGATCGAGATTTTAATTCCAGTTTAGTCTATCTGCCTAGAATCTCTCTCCTATACTACCTAGATGCACCAGGAAATCTTCAAACAGAATATAGGTTAGGTACTGTCCTTACACACTGCCCTGATTAACTCTAGGGATGTCATAAACGTCGACTCAGGGAGATTACCCGTAGACCAATAAGCACATCCGGGCACCCGAATAGTTGAGGGCAGTCCACCAACAACAGCATACCCAAATAAGGTTGGTGTCAAGCAGGCGCCCATCTGTGAAACCTAAACCGAAACCTTGAGCAGTATGGATTACAATTGTTATCATCCCATTAGTTTCTCCGTTCATAGATCCCTCGAAAGTGGATGGCTTGATGGCGTCTGACCGATACTTATGGAAGAAGATATACAAATATACAAAAAGGTAGACCTGTGCTCCCGGAGTGAAGAATTAAGGGTTAATGCGTTTCCTACTGAATAATAAATTACACTATGACATCTCGATGGCCGATTTAAGACATGAATTTTAGTAATGTGACAATGTTTTGCTGACTTTGTATGCGGCTTACTTATTCATAATTCTATTTCTGAGGCATATTTCGATGTCGCCTTACTTCTAAGACTTTGTCTTTAGGACAATAAAAATTAAGCTCTCTTGCAGATAACGGCTTAAGATTGAGTTGTCAACTTTTGTGACTGAGCTTAACAATTTATACTACACTTGTTCAAATCTTCTTTTTGACATTTGCAATAAAAATATTATCTTTATTTTCTTTCTTTAACATCACCAAAAATAATGCTAAATGTGTTTGAATTAGCCTTTTGTCTTTTGTTTTTGAATTTACAAAGACACAACTTTTAGCCTAAAAGATGCGCAAAGTATATTAGTCTTCACTGATTCAATTTAAATCACAGTTGTTAATTAAAAAAAAATAATAACAATAATATTATTTATAAACTATTCGATTTTTAATTTCAACATTATATAAATGTTAGAAAAATTAGTACAAAGATTTTGGTGGTTAGCAAAAGAATTTCTAAAAATTATGGTCTCGATGTCGATGATGTAATCGAACCCGCAATTCTTTTTCTTACGAATTCCGAATTCTTTTTTTAACCACCAAAATCTTTGTAATATTATTTATTATTATTTTCGTAGTTCTAAATAACAAAAAAATATGAATGTACTCGTAACTATGACTTTTGAATTGAATTAGGTCCAATTATCTTACTTCTTGAAGAAAACTTCTGTAAGATCATAGCATGTTAATTCTTTCAAACCATTCTTTCGTAATCTTACTGAGTGACTACAGTAAGAAATTGGATGCAACGCTGATCATTCCAACTCCACAGATAACCGTAAAAGCAGACGATGGGAAATTTCACCTCAATGGAACTGAAAGAATTTAAGTTCAAAAAGTCTCCAGACAGAACCGCGGAGTCGGCGGTAAACGAACGAAAAGTTAACGCGAACCTCTTCGCCAAACCAGTGGAAACAATAACACGGGTTTTTAGCAATCGCCCCCCGTGGAGGTGCGAAATGGAAGATTCTTGCCCCACTCGCCCCACGCCCCGGGGAACTAGTTTGCATTTTCAATCTTAAGACGATTAAAGTTTTAAGTTGGGCTTGAGTCGCTAAAGATTCGCTCCAGATGGATTTATCGTTGGACTGTTCCGCTTCCGACCTTAGGGCGCTCGCCCACGGCGCCTTTTTGTAGCGATGCTGTCGCGCGTTCGCATCGATACAGCCGAGACGCGGTCGCTATAGGCGGATAAGTTCGTGCGCGACCTTCCTGCGGTATGAGACGGTGGAGGGGACGGGGAACTCTAGATGTTAGCGGGGGCGGGTGATGCGGGGAGGGGCGAGTTATCCCTCCTCTCCGCATCACCCGCCCCCGAATTTGTCGGACTATAGCTGTGTGAGCTCGCCCACGTAACCACGATTCAGTGGCGATACTGTCGGGCTTCCGTCGTGCTCGGTTCTCACTTACACGGCACCCTCCCACCGTTCTCATCTCGATGACTGACACGGTCGCGCCACTGACCCCTATTATATAAATAAGCTAATACTACTACTAAAATGACAAATGTTTCTTGTTAAACGTAGTGTATTATATACTCTTTGGTTTCTTGTGCCGATTGGAAGCGCCCTATCGGAGCGGCATGGGTACTAAATTTGACAAATTTGTTGCTTGTATTTGACATTACAAATGCATCTCTAATATTAGTTCTGTGGACGTTCACGTTCACACACGAGTGTCATCAGCGCCAAGATGGCGATAATCAAATTTGCTTCATTTTTTGGATGACAACCTACAGTCCAGCGTACTAGTATAGTAGAAGTCAGTGGGTCGCGCGTTTGTATCGATACAGTCGCGATGCTGAAGCGCGTTGCAAATGCGACAATCGCGCGTTAACGAAACACACGACAGCATCGCTGCAAAAAGTCGCCATGGGCGAGGGCCCTTATGTCTTCCAGAAATGGGACCGCTTTTTTGTGCTCGGCAACTTTGGAGTTCAATGGACGTTTAGGTCTTAGGTCTGTTTATTAACTCCGTAATCTCTTAAGCTTTTCAAGTCAATTGTGGTGTTAAGAAGAAAATATACTCTAAGCTTTCTTCAAAAAATAGTGTAACTTAATCGTTATTATTTTGAAGTGAATTGTGCATCTTTTTCTGCGTCAGTTCTTAGGGGTTGATATTAGCGATATTTAATTTGATCACTATCCTAACCTCCTCAACCTAGCTCCCTCGAGTACATGGCATAAGCCACGGCCTGACTGGCTGGGCTATGGCTTACCCCACGGCATTACACTCGGTATGGGGTAGACCGTGCTGAGGGCCCCACTTACAGAGCAGTATTGAGCACAGGGGGGTGAAGGGGAGCCCCGCTGCTTAGGCCACACTAGACTACCGGGTGGATGAAGCTAGGGGAGATGCTAACATGCAAAAAAAACAGATTTACATTCCCAAGCCGTGTAGTGACGGCAGAGAAGAATATAACTGTCACTACCCCTTGTGTCTCTCGTGAGTGTCGTCTATCGGCATATTAAATGAATCACATTTGAGGGTAGGAACCTTTGAAGGTTTCGCGCCAATTAGCTTAGCCGCATCCGTAACGAATGCGCTCCGATTCAGGGCGGCCAACTTCACGTCATAAGTCTTTATAAAGGAAAATCCTCTTTTATCTTGGAATAAAGAAGGGATGTAGATTAATTTATCTTTTTTTAATTGATTTCATCACTTTCTTTATTTGTTTATTCAGTACTATCATATTTGAAATAAAACAACTATTACGGATTAGACTCGCGTGTATTTAGATGTTTGGCATTATTATTTATCCCGACGTTTCGATCACTTTAAATCCCAACACCGTCCTCATACTGCAAAAAACAATGATACAGTAAGCTCTGTTCGTGTAAAGCGGAACACCTAAAATATCAAATATTATGATGGTAGTTAACTATTACTTTATTGTGAGGACACCTGTCATCTGTCCCCCCGTGACCACGGCCGCTGTAAAGTGATCGAAACGTCAGGATAAGTAATAATGCCAAACATCTAAATACACGCGAGTCTAATCCGTAATAGTTGTTTTATTTCAAATGTGCAGTGCTCGTGCAAATATCAGAGTACTATCATATTTTTAATGTGATGATGATATGATATATTTTAATATATTAATGACGTCTAACCGATGTAATTGGAAGAATATCCTTGTGTGATTTATGTAGATATTTGAGTAAAAAGCATACTACTAGATATAATTGTCTGTTTGTGCGTACCAATCCTACAAATCACTTTGTCGATAACATCGAATAAACAATCAGTCTGATTTGATGTTAACTTTCCGTTTCGCTAGTTTACATTTCTCTATTTTGTTCCGCTGGTCGATTAAAAAGGTACCTTATTCTTTTTATCAATAGCATTCGAAATCGTTTCGCTATCATCTAACCGAGTAGGTGTAGCAAAAGTTAGTACATCATCATGACATTAAAAGTTGTCTTGTAAATATTTCGTTTTCTAGGTCGCCACAGAGATGCTACATTTGTTACCTTCTAAAGACACGTTACTACAGTGTATATTGTGTTTTCATTAAAAATATCAATACATATTATTTATTACAATTTATTCAAAAACTTATGTAAAATAATAAAAAAAAAACAGAATTTTACGTTTGTAGGTAAAATAAAGTTATTCATTAAGATTCCTTTAACATTCAAATAACTAATATTGGGAAAGTAAATAGCCTTCTTATTGAGGGTAAAATGTGACGACCTGTAAATTTTCAATTATGTAAACTGTTGACGACCCCTGGTAATATATGTAGTATTATCATATGAATCCTATAATAATTACTGATGCACAGGCGTTCCCTATGATTGGTGGGTATAAGTGTACTCTACATACATACATAAATCACGCCTATATCCCCGAAGGGGTAGGCAGAGGTGAACTAGCACCCACGTTTCGCCAATTATGTTAGGTCCCATATAATAGGTGGCGAGCCTATTGCCATATATCGGGCACATAAGTGTCGCAGTACACTGCTAGGTGGTATAAGAGGAACGCTGCTGCCCATTCCTCATCACTGATTATTTTATCCTTAGTCGCCTTGTACGACACCCACGGGAGTGATTTGGGGTGGTGACAATTGTATTCTACTCTACCGTCACCACACGCCAAATACTTATTATGTACTCTACATAATAAGTATTTATTTATATAATAATAATTATTATTAAGCAATCTCAGGGCGGGGGCGCTATTCGAAGTCCGCTATATGTATACTTATTTAAAGTGAGAGATGGATCGCATCTTTATGGCAAAATCGATTGGCATAAACAAAAACAATGCCGAAATGTGATTTCGTAAAATAATGTCTTACTATTCTTCTGATTAGCGTTTAATACGTTCTGAGATAGTGAAATTAACATACCAACTCCTTTCTAAACGGACATAAATATTTCTTGTTTGTTTCTTTATAGTTTCACTTTTTGCCGCCCATAGACATCGGCTGTTTAATCTGTGGCAATGAAATGCAAGTCTTTTGTCGATGCTTTAATTTGTCAAGATAAGATCTAACATGGTTGAGCAACTTTTTTTATCAATAATTAACTTTTATTGGTCTTATAAGATGTAATTATATGTCTATAATGCGAAGTCATAAATTATGTCACTGGGTTGCCTATTTAATTAATTACATTTAAACTCACGACATTTAAAAGGCATGTTATTATATTATTTTGTTATAAATCATTCGTTTTAATAGGTAATTTATCTGTTTAAAAAGTTAAGTTGTAGATTGTGATTATTAGTAAAATATATGTAGGTACTATTGTATTCAGTTCTTCTAATGCGTAAGCGCAGTACAGTGGTCGCCAGAAGTTATTTGGTACTTGTACAGTAAAACGCTGATTTTTTTTTTAAGTTTTGAATTGCATATTGTATGGACATGTGGCCGTGTGGTGGGTGACGGCAGAGCAGAATACAATTGTCACCACCCCCATCTCTCCTATGGATGTCGTACAAGGCGACTAAGGGTAAAAGAAAAAGACAGCGATGAGTAATGGGCAGCAGCATTGCTCTCATACTACCTAGCAATATACTGCGATTTATGGCCCTACCTTAATTGGCGAAAAGTGGATGTTAATTCACCTCTGCCTGCCCCTTCGGGGATACCGGCGTGATTTATATGTGTAAATCACAACACAGAGGTTGACAGTGTTTTATTTTTAGATACCTCGCGTTGTGTCATATTTAAAATGCTCTTTAATACCTAGGAGTTATGTTCCGACGAGCTATTATATATTTGCATATCATTTGTGTTGAACATGTAATACGATACCTTAACAATTCTGCGTGGGAGTTAATTGACTAATAACGCGAGGATCCGATTTATCGATAATCGATAAATTTAAGATTCCTTTTTCTCAATAATCGCTTCTATTGATCTGGTAGCCATGATTAATTATAATTTTTGGATATAATTAGACATATGATACAATTCTGTGCTCTTTTTCAAGCAGATGAATATTTATTTAATTCTTGCTTTATTTATAGAAAATACGAGGTCACCGCCGAAAAAAAAAGATGGGTCGCGAGAAAGATTATTAAACTAAATTATTTTATGACGGTTTAACGTGATGTATGGAAGAATAAACTTAACTTCGCCGATACTAACCCAACATTGCTAGGTAATTGATGATGATGATGATGAACTATGAGTCTAATGACCAAAATAGTTTCGCCAGATCATATAGGGCGAGGGCGAACCTATTGCTATCTACTGGGCGTTCAACGCAGTACTGCTAAGTTGTGTACAAGAAACGCTGCTGTCCATTCGTCATTATATTTATTATTGTATTATTATTTATGTTGTGCCGACCGCGCCTAGAGCGGGATAAGGGCAGAAAGAAGAAAGAATTGCATTATTATTTATACCAGGAGACTTTTTTGTCACTGCAAAAAATTTTTGGAATTCGTTCAGACCATCAAACTGAGCAAATTTCACTATGGGAGCAACTCCAAATTCACGAAAAAAATATCAGCTGTTTCATACAAAATGATAATACCTAGTTGACCCAATATATGAAAGAGCTGTTTGGAGTTGCTCCCATAGTGAATTTGTTCAGTTTGATGGTCTGACCGAATTCCAAAAATTTTTGCAGTGACCCCAAAAGTCTCCTGGTATTGTTATTGGAACTTGACGTTCTGAGTACGAGATATCTAAAGTATATTAGAATCACGTGTAACAGTGCTGCGAATAGGTCGTAAGCTATTTATTGATACTCCTAGTTAAGGTTAATAAGGGCAAAACTACATTTGCCTGGTCATTTGCTAGTTATTTTATAAATCACTCTTCCTCCCCATAGACCGCTCTAGTTCGGTAGGTACGAAATGTTTTTTTCTTACATTCATCTCTATCCATCACCAATTTCTCATCCACTCCGCTCAGTAATCATATCCACTTTTACACAATCCATCCATATTTTCTTTGGTCTTCCTCTCCTTCTACGACCTTCCATGTTCATACCTTAACATTCTTCTGCCAACATAGCTTTCATCTCTTCGCATAACATGACCGCGCCATTATAATTAATATCGTTCCAAAAGGATTTATGTTCAAGGCTTCGATTTACAAATCTTTTTATAGATTTGTTTCGATAAAAACAACATGATTGTCATTTATTACACCCCCTTGCCAAAATCAAGAAACGCAATCCGGAAATAAATTGACCATCTCGAGAACATTATATTCCTTTCGTTTAATGTATTTTTGCCATCAAGATAGTTCGAATCAATTATAAATCGCTCTTGAATGCAAACGATATCGAGGTGCCTCGGTAGCTAAGGATGTAGACGGAATATATCGATAAAATAATTACTTCAACCTAAAATTATACTGACTTTGCGAAAGTCATCCATTCGTGTGTGTCAGTCTTCCTAGCTCAGGCATATTTTATGGATTAATTTCAGTTATGTCGTATTTTAAACTATTATTATTTTGATTTTTATTTTAAATTTATATAAATGTTAGAAAAAGAAATAGAAAATAAGGTTTATTAGGTACTTTAGGAATTTAAAACTATGATTTTTTAAACTTTTCACTTTGGGGTAAGAAAACTCCAAAGTGACCCGATATCATATTTACTACGAACCAAGTCAGTTATACGGCACTTGCTTGTAATAACAATCGCGGAGCTACATTCGCGTGATTTATAACCATTAAGACTAATTATCTCTACTACGACTAATTTTAAAACTAATTATCACAAATTACAAACTTTGCATAGAAATACCAAACACACGAGTGTGGCAAGGGAATTTTCTATCGATATCGATTACTGCTTCGGCTCAACACTATTGTGTAACGGAGCAACTTAATTCATTCGATATCCCGAACCGGTTGTTATCAGTCACGATATTTCGGGCTAAAAGTAATGCTGTTTTTTAAGGCAAAATTTACTTGAGCCAAGATAACTTATTTGCCGGTGTATCAAATGCAAATATTTCTACAAAACTCTTAACAATTTATTTTTGTGTAAATGTATAGTTTGTTCGTTGTTTACAAAATGTGTTATGAAAAATATTGTGTTGTAAAGAAACAGAGAGAGAGAGAGAGAGAGAGAGAAACAGAGATGTCTGTGCTTAACACAAACATTTGCCCCTACCAGGATTCGAACCCAGTACCTCTTGGCCGATTGCCAGCGATCTGACCATTCGACAAAGCCGACCGTCGTGAATGATGAATAAAAGTACAATAGTTAAGACCATGACCGTTATAAGAGATCGATGAATGTAGAGAGTAATTGGTATGACAAAATTCCAATCCGCATTGGCTTACCGCGGTCGGCTAACAATGCGGTCATTAAAGTTTATAAAATGTAGGATGATTCATGTCATACTTATACACATTTTTGTACGTTGTGTTTTTCGCACTCAAAGCAGTTTTATATTTGTTGCTTGCTGTCATAAGAATCCTATAATTTACAAACTATGAAAGACTGGTGATGGATGACGTGAAACAATTTCCTTTCCAGCTATCGACAGGATGAGAGGCATCACTATGAATGACTGCTTACCTACTGTAATGCCGGCGCGGACCGGTCGCGCGATTAGTCGCGCGACTCAAGCGTTAGACGCTCATTAAATTAGCCACAGGCGCCATTAACACTAGAAAGGCCGCCGTCCCATTTTTGTCCCATGCGCATGTTTGATCATCTCTAAAAATTTTATAATTTTATTTTAAGTCCGTGAAATTTTTTGACTTAATAAATTTTCAATGTTTTTAGTTTTATAACATTAATATTAATAAAATAATAATTTGATACCTACTCAGAACCGCCGCTGGGCCATTTTTGTCCCATTCTGTATTCGAAACAATAAATCGATATAGAGTCTTTGATGAAACATGAAAATTATGCAATCAATGCGCTTATTACATAATTACCTTACCTTAGAACATACATACATACATAAATCACGCCTATATCCCCGAAGGGGTAGGCAGAGGTGAACTAGCACCCACGTTTCGCCAGTTATGTTAGGTATTGCCATTTATCGGGCACAAAAGTCGCAGTAGGTACATATCTAGATGGTATAAGAGGAACGCTGCTGCCCATTCCTCATCACTGATTTATACTTACCTTAGAAAAGATAATAATAAACAAAATGACAAGCAATTAGATGCCTAGGTGGTAAAGAAATTAATGATATGGCCTTACACCAACAAAGGCAGAAATGTTACTTATGACAACTTTTTACTTTACTTTCAATAGCTGAATACTTGAAGTCTAAAAATATTGAGAGCAAATAGTATCGTGGGGATAGTCAGTAGAGCTCGCAGAGAATTATCTGTATTCGTAAAGACGCTTCGGCGCTTCTAGGGTTAAAATTAAAATTATACCCGCGGCACAAATAAAATTATACCGACGTTAAAATTTAATAATCATTTTCTTGTGATAAATGGCTTCTAGTGATGTGCAGTCTGGCAGATGAGTTGTCGATGTTATTATTGCATCGTGATTTTGTTGTGTAGTTGATCGTGACATTTATTGTGATTGTGACACCTTTTTTTGTACCTTGATTTTTTTGCAATAAATACATATATACATTCTGTTGCCGACATAATCTGGGGGCCCACAGCTTACGTGGCCATATGAACATAGTGTATCTGTATGTGAGTATTAGCAGAAATTTCATGCGGACAGTGTAATAATAAATAGTGTTCAGTGGTTCATTCTTGCTCACGGCTTTTATGAGGACATGGGTATAGTTGTAACGCATTAATCTTCCAGTTTAGTGACGTGGTGATTGAGGCGATCTAACGTGTTAAGTACCACGGGGTTTTATGGACTGTCGCTTTCTCTCTCTACAAGCATGCGATATATTATATTGCTTGTTTGTTACACGACGTCCATCGCTCATAATGAGATAACTAGAAGCGGCATTGTTATGATGCTATACATGTCAGTAACATTTATTATAATGTTTCTATTTGGATTTTAATTTGAACATCATATTATTAATGTTAGAAAAATTAGTACAAAGAATATTGTAGTTAGAACAAGTTCGAAAAATTATAGTCTGAATCCTCTACGATCCGGTCCTCAGCGATCCGGGCCAACTAAGACGTTAATTGTTAATCAACTTGCCGAAATTGAGAGCGATAGATTGTACAATAGTGTGATAAGAGAAAGGTGTGATTTGAAAGAAGACGTAATGACAAGCATTGAGAAAGGGATGCTCGCATGGTTTGGTCACGTCCAAAGAATGAATGAAATGGGAATGACAAAAAGGATTCATATGACTGAAGTGATTGGAGAAATGGGACGCGGAAGGCCTAGGGGGATCTTTCATAATCAAGCTGAACGTGTATTAAAGAAGGGCCAGATCAAGAGTACCCGAAACCGACGGGCATGCATGAAAGCATTATTGAGATTAGATAAAGCGAAAGAAGTATAATAAATAAATAAATATTTTTTACACTCACACCTATCATCTAGCCCAAAGTAAGTAGCCTAAGCACTTGTGTTATGGATACTAGATGACGGACATATTTTTAATATAATTATGTATATAAATGTTGAAAATATACTACATAAACATATACACAACCATGACTCGGAAACAAACATTTGTGATCATCACAAAGTTTGCCCCTACCAGGATTCGAACCCGGGACCTCTTGGCCAATACCCAGCAATCTGAGCATTCCACCAAGGCGGCCGTCAAGTATGTAAGGATCGTAGTAAGTAGAAAGAAGTGATGTCTGCTAACCCCTGTAGGAGAAAGGCGTGACGTATGTATGTATATATTATTATTATTTATTATATTATTATTATTTATTTATACTTTATTGTACACCATCATACAAAAGAACTACACTATAAAATACATTATACAAAAGTTGGTACAATGGGCGGCCTTATCGCTGAGTGCGATCTCTTCCAGGCAACCTTGGGGTGGACAGAATCTGCATGGAACAAGTAACTTAGAGGGAAGTTGTTTGGAGTTGTTGTATTTTATTTGAGGTCTCCTTTCTCTGCGTCCCCGCACGATATTCGTGGATGCACCATCCCAACCGGCGAACCTCACGGTCTTCCGTTAACTGAGCTAAAACAAGCTCGTGTGACAATAACATGAAATATTAGTAATTATTGAATCTCTGTCTTTAGGATGTTCGTTTTTCATGGTAGGCACAGGCAGTTCGATGTGCACACGCGACACGCGATAGTGCCCGTCCATAAAGTAATATATCGAACCCAGTATTATGTAAGTTGTGCCGTGTGGTGACGGCAGAGTAGAATACAATTGTCACCACCCCAAATCTCTCCCGTGGGTGTCGTACAAGGCGACTAAGGATAAATCAGTGATGAGGAATGGGCAGCAGCGTTCCTCTTATACCACCTAGCAATAGTAATGTACTGCGACTTTTGTGCCCGATAAATGGCAATAGGCTCGCCACCTATTACATGGGCCCTAACATAACTGGCGAAACGTGGGTGCTAGTTCACCTCTGCTTACCCCTTGGGCGTGATTTATATATGTATTTATGTAAGCCGATTTCAGTTGCTTTGATCTTCCCGTCACTCTCACACTTTGCTATTATTCTCAATGACTGAGAGAGACAGGTAGACGAAAGCAAGTGAAATCAGCTTACATAGGTAATACCTACAGGGGCAGGTTTAGATGCAGAATAACAAAACATTCTGCCCCACTGTATTGACACAATTTCGCTACCACGCTTTTAGTTATTAATATACATACATACATACATAAATCACACCTATATCCCCGAAAGGGTAGGCAGAGGTGAAGTAACACCCACGTTTCGCCAATTATGTTAGGTCCCATGTAATATGTGCCGAGCGGGCACAAAAGTCGCAGTACATTGCTATTGCTAGGTGGTATAAGAGGAACACGGCTGCCCATTCCTCATCACTGATTTGTCCTTAGTCGCCTTGTACAACACCCACAGGAGAGATTTGGGGTTGTGACAATTATATTCTACTCTGCCGTCACCACACGGCTAAGTTATAAAAAACCGTACCCAATTGAGTGCTAGTTCGTACTAACCGGTACACGCATTAATTGGTTTGTTCTAGTAGCACTATATAGCGCTGTAAGAGATTTCTTTTAATGTCAAGCGCAAACTCCGCGGCGGGGGAGGCTATAATTGGTTAAATCACTTAAGCCGTCTAGCGTTCACCGCTCGTTACCGACATCTGAACAAAACAACGGGGAAATTATTTCATTTGCCCACCGATC
Organism: Cataclysta lemnata; assembly: GCA_963931975.1. Classification (NCBI taxonomy): domain Eukaryota; kingdom Metazoa; phylum Arthropoda; class Insecta; order Lepidoptera; family Crambidae; genus Cataclysta; species Cataclysta lemnata. The sequence continues at coordinate 5,233,410 of OZ008363.1, forward strand.
CAATTTGAACTTTATTACCTTTTGCACGCGTTTCACAATTTTCAAATGTTAGAAAAAAATTTACAATGAAAAAGTGGTCTGAAAATTGTCAAATAATTATGCCGAGTGGAATAGGGTAACAACCAAATAAAGGGCGCGGGTTCGGTTCCCGCAACAGGACACAATATTTTTTAATTTTTAGAAAATATTCTGACCACTTTTTCTTTGTAATCAATCAAGCCTATTTAGGCCCAAAGGGGCAGAATAGAATTGTAGGTAGAGGTATGTAACATCCGCATTTCGTCAACTTTAGTAGGTCCCTTGTAAATGGGTGAGCCTTTTGCATCTTATCGGTCAAGTAAGTCGCAATTTGCTGATTGATGTATCAAAAACGCTGCTGCAAATTACTCATCATTCATTTTAATTAAATTTATGAGTGTTAAAGACTGCAGACGCAGCCGGTACCATAGAATTCAAGTGCTTTTCGAAGTACAGAGCGACTCGAGTTAACAATTTTGGTCACCCATCCAATGACCAGCCTAAGCAAACAACACTTACTTTACGCAATCAATGCTAGACACCGTGCTCGTCTCCCACAAAGTTAGCAAACCGAACGACAATAGCTCTCCACAGTCACAACCCACCAAACGTCACGTCCCAAAACTTTCAACGTCTTCAAGCACCAACTTATATATACGTCTTCTGCCATAATAATAATTCTGTATACGCACTAATAAGGCGCTGTCTCCACGAGCGAGAGAATCGCGACGATATTATCTACGTGCCACGTATTTCTTTATTTCTATATAGTCTCTATGAGCGCGTATCCACACGGCGATTTTATCGCGACGATGCGACGAGTGGCGATGTTCGCGGTAACGTCTCGTCGTTGTATCGCCGCGGTATCGTCGCGGTATCGGCGCGGTATCGTCACTACTCGCAGCGCCCCGCCACGCGCTCGCCGCGAAACGTAGCGCTCCCGCAGCGAGCGCAACTCTTTCAACAAATACAAATAGCTCAACGCATTGTCAAGAAAATGCGGCGATTCCGTTACGAGTCGCCGAGGACACGCCGTGCTTCCGTCGCGATACGCTGGCGGAATAATCGCTCGTTCGTGGAGATTACCCGACGATAGAAGCGTCGCGATTCTCTCGCTCGTGGAGACAGCGCCTAGGGGAAGAAATGCCGAACTTTACCTATTAACTGTAAATCAAGGGTGGCCAATCGCTTTTCTACATGAGTGGGGGCGGTGACAGACGGTCGCTCGTAAATATCTTACAGTTCCAAAGATCCAAGGTCAGCTGGGAAAAACTTTTATTTGGGGTTCCGGTGGTAGCGGGAAGAGAGAAAGGACTCAGAGTCTTCGCTGTAGTTTGTCACCGGATCTTTGTTTATGTTATAATGCGACAAAGCTCCAATCCAACTTTTAATTTGGCGCAGTTGTGCTTCCACTTAGTTCGAGTGCGCAGGATTACACTTATACCTACCACCTAGCAATATACCACGATTTACGTGCCCGATACATGGAAAACAGGCTCCCCGCCTATTACCTATGGGCCCTATCCTAATTGGCGAAACGTAGGTGTGGATTCACCTCTGCCTATATGCGTGATTTATGTTTGTGTAAAAAACTAACTGTGTAATGGGGTTTCATTTCCTGGATCCGCAGACCCTACATAATCTAGCTAGGATTTCGTATACTATTTTTAATTTGCCGTAAAGTGCCGTGTGGTGACGGCAGAGTAGAATACAATTGTCACCGCCCCAAATCTCTCCCATGGGTGTCGTACAAGGCGACTAAGGATAAATCAGTGATGAGGAATGGGCAGCAGCGTTCCTCTTATACCACCTAGCAACGTACTGCGACTTTTGTGCCATACGTACTGCGACTTTTGTGCCCGATATATGGCAATAGGCTCGCCACCTATTACATGGGACCTAACATAATTGGCGAAACGTGGGTGCTAGTTCACCTCTGCCTACCCCTTCGGGGATATAGGCGTGATTTATGTATGTATGTATGTATTTTTAATTTACTGCATTCAGTTTTGACCCATTCATAGGGAAGTAATGTGCCACCATCAAAGAGATGCGACATGTTTATTAATAACATACAGTTTTCCAATCAGATTATTTATCTAATTGTATTTTTACTCGTTGCACAGTATTTACTTTGTTACTCTTGTTGTTTATTTGATAATTTTCAAACCCGCTGTCACTGACGCCGCACCCCGTTGACAAAAATGAGAGGTTCGGTTATGGGGCCGGGAATCCAAGAGCGCTGACAAGGAAGTATGTTCGAAATTCCTCCGCCAAAATATCGGAATTTTTGTGCCATAAATTTTAATTGGTAAATGTGGCACGTGTAAGCTGCCCTTCGTACCGGTACAATGCCAAGAATAGTGGCTTCTCCCCCGTAAAAGGGTTACCCCTTAAATTCTGAGCGCTGCTTATAATGTTAAGTGGACAATACCTATCAGAATTTGTATGGAAAAACGTCAAATTTGACAATACCTATTTAAGTGTTAAGCAGGACTCGAACTTTGAGTAGCGTTTCTGTATTATGGGGCTAAAAGCTTGTCATGGAAAATATTCTTGAAACATCCCCATGTTTTGACCGCCTCTGTGCTCTAGTGGTTCACCAACCGGAATAAAGACCCAGAGGTCCCAGGTTCGATCCCCAGGGGGGTACAAATTTGTACTCGGTTTGGTTGGTGGTAGGACGTCTTTCAAGTCCACCTGGCTAGCTTGACTACCACCATCTGATCAAAATCTGTCACCATAATAATATTGTTAACAGCATTATTGTGTTCCGAGAATTGTGATAAGATATGAAAATGGCGATGGTTAATTTTTTTAAAATTTTTAGTTTGTTCGATTCTCGGTTCAGGTAAGCTTTTTGAGAAATCTGTGATTGCAGTTATGTTTCTTTTTAAAAATAAAGGAATGTTTTCTTTCAGCACATTGAGCCATTTTAAAGATTTAAGGTACTTTCCCTTCAGGGCCCATGGTTTCTTTCCACACTGTATATTCGACAAAAATTTTATTATTCTACTGGCATTATCAAGGAGGAAACAGGGTACTACGTTTTTATGGAAAAATGGCCGCTGTGTTTCCTCTTAACAAGCGGACATTAAAGGAAAGGGCTGGTGATGTATATGAGAGTGTAGTACCTACAGATTCTAGAGCGATCAACATTTTTGCTTTCACTAATTCAGCCCAACAAGTCCCCAATATAATTCTTCGCCTATCAATGGGCGAGTAACTCCCCGGCAATCCTTTCTCGTCTCCATTTATCCGTTCCAGTCGCCATTACGTCTTTAATGGCACTTAATGAGCGTTTGAGACGGTGCCCGGAGATGCTCGCAATTGTTTTATCGGCGTAATTAAGCCAGAGCTATAGATCTAGCGAACAGAGTAAACAGTTGTGTGAATTGATTTTTTGTACGTCCGCCATGTTGTGGTAACTTTCTTTTGTGGCTGCGGCACCCAGTTGTTGTGCTGTAACTCGGGTGTTTTGCGAATTGTAGATTTTTAGCTTGCTCCGAAAGTTTGTAGCTCTATCGATCATTTAATAAAAAAGCGGCACAACTCAAAAAGTATTACAAAACATTTGTGTATTCAAAATGTATGGAATCGAGAAATGTGTCAATTTCATAATCAAGGAGCGTTATGTTTCTTTCCGACCTATTTGATGGTAGATAAATTTCATTCATACCCACCAACCCGCACTTAGTCAGCGTGGTGGGTTATGGCACATTCTCCCTATATTCTTCCATGCTTTAGCAGTGGGGACATTAAAGGGCTGCTGTAAAATTATTTTTGTGTTGGATAGTCCATCTATCGAGGAAGGCTATTGGCTATATAATAACCGACATTAACGCGAGCGAAGCCGCGAGCGACCACTAGTTGATAAATAAATAAAAATTCTTCTTCCTGCCCTTATCCCACTCTAGGCGGGGTCTGCACAACATGTTTTCTTCTTCCACTCCTCTCTATCCTTCACTAATTTCTCATCCACCCCTCTCGCTATCATACCCTCCTTTACACAATCCATCTATCTTTTCTTTGGTCTTCCTCTCCTTCTACGTCCTTCCACGTTCATACTTAACATTCTTCTGCCAACATAGCTTTCATCTCTTCGCATGACATGACCAAACCATCCAAGTCTATCACTCCGCAGCCTCTCAGTCACTGGCGCTACTTTCAAACTTCCCCTTATATACTCATTCCTTAACTTGTCTCTCCGTGTCACACCACACATCCACTTTAACATACGCATCTCTGTTACATGCAATCTTCTTTCATCGGTCTTTTTCATAGCCCAACACTCTGATCCATACATGACAACAGGTCTAATGACCGACCCATAAATAAAATAAAAATAAGCTCTTAAACTCTTACATCTTAAGCAAAGCAAAGAGGAAACTTAAACCGTACAATATTTGTTATTACATGTTAAACTTTCCCGTCTCACTGTTACACGGTTCGAACAACTTTGTTTGTTTACCTTTTTATGGGAATTTAAGCACTCTTGTTTTTCAGTTGAGAAAAGTTTGTGCCGCGATCAAAATAATTGACCCAGATTTGATATTGATCTTGAAATTGAAACGCTTGTGGTGAATTCGTTCCCAGTTATAAATATAATACATAATAATAATAATAATATATTACGCCTATTTATTTTGCAGTGTGGTGACGGCAGAGTAGAATACAATTGTCACCACCCCAAATCTCTCCCGTTGGTGTCGTACAAGGCGACTAAGGATAAATCAAATATGAGGAATGGGCAGCAGCGTTCTTCTTATACCACCTACCAATAGCAATGCACTGCGACTTGTACCCGATAAATGGCAATAGGCTCGCCACCTATTACGTGGAACCTAACATAATTGGCGAAACGTGGGTGCTGGTTTACTTATGCCTACCCCTTCGGGGATATATGCGTAATTTATGTATGTATGTATTTATTCCTGAAGGAATGCTGCTGCCCATTACTTATCGCTGTTTTAACCCATAGTTGGCTACGGGAGAGATTGAGGGTGGTGTCAAATGTATTCTGCTCTGTCTTCACCACATGCTAAAGCCTACCAAGTGGGTCCAATTATGATTGGTAAACAGAGTTATTTATAGAACACGAAGAATATCAAGCTTTTTCCAATTGCCGTGTGGTGACGGCAGGAGCGGCATGGAGCAGAATGAAATTGTCACCACCCCCATCTCCCGTGGGCGTCGTCGTACAAGGCGAATAATTTTTCAAACTTTTTCTTATCACAATTTTCTTTGTATAATTTAATAATTACAAGATAAAGCTAGAAACTTGTGTTGTTTTCACCATTTTAAATAGTGACGTTATGTCTTCCGACGACAGTACATAGCCTGGCCGTGCAGTTGGTCTACTGATGTAATTAAAACTGGACATCGCGAAGAATTCTCGCGTGGTCGAGTTAATGTTGAGCATTACTCAAGTTCAGGGTCTACTTAGTTAAGTAGTAGGAAACTTTGCAGTATGTTGCCACGATGTCATTGTACGGTTTTTAATCCTTCAACTGACTTTGCCTTGTTTTTGCTATTAAAGTTACCATTGATGGCAAAAGGCTCGCTTCCTATTACAGAGAACGCGAAATAGTAATTAATTTTGTTTGTGAACTTAAAGTTAAGTAAATTTAATATTAACGACTATACGCATGCTGTGGTTTCCTGTAAATACAAGAACAGTTAGCAAGAATTGTAATACCTAATGTTAAATCTGTCTATCCATCTATCGATAAATATTGCCTATATCTTCGAAGGGGTAGGCAGAAGCGCATTAACAGCCACGCATTAAATCTGTAATACGGATGTAATCTTATGATGGTAATCCAATAAATCAATAAATAATCTGGCTAATCAGGGGTGTTAAAATAAGCCTGACTACCCCTTAGGGTAGAAAAGTGTGATTTATGTATGCATATTTATTTATGATAGGAGTAAGTGTAAGAAATTCAATTTCAAAAACTCATATTGAGACTAGCTAATCAGGATTCTCAGAATTTTCGAACACATACTAATTCTGTAAGTGGCTTAAAGATCCAAGCTTTGGCACAGCAAGCCATCAGTATCAACGCACGCTGTGACCTCGTAACAGCGCGCACCATAAACTCCTAATTTAATTACGATAACGCTACAAAGTACAGACACGGGCACAAGTGACGCCCGCCGCGCTAAAATTAATCCCAGCCGAGGCGCGATGTTTATAAAGCATCGTATAAAACAGTAGTAAACCGTACAAAATATCAATTGGGGTGGTGTTTTTTTTTATAGCCGGCTCTGTAAAACATCGGACTCGCGTGTGTCGAGGCCTTATGTGCGCTCCGCACGCGACGGTACGCTCGCACGGGAAAGTGATTCGCGCGGCTCCCGCTCATTTGCGCTGTTTCCCTCTTAATACCACGATTTGTCTGCGGAGCGTTCCGTTTGATGCCTTTTTATGGTGGATCGTTCCGCTAATGCTGTAGCGTGGTTGTTGCGTAAGTGTCGATAAAGGAATTGTGGAATTGCACGATGGAATGGGCTGGTGTCGTCTTGTATTTTTCGTGTTATTATTCGGCAATTTGCCGATGTTGTTTCGCAAATCATCGACTGCCCTTTAATGTACAGCTGCTACGGCACAGGTCTTTTCTATTATATCATCATCACCAGCTCTTTAATGTCCCGCTGGATCACAGCCTTCCCTATGAATGGAAGAACATAGGGAGAATGGGCCACTACGCTGGCCTAGTGCCGATTGGTGGGTATTAACGACTGCGGAAGCCGTGGCCAACGGTCTAACGTGCCTTCCGTACCCCTTAAGTACCGAGAAACTCGAGATAATATATTTTTTTGGTCACCCATCCAATGACTAGCCTTGAACATTGCTAAGCTTGCGCGAATGCGCAGTGGCCGATCATGCTAAGCCACTATTGAGCTTCCCTATTGATGGCGGTGATCCCGCAGATGGACTGCATAAATCTGAAAACAAAGAACCACTGTGCAAATGCCTTTCTCTATGAATCCCCTAGCCTAGCCCAGGACTTGAGACTTCCAAGTCCCAACTTATTTTTTAAAAAGGAATGACAAAGAATATCCTCCCAGTGATAAAGTGAGTTATGTGAGTTTCCATTAAGGAGAATGGCCATAAGCTACCTACCATTACCATACAAGTTACCAAAACAAGAAATCCAGTTTTTTACCAAACTGCTGACCTATTTATTTATTCTTTGCTTTCCACCGAACCGCTTTCCCCGCGACAGTACTTCAACCCTTTTATATTTTTTAAAAGCCTTACCTCAGGTTCGAATGATCGAATGTTCTGAATCCATGTTATACATTTAAAGTTATCCGATCAAAACTCTTGTAATTTGTCGAGTATTCAGAATACGGTTAGAGGGCGCCGTAGTCACGTGAATAAGTTGTTATTCTAATCCTTTGATTGGCGGTTAGTGTTACCTAGTACCGCACAGTGGGTCAACTTGTGGCTTATTGCTTTACTGGGTGTAATAATTTGTCGTTTAATTGTAAAAAGTTTTACATTTTTTGTTTTTTTTTAAGCTAGATAGAGCCCTTTATCTCACCTGATGGTAAGTGACGATACGGGCCGAAGGTGGAATGGAGCTTCACCTGGAACCTTCAACCGCAGAGGGACTGGCTATCTTATCACACATTGCCGGAACACAATAATGCTGTTAACATTATTATTACGGTGACAGATTTTGATAAGATGGTGGTAGCTAGCCAGGCGGACTTGAAAGAAGAAGAAGAAGAATATGCTTTGGTGACTTAACAGTGGCCGTGGTTACAGGAAGACTTACACATCGTTTTCTCCCATGACTACGACAATGACTTTAAAATAGGGGAAGGTGGCTTAGAGCGGGTATAAACGCTTCAAACGGATACTCACGTGTCAGTCAGCATTCATAATATATTATTATTGTGAACAATTATTGTGATTTTAGAAATCTCCATTCGGTTGTCAAATCTTTCCCACGGGGTTCCTTCTAAGTTTACAGCGCTGAGTAATGGGCAGTAGTATAGCTCTTATACCACCTAGCCATTATAATACCGCGATTTGCGTTCAAAAATAGCGAACTAAGCTCGCCACCTAAAGAATCGTGGGTGTCAATAAACCTTCTGCCTTAGTAGGCGTGATTTATGTATGATTGTCAATCTTGAACTGTTCGACATAATGCTCAAAATCGGTTGCGAAAATTAGACATATTGCGGTAACCTGAAGAGCTTTTGAGACCTACACGTTCTCTGTCTGAAAATCATTTGGCGGGCCAAACTTCGGTCATTATTTCCATTAAACTTTTTTTTGGAGAGCTGTAATTGATAAAGGGCCCGAACTACATCTTCACCAGAACCACGAATAATATATTATTGAAATTTTTCGAACGGTCTCATTGTGTGTTATTGGAAAATTTTGGAACCCTTACAAAGTTCAACAGTTGAGAAATATGATTTGATTTTTATTTTACATACATACATACATAAATCACGCCTATATCCCCGAAGGGGTAGGCAGAGGTGAACTAGCACCCACGCTTCGCCAATTAATATATGTCAGGTCCCATGTAATAGGTGGCGAGCCTATTGCCATTTATCGGGCACAAAAGTCGCAGTATATTGCTGGGTGGTAGGTATAACAGGAACGCTGCTGCCCATTCCTCATCACTGTTTTATCCTTAGTCGCCTTGTACGACACCCACGGGAGAGATTTGGGGTGGTGACAATTGTATTCTACTCTGCCGTCACCACACGAAATCGAAAAATTTCTGACTTTATTGTTGGTTTGTATGCTGTAGGGGTATATCAATTATACATTACTAAAAGACCTTATCTTGTCCAGAACTTTCGTAAGTTCTACACTGGAACGTGTGTCAAAGGCGGCTCTGACAGAATCTTACCAAATACAGCTGGGCAGAGAGAGAATTCGGGGTGGCGTAGGTGAGCGTTGACTGGTTGTCAAGGGGCCCCTTATACCTACACTTGGATTACAAGTCCCAGCCGCTGGTCCTGAATTCTCTCTCGGCCACATTATGGACCCGGTACCCTCACGGTGAATCTATGGAATGCTAAGAGTTTCGTCTCTTTGTAACTTAAATAGTCAAGTTTTTCGATCACTTCACTTAACTAGTAGACGTCAGTCAATTTTGTTGGGGTACCTCCATTATTTTTTTCTAAGTACGCCATTGATAAGTCTAGTCTACTCATCTGGGAGAGTTAGGGTGGAGACAGAACGAATGGAGCGTAAAAGGAAATAGTTCTTTTACATAATATATGTGTTAATGGTATATTTTACTTCTTTGTGGTAATTTTAATTTTTAGTTAAGTAGTTTTATTTTCTCATAGCGCCGACAAATGTGTATTTTAAAATTTGTGGTTGACTGGGAGAGAATGCTTTTAGCATTAAGTCCGCCATTTGTAACAATTTGTTTATTGTGCAATAAAGATTAAATAAATAAATAAATAAATAAATAAAAATAATATTTTCGGGGATCTCGCTTGATGAACAAAATAAATTACGTAAAAACGTAGGTAAACAGTCCCCGTTGATAAGGTGAACACGGTGGACGGATTTTTTCGAATCGAACCCTTCACCTCACCCGCAATACCGGCCTGCCAATACCGGCCACCCAGGACGAGTATTTATTTATTATGACACACCATGAAAATAATTCTCCTGATGCGGGATCGAACCCGCGTCCTTTGCAATCCGGGCAGATGCCTATACCACTCGGTCAACCATGGCGTCCTGGTGGTAATGTTCCTGACTTTATTTTCTTTGTAACATTTATATAACGTTGTAATAAAAAGCAAATAATTATAAATATAGGTAAATATAATGAGCCTAAAGATCTTTACAGGCATTATTACACAAAATTTAATTTCATTCACTAAATGACGAAGAAGAAGACATGTTGTGCTGACCTGCGGATAAGGGTAAGATGAAGATGAAGAAACGGCGTTGGTGGTCCACGCCATGGATAAAAAAATTATAAGCTCCGATGCGCTCCTACTGTTACGCATCGAACCTTCACCCGTCCAATTACTTGAAAACTTCCCTGAAGATGCAATTTCATTTTTTTGTCTGCAACTGAACAATTTATACAAGTTTCCACTCGACTTTGGATATAAATAGCGCTAGAACGGCGATTTTTTTCCCGCTCGGGGCTTTTAATGACAGCTGTTAATTGGCAACCCTAATTAAGTGTTGACATGTGACTAAAGGAAGGAATGAGATGAGCTTGATGCCGCATTGGCTAGAGCAATCGGCCTGCGATTGTGCACATAATATTTTTTTATGCTAGACAGGGAAGCTCTTGCCCTTCACCTCACCTGATGGTAAGTGACGATAAGGGCTGAAGATGGAATCGAGCTTCACCTGGAACCCTCAACCACAGGGGCTGGCTATCTTATCACAATTGTCGGAATACAATATTGCTGTTAACATTATTATTATGGCGACAGATTTTTAATGATAACATGGTGGTAGCTAGCCAGGCGGACATCAAAGAAGTCCTACCACCAACAAAACCGAGTACAAATTTGTACCCCCCTGGGGATCAAACCCGGGACCTCTGGATCTTATTTCCGGTGGGCGAACCATTAGAACACGGAGGCGGTTAAGACTTAATTAATTGAAAACTACACAGTGTAGTTTTATACTTAAATAAATCACGCCTTTTTCACTAAAGAGGGGCATAACACCTACATTTCGCCAGCTTACTTCAGATCCCTTGGGATGCCCCTACACGACGATATAAGCGATGAGCTTAAATTCTACGGCCGGTTTGTTCGCATGGTCAGATCCGTTGTTGGCTATTGATCAAAAGGTCCCAGGTTCCCATCCTGGTGAGACCAAATGTCATGCTTATTTATGCATAATTCTTCTCCCTGCCCTGTTCCCAGTCTATCTGGGGTCGGCGCAGAATCGGTGTGGATTGGAATGCTATTATCCCAATCACTCTTCGTTCATCAGTCTCTCGACATCATGATCCTCTTAACTTCTGTATTCATTCATCACAGACACCTTTCTAGAGTAATGGAAGATATGAATCAAAAGGGACTGAATGGCTTGATGTCGTCTTACCGGATGAATGGGAGAGGAAATATACTGCGCCGACCCTAAATAAACTGGGAAGATGATGCAGCAGGAAGATTATTTTATTACCTATAATTCGACGGCAGAGCAGACAAATCATTTCCCTATCAGAATCCCATGATGATGATCATTGAACTGTCAATCGACTAATGATGCCATTAAGTATCCATAACACAAGTTCATCTGCTACTACTGCTAATTGATTGTGTGAATTTAAGATTTTTTTTATCTATTTAGGTAATACCTTCTTTTTGAAAAGAGTTCTGACGAAAAAACAAATTGAGATACGCTACTTTGTAAGCCAGGGTTATGACCAAATTTAAGATTTCCCAACCTCTACCCGTCTGGAATGTCTGTTAATTACCTGTACATAATTATTTCCGAGATGCCGTCCGGAGTGGGACTTGGAACATAACACCGGTCGTGTCGCCCGAGCGGGCTGCGAGCTAATTACTTAGTTTAATTTGTTTATTTAATTTTATTTATTTACGCACGCACGCGAGATCCAGCCAGAACCGGTTTCAGGTGCAGGAGTCGGGTAACGCTTGAAAAATGTTTGGCAAATATTCGTTTTTTATGCTCGATGCAATGACGCATTTCACGGGCATGTCATTCGGAGAGATGGCGAGCTTGTGACACAATTCATCATCATCATCATCAGCTCTTTAATGTCCCCACTGCTGGGGCACGGGCCTTCCGTATGGATGGAAGAATATAGGGCGATTGGGCCTTAACCACTACGCTGGCCCAGTGCGGGTTGGTGGGTATTAACGACTGTAGATTCAGCCGGGACCAACGGCTTGACGTGCCTTCCGAAGCACGGAGGAACTAGAGAAAATAAATGTTTCGTCACCCATCCAATGACTGGCCTTGGAAAACATTGCTTAGTCAACGCAATCGCAGGCCAAGCGCGCTATGCCACTGCGCTAGCCACCTTCGCTAGTGACACAATTGTATACATAAGTTACGCCTTTTTATTCCCTAAAGGTTAGGAAGAAGTGCATTAGTTAGTACCCACGTTTCGCCAATTATGTTAGGTCCCATGTAAATAGGTGGCGAGCGTATTGTCATCTATCGGGCACGTAAATAATAAATAAATAAATATTTTTACACTCAGACCTATCATCTAGCCCAAAGTAAGTAGCCTAAGCACTTGTTTTTAATATAATTATGTATATAAATGTTTGAAAATATACTTCATAAACACATACACAACCATGACTCGGGAACAAACATTTGTGGTCATCACAAAGGTTGCCCCTACCAGGATTCGAACCCGGGACCTCTTGGCCAAATACCCAGCAATCTGAGCATTCGACCAAGGCGGCCGTCAATCGCCGTATAATGCTAATTGGTTAAAGAGGAACGCTGCACTGCAACCAGTTTCTCATAGCTGTCTTTACCCTTAGTCGCCTTGTAGGACACCCGAAGAAATGGGAGGGTGGTGACAATTGTATTCTTCTCTGCTCTGCTCTGCCGTCACCACACGGATTCGCTTGTAATAATCAACATAAACGTAATGACGTAAATGGGCTCCCGTTACAGCATTCAAAGCACGCACGGGCGCGTTATTAGATAAATGATTATTCAGTTTAAATTTAATCTTTGTTCATCAGCGCTTAGGTTGGCAGAACACGGACGACTAAATGCCTAACTTGTTGATAATTTGTGCAGGCCATTCGCTTGGGCTTGAGACAAAATGTAACAATCTTGATGTGTCTGTTAATATAAAATAGAAAAATAAAAATGTGTAACACTAATATTTCAAAGCAGCTAACAGTTTTGTTTGTCTATATTGATGATGAATTAAGAATACACATTTCTTGTTTTTAAGAGCATTTAGTGGATAAAGAGAGAGACATATGAAGATTGTTTACATTTTGTCTCAAGCCCAAGTGAATGGAGTATAGTGAATGGGGTAAATGGGGTATAGGTGTGTGGGAAGAATACCAGATCATCATCAGCAGTATGTTTCATTCTTCCATTATTATCGGTCCTCATCAAGCCATCCACTTCCTTTTAAATCAAACTATCCATCACATCGGAAAGGTGCTAATGATCAATGAACGTACCTATAGAAAAGTAATGGAAAGGACTTTGTCGAAAGAAAGATAAACGAAGAGTGATTAGGATGACAACATTCCAACCCATACTAATTCAGGTTTTGGCTTAGGTTTTACCGCTGGCCACCTACCTGATACCAGTAATCTCTTTGGGAATTATGGTGTGCCCTCCACCATTCGGGTGGCACGGTGTTATTTTTCCGCTCCCAGGCCAGTGTGGAGTACATATACATGTACATAAATACTAGATATAAATCATCATTTTGTTCTTTAATCTTTTTCTTAATACTAGTCGTCGCTCGCGGCTTCGCTCGTGTTAATGTCAGTTGTTATATTGCCTATAGCCTTCTTCAATAACTGGACTATTCAACACAAAAAGAATTTTTCAATTTGTACCAGTAGATTCTGAGATTAGCGTGTTTAACAAACAAACGAACAAACTCTTCAGCTTTATAATATTAGTACAGATTGTGGTGACGGCAACGCAGAATATCATTGTTACCCCCCGCGGGTGTTACAGAAGGCGACTAACAGCCGCACTCAGAGACGTCAATTAACTTTAATGAGTATTTAATGTCAAAAAATTTCATTCAAATCTAGACCATAGACCCGGCAAGAATAGAGACTAGTTTTGAATTGTCATTTTTTGACGTTAAGTACTCATTAACGTTATTTGACGTCTCTGAGTGCGGCAGTAAGGGCCGGTTTTATGATCCATAGTTAACTCAACCAATTGTTAAAAACTGTTACTAATTGCTAAATATCAGTCTGATATGCAACCATTCGTTACAATTTTAGTTACCAATGTTACTAATGGATAAATATCAGTCTGATATTGTTACAAATTGTTAAATTTCAGTGATATTTAAAGATAAACAAAACTTTTTAACAATAAGTTAACAGTTAACTATGCATCAAAAAACCGGCCCTAAGGGTTACACTTACATCTAGCATAGTGCGACTTACGTGCCCGATAGATCGCAATAGGTTCACTCTCTATTACATGGGAGTGGGACTAACCATGGTTGCCAAAATGTAGGTTTTAATACACCTCTACTCTTTCCGCTCTGCCGTCGCCATACGGCTTATTAATAAATATAATACTTTTGCAAATTTCTGTCTACCGCATGCAGGAATCCTTACAACATTGTCTGGCATATCATGACGAATTGCGACCTGCGGCGGACGATCAGCGAGGCTTCTTGTCGTCTTATAGCCCAAGAGCTACTAATTTTATGTTCGAATGGATATGATTTATTATGTTATCTGGTTATCTGTTTATGTAGGTACCACTTGGCCAACCAGCCTGGCTAGCATGACCACTGAAACACGATATGATATCGCGTTTATCGCGCCCAAAATCATTGGATTTTAACACTTGAATAAGCATGAATTAAATAATTAATAAATATTAAAAAAAATAAAAATTGAATAATTGCCGCACTCAGAGACGTCAATTAACTTTAATGAGTATTTAATGTCAAAAATCTAGACCATAGACCCGGCAAGAATATCGACTAGTTTAGAATAGTAATTTTTTGAGTATTAGTACTCATAAGCGTTATTTGACGTCTCTGAGTGCGGCAGTAAGACTATGTCTTAAAGGTAAAGCCATCTATCGCTTTGAAATGTCAAAAATCCAAATATTTTTGTAAGTTCAACGCGATAAATGGCAATATCATATCATGTTTGGGTGGTCATGCTAGTCGAGCAGGCCATTTATTTATTTATGATGAATTTATGGATACATCATCAACAATACCAATATATATTTTAGGTAATAAATATAGCTAAATATTTTGAGACTTATCCACCCGTGTAACGCACCGTCGGGCGGGACACCTATTTCCCGGCGGTTGGGACCAGAGAAGTACGACGGCGACACACACGTTCTCCGGTGTGCCCGCAGAGGAGGAAGCGCGGTTCAACCGCGGACATCGTACACATTGCGCGTAGAGGTGAGTCCGGAGTCTCGGGCCCTCGCTGTAACGGGCAAGCTTGGGATAAAGGCTTACGCTGAGACCCTCGCCCCCATTTACACTGCTGCAGACGGAAAACCGGAGATATTTTAGTCACGAAAACTGTCTGGAGAAATCTAGAAACCGACTTTGGAAGCTTCGTGTAACTACGCGAGCAATCGGAAACTCGGGACTATTGCTATCTCGCTCGCTCACACCACGCTGGAAAATTTTTGATTTCTCTATTATTTTGTACTTTATTTAAAGGCGGCAAGCGATGTCACTTCACTTCAAATTACTTTTCGAACATATTTTTTTTTGGTTTTATTCTGGAATAATATTCAATACTTTTCGAATGTACGAGAGTATTATTTTTGCTGTTGGCGGGCCACCAGTATTCGACCGGCGGGCCGCGGTCTGAGCATCGTGGGTTTTAGTGGGTAGTCCCAGCGCCTTATACACGCCCGGAAGTCCCACACACCCCCCACCAATTAAGTCCCGGGGCGGTAGGGATGTGCGTAAATTGCATGTTGACCCCGTATTAATTAATTTAATTTTTCGACCTTTTTCTTCCCATAAATTTCTTTGTGACGTTAAGGGCTATGACGTGCTGTTGACTGTACTACACCCGTCAGAGATGTAGGAGGTGTGGTAACGATAGTATTGTCATCGAAAATTTTTCGAAAATGCTATGAAACACTCAGAATGCCGCATCCGTCGATTCATTATTGGCTCCTTGTAATGCACTACACATTACCGATCCGCTACGCGCGCCAGTGATGAGGCCGTATAATGATGTTGACGGTGACAAATCTCGATGGGGCTAAGAATTTAAATTCGCGCACAAATTGGTATTGAATATTCATTGAAAAATTCCGCCTTGCAACGATTTTATTCTGACCGAGCGTTCCTAGGACGTGAGTTGGACAAAAAGCGGTAGTCCAATCGGAACCTACAATGTAATATTTTAAACCTATACTAGGTAATAGTTATTTGTTGTACGTGAGTGCAAAGTTGTTTTTTAACCGCGTGCTCAATTTTCAAATCAAATTTCAATTTTCAATGCTCAATCAAAAGAGCACAAGGTGAAAAATCTTTGCACTCGAGTGCAACACGTAACTTTTCATCCCCCCCAACGAGGAAATTGCAAAATACAAAAAAAAAATACAATCACAATAGTTTCTGTTTTCACCCAGAAACTTCCACAACACCCTCCCATTAACCCAAACACACTCTCAACACCCACCCAGAAACACCCACAACATTCACACCCGCAATACACACCCATCCACTCAGACACACCCAAAAAACACCCATTCACCCAAAAACACCCATTCACCCAGAAAACCCCACAAAACACCCATTCACCTAGAAACACCCACAAAACATTAATTTATACAGAAACATCCAAAAAACACCCATTCACCCAGAAACACACACAAAACACTCATTCACCCAGAAACACCCACAAAACACCCATTTACCCGGAAACACCCACAAAACACCCATTCACCCAGAAACACCCACAAAACACCCATTCACCCAGAAACACCCACAAAACACCCATTCACCCAGAAACACCCACAAAACACCCAATCACACCCATAAAACACTCAATCACCCAGAAACACCCACAAAATACCTAATCACACCCAATCACCCAGAAACACCCACAAAACACCTAATCACACCCAATCACCCAGAAACACCCACAATACTCACCCATCCATTCAGACACACCCACAAAAACCCAGACACACCCACAAAACACCCATTCACCTAGACACACCCTCAAAACACCCATTCACCCAGACACACCTCCAACAGCCACCCATCCACCCAGCCACACCCGCAACATTCATCCAGACACACCTGTAAGTACCTAATAAAAATTACCGTCCCTAATGGAGTTCCGAGACGGTCAATCAGCTTGAGTCAAGCACGTTGATTTTCTGTATGTTTTTGTTCCGTTGCTAGCGTAAACAAATCAAACAGACCTAAAAAGCTTTTAAATGCTTGACTCAAGCATCCAGCAAGCGTGGTAGACGATCAAAATGTTTAAAGCAAGATTGACGCCAAGCTGATTGACCGTCACGGAACTCCTAGGTTTTAACAAATTTATGACGTGAAAAGAAAATGGCGCGCGCAAAGCAAATTACAAAAAAGTACACCAAGAAGGTTCCGAGTCTGAGTTTTTAACAAATTAAAATAGGTTGCATGACAATTTCGGCACCATGGAGGTAGAGTTCACAAACTCATTGCACACGATGTTCTAAATTCAAATTTACTTTAACCTCTAGAGGATAAAAACGGCTTTTGCACTCAGATATCGAAGAGCAAAAACGCCTTTTCCGAGATGGTGGGATGAAAAAGATATTAAATCCTTTTTGTTACAAAATAGACTACACTTTTTTATCTGTGAGAAAAGTGAAAAATATGTTTGTTTGAGAGTGCTTGGGGAGTGTTTGGCGCGTTTCGTGGTGTCAGTCAGATTTTTTTTCAATAATTCTAAAATTGGTTTAGAGTGGATTTTGTGCAGTGAAAGTGGTGTTTTTGTATCTATCTGTAGAATAATCATTATTCTACAGATAGAATATACACTAGACTTGGCTGTATGGGCTAGATTATGGGCCCTTTGCCTTCCCTAAAATATAGGGAGAATTAAAAAAAAAAGAGTGCTTGGCGGGCTTTTAATGGCGTCAGTCAAATTTTTATTTCCATCATTCAAAAATTGTTTCAGAGTGGACTTTGTGTAGTAAAAGTGGTGTTGTTTTGATGCATAAGGATCCGTGTTGATGTTTAATTATGAAGAATCATTGAAATAAAAGTATTGTGCCGTGTTTGACGAATTTGAATTTTATAGTGGTTTTCACCACCTCATCGGTCACCGTCTCTCTGTTACCATTCGACTCGCGCCAAGCACTCCCTAGATGCGTTAAAATGTGTTTCACTCATATTTTAATGTAAAATGTTCATCACATTACATCTATTAAAGTAATTCATTCATTTCGTGCATTCATTTCATTCATTCATATTATCATTCATTCAAAATTAAGAAAAGTAAACGAAAATCTATTGAAGAAAGTTCCAAAAGGACTAGTTTCCAGGAACGTTAAACGTATTAAAAAAAAATATATCTGTTTGTGAGATAAAATATTGTAAGAGGAGGTCGATAGCACAACAGATTACCGCTCTCAGCCTGCGTTTGCTGAAACTTAACAATGTTCGCTAAGGTCAGCCATTGGATGGGAGACACAAAAAATTATTTATATTATCTCGAGTTCTTCCTTGCTTCAGAAGGCACGTTAAGCCGTTGGTCCCGGCTGCATCAGCAGTCGTTAATCCCCATCAATCCGCACCGGCGCTAGCGTGGTGGGTTATGGCCCAATCTCCTTATATTCTTCCATCCATGACCTGTTGAGATGGATGTGCGGAGTGACAAAAATGGACAAAATACGAAATAAGTACATAAGAGGGAGTCAGAAAGTGGCCCCAGTAACAGAGAAGATGAAAGGGTGCCGTTTAGCTTGGTATGGACATGTTATGAGACGTGATGCCATTAATGTGAGTAAAAAAGTTATGGACATGAATGTGGATGGATGTCGAAGTAGAGGAAGACCACTGAAAAGATGGATGGATTGTGTGAGGTGTGATATGAAGGTGATGGATGTGAATGAGGAGATGACGAGTGACAGAAGAGAATGGTAAAAGAGGACATACTGCGCCGACCCCAAATAGGATGGGATAAGGGCAGGGCGGTGATGATAGGGAAGACCTGTGCCCCAGGAGTGGGCACGTCCAAGGGCTGGTGATGGTGATGGTGATGAAGGTACGTAATACGGTTCTGTGTTTGAGTTGCATCTTTATTAATACAAGATACAAACATGGACCATCATTATAAATAACTATAGAGCAGGTAGGTAACACCTGAGAATATGATCACACCCTAGTGCTTCGAAATCCGATCGCTTTAATCAATAAAGCTGGTTAGCGTCTGGGTAATTTAGTTAGTTAGGTAAAGCATACGCTCTGATTGGCTTGGATGCGAGCGGTGGTCTACTTAGTGCACTAAGAAGTCAGAGCTCAACGCTTTGTAGCTTTAGATCAGTGGTTCCCAAAACTTTAATTTTCATAGACCACTTTCAAAACATTGCCGGTTCCTGCGGCAGCTACATTTCTAACCGTATTTCCAAAACTCGTAAGCACGCAAGTTTTTACAAGTGACAGGCAACATTTTAGTGCTTCACTATAGAAACCAGATACATTCTCGTAGACCTACCTTACGAATCGTTAATTAACCTTCCATTTTTTTTGTTACGCCACGCATGTATTCAATCACCATGGGGATCTTAATTGATTTTTCAATTTAAACTTTAGTACATCATTAATCATAAATTTTCAAGTTACAGTGGCAACTATTTTACCACTGCCCTATCAAGGGTTAAAAAAAGTACTGTCCACAAATGCGGGCAGATTGGCAACTAAACAGGCACCTTAATACGAGAAAAATAGAATCGTTTTGCAGTGTCCTCGCTACAAAGCTCGTTCGGGTAGCAGTCCAGTGATTGTATACCGATTTGGATAACAACCAGCGGGATCTGTTTTCACTTACTTATCTAGGACACTTGTTATTCACGTCATCCATCCATTTTGGAAAGGGTAGCTGCTTACATTAGCTTTAGAGTCACATTTTATTCTTATAGCCATGTCAGACACTTTGTTGTAGATGTTCCATGAATCTTATTTTTCCTGCCCTGTTCCAAGTGTATCTGGGGTCGGCGCAGTATGTTCCCTCTTACACTTATTTCTCGGCGGTTGGCACCAGAGAAGTAGGACGGCGACACACACGTTCTCCGGTGTGCCCGCAGAGGAGGAAGCGCGGTTCAATCCCGGACATTGTAACGTTGTCATTTTGTCACTTGTCAAAGTCGTCAAAGTCAAAATTGACAAACTGACTGACAGTGACAATGACATTAGTTGTCATAATAATTTTGGGTTTGCAAAGAGAAATTGGCATAATTGGGGACTTATAAAAAAAAAAAAAAAAAAAAAAGGAAAAAGTTCAGATAAGAGTTGCTTGGTTTGGGTGGTTATATAACCCCCAAGTGTTATAAAAAATATTACTTTACTTTTTCCTTGGTTTCCAGACAATAATGTTGTATTTTGGCAGGTTAGGATTTTATTTAGTATTTATTCGGCGTTTAGGTTTCGTTAGGTCTTCAGTGGTCACATTTGTTGCCTAAAATTCCCTTAGAATAGATTTTTTAGAGATCGAAGGAATTGTCAATTTGTCAATGTTATCTTGGCTGTATGATACAGAATCGTTGCCCTAGTCCGGCCTAGTAGCCTTACAAAACTTCAGGATTCGATTGTCAAACTATACGGCCAATGACGAGCGCTTATTTTGAAATTCGGAAGTGGAATTCATTCCGTTTTAAAATTCCTAGCGAGACGCTGTAAAAGTTTGATGGTCTTCTTATCTTGGTGGAATTTTCCAAATTTTAGAAGAATTTTATAAATATTATATCGGAGCAAGCAAGTTGTTCTCCGAATAACAGCTGTTATTAAAAGGAATACATACTGTGTCACTGACCCGAAAGGGTCCTTTGGTACGAGTAAAGAGACTCCAGTTAAAGCTGTCTTGATTGTGGACTGGACCTAGCGGGTAATCCTGTGAGGAATTGCTACTCCCTACTACACTTCTCTACAGTCAGGTACCTTACTAACCACCAGGCGGCTGAAGGCTCGGAGATATAGATAGACTTCTATCAATATAGGTAGATTCATATCATTTAGATTCATATACTCGTCCCACTCGTTATCGACCAGAACGACTCCACCCGAACTCCTTGGTCTTGGTTCCTTTTAAGTACTGCTTATGTAAATTTTAAATTATAAATTGTGTTAAATTTGTATTAAATTGAAATTATAAATTTACTACTGTCCAACTGGTTGTTTTTATTTTATTGTCACCATTAGGTATATTAGGTAGAAGGGGGGAAATCTAAATTATTATTATATAGGAACACATAAGCAGGAAAAAATACAAGTATTACATGGCGCCCGAACATTAGGAAAAAGGAGGTTCTGTTACTTTTTATTATAGTCCTTGTTTCTGGTCTAATTTGCTCAGAGGAGGCTGGTCGATGACGGGCAGGATAAGAGGTTAGTTTTTTTATTTTAGGAGTGTTATCATCATTGCTATAAACTTAAACCTAATTTGTATAATTTTCTTGTGCTATAAAATATTTTAAACAGGGATATCTTCACTATTATACAGGAATTTTACATGTTAATGGAGAAACTGTAAGTTCTGTTCGATATCTGGAGTGGTTTCTTTAGTTTTTTGCACTGCATTTTTTTTTTATTTTACTTTGCAATTTTAATGCTATAATAAGCTAGGTGTAATTAGCAGATTACTTTACTAAATTTCTTATAACCTTTTTACTGTGCCTGCGCATAACAGTGCACTATCTTGGTTCCTTTGCCTGCCTTTCCACACTTTTTTTTATCTTTTAAAGTCATATTGACATTAACATATAAATAAATAAATTAGGTTATTTGCATCATGGAGCAAAGACCAATAACTTTTAATTTGCTGTTGAAAGATGAACTTGAGTATGAAGTTAAGATTAGGGGTGCAAAGCCCACAGACACAGTGACTGCTTTGAAGGCACAGATTCGTTTACTCAATAGGGACCTGCCCTCTGATGAGGTATTGGAATGTGGTGATCTAGATTTTGTTTCAGAATTAAGAATTGTGCAGAAAAGCTAGATGATCTGGATAAACTTGTTTCAATATCTTCATCAAAGGCAGGCACACTAAAAACTTTGAATAGGATTCAGACCCTTGCACACCATTTATTCCATCGAATCAGTCGGCTGGATGTGGGAGAAGAGATGGACAGCGACTTCTCTTCCTCATTGGCCTCCTGCCAGAAGCGTTTAGACAGTGTTTTGGTAAAAATTGATAACATTTTACACACATTTAAAAGTAGTCTTACACAGGAAAAGCCCGGTGAGCAGTCACCTAGCAGGCCACAGGATTCAAGTGGTTTGGTAGGAGATTGTTCATCTGTTCATAAACTTGGCATAAAATTTGATGGCAAAACATGTGTGAAAGCTTTCTTGCAGCGCTTGGAGGAGCTTTGCTTATCAAGGGGTATTAATGATGGTAGACTTTTCTGTTCAGCATCTGAGTTGTTTTCCAATGAGGCTTTGTGTTGGTATCGTGGTGTCAAGTCAGATGTCAATGACTGGTTTGAATTAAAACAATTATTATTAGAAGAATATTTGCCTACTGATTATGACCACAGATTATTACAGGAAATTCGCTCTAGAACTCAAGGTGCTGATGAGAGTATAATAAACTACCTCAGCATAATGCAAAACTATTTTAGTAGGTTATCAAAGCCTTTAATAGAAGAGGAAAAATTAAACATTGTTTTATTTAACATTAGACCCTTCTATACCTCCCAGTTAGCATTGACCCCAATTGAATCTTGGACAGAGTTAAAAAAGAAATGTAGATGTGAACCTATTAGCACAACTACTTTAGCACCTGACTTGTGCTACAAACAAAAAGTTACATCTCAACAGAGGGTTTCTGCAGTTCAGCCTATAAGAGGTGATTTCTGTGTCCGTTGCAGAATCAATGGTCACAGTTTAAAGAATTGCAGGGCACCTTTTGTTGTGATTTGTTATAGTTGTGGTAAGAGGGATGTCACTGCTAGGACTTGCCCTAATTGCAATGCTAGGAAACCTACTTTTGATAACAATGTTTCAAAAAACTTGAAACAGTGAACTGGCGATTAGTAAATAATAATCAAAATTTCCCTAAGTATAAAACTAGGATATTTTATTCTAATAGACATGACTATAATAAAATTAATACAATAAAGTCTACATGTCTTTCATCACCAGTTCACTCTATACATACAGATATACGTCCATATTTAAAAGTAAATATCTATGATTTAGGATTCAGAGGGTTGTTGGACTCTGGTTCGGAAATTTCAATAATGGGACAAGATACAGTAAAACATTTTATTAACTTTGCTAATATACATACTTCACATAACTTACAATTCATTAAAACTGCCAATGGTTCTTCATCTCCTGTCACTGGCTACATGTTTTTGCCGGTAACAGTTGATGGGAAAACTTGTGTAGTTAAATTTTATATAGTACCAGGGGTCACTACTGGTCTGCTTTTTGGTCTAAATTTTTGGAAGGAGTTTAATATAGCACCAGAGGTTTTGAAGTTATTGAAGGGGGGTGAATTTTTTAATGTAAATGAGCAAGTAAACACTGTTATAGCTACTGATGTGGCATTACATGATTTTGATTCATTATCTGAGGAGGAGCATAGGCAGGCTAGGGAGGTCATCTCTCAATTTGAAGATATTTCAGCTGAAAAAATAGGTTTAGGCAGGACACATTTGGTTAGTCACATAATAGACACCGGTGATCATGCCCCCATAAAACAGCGCTATTATGTGGTTTCTCCTGCCAAGCTGGCACTGATGAATGAGCATTTGGATCAGATGCTTAAGGATGATGTGGTGGAGCCTAGCAGCAGTGCTTGGAATAATCCTGTCACATTAGCCATGAAAGCTGATGGTTCTTCTCGCTTCTGCTTGGATAGTCGAAAGCTTAATTCAATTTCAAAGCATGATGCTTATCCTATGCCTTATATAAGCCATATTCTTGACCAGCTTAGGGATGCGAAGTACCTCTCTTCCATAGATTTAAAATCTTCATTTTTTCAAGTGCCTTTGCATGTAGACTCTAGGGAAAAGACAGCTTTCACCATTCCCGGAAGAGGTCTCTATCATTTTAAAGTTATGAGCTTTGGTCTTACTTCAGCTCCGGCTACACAACAGCGTTTGATGGATCGCTTGTTTGGCCCAGAGTTTACTGGTCCTGGAAATAATATTAATATTAATTTAACTAATAATAGTAATAATTTAATTAGTAATAATAGTAAATTGTTCGTCTACCTCGATGATTTAATTTTGCTAACAAGCAATTTCCAGGAGCATTTGGAGTTGCTCCAGTTGGTGAAGGACAGGTTGAGTCATGCTGGCCTCACCATTAACATGGGAAAGTGTCAGTTCTTCAGAAAACAGCTTAAATATTTGGGTCATGTAGTTGATGAATACGGTTTGCGCACTGATCCTGAAAAGGTGAAGGCTATAGTAGATTTTCCCACCCCCACAAGTAGAAAAGAGGTGAAGAGCTTCTTGGGAACAGCATCATATTACCGTCGTTTCATTGTAAATTTTAGTAACAGGGCAGGGCCGTTGAATGCTCTTACATCAACTCGCAAAGGCGCTCCACCGTTCAAATGGTCAGTCGAGGCGGACAGGGCGTTCAACGACCTAAAATTGGCATTAACCACTGCACCAGTATTAGCATGCCCCGATTTTTCCAATGAATTTGCAGTGCATTGCGATGCATCCGATTACGGGCTGGGAGGGGCCTTGACACAAACCATAGACCATGTCGAACATCCCATTGCTTTCTGTAGTCGATCTCTTTCGGCAGCGGAACGCAACTATTCAGCAACTGAACGGGAGGCATTAGCAGTGGTGCATGTCGTTGAACATTTCCGAGCGTATTTAGACAATGGCCGTCCTTTTAAAATTATTACAGATCATGCTAGTCTGAAATGGTTTCTAAATCTTAAAAATCCAACTGGCCGTCTAGCACGTTGGGGCTGTAGACTGTCACCCTATAATTTTACAATTGAGCATCGCAGTGGCTCAAAGAATATTGTACCAGACGCGCTGTCCCGTGCAGTCCCAGTAGCACCGGTAGACATTATTTCCACAAACGACTCTTGGTATAATAATATCGTACAACGTTGCACGGATAAGCCACGAGCTTGTCCAAATTTTCAATTAGTAGATGGTAAGTTAATGCGTTTTACGAAAGGCACAAATAAACTAGGTAGTGATTTCCAATGGAAAGAGGTAGTCCCATTAGAATTTAGAGAGGTTATAATTTTACAAAATCATTCTGTACCTACTGCTGCACACTTGGGTGTGGCAAAAACATATAAACGCTTAAAGTTAAGATATTTTTGGCCTGGTATGTATAAAGATACCGCGGACTTTATTAAAAAATGTACTGTTTGCAATGCTTATAAACACAGCACACTGGCAACACCGGGATTTATGGGTGAACCTAAAATTTGTTGCAGGCCATTCCAGTGCATCAGCATAGATCTAGTTGGTCCACTGCCGATGTCCCGTCAGCAAAATATCTATCTGCTAGTTGTGGTGTGTGTATTTAGTAAATATTGTTTAATGTTTCCATTACGTAGGGCCACCGGCAAAGTTATTGCTCAACGTTTGGAGGATCATGTATTTCTTGTGCACGGAATCCCTCAAACTGTAATGTCTGACAACGGTTCACAATTTGTTAGTCGAGAGATTCGTTCTATGTACGAGAAATATAATATCCCCCAAATACACTTGGGACCCGTGTACTGTCCTCAGGTGAATACCGTAGAGCGTTATAACCGTACAGTGATCACGGCGGTTGCGTCTTTCGTTGAAAGCGATCATAGAACTTGGGACGTGAATATACACAAAATACAGTTCGCAATGAATACGGCTGTGAACGAGGCGACCTCGTATACACCGTTCATGCTCGTTCACGGTAGGGAAGCCGTTGCGGATGGCAACATTTATAGTGAATTCACGGATATCGATGAGTTAATCGTGCAACCACGGGATGCGTATATCAGTGATCTAGGTCATCTCAAAGACGTCTTTGTGAATGTAAAATCATCTCTTCGCAAGGCTCATGAGCATAACGTACAGTACTATAATAAAAAGCGGCGTGATATTACGTACAACGTAGGTGATAACATTTGGAAACGTACATACAAACAAAGTGTTGCAGATAGATATTTTTCGGCAAAATTAGCTCCCAAATATGAGCTATGTAAAATCATTAGAAAACTGTCTCCGTTAGTGTATGAACTTGAGGACGAGAATGGCAAGTTCATAGGCAAATGGCACATAAAGGATTTTAAAATTTTAGATTCGGCATCAAATGACTGATGTCACACAGTAACCTTTTTTCTCTTTTATTTACCTTTTAGCATTATTATACATTTTGCTAGATTTTTTTTTCTCATTGACCCCCGTGTGTTGGGCGGGCGTAAGAATTCCTACACTGCCATAATTCCACCCGGCATGTCGTAAGAGTCGACTAACGTGGGTAATAGCACTCGTAACAACAGTTGGTGCGGCGGGTGTCCACCACCTCTGTGCCTCGGTTAAGATTCTCTTGTTTCCCATCTTTTCCCACTTAACGTAACTTTTTTCCAAATTTTGTAATGTAATTCTTTTTCTAACATTTATAATTTGGGGAATACACAAGAGAGTTTTAAACCGAGACACAGGGCGGGCACCGGCTAAATGGGCGTGGAGTTAATTTTACAACTTGCAACACTAGGCTTTCTAGCTTTGTGGTTTTGTGAGTTGTGTCGCCATCTGGTGGCATTGTTTTGTATTATCTCGTGAACATTTGTGCCTCTCAAGCATGCCTGTATCGCGAAATAATATTTTAATTATTCCAATATTATTATTCGGTTTTTACCGTGGAATGAAATTTTCTTTTACATTTTAACATTTTACATACTGATTAACTTAAAAAGATATATTTTTGTGTTTTTGCACGTTTCATTTTAATAAAGTTAGGACTATAGTCGGGATTATGGTTTGTGAAATGTGGGGTGGTTGGTATGACAGCTGTCATACTCGTACACATTTCTGTCTATCCTTTTCGCACTTATAGCATTTAGATATTTGTTGCCTGCTGTCATATCGATCAGGCTGGTTTTGGGAACTATAGTTCTCGGAAATTTAAATCGTTTTAAATTTTTTTTGGCAAAAGAATTATTTTAGGGGGTTTTCAGTATCCGTTTCAGTCGTATAGGTAGGAAGGTAATGGGATTCGGGTTTGACGTGGGCGTCAAGCACGAATTCACTTACGTGAATTCTTTCGAGGGAAAGGGGATATTGTAACGTTGTCATTTTGTCACTTGTCAAAGTCGTCAAAGTCAAAATTGACAAACTGACTGACAGTGACAATGACATTAGTTGTCATAATAATTTTGGGTTTGCAAAGAGAAATTGGCATAATTGGGGACTTATAAAAAAAAAAAAAAAAAAAAAGGAAAAAGTTCAGATAAGAGTTGCTTGGTTTGGGTGGTTATATAACCCCCAAGTGTTATAAAAAATATTACTTTACTTTTTCCTTGGTTTCCAGACAATAATGTTGTATTTTGGCAGGTTAGGATTTTATTTAGTATTTATTCGGCGTTTAGGTTTCGTTAGGTCTTCAGTGGTCACATTTGTTGCCTAAAATTCCCTTAGAATAGATTTTTTAGAGATCGAAGGAATTGTCAATTTGTCAATGTTATCTTGGCTGTATGATACAGAATCGTTGCCCTAGTCCGGCCTAGTAGCCTTACAAAACTTCAGGATTCGATTGTCAAACTATACGGCCAATGACGAGCGCTTATTTTGAAATTCGGAAGTGGAATTCATTCCGTTTTAAAATTCCTAGCGAGACGCTGTAAAAGTTTGATGGTCTTCTTATCTTGGTGGAATTTTCCAAATTTTAGAAGAATTTTATAAATATTATATCGGAGCAAGCAAGTTGTTCTCCGAATAACAGCTGTTATTAAAAGGAATACATACTGTGTCACTGACCCGAAAGGGTCCTTTGGTACGAGTAAAGAGACTCCAGTTAAAGCTGTCTTGATTGTGGACTGGACCTAGCGGGTAATCCTGTGAGGAATTGCTACTCCCTACTACACTTCTCTACAGTCAGGTACCTTACTAACCACCAGGCGGCTGAAGGCTCGGAGATATAGATAGACTTCTATCAATATAGGTAGATTCATATCATTTAGATTCATATACTCGTCCCACTCGTTATCGACCAGAACGACTCCACCCGAACTCCTTGGTCTTGGTTCCTTTTAAGTACTGCTTATGTAAATTTTAAATTATAAATTGTGTTAAATTTGTATTAAATTGAAATTATAAATTTACTACTGTCCAACTGGTTGTTTTTATTTTATTGTCACCATTAGGTATATTAGGTAGAAGGGGGGAAATCTAAATTATTATTATATAGGAACACATAAGCAGGAAAAAATACAAGTATTACAACATGCACGCACACATTGCGCGTAGAGGTGAGTCCGGAGTCTCGGACCCTCGCAGTAACGGGCAAGCTTAGGATAAAGGCTTACGCTGAGACCCTCGCTCCCATTTACACTGCTGCAGACGGAGAACCGGGGATATTTTAGTGGGTAGTCCCAGCGCCTTATACACGACGGCGAGTCCCACACACCCCCCACCACCCAAGTCCCGGGGCGGTGGGGATGTGTAACACCGTAAAAAAAAAGCCATGTGGTGACGGCAGAGTAGAATACAAATGTCACCCCCCCAAATCTCTCCCGTGGGTGTCGTACAAGGCGACTAAGGATAAATTAGCGATGAGGAATGGGCAGCAGCGTTCCTCTTATACCACCTAGCAATAGCAATGTACTGCGACTTTTGTGCCCGATAAATGGCAATAGGCTCGCCACCTATTACATGGGACCTAACATAATTGGCGTAACGTGGGTGCTAGTTCACCTCTGCCTATCCCCTTCGGGGATATAGGCGTGATTTATGTATGTATGTAAAAAAAAAAGTATGCCAAGCCATCCACTCCTTTTGGCTTAGGTTTTACAGCCAACATCTTCGGGTATTGTAGATGTTATACGAATAAAACCGGTAGGTATATTACGCTTCGTTGCCTGATGGTGTTTCGTGTGATTTGTGATTATTCGTGCCAAATAACAATAGTATTGGGCTAGCGCAATTGATAATGACAAATATATGTTTTTTTTTTAAGAGTGACATTTTTGATATGCCAAAGAGCAATCGAGCGCATCATGTTAGGCGTTAAGGTTTTATCGTTACGCGTTTCGATAGCGCTGTTAGGGCGCGCGCGCTTGGAGATGATTTTTTTTTATATTTTTTTTGGCGCGCCCAAACGGTGCTGTGGAAACGATGATGGAAAGTTCGAGTGAGGCCTTTGCCCAGCAGTAGAATCCTAATAAAAACATATTTTATTTTTGTTGTTTTAAAAATTAAATTTCATATTCATGTAATTTCTCACGCAATCTATTAATTTCTTCTACGGCCATCATCCATCTGTCACTATTCATATTCATCAATCTTTCAGTTATATACGTTTCCTTTCTTCTCATAGTACTTTGCATCCCTAATACAAACATTTATGACGTAAACAAAATATTTGATAATTACCATTGTCACCTCACACGTAGAACAAAATGTAATCTAGCAAATGCATCATGGATTGTCCATTAGTTCGTGGGAGTTCGTGGGCACAATAAACGAAACGGTAATGTACCTGTATACAGGGGGTGCATTGTTGGCGCGATGCATTTTTTTAAAAGCACAACAGAGCCACAAGGCGAACATCGCAGACTAGAGCGTGGTGCGTGATAGACGGGGCGCGGTACAGGATGTTCCTTTTTTCATGTTAGGCTGGAAATTGGAATATTTTTAAATACAAAGAAATTGTGGTTTAAAAAAGTTAAAATAGTTATAGTCTTTATGCGGGACTATTTAATTTTTCAAATATAACATTAAAATAATATAAAAATATGATTAGAACATACATACATACATCACGCCTAAATCCCCAAAGGGGTAGGCAGAGGTGAACTAGCACCCACATTTCGCCAATTATGTTAGGTCCCATGTAATAGGTGGCGAGCCTATTGCCATTTATCGGGCACAAAAGTCGCAGTATATTGCTATTACTAGGTTGTACAAGAGGTACGCTGCTGCCCATTCCTCATCATTGATTTATCCTTAGTCGCCTTGTACCCACGGGAGAGATTTGGAATGGTGAAAATTGTATTCTACTCTCCCGTCACCACAGGGCAAAATATTATTAGAATGTTCAAATAAAAATCATAATTAAGTAATAATTTTGAATATATAAGTTTTCTTTTAATTTCTAGTAATTATTATTCTTAACATTTAAGATCCAATCAAACTAAATATTAAACATAATATTATGTTAGCTATACCATACATATTCGTCTCTTAATCAACCTATTTACTTTTCACTGGTTATTTTAACAGCTAATATTGATTTTTTTTGGCTGTTATTATTTCTCTGTTATTAGACAGTTAATCTTGGGTTGCATAATTTTGGGGAGCTTAAACCAGAACTTACATGAATACACCCTGTATACGGCAATAAGCAGAGTGCAGACAGCTTTGTGTCGTATCATTTCGATATATGCGCTGGTCTCGTGCCGATGTTACATCATTTGCCTTTTAATTACTGCAAGAACAGTGAGTTGGTGGCTCGGAAAATACGCTTAGGCTTTGTAGGGTGAAAACGTATAGAAAATTATCTCTTGTAGGCACTTCAAAACGCGATGGCGGAAATACCTTTAGCTGTATATGTGTTGTAGACGGCAGAGAGCTTGCTGAGTACTCTTTTTTTACACATCTATGGGTATTTTATGTGTTCTAAGTACGGAGAGAAAGTGAGAATTTTTGTTTTGCCTTTCAGTGAAATGGTCTGACTGCCGGTTTGGTCTAATAGTCAGATCACTGGCCGTTGGACAAGAGGTCCGGGTTCGAATCTGAAATATTTCTGCGTTGGAAATATATGTTGGCTGTCGAGTCTCGGTTGTTTTATACTATATTTTCAATTTTTATATAATTATAAGAGAAACGCTGCTGATGCCCAATACTAATATACATAAATCACGCCTATATCCCCGAAGGGGTAGGCAGGGGGAATTAAACACCCACTTTTTGCCAATTAAGTTATAGGCCCATGTTATATGACGGCCGCCTTGGTCGAATGCTCAGATTGCTGGGTATTGGCCAAGAGGTCCAGGGTTCGAATCCTGGTATGGGCAAACTTTGTGATGACCACAAATGTTGGTTTCCGTGTCATGGTTGTGTATATGTTTATGTAGTATATTTTCAACATTTATATACATAATTATATTAAAAATATATCTGTCATCTAGTATCCTTAACACAAGTGCTTAGGCTACTTACTTTGAGCTAGATGATAAGTGTGAGTGTGAAAATATTTATTATTATTATTAATAGGTGGCGGTCATATTGCCATCTATCGGGCACATACAATCACAGTATCTTTCTAGGTGGTAGGTTTAAGAGAAATGCTGCTGTCTGTCCATTACTCATTGATCTATTAACCCCTAGTACGACACCCTTGGGAGAGATTTGTGGGTGGTGACAATGGTATTCTGCTCTGCCGTCACGTCACCACGCGGATATGTATGTCTATTTCTAAAGCCTGGAGTATCCAGTCCCGAACTCAATAGGAAACTTTCGCGGCAAATCAAAGAAAAACACGACATTAGAGACGGCAAAAAAAAAACACCGCGGCCATTTTGAATTCCAACGGCGCAAGAGGAAGCACAGTGGCCATCTTTGGACAGAATTAATTTCCCAACAATCCCAACTTCTCGCCGAGTACAAAACAAAAGATTTACGTGTAAACTTTTATAATAAGAACCGCTTAGAATTAGTAACTCGCGCTTAAATTAACTGCGCCGTTTATTTTGGACGAACAATGATACTTTAACAATTAGCGTGGAACTTGGAGTAAGAGACGAAAGAATTGTAATGAATCTGTTTTGTTTGGTTTCCATGAGCCCCGTGGGTTTGGTTTTTGCATTGCCATTTACACATTCTCATTAACGTAAAAACAAAAATAAAATTAATAATAGTGTAATTCAAAGATTTTGGTGGTTAGAAAAAGCATTTCGAAAAATTATGATCTTGAGGCGGGAATCGAACCCGCGTCCGCTGCTATCCGGGCAGGTGCCTGACCGCTCGGCCACCCAAGACACTAATTAACTTGCCGAAATTCTTGCCTCAAGATCATAATTTTTCGAAATGCTTTTTCTAACCACCAAAATCTTTGTACTTATTTTTCTAACATTTATATAATTTAAATCGAATAGTTTATAAAGCAAACCCAAGCTTAACCGAACGCACGGTATTTGTAAAAATATCTGCTTTGGAATGTTTGAAATTTATTTCTACATTGCGAGCACCCGTTGGCTTATAACGTGAAGTGTAAAGGTTAGAAGAATTTCGGCAAGTTAATTAGTGTCTTGGGTGGCCGAGCGGTCAGGCACCTGCCCGGATAGCAGCGGACGCGGGTTCGATTCCCGCCTCAAGATCATAATTTTTTGAAATTCTTTTTCTAACCACCAAAATCTTTGTACTTATTTTTCTAACATTTATATAATGTTAAAATTAAAATCGAATAATACTGTAATTTTTTTAAGTTATCATTACACACACTCATGAAACGTCATATAAACACGTTGAACGTTTGGAAACGTGTGTGTCAAAGTCAAGAGTTTCCAATATTCAACGTCATCCTTTCGCTACGCTTTCGCTACGCCATCCTTTCGTAAACTTCTCTAAAAAACTTTCTAATATGCCTTCTGAAGCACGGAGGAACTCGAGATAGCAAATTTATGGTCACCCATTCCTTGACCGGCTTTAGCGAACATTGCTTAGTTTACGCATTCGTATGTCAAGCGCGCTATGCCACTGCGTTAGCGAGCTCCTCATATATGTATACGCTGTATTAAACTAACGCGAATCTTCCATTTCTTTGATTTGTTGTTACGAGCCAAAGGCAGCAATTAAAAATCTTTCTGGCCGTGTGAATACTTAAAAACTTAATGTCGCATCAGTAAAGATAAGTCAGAGGCATATTTGATTGCCCTCTTAGCTAAAACGACCCCTACCAGCGTTACCACTTTACTAGCAACCCATAAAAGCCTTGAGATCACAATAATATTGATTTTTTTCAAAAGACACACTCAAATATAACAATTAAGTCCCTGATTTGAAAGTTTAAAATGCCACTTTGACTAACAAGCCGTTAGCTCCGCGGGGAGTGCGATAAAGGTACTCTGAATTTGTTGTTTTTATTAATTACTACGCCATACAAGCTCGAAACGTCGTAAGTAGCGTAATACTATAAATAAAGTTAGTATGGAATTAGTAATTTTTTTATATCTTTCTCATTTAATAACATAATATAATGTAATATACTAGTGGTCGCCCGCGGCTTCGCTCGCGTTATTGTCGGTTATTATACAGCCTATAGCCTTCCTCGATAGATGCACTATCTAATACAAAAATTTTTTTTCAATTTGAGTCAGTAGTTTCTGAGATTAGCGCGATCAAGCAACTAATCAAACAAACAATTAAACAAACTCTTGAGCTTTATAATATAAGTATAGATTAAATAAGGTTTAAGGCTAAGGATGCCTATTGCTTATTCATCTAAAATCGGACACCGTTAATAAAATATTTTTTGAAATTTATATATTTCTCTCGTTCAGGACTCACCCTTAGGTAGTAGGTAGGCACTTACCCCAGGGGTGTCGTTGAAGTCGAAGGTGAATTCTACGACACCCCTTGGGGTGAGTATGGCACCATCACCGGCCCTTTCATGTGCCCACTGCTGGGGTATTCACTCCCAGGACAGCAAGGAAGGAGACCATGATGTATAGGTATTTGTATTTTTTTTTAGACATGGCAGATCTTGCCCTTTATCTAACCTGATGGTGAGAGGTGATAAGGGTTGAAGATGGAGTCGAGCTTCACCTGGAACCCTCAAACACAGAGAGGGGCTAGCTATCTTATCACAAATTGTCGAAACACAATAATGCGGTTATGATTTTAATGATAGCAACAGATTTTTATAAGATAGTCATTGTAAAGGTAGTTGATAAGGTAGTAGCTAGCTAGGCGGACCTGAAAAAAGTCCTAGCACCAACCAAACTGAGTACAAATCTGTACTCCCCTGGGGATCGAACCCAGGACCTCGAGATATCGACGGGTGAGTGACCCACTAGACCACGAAGGCGGTTAAAACTAAAATAAAATAAAAACTCTTTGGGAATAAATGAACGGGCGTGATTTATGAAATTCTTTCGTAGTAGGGAAATTGTTAGTTTTTTTTAAAACGAGAATATCCTCTCGAATCAATAGAATACCGATACACAAAACTTTAGCGTACTGCTCGTCTAGACATAGGTCAGCCGAAAAGTAACTTGTCTCACCGGATCAATGTTATGGTATGTTAGTTGCTATAAAGCCGGCGTTTGAATGTAAGCGGGTACCTACTTGAAAACGGCGCCCGGGACTTATTAACCCCCGAATACAGAAACGCTACTCAAATTTTGAGCACTGCTTACAAAGTTAAGTGGACAATATCGTGACGGCCGCCTTGGTCGAATGCTCAGATTGTTGGGTATTGGCCAAGAGGTCCCGGGTTCGAATTCTGGTAGGGGCAAACTTTGTGGTGACCACAAATGTTTGTTTCCAAGTCATGGTTGTGTATATGTTTATGTGCCCGGTATAATATGACAATATACTCGCTCCCCTTTCTCGCTCGCTCCACTTGGAATTTTTATCACACTGACATTTGCCCTAAGAGGATTCGAACTCGGGACCTATTGGCGATCTGACCAGTCAGTCGACCTAGGCAGCTGTCAAATTGCTTCGCCGGGTCGAATTTTGAAATTGTAAATTTTATTTTTTTTAAACAAATTGTACGGTCAGGAAAGGAAAATATGGAAAATTAGAAAAATTATTTTACAATTTAAAATTTTTGATAACACCATAGTTTTTAAATGGCCAAGATAGCATGGGTAGTGTTCAGGGAGTGCGTTATTTCTTTTACATACATACATAAATCACACCTAAATCCCCGAAGGGGTAGGCAGAGGTGAACTAGCACCCACGTTTCGCCAATTATGTTAGGTCCCATGTAATAGGTGGCGAGCCTATTGCCATTTATCGGGCAGAGTCGCAGTACATTGCTAGGTGGTATAAGACGAACGCTGCTGCCCATTCCTCATCACTGATTTATCCTTAGTCGCCTTGTACGACACCCACGGGAGAGATTTGGGGTGGTGACAATTGTATTCTACTCTGCCCATATAAGTTCAGAGTAGAATACTATTGTCACCACCCCGGGTAGAAAATGTCACCACACGGCATATATGTTATTTCTATTACAATTTTTCTATATTTACAGTATTGTCACGCTATAACACAGACCCCAGCCCTACGCCCCGACCGGGCGTCTATACACGTCCTGCCCCCATTTAACTCGATTGACGTCGTCGACGTCACAAGCCCCTCTCACCGGCACATCGGAGCCAGGAGATGACACGCCTTATTATGAGACGACAGTTCAAGATTCGATTACCTCCACAGAGATCAGGGCGCTAGGATTGGTTTTATTGACTTTGAAATGTCGACACCGTGTATGTAATATATATGTTCAGGCATACATAATTTCACAAATTGAATCCCGCCATTCTACGTCAACAATTATAGGTTACTTCTCTTTTGTCTTTCTTTTCTATTATCATAAATTGTTGGAGACAATTTTGCCGTCTAAGTGGACTCTGCACTAATTTGGAATATACATACATACATAAATCACGCCTATATCCCCGAAGGGGTAGGCAGAGGTGAACTATCACCCACGTTTCGCCAATTATGTTAGGTCCCATGTAATAGGTGGCGAGCCTATTGCCATTTATCGGGCACAAAAGTCGCAGTACATTGCTAGGTGGTATAAGAGGAATGGTGCTGCCCATTCCTCATCACTGATTTATCCTTAGTCACCTTGTAGGACACCCACGGGAGAGATTTGGGGTGGTGACAATTGTATTCTACTCTGCCGTCACCACACGGCCCAATTTGGAATATTGATCTCTTAAATTCTCTAAACATACCTACATAAATCGTGCTTGTTTATTTAGAATTACAATTACCACGCTTAGCTTCGCTAGTCATGTTAGATTCCATATGGCGAATCTATTTGCTATCTATCGGGTATGTAATACGCAGTAGGTATATAGATACACGTTGTACGTAGGTTGTGTGGTATAGGAGGAATGCTGCTGCCCATGATTCATAGCTGTCTTTACCCTTAGTCGCCTTGTACGACACCCGCGGGAGACATGGAGGATTGATATCTCAATAAACTTCCAATACATAAGCCTAGCCAGCTTCTTTACTTTTCATTCTTCTTCTTTAAGTCGCCCGCTGCGTTCCTTGTCCAATCTTACCCTTAACTTTCCTTTACATAGTACCAGTTTCTTTACATATTCCTTTTCCGTGCATGCTGTCCGGTTATGGAACTCCTTACCTGAAAGCATCAGACGAGCTCGCACTTTGGAGTCTTTCAAGCGCTTAGTTACTAACCATTTCCTCCAAACATCTATATAAGTAGCTTTATGTAAGTTGTAATGTTTTGCTGTCTATATTTATTGTAGTTTATAAATTAGTTGTTCATTTATTTATTTCTTAGTTGCCCCACTGATTTTTATATATTTACAATTTTTCTTTTACCAAGGTTGCCTGGAAGAGATAGCTAATAGCAATAAGGCCGCCTATTGTCCATACATGACTATTGCTCTTTGTTCTCTTTAATAATTTTTGTTACTGTGTGCGCAATAAAGAATATTTTCATCCCACCATCTCGGAAAAAGCGTTTTTGCTCTTCGATATCTGAGTGCAAAAGCCGTTTTTATCCTCTAGAGGTTAAAGTAAATTTGAATTTAGAACACCGTGTGCAATGAGTTTGTGAATTCAAAACATCATTATACCTATTTATTTCTACCTCCATGGTGCCGAAATTATCATGCAACCTATTTTAATTTGTTAAAAACTCAGACTCGGAACCTTCTTGGTGTATTTTTTTGTAATTTGCTTTGCGCGCGCTATTTTCTTTTCACGTCATATATTTGTTAAAACCTTGGAGTTCCGTGACGGTCAATCTTGCTTTAAACAACTTGATCGTCTACAATGCTTGCTTGATGCTTGAGTCAAGCATTTAAAACCTATTTATTAGGTACTTACAGGTGTGGCTGGGTGGATGGGTGGGTGTTGGAGGTGTGTCTGGGTGAATGGGTGTTTTGTGGGTGTGTCTAGGTGAATGGCTGTTTTGTGGGTGTGTCTGGGTGAATGGGTGAGTATTGTGGGTGTGACTGGGTGGAAGTTGTGGGTGTCTGAATGGATGTTGGGGGTGTGTCTGGGTGATTCGATATTTTGTGGGTGTTTATGGGTGAATGGGTGTTTTGTGGGTGTTTCAGGGTGAATGTGTGTTTTGTGGGTGTTTCTGTGTGAATGTGTGTTTTTTGGGTGTGTCTGAGTGGATGGGTGCGTATTGCGGGTGTGAATGTTGTGGGTGTTGAGAGTGTGTTTGGGTTGATGGGAGGGTGTTGTGGAAGTTTCTGGGTGAAAACAGAAACTGTTGTGATTGTATTTTTTTTTTTGTATTTTGCAATTTCCTCGTTGGGGGGGATGAAAAGTTACGTGTTGCACTCGAGTGCAAAGATTTTTCACCTTTTGCTCTTTTGATTCCCTCGCTATCGCTCAGGATTCTAATTTTTGAATCACTCGCTTCGCTCGTGATTCAATTTTAGAATCCTTCGCTAGCTCGGTCATCAAAATTGAGCACGCGGTTAAAAAACAACTTTGCACTCACGTACAACAAATAACTATTGTTTGTTTGTTTGCCTATAACTAACTAAAAGTCATTCTTAGATTGGTGGTGGTGACAAAATTGAACATTCTGCCGTCAAGACACTATCGCTCGCTTAGGGATTGCACTACCGTGATTGGTGTATTAAGTTATGTGTTTTTAGAAACGGTGCGATGAATATAATATAGCCCACTCAGAGACGTCAATTAACGTTAATGGATACTTAAGACAAAATATGTCAATTCAAAACCAGTCCGATATTCTTGCCTGGTCTATAGTC
This sequence comes from Cataclysta lemnata, assembly GCA_963931975.1. NCBI lineage: Eukaryota > Metazoa > Arthropoda > Insecta > Lepidoptera > Crambidae > Cataclysta > Cataclysta lemnata. The sequence goes on from OZ008363.1 coordinate 5,271,453, forward strand.
TAGATTTAAATGAAATTTGTTGACAAAAAGTACTCATTAAAGTTAATTGTCGTGTCTGAGTGCGGCAGTAAGAGTATTTAACTCAGATTCTAACACGCCTGTATCTAACAGCGCGACCGCCCTTGGTCGATGTCAGTCGTTTAAATTACCCTTTAATGCTTAATTTTACTTTAAATTATTATTTTAATATAATTCCAACATTATAATTGAAACGTTTGAAAAATTGTCACAAAGAAAATTGTGCTTAGAGAAAGTTAAAATAAATATAGTCTTCATGCGGGAAACGAACCCGCGTCCTCTGCGTCGAGACAAATTTTTCGCTTTTTTACTGACCACAATTCTCTTTATGACCAACTTTAAACTCTCGTTACATCAATATCTCGTCGGTCAGCAATAAATCCCTTAAAAAAGCTGTAGAATATACCCCGATAAGCATATAATCGTCAAGTATTTCATGCCCTTTCTTCTTTTGACAATAAAGGTGGTTTTACATCGAACACAGCCTTAGCCAAGCAGAAAATTAAGCAATACAATCAAGCACTAAAAACCCGAGTCAATTAATTCCTAAAACGAGCTCATGCTAATCGTTCCCCCGAATCTTTCTTGCAACGGAATAAAAGGGGAGACGCCCCGTAAATAATTTATAGAATTAATTAGAAGGTATGCCCGGGACCTGCGCCGGCGCAGAACGTTGCATAGCTATGCGCGAAATGTGGTGTGACACGCAAAAAGTGCCGCACACGACCGTAACTCGATGTGACTTAGGCACGGACTGAGAACGTAACGTTCGCGATTCGTTTGTGATGATAAATTGTTTGATTTTTACAAAGAAAAATAGAAATAATAACGTTTTGATAGGCCGAGTTGTATCTGTAGCCGTGTTGTATCACCCCAAATCTCTCCCGTGGGTGTCGTACAAGGCGACTAAGGATATATCAGTGATGAGTAATGGGCAGAAGCGTTCCTCTTATACCACCTAGCAATAAACTGCGACTTTTTTGTGCCCGATAAATGGCAATAGGCTCGCCACCTATTACATGGGACCTAACATAATTGGCGAAACGTGGGTGCTAGTTCACCTCTGCCTACCGCTTCGAGGATATGGGCGTGATTTATGGATGTATGTATGAGTTGTATCTGACCAGGACTGGTTTTATTGACTTTGAAACGTCGAGACCGGGTACCTATATGTTCAGGCATACTTTTTCACAAATTGAATCCCTGACATTCTACGTTACCAATAATAGCGGTTACTTCTCTTTTGCCTCTCTTCTCTATTATCGGAAATTGCCGGAGATAATGATGTCGTCTTAATGGAGATACATACATAAATCACGCCTATATCCCGGAAGGGGTAAGCAGAGGTGAATTAACACCCACGTCCCGCCAACTATGTTAGGTAGGTTCCATGTAAGTGGTGGTTATAAGAGGAACGCTGCTGGCCATTCCTCATCACTGATTTATCCTTAGTCGCCTTGTACGACACCCACGGGAGAGATTTGAAGTGGTGACAATTGTATTGTACTCTGCCGTCGCCAAATGGCGATTTTATGGGATCTAATATAGTTGGCAAAATGTGGTTGTTAATTCACCCTTTAAGTACAAATAGGTATGTTTTATGTATGTATGCATTAAATCTGTAGAAGTCGTTTTATTTCAAATGCGTAGTACTCGTTGCAGAGATTTCAGATAGCATTCAATCAATATTAAACTTAATTTGTCTCGAAACGTAAGCTGGCACACTCTATGTCCATTTGGTTCGACCGAAGCCCTTTTTGCAGGGTGATGGAGTCATTGGAAGCGATGACATTAATCATCAGCAAACACCGTCCCTATTGGTATGGGAAAACGATCGCTTTTTGCTTAAGCACACCCGACAAGAAAATACGAACAAGCGTTTGAGCAAACCGCTGTCAAATTGACAACTTGCAATTTATTAGTTCAATTAATTGTATTTTTAACCAGATGGCAGCAGAGTCATCGAATAGAATGCATTTACTATTAAAGATTTTAATTTGATCATTTATTTAGATCATTATAAATCTTAGAAAACAAACTTCCTATATTCTTTCATTCATATTTCTATCAAATATTCTTCTAAAAAATTCTTTATTTATTGTAAAAAAGTCTGTCTTTACAAGAAAATCCTTTACTTCTTCGTAAAGGATTTTCTTGTAAAGAAGTTTGAACAAGTCATGCAGGAATCGAACACGCGTCCTCCGCATTCCGGGAAAATGGATATACCCCTCGACCAACCAAGACGTTAGTTAACTTGCCAAAACTTCCCGCATCAAGATTATAATTTTTCGAACTATTTTCAAAATTACACAATGTGTAATATGAAATAGTCGATTTCTTTGCACTTCATCATCATCATCATCATCATCACCAGCCCTTTAATGTCCCCACTGCGGGGGCACGGGCCTTCCCTATGGATGGATGAATATAGGGAGATTGGGCCATAACCCACCACGCTGGCCCAGTGCGGGTTGGTGGGTATTAACGACTGCAGATGCAGCCGGGACCACCAGCTTAACGTGCCTTCCGAAGCACAGAGGAACTCGAGATAATAAATTTTTAGTAACCCATCCAATGACCGGCCTTAGCGAAATTGCTTAGTTTACGCAATCGCAGGCCAAGCGCGCTGTGCCACTGCGCTAGCGAGCGCCTCAAATAGTGGGCCGATCCCGGCGGCACTGCAATGCCGGACCGACCCGTGACGGGAGTGGAGCGAGCCCCGAACATCCCGTCGTGTTACAAAAGTCAGTTTAATATACTGGTCCCTCAGTGAGGGAACTTTCAGATATTAGCTGAAAAGAACAGATACTACACTTTGATCTTAGCCAAAAGGCTGAGAAGCGATATTTGCACTTCAGTGTACCAAAATTGACATTCAAATAGGAGAATTGATGCGCCTTTGTATCATTAGCTACACACGATGTTTGTCATTACGGCAGCAGTTTATCATTACCATCGGCAAACGCAAATGATGTCCCGCGTATAACGACGCACGAGCTCTTATGATTACAAGAGAAACGTCTTAAAAATTACCTACCTTCGATTCCTTGTTTAGTTGTGGTAAATCGCATTTTGTTTTGTCTCCGGTATATTTTTTATATACAGTGTGGAAAGAAAGAGTGGGCCCTGGAGGGAAAGTACCTTAAATCTTTAAAATAGCTAAATTTAGATGGCTAAAAAATACTTTTTTTTAGGCATGGCAAGCGTATAAAACCACATTTCAGTAGTTTAGTGATAAATAGCCTCTTATACCACCTAGCAGCAGCAATGTACTGTGACATTTGTACCTGATAAATGGCAATAGGCTCGCCAACTATTACATGGGATCTAATATAATTTGCGAAACATGGGCGCTAGTTCACCTCTGCCTACCCCTTCGGGGATATAGGCGTGATTTATGTATGTATATGATAAACTTTTATTAGAAGAATACAATGGTCCCCGCCCCATCGTCGTACAAGGCGGCTAAGACAGAGCGATGAGTAAAGAACATAAGAACATCGTTCCTCTTCATCATCATCACCAGTTCCTTAATGGCCCCACTGCTGGGGCAGAGGTCTTCCCTATGGATGGAAGAATATAGGGAGAACGGACCATAACCCACCACGCTGGCCCAGTGTGGGTTGGTGAGTATTAACGACTACATACGCAGCCAGGAGCAATAGCTTGACGTGCCTTCCAAAGCACGTAAGAACTAAAGATACTATTAATAACTTAAGATACTATAATACATTTTGTTCAACGATCCAACGACCGGCTTTAGCTAATATTGCTTAGTTTCCATAAATGTCCTCCTTGATCCCGATGACTCCATCACACAGGCTAATCATAGTGCCGAACACACTACACGCACTAGATATCAACACTTTTCCATTACACCGCACCCGTCGAATAAGAATGCGAAGACCCGTTCTACACTCACCCCCTCCCCCCACTACACGGCACGCCTGAGCTGAGGTCCTCGCCTTTAGAGGCACCCTCAGGCCTGCCGATCCAAGCTCCGACTCGGGCGCCCTGTGAGGTTCTCCGCGGCAGTATATCTCCCCCGGGAGATGCCGTCACAGGGAGTCTCGACTGCAAGGCTTGAGGACAAGGTCTTCACTTTCCTCAAAAAACCCGGTAGATGTTGTAAAAGCACATCGGCCAACAGCTTAGGTCCTTAAATAAATTGCTTAGTAACCCAGCCCACTAGAGAGTTTCTCCTCGTTTTTCTTATGCCACCTTATTCATAGGCACACTAAAATAACTGAGATTCAAATAGTTCATAGTCACAGCCTCCACGACTAATTTGGTACAGTTGATCGTGGTGGAATCTCGGCCACAATATCGCGCCGGGTGCTGCTCTATACCAGCTCTAGTTCCTATTGGCGGGCTGCTGTAGTGTGGAGTGCGATTTAGATATTTTCTTAGCTACCTATATAGCTACACCAATTAGATACCTATATACCACATAGGGGACACCTCAGGATGGTCAAAGGCGTCGAGGTAGACTTAGAAAGAGAGAAACGAAGAAAAAGAAAGTGGAGTAAGATATGGAGGCATACTGCAAGATTTGGACGAAATTGGTTCAGGATTGCTCGAGATGAAGGGCTACGGAGGAGGCCTAAAAGTACATCAAGGGAGATTACCAGGTGTAGACTAACAAACACCTAGAATGAATGTTGGAGGGCAAACCACCAACAACAGCATACTCAAAGAGGGTTTCCGTTACGCCAGCGGCCGGCTGTAAAACTAAAGCCAAAACCTGGATATGAACACAGACAGGGTATAAATTGCAATGTTGTCATCCCGATCACTCCAAATTTTTACTTACTTAATTATCTGCTAGGTTTCTTTTCATACATTTTCTCGAATCGGCGTTGTTTTGGCAGATGCGGAGTGGCCTATCCATCGAACTTTTGGGCAAATTCGACTAGGTTAGCTAAGGTTAGGTTAAATTTAATTATCTCGAGTCCCTCTGGAGAAGAATCTTCCCAAGGGATACGGGGAATTCGCCTGCAGCAAAAAGCCGCCTCCACACAACGCAGCTGCCACAGCTCAGTAATTGAAATCGTCTGCCCAGGAAACGTTACAATGGAGTTTTCGCAAATGGAAATAAAAAATGGCCGCCTACCGTCTAATTCCGGTGTCCTCTCCGCGGCGCCGCTAATTCGGAGGGTAAATTGGTTTTTAAATAAATCCTTACCTGCTAGCGAATGGCGGAATAGGTCCAATTCAATTGTAGCTCTTGTTTAATTTTTGGTGCCAATTTTTTTAGGGCCTAATGGAGTGGCTGGTTCGTTAATTAGGGTTGACGGATTTGTGACGGCCACGTGGTTCGTGGGTAACTCTAGAATTATATTAAGTACGTACGACATACATACATAAATCACATCTATTTATTCCCTAAGCTAAAAGCAGATGTGAATTAAAACTCAGGTCTCCGCCAATTATTTTAATGAACACGCCACGCATGTATTTATTTATTTAAGTTTTTGCACAAAAAAAAAATATCTTTGCTAGACCATAGAGTTTATATACTATGTGCACTAAAAAGAGTTACATATCCTGTGTCGGACATATTTGTTTTACCCCGCTACATACCACTACAATGTAAAAAAATATTATTAGTAGAATTGGGGGCGAACCTATTCCAATCCATTGCCATTCATTGGAAGCTTAAATCGCAGGAATTTACTTGAAGTAATTTAATAAGTAATTTACCAAGAACGCTGTTGTCCATTCTTCGGTATATTACGACTCTTACTGCCGCACTCAGAGACGTTAAATAATGTTAATGAGTACTTAACGTCAAAAAATGACAATTCAAAACTAGTCGCTATTCTTGCCGGTCTAGATTTGAATAAAATTATTTGACATTAAATACTCATTAAAGTTAATTGACGTCTCTGAGTGCCGCAGTAAGTCATCTTGACACTGCTCTGCCGTCACGACACGAAATACTTTCCTCCGGCCCTCAAACTTTCCTGAAAACAGTTCTGTACGTTTAATGAACGAATAAAACTCCTCGCCTCAGCTGTAACCCCATAAAATTACCCCATACAATGTGTTTCATATTCCACAGCTCTCTCAGCCATAATTAATGAGGTCCCCCATCATATTAAAAAATCCCTCCGTCGGACCGTGGCGACGCGACGTGACGACGCGACGCGCGACGCCGGAACGCTAAGCATGTTGTCAATAAAGCAGGCGTTTACGTCATTATGATGTTGCCTCACCTTTGTCAGTTTAACTGGGACACTAATGAAGTACTAGTAATATTACAGGCTATCAATCATTAATGACCTTTAATATTCAGGGAAATGCAGAGAGTACAGACAACACCACGTCAGACTACCGCAAAATGTTAAATTTTCACAATCGACTTTTGGCTCTACTGTCTACAGGATAAGGTTGACAATCGATTGACGAAATTTGACAGTCTTGTCTTGTCCAAGTGGCTGATCTATGGAACGCATACAATACAAAATGTATAAAACTGACGTATTACAGAATTAACAGAGAAACCAATACGACAGCCCCCGTAGCACGGGACGTGGACACATCTCTTTCGGGGGACAGAAAATCTTTTCCAATCGCTCTAACTCGCACTAAATCCAGAGACAAAACACTGTCAAGTGGTGGAGAGAGACTTGTCCATGTCCCCGTGCTAGGCCCGCAGTTTGATACTTTTGTTTTCTATGCGTAGAATAGATAAGCCACTTGTACTAGTATGACGGCCGCTTTGGTCGAATGCTCAGATTGCTGGGTATTGGCCAAGAGGTCCCGGGTTCGAATCCTGGTAGGGGCAAACTTTGTGATGACCACAAATGTTTGTTTCCGAGTCATGGTTGTGTATATGTTTATGTAGTATATTTTCAACATTTATATACATAATTATATTAAAAATATGTCCGTCATCTAGTATCCATAACACAAGTGCTTAGGCTACTTACTTTGGGCTAGATGATAGGTGTGAGTGTAAAAAATATTTATTTATATTTATTATTTATTTACTAGACAAGTGGCAAATGATACAACCTTTCTATGTTGATGGTCTGCCCTCCACCATTCAGGAGTCCCAAGGTGCTTATTGGTCTACACCGGGCAATCTCCCTCAGTCGACTTTTACGACACCCATGGGATGAGTCGGGGCTGGTACATTCTACGTTATTTTTTGCGCTCCCAGCCCGGCTAGCATGACCACCCAAATACGATATTATGATATAGCCGTGTGGTGACGGCAGAGTAGAATACAATTGTCACCACCCCAAATCTCTCCCGTGGGTGTCGTACAAGGCGACTAAGGATAAAACAGTGATGAGGAATGGGCAGCAACGTTCCTCTTATACTACCGTCCTGACAATGTACTGCGACTTTTGTGCCCGATAAATGGCAATAGGCTCGCCACCTATTACATGGGACCTAGCATAATTAGCGAAGCGTGGGTGCTAGTTCACCTCTGCCTACCCCTTCGGGGATATAGGCGTTAATTATGTATGTATGTGTAAAATCCAATGATTTTTGACTGTTCAACGCGATAAATGACTATATCATATCGTGTTTCGGTGGTCATGCTAGCCCGGCAGGCCAGCATGTGAAAATTCAAATCATGAAGTAATTCATTCATTCAGCATGGAACAATTCCGGATATTTTTTCTACCATTTATAATAATAATGTTCAAGTAAAAATAAAAAATCATGAACTAATCCATTTTATTTAACAATAATATTATCGATTAAAATGTATATAAAATCGAATAATAATACTATATTATAATACCAATATTATATTATAATACCAATATTATATTATTATTTATTTAACTCAACACCGACGCGACAATTGACCTTATTGTGGCTAAGTTATAACGACTCTACACGAGCTCTTTACAAAACGATCCTAGGTACTAAGGTGTCTAACTAAACAACCATATAAATTACAAAATTATATTACTATGCAGGTTTACAACGTGCAAGAGAATGGAAACACCGATAGGTCATAAACACACACTAAATTTTGTCGAATTGAGGCCGCATTAATTTAAAATTGGTAATTCGAATAATAGATATGGCAACATTGGCAACCAACCTCTTTTGCTGGAGACTCGATTCTCTCGCCTCCTTATAAGGACTACAATGGGGTAATAATGTTTGTTTGATAAGTAGGATTTAGCTAGTAATTAGAGATAATGTTATCAGATATTCTAGGCATGTGAGTTACGTGCTGTTAGGATGATAAATAATAACATTCATATAAAAATCACGCCTATCTATCCCCGTAGGTAGGCAGAGGTGTTAGGTTCTATGTAATAGGGGGCGAGGGTATTGCCATCTATCGGGCACGTAAGTCGCAGTATATTGCTTGGTGGTATAACGTGCTGCTGCCAATCATTACTCAATCCTTTAGTCGCCTTGTACATACGTCAAACACGGAGGAGATGGTGGTGACAATTGTATTCTACTCTGCCGCCACCATGAGGTCCCATTAGTAATTGATCTGAGATAATTGATTCATCTAATCACACATCGGCACTCCGCCTGCATACTTATATTCTGCCTGTGTTTTAATTAAATCATCCCATTCCGCCTTATACTCGTATAAAGGGTATTCACAATTAATTGTATTCAAGACCTAATGATGGCGGCTACATCGCAATGAAGAAAGGAATCTCCCGGCTCGCATCTTTACTATTATTCACTAGGAAATTGTTCATAATGAGTGGAGAAGCTTGGGCGTTGTTCTAATAGCTCAATCTTATAGCTAGTGATGGGACAATTGACGAAAGATGTCGATAACATTATAGTAATATACCTAGAGCTAATGTAGAAAGACCAAAGAAGAGATGAACGGATTGTGTAAATCTGCCCTCACTATCATAATTGAGGATATTATGATAGTGAGGACAGTGGATGACAAATTGGTGAAAGATAGAAAGCAGTCGAAGAAGAAAACATGATGTGCCAACCCCACCTAAAGCGGGATAAGGACAGGAAGAAGTTAGTCTAGAAAGAGGATTTTAAACATTATATTGTACAAGGTTTAAAGGAATTTGCAGTAATATTTAAAGGGGTTATTTAAAGGGGCCATCAAAATGAACTTTAACTATGAGCCCAATAATAAAATGAAAAATATAAAATAAACTTTTCCCCGCAAACTGTAGGCCTATTCCCTAACTTTTTTTTGACAGTTGAAAGTGATTATCACCGAACTATTTACTAATACATTGCTGTTATCAAAGGACAAGTGTCACAATAGCATCATATTAAAGTAGTGATGGATACGTAAATAGTTCGGTGATCATAACTTTCAACTGTCAAAAAAAGTTAGGGAATAGGCCTACTGGTGCAGCTGGTTCCCATCTTTGTATCTGAGATATCGATTTTGGTCCCGTATTGAAGGTTGTTCAGTTTGATGGCCTGATTAACTTCTTTAAATATTACTGCACATTTCTGTTACACCTAGTATTGTTACACATACACAAATCCCCGACTGTAATACAAAGCGAAATAGATACCCACGAAAGCGTATTAACACCCACATTTCGTCAACTAGCTAGTGCCATAATAATAGGTGGCTAGCCTATATAGAAGTAGCCTATATAGAAGTAATTGTATGAATTATTACGTGATATACCGTCACCACACTATTTCGATAGCATTATTAAATATTTATTAAATCGTTTGTCAGTTATTTCATTTTAAAATACAAATTAAGTAGAATATTTTGAGCAAGATAATATAATTCATAACTAAGTTTATGGATATTTTAAAGTAATCAGGCGGTAAAACGGACATGAATAATTGATAATAATGATGAAGTTCTGTGAACCAGCAGGCATCTAGTTTCCATTTTTAGGTCAAAATAATGGTTGTAATGTACATAACATTATGAAAACTTTATGAAATACGACAGTAAACAAAAGCGCGATTATCGACATGGTTTAATGAAATATTGCCATGGCCGCAATCGATACCGTCGCGTCACTATCAGTAGTAAAAATCAAAATGCCGTTTTTAAGTGTTGCCATTTTAGTGTCGTAAAACACCACGCTAGCTGTCGCTAATGAGCCGTACAATGTATGGCAACCCTAAATTATGTCAAGGAATGATTTCTAACACTGGCTTAAGGCTTACCAACACGCCACACAAGCTTGGATCGAAGGGATCCTACTGATTGAAAATACATACCTACATATTATACATAAATCACACGTTTTTATCCCCGAAGGGGTGTTCACAATTAACAACCAAGTTATACATACATACATTGACGGCCGCCTTGGTCGAATGCTCAGATCGCTGGGTATTGGCCAAGAGGTCCCGGGTTCGAATCCTGGTAGGGGCAAACTTTGTGATGACCACAAATGTTTGTTCCCGAGTCATGGTTGTGTATATGTTTATGTAGTATATTTTCAACATTTATATCCATAATTATATTAAAATATATCCGTCATCTAGTATCCATAACACAAGTGCTTAGGCTACTTACTTTGGGCTAGATGATAGGTGTGAGAGTAAAAAAATATAAAAAAATATAAAAATATAAAATATATACATAAATCACGCCTATATCCCCGAAGGGGTAGGCAGAGGTGATCTAGCACTCACGTTTCGCCAATTATGTTAGGTCCCATGTAATAGGTGGCTAGCCTATTGCCATTTATCGGGCACAAAAGTCGCAGTGCATTGCTATTCGTAGGTGGTATAAGAGGAACGATGCTGCCTATTCCTCATCATTGATTTATCCTTAGTCGCCTTGTACGACACCCACGGGAGAGATTTGGGGTGGTGAGAATTGTATTCTACTCTGCCGTCACCACGCGGCATAATACCCAAGTTATTAAATAGTTAATTAGTAGTAGTAGTAGTTAATTATGTTTAGGTCTCATGTAGGTAGCAAGTCAATTGCCATCTATGGGACACGTAAATCGTAGTATACTGCTAGGTGGTAAAAGGGCGACGCTGCTACCCATTACTCATCGCTGTCATGTGGACTAAAACAGGTGTTGGACATCTTGGACAGTATGTCAGGAATCAAACTCTGCGAGAAGACTTAGCGGCGAAGCTGAATAAGTCAGCTACCTAGATATCGGCATAATTTTAAGTGTGTTTTACAGACCCTGCGTCTGAAGCAACATTGTTAACGTATAGATTTGCAGCACATAACCTTAAGCTTAGGTTAGAGAGATAGCACATAAATTAATGTATCTTTTTAATATAATAACAGTTACGAGGGGCTGACGTATACTTATATGTGCAAAAGCCTCTAAAACAATAAAGAGAGAGAAAAAACCTTTAGTCGACTTCTACGACACCAGCAGGAGAGATTCAGGGGTGGTGACAATTGTATTCTACTCTGCCGTCACCACGCGGCTCCTAATAGGTACAATCACACACAGCTGCTCTATCTCCTAAATCAAATTAAAAACTCGCTTAGAAGCCTCATTGCTTATTCTGTGTTTAAAAATAAACTTCGACTTGAAGACAGTGAGGCCAAAACATAAACCGTGGATCAATAGTCTTTCCGCTGCATCAATTATTAGTTCGCTGCTTACTAGCGAGTTGGCCGTAGGTAGCCTTTTTATATTTTATAGCACTAAGAGCTTTGTGGTGACGTCAGAGCAGATTACTAAAGCCTGATCCAGACGGGTGTAACGTGTAATGCGCGCTAACGGCGATGTAACGGCTACATGTAACGCTCGTAGTGCCGTGCTAGCGTAGAATTCGTGTTACATTACACGTTAGATTACATTACACATTGCACTCGTCTGGGGGCCTACCGCCTTACTCGATTGCTGATGATATAAAATATTGCAATGCACTGCTTACGCCTATAGCAGCCATCCTGAATTTTTAGGGGGTACGGATTTTGTGCCAAATTCATACGAAACCATTCATTGATCATTCGTTTAAAGCTATCGCTAATAGTTTAGGTACATTTGGTGCGAAAAGACAGCATGACGTCATAAACTATAGCTTTTGCTTTAGCAATCGAGTTAGGCGGTAGGCCCCCTGGACCCGGCTTTACAGTAATCATCATTCCTCACATTCCACTGCGAGTGTTTTCTGCATCCTTGTAGCTTGTAGATGTTGGACCATGATTCATCACCAGCCTTTTAATGTCCCACACTGGTCTTCCCTATCAATAGAAGAATGTAGGGAGAATAGGCCAAAGTCCACCACGTTGGCCCAGTGCGGTTTGGTGGGTATTGACGACTGCAAATGCAGTCGGCAACAATAAGCACGAGGAGCTCGAGATAATGTACTTTCGGTTACCCATCCAATGATCGTCCTTAGCAAACATTGCTTAGTTTACGCAATCATAAGCCGAGCGCGCCAGCCACTGCGCTATAGAGCTCCACGTGATTATCAGGAATTGGATAGTCATCATCCTGTTCCCAGTTTATTTGGGGTCCACGCAGTATGTTTCCTCTTGCATTCATATTGGTCAGACGTCTTCAAGCCATCCCCTTTTGTTTCTTATCATTCATTACACCGGAAAGGTACTAGCAATGAAAGAACCTTTGAGAAGATCTGTGCCCCAGCAGTGAGCACAGTAAACGGTCTGGTGAAGATGATTATTCGCCAGCCTATTTCATCTTCTGCTATCGAGGCTTAGTTTCAATCCTGTAATTTTTTAACTCGTCTCCTCCTCTTTATCTAACCCACCACATATTTTGTTGATTATCATATGGGTTTTTATATTTATACGTTATTGGCTCTTGCCACCGTAAAACACAATTGATTACTGATCCACACATTTCGATAACAACCTCGCGTGAGGTAACATATAGATGTTTTATTTAACCAGTGAGCCGTAGTACCTACTTTGTGTTTGCCATTAAAAAGTAATGATTCAATCGGTGAACTAGGAAACGAGTCAATTGATTGACCCGACGGGCCAGCTAGTGATTTGTGTACGGCCTTCACTGTCTATAATGCCGTGTGGTGACGGCAGAGTAGAATACAATTGTCACCACCCCAAATCTCTCCCGTGGGTGTCGTACAAGGCGACTAAGGATAAATCAGTGACGAGGAATGGGCAGCAGCGTTCCTCTTATACCACCTAGCAGTGTACTGCGACTTTTGTGCCCGATAAATGGCAATAGGCTCGCCACTATTTCATGGGTCCTAACATAATTGGCGAAAAGTGAGTGTTAATTTACCTCTGCTTATCCCTTAGGGGATAGAGGCATGATAGCAGAGCAGAATTCAATAATTGTCACCACCCCTAATCTCTCCCTCGGGCGTCGTACAAGGCGTGGGTACTGTGAGCGTTGGTGGTTGTTAACGATTGAAGGGCTTGACTTATGCGATTAGCGGTGATCAACCATTGATTCGCTTAGATTACTACTAATTTCGGGCTAGGTATGGTCATACATACATACATACATAAATCACGCCTATATCCCCGAAGGGGTAGGCAGAGGTGAACTAGCACCCACGTTTCGCCAATTATGTTAGGTCCCATGTAATAGGTGGCGAGCCTATTGCCATTTATCGGGCACAAAAGTCGCAGTACATTGCTATTGCTAGGTGGTATACGAGGAACGCTGCTGCCCATTCCTCATCGCTAATTTATCCTTAGGTATGGTCACCCCTGTACTATCAATCTTTTCCTTGGCACTTCTTCTATGCAAAGGGAATCGTGTGGAATTTTTAAAATGGAAACCAATTTACATTCATAAAAAAGGATTTGCGTTCGAACAAAAGTGGAATGCAAAATAAATGAATTACACCAATGGTACGTACTCGTGTACAAAATTCTAAGCTTCAAGTTACTTGTATGAATAATGTGTGTTTCTGTCATTGCTGTGCAGTCCACCGCACATGCAGACCGCACCAAAGAAAGCCTTATTAACATCGCTTTAAAGCTGAAACTGGCATGGAGATGGGGATACTGGGTGTGAGGTAGTTTGTACCTCGCGTGACCTGCGCCGTCGTACGGCATGCCTTCTTTAATGGGTCGACACCGCTGCGTCCGCGATTTGATTCCATTCTCAAAACTTGCATTTTATGGAACACCCTTGCGCAAACGCGTTTGCGACATGTAACCAAAGTTACCTACTGCAACGTTAGCTGTTTAAAATTCATCGCGATTACTTTTGAATATAAGCAAGCAATATTCATTGGATTTGTAACCAAAAATGAAAAATGATTATCTCGAGTTCAGTCCGCGCCTTTAGAGGCACCCTCAGGTCTGCCGCTCCAAGCTCCGACTCGGGCGCTCTGTGAGTCTCTCGCGGCATTATATCTCCACCGGGAGATGCCGTCCTCCCATGGGGGACGCCTGCTGTGGAGGTAACCTCATAGGGAGTACTCGACTGCAAGGCTTGGGGACAAGGTCTTTGCCTTACCCAAAAAACCTGGGATAACAGCTTAGGTCCTTCAAAAAAAAATCGGCTGTAGCTGCTTCTTCAATAGAAGTAGGTCAAACATCTGACACCACAACATAATTTGAGGCTTTAACGCCAAAACCGTCGGCATGAAATAATGTAATCAGAAATATGGAACATGGATCAAAGTTGTCTTAAACCGAAAACTAATGGCGAGTAATCCAAACTCCATTGTATTAGCTTACCCACTTAGAAGTGAAGACATTACGCAAATCGAATCTACTAGTAAGCAAGTAACAAATCATTTCGGGCGGCGACCAAGCGAAACCGGCCCTTAGCTGCCCGACATAGGATCTAGTTCGGTGTCACGGAGTTCCGCGTGGCGTTTGTTTTCCCTTTTCATTCGGGGAATGGGAGAAAAAATAGCAATTCCGCGGGTGAGTGCGCTTTTTACGCTTTTCCGGGTGATGTCAAAAATGGCGCGTTGTGTGAAATATGAGCGTGCGGCTTTGTTGTTGGCGCGGTTGGCTTACGGGTTTTGAGGTTGATCCGTTGCTAGATCGGATGATGGAGATACGCATCGCACACTTAGGGTGCTTTTCCACCAGAGCTGTAGGTACACTTAGGCCCTTTTCACATGAACGGTCACGGCACGGTCGCCGTCCCGTGTAAAGAAGAAATGTATGAGCGACCGTATAAATGTGTGACCGTGCCGTGTGAAAGCTGTCTTATGTAGCTCAGACATTTTTACTTTACGTGTCCATGTGAAAAGGGCCATAGGTTGTTTTTCCACGAGAGCTGTGCGAGGATGCGTGGCAAGGAACGTGTATAAGCCAATAGAATCACTCCATTTTCAAATAGAGTGATTCTATTCGTTCTACTCAAACACATCCCTACACCAATAGAGTCAGTCTATTTAAAAATGGAGAGGTTCTATTGGTTCTCCACAAACCCATTGCTCGCAACACATCCTCGCACAGCTCTGGTGGAAAAGCACCCTTGGCCCCTTCGTACACTAGGCTACGCAAATCTTCGATATTCGACGATTTTAGTCTCCAAGCGACTACCGCCATACAAATCAACGAATGTATGCGATGCGATTCGTGTACAAACCTCAAACTGGTAACTGGTTTGTTTATTTAAATGAATATAATTTTCGATTTTTTAATGCGAATTTGACCGTTTTGACGACTAAATCTGACGAGTTATTCGTCAAAACACCCGCGAAAATCTCGCCAAAAAATCGGGCGAGTTGTCCTATCGTCTCTTGACGTCATCATTATAGGTATGTATGTCACATATTATTTTATCGACATTAGGTGGCCCGTATTATTATTCCTTATGAAAACGCGTCGCCAATGGAACCGAAGGTATTTCGTTACGAAGCAACAGAACATCTTTCATATCAGCGAAATGGAATACAGAAGTAGCGTAATTCGATTAATTAGTGCTCCTCGCAGAGGCTCGCCGTTTCATCATACTTCAAAGAAAACGCCTGTCATTCTAAATCAAATTGATTGGCATTATGTCGGTTCATTAGCGACATTTCATTGACCTGTCAAGGTACACCAGTTAGATATCATTTGTAGGTATTTCGTGGGATGTTTTACTTGATAACGAATAATAAATTACTTACTATCTTCTTTAAATTGAGATAAAACGGGATTTATACCACGTACCTGGATTTTGTTACAATTCCGATGTTTCGGCACAGTTACATGCGCCATGGTCACGGATGACTATGTTCTATATCTATATAACTATATAGGAATTTTAACAAAATCCAGGTACGTGGTATAAATTTTGCTTTAAATCAATTTAAAGATGAAAGTGACCACGTAAGCTTAAAACAATATACTTACTATATGTCTTCCATGCCGGCCTGGTAGCGAAAAAATTGCGTAGAATAGGCCAGGCGCGACTCATCCCATAGGTGTCATAAAAGTCGACTAAGGGCGATTACCCGGTGTAGACCAATAAGCACCTTGGGGCACCCGAACGGTGGAGGGCAAACCATCAACAGCAGCATACCCAAAGAGGGTTGTTGTCAGGTAGGCGGCCGGTTGTAAAACCTAAACCTAAACCTTGAGCAGTGTGGATTAGAGTGATAATATATAATTCCAATCACTCTCACCGTTCATCGGTTTCTCGACGTGGTCCGTTCCGTCTCTTTTCTATAAATTCAATTATCACGAGCACTATTCTGGTGTGATAGATGATATGTATCAAAATGGAGTGGATGGCTTGATGGTGTGTGACCGATATGACTGAAAGAGGAACCTATTGTGCCGATTCCAGGTAGACTATGAAGGCAGGGAGAAGAAGAATGAATTACTTTAAGGCGCTATGAAAAAAAAAATTGTATCGAAGTGGCGGCGCTAGTAGCACGAAGTTGATTGAGATAGCTGTATTGTGCCGCACGGCCTCGAAAGCGAGACAGAGCGCTAGTTAAATTATCGCCGAGCAATCCCTAGGAAATTATATACACTTTACATTGATACAAGTCTCACTTTTCAATGTAAAGCCGTTAAGCTGTAATTTGAAAAATTTAACTAATCAGAGGTTACTTTGATTTTTTTTTAGACTATCGAGGAAATGTTTTTTAATCGGGTAACGGACTTTTTTAAAATGAAAGAAAGCGGGATTTATACCACGTACCTTTGTTTTTTGGTTTATCCGATATTTCCGGATAAACCAAAAAACAAAGGTACGTGGTATAAATCCCGCTTTCTTTCATTTTAAAAATGTTAGTGACCACGTTAGTTTAAAACAATACAGGGTAACGGACTGTTCCACGCCCTTTCATATATGCCCAATTTACACAATTCTGAGTATCAAATAACTGCTTATAATAAGATGACGAGATAAAAGCGTTTGAAAAACCCTTATTTTTTTCCGTAGGGCCTTAACGTCCAATTGAGGCACAGGTTCAATATAAGTGGAATGGGCCATAACCCACCACTCTGGCCCAGCTATAGAAAAGTGAAGGAAATCGTGCCTATAAAATCCCCGAAGTATTTCTCCAGTGGGACATTGTAAACACAGAGATCCCGAATATTTATCTATTGCTTCTCGATACGAAAGAGACAGAACTCTAAACGCATCAAGTTATTTCCTTGCTACAGTAAGCTCATCATGTCATAAACATCAAAGTCGTATATTTCGAACACACATTGTTTTCAAGACTTTGTGAGTTGCGGCATTTTAGTATTGAATGGGCGATTTTGTTAATGCACTTCATAAAGCTTTGGTCTCTTGATCGTAACGCACAACGCTGCGGTGTACGGTATGCGGCGTCGGACACAATCATGGTATCAAAAACTACTGGAGTGGTCTCTTGTTCCGCCGCAGTATGCGTCTGCGGCAAAGAGCAAACCCCGCATACCGTATACCGCAGCGTTGTGCGGTACGATCAAGAGACCAAAGCTTAAGGTTGAGAAGAGAGACGATTTTTTCATAACGGTGCCAATCGCAAACCGTTCCCCGAATGCGTTGAAACGCAACATATCTGTCGAAGCTTTATAGTCCGTGTGGCGATGCCATTACGCAGACAGTAGTGAATAACTGTGATAATTACCCAACAAAATTGTTTCGAAGAAATCTTGGGGCTGCACTGTTCCAATGCAAAGTGTCTCCTATCACAAAACCTCAAGGGCCATAATTGGAAATCGAAGTGCAAGCCAAAAATCCCGCTTACAGGCCTTAGACGAAATCCACAAAAGTTCGAAGGTCCAGCTTACTTGGAGCTCTGAAGAGCTGGCGAACGGTACCAGTTAGTTTGAAGATCAAAGCGACAAGGGGGGAGGGGCAGATCAACTTACGCCGGTGGTGTGACCACCCGTGGCGACCGCACAGCATGGCTACAGACAATGAGTCACCACGGTCGATGGCAGTTATGTGGGAACATCTATTTTAGTTATGTAACAAAATTTTGTGCGGACATTTGTGAGGTTGATGAATCACAATAATTATGGAATCTTGATTCCGTAACGAATCAATGTTTTTCACGGTAAAAACATCTTGTTTTTCTCTTGTACCAAAAGCACGGAACAAAATAGGTACCTACTTACTTGACTTTTTGAGTCGAAATTGATAGATTTTTATTAGTGTTCTAATTTATAAACGTTAGAAAAATATTCCAAGGATAATAATGTCAGAGATTTTCTTTCTGATATACCTATATTATTATTGCTAAGTCTAATTTAGAATTAAGCTTTTGATGTTTATAAATGGCATTTAAAAAAGTATTACATGGGACCTAACATAATTGGCGAAACGTGGGTGCTTGTTCACCTCTGCCTACCCCTTCGGAGATATAGGCGTGATTTATATATGTATGTATATATGTAAAAAAGTGTTGATCGAGGCGATTTAGTGTGGATTTTGAGAAGTGTTGGGATGTTCTCGTATTAAGCCGCACTCAAACTGCAGCGGTCAGCGATGGCGGTAGCGGTGGCGAACAGTTGTAACGTAGGTAACTTACTGCCGCACTCGGAGACGTCAAATAACGTTAATGAGTACTTAACGTCAAAAAATGACAATTCAAAACTAGTCGCTATTCTTGCCGGGTCTAGATTTGAATGAAATTTTTAGACATTAAATACTCATTAAAGTTAATCGACGTTTATGAGTGCGGCAGTTAAGGACATTATTTAAACCAGCGCGGTCAACGTTTGTTCGGGTTCGCCACCGCCACCGTCTCGCCACCGCTGCTGTCTGAGAGAGGCTTTAAGTTAGCATAACATACATAAATAAATCACACCTATATCCCCGAAGGGGTAGGCAGAGGTGAACTAGCACCCACGATTCGCCAATTATGTTAGGTCCCTTGTAATAGGTGGCGGGCCTATTGCCATTTATCGGGCACAAAAGTCGCAGTACATTGCTATTGCTAGGTGGTATAAGAGGAACGCTGCAGCCCTTTCCTCATCACTGATTTATCCTTAGTCGCCTTGTACGACACCCACGGGAGAGATTTGGGGTGGTGACAATTGTATTCTACTCTGCCGTCACCACACGGCCTTTAAGTTAGTGGATTTAGTATTTCTATTGTTTCATATTATGGGGTGACATCTGTGGGCCTACCGCCTAACTCGATTGCTGATGATAGCTCTATAGCTATGCACTGATTATCCGAGCAACCGCCTAAAATTGTATCAGCAATAAGCACAGAGTATAACAACAACAGCTAACGTGAACGAACGATATAGTTCTTTTGGTATAAGATGAGCTTTGCATTTGAGTGAGTGATCGCAAAAGTAGGGTTAGTGAAAAAAATAATAAATAAAATATTTTAAAAGAATTTTTTTTATTTTTTATTAGAAAGCAAGTTATTGATTAGTTGCGAACGTATATAGGAACGGACATACACACAAATCGAACACTTAACAATCCTCCGGCTTCTCCGCCAGTCTGGTAAAACACTATTTATGTATAACTTATTAAAAAAAATATTCTAACTCTTCTACATCGGTTATTGAATCTTCACTATCTTCATCTTCACTGTCATCTGATGACACATCATCGCAAAGATGATGTAGCGCTCCGTATAACCATCAATAGCGGCGTCGCGACCATCAAATGCTTTTTCTTCTTTTACTGCATGGTCAAAATCATTGCCCATATATTTTCAATGGGATTAAAATTTTCACAAATATAATACCTAATTAAAACAGCGAAATATTATTAATATATGTAGCTGCTAGCGGTACAAATGAAAGTGAAAGACAGAGTATTGACAGTTGACGGACGCACCGAGCAGTAGGCCTAGCACGGGACGTGAAAAAAATGACAGTGTTTTCTTTCAGGATTTAGTGGGAGTTAGAGCGAGAAGAAAAGATTTTCTTTCCCCTGAAAGAGATGTGTCCACGTCCCGTGCTACGGGGGGTGCAGTATTGACAGCTATACATTTAGCTAGCAGTCATCTTGAATTTTTAGGCGGTACGGATTTTCTGCCAAATTCATACAAAATCCAAAGCTATTGCTGATAGTGACAAGTTCAAAAGCTATAGCTGATAGTGACAGCATGACGTCATAAACTATAGCTTTTTCTTTAGCAATAGAGTTAGGCGGTAGGCCCGCTGGTTTCCTTCTATTTGCATACATTTTCGAACAGAGACAATACAACAGTCACCACCACCAATCTCCTATCCCAGGTGTCTTACATGGCGACTAAGGGTTCATTTCGCATTCATTATGCGAAATTAAGTGTGCTTTGAAACCTTAAATATCTTAAATCTTCGGGTAAATGTACAACATTAACAACTACAAATGTTATCGAAAAATGTTTTACATTTGTTTCTTTTACGAGCTGTACACATAATAACAAGTATTTTGACATAGGCATATTATTATTTCTAGAAAATATTCCTACACCGCCTCTATTGTATAAGAGAAACCTAATTTCTATCAGCATAATTCATACTAAGCTACAATTCTAGGCCATTACCGCCCATTACTCGGCCGTATACATTCCGCTAATGCGGCCCAGGGAAATGATAAAGAAAACAGTTTTTGCTACAAATAAACTCCCATTTGCCCAAATGTTCTGTTTCAATACAAGATATCAACGAGCCGAAAAACTGGGCCTCGGTACTCGATTGGGGAGAGAGGCAGTATGATAACTTGACAGGGAGAGAGAGAGAGAGACAGAGATGTGAAAAACCACAGTTTTGGATTCGGTTCGAAGGACCAAAAAATGTCGAGTATGCTATTCCTAAAGACTGTAGACTTGAACGGTCGCAGATTCAGATCCAGTTCGAAGGGCCAGATAGTATTGAATCATAGATACATAAATCACGCACATATCCCCGAAGGGGTAGGCTGAGGTGCATTCAACACCCACTTTTCGGCAGGTAAGTTAGGTCCCATGTTATGTAATAGGGGGTCGATTTACGATTTACGTATTTATTGTTACTTCGTTTAGTACTACCACGCGTGTCCCTGATTTTGAGCAACAACAACATTATTATGTTTTTCATATTGAACAACTACGGGTTTCCATCCTACAGTCCACTCCGTCGTTACCATTTGATCCTTTGAGCCGGACGATCAATATGTCAAAATTTTATACAAAATCTATCAAAAACATGTCACAAATATAAATCAAAAATGGAACTGACGAGCAGCAGTTTCCAACAATTACCACAAAGAGCTTTTGTAGGTTAGGTACTGTGTACCCGTTGACTGCACACGGTAACACTGGTGCGTAGCAAATAAAAATAATAAATGTGCAATTCTTTAGGCAGGGGTGTAAAACTGTCGGCCGCACTCGCGTCCTTGAGCTGCTGGCCTGCGGGTTCGCAGCCCCTGGATTGATGCCGCGTCATGGGCGCGGAACATTTTAATTTATACGCTCACGTTTTATGCAGGGATTGTTCATGGGGCAATTGTTTTTAGAGTTTTTCAGGTTTTTTCTGTGTTTGATGGTCGGGGTTTGATTGGTTTTAGAATTATTGTGTGGAACAATAATACTGAATCATCAGTGCAGTGTAAAGTATCAGTGATTTACCTTGCATCTAGCAACATCTAGTTAGAAGTATAACTAAAATTTTTATTTTATTTAGAAGATAGATAGAATACTTACTGCCGCACTCAGAGACGTCAAATAACTTTAATGAGTATCTAATGTCAAAAAATTTCAATTCAAATCTAGACATAGACCCGGCAAGAATAGCGACTAGTTGTGAATTGTAATTTTTTGACATTAAGTACTCATTATCGTGATTTGACGTCTCTGAGTGCGGCAGTTAGGTAATTTTATTTAATGTTCTTTAATATTTTTTTTAAATGTTTCGGTTTTTTCTATTCATCCATCTTAACATTCTCATCTCAGTTGCATGTAATTTTCTTTCTTCAGTCTTCTTTCGTGCATATAAAAAAATGCCCATTTGTCGGCTGAGTCGGGTTACCTGAAGTCAGTTAACCTCCGAGCTCCCCAACCGTATATGTAAAAGGTCCCTAACTCCCAAAACATGTCGCCGCACCAAAGGCCCTTATCCCGAAAATAATCCACTTTATTATTTTTCAATCAGTTAAAAAGTTTAGCGAGTTCGACAGCCGGCGCCTATTCCCTTTTCTCAACGGAGGAGAGTCGGGCGAATCAATGTCTCGCGCGATTTGACTGCGCAGAAGTTGACGTGGGGGGAGGTAATTGGTAAGCATGCAGAAACAATAGCTGTTATACCTCGAAATTCCGCATCTATTTCAATAAATGGAAACTTTTTGCTTAATGCTTACTCATTGGTGCGATTCGTGACAAGCGATCGCGTAAACTGAGCAATGTTCGCCGCCACTAGGGGGTGACCAAAACTTTTTCTTTTAAGGTCTCTGCATACGTAACGGGAAAATACCCCGGACGGGACGTGGACGGATCGGGGACGGGTCGTCTCTCGTACAAAAAACCCCGTGCACGTCCCGTCCGTGACTCCGTGACATAATGTCCTTCATGGTACATTTTGTATGAAACGATGTTTCTGCAGTCCCCGTCCCCGTCCCGTACACGTCCCATTCGGGGTATTTTCCCCTTACCTATGCAGGCAGAGACCTTTCATCTTCCGGTCTGGTCAACGGCAATTCTTCGGAGAATGTCGGTGATCTTAGATCTTCTGCAGATCACATCTTTCTGATATGATATGATCACACAGGGAAACACCGAGCTTAGCTCTCGCAATTGAAGTTTGAGTGACTCTGAGTCTTCTTATGACTCCCATTATCATCATTGGTTACACACACGTAGTCTTCAAATACTGCAGTAGATGGAGATTGACTGAGGCAACCATAATAGGTCTACAGGTCAATTATAATTACGGATGGTTATCAAAGAACTACTGTGTGTCGCGACCCTTATTATTGACGTTGCGTCCATATTCTACAATGTCGTCGCACTTTGAGGAATACAGCATATCAAAACTAATTTAGAACATAAGTTAATGGCATACTTAGGTTAGAACGGGAATTAACGCGATTATTCATTGATTGGTAGTGCGCGGCATGTTTCGGTTTATGTGATTGGCGAGCTGTGGGATTGTATTTGGTGCATTATTTACAATGTACCTGCAATGTCATAACTCGTTGACAATGGTGGGTTTCTCTACAGCCTACTTGCGTGCCGTTCTGCTAGCGGAGCTTTGGGCTCTGGTGCGTTTAGTATCATCTTGGTATTGAACGCGTCGGGGTCGGCTATTCGTTGCGGATCGGGGCGTGGGCGGGTTTGGGAGACCTATCATTACAGACTGAGGCATGCTGCGCACTCCCCTATTTTTTCTTGGACACACGGATTTTCGGTATCTAGCGTCTTGACGATTCATAAGTGTATTGTAATCATACCAGATATGAATAAATGAATTTTGACTTTGACTTTGACTTTAATGCCTGACGTTTCGACCGGTCCAACCTATATTAATCATGCAACGCGAAAGTTTAAAAGTAATTAGAAGCTAATGGCTACCATAAGATACACAAATCACACCCAATCCCCAAAGGGGTAGGCGGAGGTGGATTAAACATCAACTTTTCGCCAATTATGTTAGGTCTTATGTGATAGGTGGCGCTTGTTGCCATATATCGGGCATATAAATCGCAGTATATTGCTAGGTGGTATGACAGGAATGCTGCTCATATACGACACCTGGAGAGATGGGGGTGTGGTGACAATTATATTCTGCTCTGCCGTCACCACTCGGCTAACATAAGATCTAATGGCAAAATAAGCCGTCTATATTACCGTAGAGTGCTACAGGCTCGCTACGTGGCGAAGGATAGTGGTGACCTTCCGATTTTCAAGGGCGAGGCAGGGCAGTGGGCCAGCGCAATAAATAGTAATAAATCCGAGGCTCGACTTTGACAAATGGATATGGAACATTATTTAGACCTGGTGCAAGTGAAAGGATATTTATTTTACATATACGCATTTCCACCCTATAATGTCTTCTATGCTGGCCTAGGGGTTAACAAATAAAGTAGTATAGGCCAGCCCCGACTAATCCCATGGGTGTCGTAAGAGCAGATTAAGGGAATTTGCCCAGTGTAGACAAATAAGCACTTTGGGCACCCGAATAGTGGAGGGCAAACCACCAACAACAGCATACCCAAAGAGGTTTGTCTCAGGCAGGCAGGCGGCCGGCTGTAAATCCTAAGCCGAAACCTTGAGCAGTATGGATTGGAATGTCGTCATTCCAATCATTCTCTCCGTTCATCGGTCTCTCGACATGGTCCGTTCCGTCTCTTTTCTATACATTCATTCGTCACTAGCACCTTTACGGTGTGATGGATGATATGAATCAAAAGGGAGTGGATGGCTTGATGACGTCTGACCGATATGAATGGAAGAGGATACCTACTGCGCCGACCCCAGATACACGGAGCGTATCCGCCACGGCAAAATATTCGCCTCGAATTCGGTGCCTGATGCCGGTACGCTACGTGCATGGCCCTTAGATGGAACGATCTAGTCGTAGTAGGCTTTGGTTCATATAAATTGTATCAAATATTGGTAAAATTGAAATGAATCGACAAATTTTTATGGGGGGTTCTAGTGCTATTAAACATTATATTAGTGAGGTTAAAATAAATCTAAGTCCACAGAAATAGTATTAATATTTTCCTTTTCTTTTATTCGAAACTGGTAAATGTACAGATTATAAACATAAAACAAAAAAAATATATATATATAAGAAAAATATTAAATCCTTTTATTCCTTCTATTCTTCATATTAAATAAAATTAAATAAATCGTTCGGAATTCGCGGGTTGCTAAGCGGATGGATAATTGCGTTGTTGTATTTTATTACTTAATGTTTTATTACGATTATTGTTACTATAACGATCAATATAGCGGTTAAAATGTGCAGTAAAATTTTGTCGACCGATTTCAAATTCACCCTGTATTTTATTGCCTGTGCCGGTGCTGATGCGCTCCGTGCTTGGCCGGTGAGGGAACGGTCTAGTGGGGACCTGAATAGGCAGTTGTGTATTCATATGGTGAGACTTTGGCCTTCTCCCAGCACGCTGGCCCAGTGCGGCAGTGGGCAGGGCACATTGCGAGGTCTATGTGAGATGTTTTCTCAGCAAAATGAAATTAGGTATTTTTTGTTCTTATAACAATAGTATCCCTGTTTTCGGCAGTTACATAGTAATTGTTAAGTATCCAATCAGCCAATTACCCGCTATCGCTTGTCAATTAGAGTGCGAGATAATGATAAAAAAAACAGTTGAGCGCGGCGTCTAGATTAAAAAAAATAAGTTATTTAAACTAACTACCTACCTATTTAAGAAATTTAAAAAGAATTTAAAAACATATTCTTCATCTGGGTATTTATATTTATCAATGAACAATTTCTATGGGGGAAGAAAAAAGAACTTAACATTTTTGAAATTTCTAATAGCACTGTAGTATTTATATGACTATGTGAGCACAGGTGTGAGTTATTTCTGGTACATGTTGGTAGCAAAAGTTAGAAAAAATATTACAAAGAAATTAAAGTTAAATTTATGAAAAGTAATTATCCTGAATCAGGAATGTTAAATAGCTCCTCGAGCATTTAAGTAGCTATTGATAAAACAACAGTTACAAACCAATGGTAAAATGGAGAAAAACAAAGATCAATTATTATTGTTTTAAGTAGAGCGAAAAGCGAACCATAAACTATCGTTGTGTTCGGTCGGGTGCTTCGGAACATGGATTTTATTGTGCCAATAAAAAATTGTACCCGCCGTTAGGGTTAGTCGACACGACCGTGGAATCCGTGGCAGTAATGGGAAAATGAAACTCCAGTGAAAATCGTAGGTATTCGTTTTTTATTTGAACAGTACCTATATCAAAAAAATTATATTTGCACGAGCACTACACATTTGAAATAAAACATTTTTTAATGATAACGCTCGAGTATAGTTAGGTGTTTACCCTAATTATACGCGAGTCTTATCCGTAAAAATTGTTTTATTTAATTGTTTTTTTTAAAGAGCTTCAAATACCTGCTTCGGAAGGCACGCTAAGCCGTTGGGTCCCGGCTGTATTTGTAATCTTTAATACCCATCAATCCGTACTGGGCGATCATGGCAGGTTATGACCCAGTCTCCCTATATTCTTCCATCCACAGGAAAGGCTTTAGTCTGATGAATGTTGATAATCTTGTGCTTAATATTGCTGCTAAGTTTTATTCAACTAGGTACCGCTATTACTCCGTAGAAGCGTAAAATCTAAGGCAAACCTGCACAAACAAAAAGTTTCATATTAAAAAAACTGAAAAGTTTCTCTTGCAGAATGTTATTTCATCGTCGGCTTCTGTTTCAGGAGTTAGCTAACGAGTCTCCTTTGTGCTCTATGTAGGACAGATTTAACACTGAGACACGTCAGATGGTAGACGCGATTCAAAGGAGTACGCGGCCAAGCGTGAGACGGTGACTAAGACTGAAAAGCCAGATTTGTTAAGGCTTATCCGGCTCGAAGGACCAAAACTTAAAAATACCTACATAAAATATTTTACATACATAAATGTACAAAGATTTTGGGGTTAGAATTTTGGGGTTAGAATTTTGGGGTTAGAATTTTGGGGTTTTTCTAACATTTATATAATGTTAAAAATCGAATAATACATAAATGTATTATATTATGCCCTGTGGTGACGGACGCACAGAATACAATTGACACTACCCCAAATTCTTTACGTGGCTGTCGTAAAAGGCGACTTAGCGTTAAACGGCGGTGAGGAATGGGCAGTAGGCCTGCTTTGTGCTCTATGTGAGACAGATTCAACACTGAGACACGTCAGATGGTAGACGCAACTCAAAGGAATACGCGGCCAAGCGTGACATGGTGCCTAAGATTGAAAGGCCAGATTTATTAGGGCTTATCCGGCTCGAAGGACCAAAATTTTTTATCTACATAAAATAAAAATTATTATAGTTTTGGGTATTGGAACATTATATTGATGTTAGTAGAACGAGAAGATAGAAGAAATAGAAATATCCATCCCCTAGAATCCATAACACAAATGTAACTATGGTACTTAGTTTAGCTTAGATGATAGCTTGTATTACTTTAACAAAATATTATACATACATACATAAATTACGCCTATATCCCCGAAGGGGTAGGCAGAGGTGAACTAGCACCCGCGTTTCGCCAATTATGTTAGGTCCCATGTAATAGGTGGCGAGCCTATTGCCATTTATCGGGCACAAAAGTCGCAGTAGGTACATTGCTAGGTGGAATACCTCACCACTGATTTATCCTTAGTCGCCTTGTACTACACCTACGGGAGAGATTTGGGGTGGTGACAATTGTATTCTACTCTGCCGTCACCACACGGCTATCTGTCAATAATAGAGTTCTCACTTCATTATCCCACGATATGTAAAATTTAGTCAGACGACTTTGTGATTTACTACGAACAATTATTATTTACGGTTCACAATGGAAATATGTTTGATAGATTTGTATAGTCTGACGTGCTGTCGGCAGTACAATGTTTTATAGTTGCGCAATGAAGGTTCATTTGAAGATATTCAGAGCGTTTCAAAATAGAGTGGAGTTCGTAACCTCTTTTAGGAACCGTAATTTTATAGATCAAATACCTCGTTTTATTGTTCCTAAAGAAGCAATAGTGGCTCAGTAAAATCAGTTTACGGTATTATATTTCATTATTCAACTGTACTCGTGTCGAGTTAGTACGCTAAACAAGTGGGTTCAATCGAAAACAACCTTTGTTCCGTAGGTATAAAGTGCATTATCTGTAAGCTTTTATATGTAGAGCGAAACAAAATGACAGGTAGGGTTAGTATTAAAACAAGTTGAAAAATTTGAGACGTTTTGACGATAATTATGTTTTTATGACTTTATGTAGGGTTCGATATTCTTCTTCAACTTGCCCTATTCCGAGACTATCTGGAGTCGGTGCAGTATGTTTCCTCTTTCATTCTTCCATTCATTCAGTCAGACGTCATCAAGCCATATCCACTTGATTCAGAATATCCATGAACGGAAAGGTGTTAGTGATGAATGAATATATAGAAAAGAGACGGAATGGACCATGTCGAGGGACCGATGAACGGAGAGAGTGATTGGAATGACAACATTCCAATCCATACTGCTCAAGGTTTTGGCTTAGGTTTTACAGCCGGCCGCCTGCCTGACACCAACCCTCTTTGGGTATGCTGTTGTTGGTGGTTTGCCCTCCACCTTTGGGGTGCCTTAAGGTGCTTATTGGTCTACACCGGGCAATCTCCCTTAGTCGACTTTTACGACACACATGGGATGAGTCGGGGCTGGCATATTCTACGTTATTTGTTCGCTCCCAGACCAGCATAAAAGACCCCCCAACATCAAAGTCAGTAGGTAACACTCAATAATTGTTTACGCTTAGTCACCCGAAGTACCGTTATTAAAAAAAAGAGGCAACCGAATGACACACTAAGCCCAAAAACCCCGTCATAAATCGCTTCACCGAAACAAAACCGGCCCATCAAAATGAAATATTAATTAACAAGGGCGGTAATCTCTTTAATTTCAAATAATTATTTAAATAATCCGTCGTCCCCCGCCCTGAGACAATCGCTCGGTAATTAACGGAATCGCGATAAAAAAAATGGCGAACCCTTTGCCTTTCACATTCAGATAGGGTTGCCATCCGTCCGGTGTTATCGGGACATGCCCGGAAACGCTCAGAGTTATGAACCTGTTTCGGGGGCCATTAAAAAGTTGAGGTGCCACAATTTTGTAGATTTTTAATATTATCTTTCTCTGACGCATTAACTCCTTTTGACTTTTTGCAGTCAGAGATTAGACTAATATTTCAGTTAACTAATTAGCTGAAAGTGAAAATTTGGGTATTATTTAATTATTATTGTAGCAAAGCTACGTACATTATCACTTATTTCTCCCCTGAGGGTAGGCAGGTGGTGTTTTAACACTTGCGTTTTACCAACTTATTTCAGATCCCAAAGTAATGAGGGGCTAATCTGTTGCCATTCACCGGGAACTGAATAATATCAGGGATACTTTTATTTTCTTACATGCAAGCCTGACGGACTACTGAATTCCATCTGATAGAAAGGAGATGGTTTACTCTACCGGGCCAACTACAAAGATAAAATCGGGCTTGATCAGAAAGACCGTGTACCTACCTACTTTTCTTTTATCCTGACTTTTGTCAGCAGACGCGTGGCCACCCCGAATTAAGGCATCATTTCTACGTTAGGGGTTATAATGAAAAAAGCAAAGCGTATCTTGAAAATAGGTTTTAAATTACGTAATTAAAAAAAAGGCCAGGTATCTCGTAATTGCTCCTAAACTTTTTTTTAATGTACAGTCGTCGACAGGGCACGATAGCTCAGTGTTACTCCTTTTAGCGTTTGCATTAAGCAAAATCTATACTAATGTTATAAGTTGAGGAGTTGGTTTGTTTGTTTGGTTGGTAGATGAATCACAGGAACTACTGACTCAAATTGAAAAATATTTTTGTGCAATTTGAGTCAGTTGGCTATATAATAGCGGACATTAACGCGAGCAAAGCGGCGACTACTTATACTGTAAATTCCACACCTTGCTGGTCGGGTAGCGGAAAAAGAACGTAGAATGTGCTAGCCCCGACTCACCCCAGGGGTATCGTAAAATTCGACTAAGGGAGATTGCCCGCTGTAGACCAATAAGCACCCGAATGGTGTTGGAGAAACTACCTACAACAGCATTGTTGGTCAGACTGGCGGCCGGCTGTAAAATGTAAGCCAAAACCGCCAAGTGTGTGAAGAGAATACGAGATTTACCTATGTATGTATTTATGTAATTCCTCCTAAAACGTGCCTAGCGATACATAGCGATTCAATTTGATTTTAGGACACCAATGACAGGAACAAAAATGTTGACAATGACTCCAAATTTAATTTGACCGTACTCCCCCATGCAACGTCGCAAACACAGGGAGCAAATCGCCCTTGTAACACAACCATTACAAGTGAATTAGGGGTTTGACGGGATTAAAAATTGATTATAAGCAAATCCGGGGATATTGGTGGATCGTGATGCTGCAAGTTGTACCCCGTTTCGAACAACAAGCTTAAAATCTAACTTCTATGCAGGAATAGGAGTTTGCTGTTGGTGGGAGGAGCTTAGCCTATGGGCGTTTTTCCACTCACCGGTCCGGCTCCGGCACCGGCGTCCGGCACCGGCCGGTGTCGCGGCCGGTTTACGCTTGTTATTGGGGACACACGCACACGGCACTACATTACATACACAAAACACATGCAGTTTTACCGGCCGGCGGCGGCATTGGTGGGAGTCAACGCCGGGCCGTTGCCGGAACCGGTGAGTGGAAAAACATGGCTACATATTTCATAAATTTTTGCTTCCCTGGCAGCCGGGCCGGATAGTGGAAAAACGCCCAATGCAATCACAGGGCAGGCACGTTAAGGTGCTTGCCCTGTGATTGCATAAATTAAGCAAAGCTCTCTCTCACTGGATGGGTGACCAAAAATTTATTAGCTCGAGTTCCTCCGTGATTTAACTTTAAGGCACGTTAAGCCGTTGGTCCTGGCTGCATCTGCAGTTGTTTAATACCCACCAACGCGCACTGAGCCAGCGTGGGGGGTTTATGGTCCATTGTCCCTATATTCTTCCATCCATAAGGAAGGTTTGTGCAACAGCAGTGGGGACATTAAAAGGCTGGTGATGATGATTGCTGTTGGTGCGAAAATCGCTTCTGTCATGCGAATTTCGTCGAATTAAGGAAAGATAAAAAAAAAAACATTTACTGCCGCACTCAGAGACGTCAATTAACTTTAATGAGTATTTAATGTCAAAAAAATATCATTCTAATCAAGACCGTAGACCCGGTAAGAATAGCGACTAGTTTTGAATTGTAATTTTTTTGTCGTTAAGTGCTTATTAACGTTATTTGACATCTCTGAGTGCGGCAGTTATTGTAACAACACAACAAACAAACAAAAACAAATTAAACATACTAATTACTTAATATTATTGATTTTTATTTTTATTTAATATTATTGATTTAATTTAAAAATTATTACAAAGATTATTGTGGGCAAAAAACGGTCGAAAAATTTTAGACCAAGTTGTATCCCATCGTTGCGAATTGGCAAATAGGTTTATTAATCTACTTTGCCTTATTTTAACAACCCGCTAGAAGCCGTAGAGGCAAAACCCTAGGTTAAAAAACCTTACGTGCTAATAAGACAGTCGTTTCAGCTACTTATTTTTCACTAAAATACCCCATCCAATTTCAATCTCTAAACCAATCTGCGTAACACCCAGTTTCGAATACACAGGCGAATAAAAGTCGCGCTCTTTAATAAATAAAGTTTAATCAGAACAAAAAGTCCCGCTAACAAAGAATGGGTAAACATTGCCAAATTTTAATTTATCTTAAAGCTTGGTGCCGGATTCGATTATCCAATCGGGGAGATTAAATAGGTGGGTAATGTCACAGTATACCCAGAACAGCAGTTTATCTGCGGCCTGTCGGTGAGTTATTAGCCTACTCGCGTTGACGCTAGGGTTGTAACTAAATCGCGGAGAAGGTTATAAGCGGGAAAGAATCCGAGGAGAGGTCGCGCGAAGACGACCCCTCGGCAGACCCGCTTAGACGTCGTAGAGTGGGCCGCAGGCGTGGGGCTTTAGCCAACCCTCGCGCCCCACTATAGCGAGCCAGACCTGGCAGGAAAGCCCGCCTGCCAGACAGCCAACTGACCCCGGTGCAGATAAAACAACGCTAAGCGTTGGGCGCTCGAGGCTATGCGAGTCTCATATACTCGCCAGAGGTGGGCCTGTGCACGGGCCGCTAATCAGGGGAATCTAGGCTTCGCTGATACCACTTCCCCCCCTGCCAAGCGAGAGGATGCTGCATGAGGGGTTTTTAGTGGAGTAGTCACGGTGCTCTCTACACACGTCCTACATAACTCTCCGGCCTAAAATGGCCTAAATGGCATTTCCCATCATTAAAAAAAACGCGGCTGCGAGCGCGAATGTGCCGAGTGGAACGAGCAGCGAGCAAACGTGCAATCACCTTGTACACGCGCGATCACACCGAACCCTTATGGGATATAGGCGTCATTTATGTATGTACTACAAGGCGGCTAATGGCGGGTTTCAATATTCTATCTACAGGTAAAAGTATCTAAACTAAAGTTAGCTGCATAGCATTTATGTTATATTGCGTTAAATAACAGTAGATGCTTAGTAAACAAACTGTGGTAAGCTTACTTTTAATCTATAGATAGAATTGAAACCCACCGTAAGGGTTAAAACAGCGATATCTAGTATGGATTGGAATGTTGACATCCCCAGTCACTTTCTCCGTTTATCGCTCTCTTGACATGGACCTTTCCGTCTCTTTTCTATACATTAATTTATCACTAGCATAATATGCTAGTGAAGAATGAAATATTATTTCCGGTGTGATGGATGATTATGAAAGATCCATCACACCGGAAATAATATTTGAATATAATATGAATGACCGATATTAATGGAAGAGGAAACATACTGCGTCGACTCCAGATAAACCGGGAACAGGACAGGAAGAAGAATCATTCTGGTATAATTTTCCCGCAAATCCCAAATTATGAGCAAATTTAGCAAATCAACCAATCTCAACGTGAATATTTGTGAACTTTCCTATTTTGTCACCAATCAGAAATGGTTTTAATTAACTCTACAACTGGGGATGCGCGTTTTATCAATTTATCATTAAACAAGTACCTAGGCAATATTCAATTCAGTCTAGACACATTTCCAGTTAATTGACCATTTCGCAAAATTCCAATCCAGAGGATGCGAACTGCGACATATAAAATTATTTAACAAGCTTTCTCCCTAACAAAAACATAAAATAAGTATCCCCTACTATGTGTTTCCGAGCGAGAATGCCCTTGTGGCATTTAAGTCGACTACCTAATTACTTATGTCTCAAAATTAACGGGAAAAGTACCTACTTAAGTTATCACCAGCTTGCGCCAACCCCTCCTTATGGAAGGAAGAATATAGGACGAATGGGCCATAACCCACCACGCTTGCTCAGAGCGTATTGGTGGGTAAGGACATTAGTGATTCAATGTAATTAATACTGAACCTAATGAGTATAAAACTAAGGTATTTTAAGTTAAGCAGACCAAGAATCACGACGACGAAGTGTCTTCTCATATTTTAAAAGGTTTACCCAATATTTTAATTTACCTTTGATTTTGATTTTTGTCTTGCCAATAACTACAAAGGATAATGATTTACATCTTCTTCTTCTTCCTCATAAATTATGTAACCATTAGTCGCCTTGTAGGACAAACGACAGGAGCTTAAAAGGACAGGGGGTGCTGACAATTTTATTCTGTTGTGCCGTCCGTCACCACTTGGCTAAATAAATAAATTTCAATAAATTGATTTGTAATATCGTAATAGTCCCTAAAAGAAACCCATGGTACGGCACACGTGGGCAGTCAACTGGCGTCCCGCCAGATACAATTCATCTCCATTAACGCTTTCATTGAATGCGAGATACGCAAAAAACTTTGCCCGCGCGTAATGTATTTAAAACAGTGTATAAATCCACTTACGCAGGGCAAGCGATTTACGACACTTTACACACTGAGTTACGATCCTTTAGCGAAAATTAAATCGAGCACTATTCTAAATTAGGCGGGCCTATTTTGTCCTTTGTCATGTTTGGTTTTACGCCTCCGCGTTATAGGGGTCGTTTGGGAAGTAATTTATTTTATGCATCTTTGTATACTTTGTCATTTCCAACAAAGCTGAAAATTGGAGTTGCTTGAAATGGGACTTCCATTTTTCTTGTAGGGTTTTCGACGGAAGAATTTTTTATTTAGATACATACTTATATACACATACACGTCACGCCTTTCTCCCACAGGGGTAGGCAGGGATCACTTCTTCCTGCACCATACTTCTTTCGCTTCTCTTTCCAATGCTACCATCACCCTTATATACTTCTTTCGCTCATTAATGTCCTCATGCATGCCCATCGGTTTCAACTACTCTTGACCTGGCCTTTGCTTAAAATACTTTCAATTTCATTATGAAAGATCCGCCAAGGCCTTTTCCTTCTTCCTTTCACTCAGATCTTTAGATTAAAAAGATATAGAATACCGGTTTCAACCCTGCAGTTGTTAATACCAACCTATTCGCTCTTGGTAATAATTGTGGGTAATGGCATATTCTAGTTAAATCCTAGAGCTTTTCTAAGAACCTAAGCTAGTAGGTCTAGCTAGGACCTAGGGCCTTCACAGAATCTATTAAGTTTTTAGAGAAAGCGAAAACCTAGAATGGTCCTCGAGCCTTGCAATCAAGAACTCCCTTCGAAGGTTTCTCTACGGCACGCATCTCCCGGGGGATCTCCTACTGCCGAGGGGAGCCTCACAGGACGCTCCAAATCGGAGCAGGGAACCTACCCCCGTAGCACGGGACGTGGACAAAATCTCCTCGGGAAAAAGAAATTTTTTTCCTCTCGCTCTAACTCACACTATATCCCGAGACAAACCACTGTCAAGAGGTGGAGAGAGATTGTGCCTTTGAAAGCTCAGACTTGCCGTGTAGTGGAGGGATAAATCCTAGAGCAATATGACAGAAGACATACAACACTAACACTTAATTATTTAGAAACAGACTGGGAAAAAGAAGATGTCCTCTGATCCGACGATATCTCTGATCCGAAATGCAAAGAACACGGAACAGGAAAATTTTGTTAATGATCGCTTCCATTTCCGATTTGCTGAAGGCCGCAGAGGTGACGTCACATCACGTCTGAGCACCCCGCTTGTTATTCCAGTAATTACAGCCTGTAATGTGGACCGTTCATTACCTGGAAGCCTTCGAGCGGAAACCTTTTAAGAGTGTTAGCTGTTCAGAGGTCTTTGTTGAGAATCGGGAGTCGAAAATAGAATTGCTCTCGGATTTCCATTGTCATGCTTGACTTAGTTTTGTCTTGTTTAATGGTTGGGCTGTAGTTGCGGGATTCATGTTTTTTAATTTTATTTTCAATGTAAAATAGCTTAAACCTTCTATAACAGGATCACACATTAATTAGCAAATTCGTCATCGTCTTCTCCCTGCCCTGTTCTCAGTGTATCTGAGGTCAGCGCAGTATGTTTCCTCTTCCATTAATATCGGTCAGACGTCCCTTTTGATTCATATCAGCAATCACACCGTAAAGGGGCTAGTGATGAATGAGTGTACAGAAAAGAGACTGAACGGACCATGTCGAGAGACCGATGAACAGAGAGAGTGATTGGAATGACAATGACATTCCAATCCATACTGCCAAAGGTTTTGGCTTAGGTTTTACAGCCGGCCGCCTGCCTGACACCAACCCTCTTTGGGTAGACCATTGGACCATGGTAAGTTACTTTGAACTATTGAATCTTCATAATAAGTTCCGAACAAATCTCTCGATACCACCAGGAGACTAAACAGACGCACCACCAATAATAATTAATAGGAACATAGTTGCAGATAACGGGGTTACATTAGTAATAAGCGGAGATGACAATGATATCAGGTTCCTGCGATCAATTCAGCCAGACTAATTGCCAACTGGGAAGATTGTGGCACGCCCACGTGAGCCTATTCTGAATTACAGTCGTTAAATTTAACCTCGCGCGTTACTTCCCCTAAGTACTCATCTCTTCTTTCAATGACATTTAAAGTTACGTATCGCGAGCGCAATTCGGAGGAACCAAATAAAGTGGAATGCCTAATTTGAAGCCTAATCACAGAATGGGATCGTCTCGGAGATATTGGAAACTGAACCCTTTTTGTTAGCCGTTAATTATTATTGTTGTATATCTACACTAATATTATAAAGCTGAAGAGTTTGTAGCGCTAATCTCAGGAACTAATGAAATGTTGGATAGTCCATTTATCGAGGAAGGCTAAAGGCTAATTAGTAACCGACATTAACGCGAGCGAAGCCGCGGGCGACCACTAGTACTATATGTAATACAATTGTTACCATCCCTCATCTCTCAAAGACAGCGATGAGCAGCAGCATTCCTCGTATTAAACATTTCTTACACTCTCATTTAGCTCTAGGCCAAAGTAAGTAGCTTAAACACTTGCGTTAAGCATACTAGATGAAGTATTAATCTGCGTGTGTCAGTGTTCATCACAAAATTTCCCTACCAGGAATCGAACCCAGAACCTCTTGGCCAATAGCTAGCGATCAGACCATTCGGCCATATCGTCCATATATTGTATGTTTTTTCATTTGTTCATAGGTCAAATATTCTAAATCGAATATGGCATTTTTAGCTGACTAATGCATCTGTAGTCGAGTTACAATTTCCATCTAAATAATGGAGCCAATGGACGCATCTAATTAAGCCACGGTGCTGCCTGGCGAATACGCTGCCACACAGCTGACACAGCTGGAATGGTACTGAAATAATGGCTTTGTCATTGTGTTGGCGTTGAGGTTGGTTAAGCCAGTCCAAGCTAAAAGTGGTTTTGGCTTTGGTCTTACAGCCGGCCGCCTGGTTGATACTCCAACCGTCTTTGTGTATGCTGTTGTTGGTGGTTTGCCCTCCACTATTATAATTATTTGCCGTAATTATTTTTAGTTTTCTTGGTAATCTTTATGCAACATATAATAGCTTCGTCCGGCGATTGCGTTAGCTAAGCAACGTTTGCTAAAGCCGATCATTGAATGGGTGATCAAACATATATTATCTCGAGTTCCTCTGTTATTCGGAAGGCACGTCAAGCCGTCGGTCCCGGTTGCATCTAGTCCTTAATAGCCATCATCCGCACTGGGTCAGCGTGGGGGGTTATAGCCCATTTCCCTATATTCTTTCATCCAAAAAGCCTGTGTCCCAGCGGTGGGATATTAAAGGGCTGGTGATAAAGATGTAAAACAGAGTGATGCAGAGGAACTTACTTATTTTAGTTTGTAGTCCTGAAGCAATGACTACTGATAAGAGGGGGTAATGCCATTCGTTCCGTACACGTTCCGTCCGGGGTATTTTCCCGTTCCGTATGTTGAGCCTGGAGACTTTTAATAAACATGGTTTAAGTTTAAACTAGTTACTTAGTGTTTTGTCTTTTTTCCTCGCATTCACAATCATGTTTGTGAGACGAAGACAAAACGCGGACTAGCTATATCATGGTTAGTATATAACAGTTTATTAATATGACGGTTAAAGTGCCGTGTGGTGACGGCAGAGTAGAATACAATCGTCACCACCCCAAATCTCTCCCGTGGGTGTCGTACAAGGCGACTAAGGATAACTAAGTGATGAGGAATGGGCAGCAGCGTTCTTCTTATACCACCTAGCAATGTACTGCGACACTTTTGTGCCCGATATATGGCAATAGGCTCGCCACCTATTACATGGGACCTAACATAATTGGCGAAACGTGGGTGCTAGTTCACCTCTGCCTACCCCTTCGGGGATATAGGCGTGATTTATGTATGTATGTATGTATGTAAAGTTCATATCCTTCTTGTTTCAGTTGCCATCATGGAGTGGACGAAGGTGCCATGTGGTGACGGCAAAGAAGAATTGTCACCACCCCTGCCTATCTCGTAGGTGTCGTATGAAGCTGCTTAGAGTTTAAGGAAAGGCGTCATTTATGAAGTGTGCAAAAGGAAACAATAAATACTTTATTGGAATCTACTTATAAGGGCAAGTTCACAAGTTATAAGCCAATAATCCCTCTAACAACACTTTCATTAGGGAGATCAAATGATTTCATTTGCCACTAAACATATACAGCTCCATCCGAAGGGTCGCGACAAACAGCTTGGAAAAATTTCGCCCGTGCACGAGTGAAACGGACATACCCACCGCACAGGAGCGACAAGGACGGAGGACTGTTGTGAATTTGTCTTGCTAAGGGTGAGTTGTTCACTGTCTTATTGATGTCATACATTGCTCTAATGCGTTGCAGCTGTGCCTTCTGTAAACAGGTTAGGGGGAGGTCGCCTAAAGCTGGTATACTGCCTGTGTGGGCGATTGGTAAGAGAAGTAAGGAGAACGTCAAGGCGCACGATGCCTTTTTGCTTTCAACATAATTTTTTAAGCTTTATTAACTTTGATAGTGGACTGTATACACTGATATGTACCTATATGTTTTTTTTACGCTGGACAGGGTCTTGAACTTCATCTCACCTGGTGGTAAGTGACGATGAGGGCCGAAGATGGAATCGAGCTTCACCTGGTATTCTCAACCAACCAAACCGAGTACAAATTTGTACTCGTCTGGGGATCGAACCCGGGACCTCGCAATCTAATTCCGGTAAGCTAACCAATAGACCATTTCTTTTAACATTTCTTTTAACATACAAACGATCTTGAAGTGGTGTTATAAGCTTTTTATACGGCATTAGAAAAGATGGATTCCCTTTCTCAAGCAGCGTTTTGCCAGAGCAGTCATAAAGGCGTGTACATGTCGGCATCTGATTTTAGCCAAGTCAAAGTGTGCAAGTTTCGACTGACGACTAAAGCCGCGTATACGTCTAATTCCAAGATTTATCGCAAAATGTTTTAAAGGGTTTTTTATTTTCAGTTTTAAGCCTACACTTGATTAAAAAGCATTGAAACTATTACTTCCCACACCCTCACATGACCAAAGGCCAATCTCTCTCTGTGAAACTGAAAACAGTGAAGTACTTTTAAACTTTATGTTTAAAGCTTTGTTTTTATTTTTCAACGCTACCTCCGAACTGTATTGCCGAAGATATGACTTCCGGGCTAACCAACATAATAAAATATTTTTTTTTTATATTTGATTATTTAAATAAAAGATAATGGATGGTCTGATGATGTCTGACCTATATAAATGGAAGAGGAAACATACTGGGCCGACCGCAGATAAACTGGGAACAGAGCAGGAAGAAGAAGATAAGACCAAAGAACTTAGACAATTACGTGATTCTTTATTCTTTTGGAGATCCGGCTTCTTCGGTTTCACCTCTGCCTACCCCTTTAGGTATATAGGCGTCATGTATATATGTATGTATGTTGATCCGGCTCAAAGGACCATAATGTACCAACGGGCAGCGTGCAGTTGCTGTCAAGGTATTGATTCGGTGCAATGTGTTTTCAAAATTAATTTCTCTTGGGTTTGTCTAGATTGTCATGGCCGTCTGCCTGACAACAGCAGTTCTTCATTTTGTAGCAAGGGGCACAGTGTAAGCGTGCCCTTAGGGCATACAGAATAGCTTATTGATGCTGCTCAGCTGCTGCGCGCGTGAAAAAATCTTAACCTCACGTACTGAGAGATATTTTTCAGAAGAGTAACACGTTAGGATATGTGAAAGTCTAGCGTTCTTATTTTGTAGCATTAGCATACCTACAACTTTTTGTAGAAATAAAATCATAATACCAAATGTATAATTTAATAAATCGCACTCTTAATAAAATAACGAGCGAATTCAAATTCGCAACATTTTGGGAATCGACGAAAAACTATTTTTGACTGAGTTACCACGAGCTTACATGGAGAAGAATATAGACTCAAATAATTTTTTCATCCCACCATCTCGGAAAAAGCGTTTTTGCTCTTCGATATCTGAGAGCAAAAGCCGTTTTTATCCTCTAGAGGATAAAGTAAATTTGAATTTAGAACATCGTGTGCAATGAGTTTGTGAATTCAAAACATCAATAAACCTATTTATTTCTACCTCCATGGTGCCGAAATTATCATGCAACCTATTTTAATTTGTTAAAAACTAACTACCGCACTCAGAGACGTGTATTAACTTTAATGAGTACTTAGTGTCAAAAAATTTCATTTGAATATAGACCATAGACCCGGCAAGAATAGCGACTAGTTTTGAATTGTCATTTTTTGATATTAAGTAAGCATTTACGTTATTTGACGTCTCTGAGTGCGGCAGTAAGACTCGGAACCTTCTTGGTGTACTTTTTTTGTAATTTGCTTTGCGCGCGCCATTTTCTTTCCACGTCATAAATTTGTTAAAACCTAGCAGTTCCGTGACGGTCAATTAGCTTGGCGTCAATCTTGCTTTAAACATTTTGATCGTCTGCAATGCTTGCTTGATGCTTGAGTCAAGCATTTAAAAGCATTTTAGGTTTGTTTGATTTGTTTACGCTAGCAACGGAACATAAACATACAGAAAATCAACGTGCTTGACTCAAGCTGATTGACCGTCTCGGAACTCCATTAGGGACGGTAATTTTTATTAGGTACTTACAGGTGTGTCTGGATGAATTTTGCGGGTGTGGCTGGGTGGATGGGTAGGTGTTGGAGGTTTGTATGGGTGAATGGGTGTTTTGTGGGTGTGTCTGGGTGAATGGGTGTTTTGTGGGTGTGTCTGACTGGATGGGTGAGTATTATGGGTGTGACTGGGTGGAAGTTGTGGGTGTCTGAATGGATGTTGTGGGTGTGTATGGGTGAATAGGTATTTTGTGGGTGTTTCTGGGTGAATGGGTGTTTTGTGGGTGTTTCTGGGTGAATTCAGATATGTGTGAATTCAATTCAGGGGTGCACAGTGCACCCTTAAGGGGGTACACATCGCTAAGTGCACACGGGTATGCGACCCCGGATTCCCGAGCTACTACGACTTTTTCCCAAAGATCCTCTCCGAGTCAGTAGTATCCTAATTGTCCCCTTTCCTACCCAAAATTCCACGTCTTTTTCATATTTAGACCTTATCCTACCCTGTCTCCTCTTTTCCCTTCCATTCCGCCAATCTAGGGTCTGCCGTGCCTGTGGATGCGTGGCTAGGGGCGAGCCTAGTCTCAAGCGTGCCTAAGCCCTGGGAGCAGGCGAACCCAGAAAAAGGCTAGCCTTACCCTGGCATGCGGGGCTCTGCCAGGGCCGACAAACTTTTCCCTAGCTTCTCGTGGGGACGCAATGGCATTTCGTAAAATTATCCATAAAAATGGCGGCGATGTGGTTCGCCACCCATCACGTCTCGGACCTCGCGGGGGCGGAAAGTGGTTCACTGAGAGCCGCTTTGCTACGTTGAATGTTAGAGGAGGAATGCAAAGTAAAATAGATGAAGTATGCGA
Source organism: Cataclysta lemnata (assembly GCA_963931975.1). Taxonomy (NCBI): domain Eukaryota; kingdom Metazoa; phylum Arthropoda; class Insecta; order Lepidoptera; family Crambidae; genus Cataclysta; species Cataclysta lemnata. The sequence continues at coordinate 5,312,786 of OZ008363.1, forward strand.
GATTATGGATAAAAGGCATATTGATGTGTTGTGTTTGAATGAGACGAAAAGGAAAAGTAGTGACACCACCGAACATGGCCCTTATACAGCATACTGGTCTGGAGTTCCCGGATCCAGCAGAGGCAAACAGGGCGTTGGGGTCCTACTTTCCAATAGAATGGCAGAGTGTGTGACTGAACATAAGTGCGTGAGTCCCAGGCTCCTCTGGCTGAGGTTGAAGGTTGGGCTTACTCGAATCTTCATCCTTGGTGTATATGCACCTACAGATTTAGGTTCGAGTAGGTCCAAAACAGACCTTACAAGTCAGGAGGAGTTCTGGGATAGCATGAGAGATTGCCTGAAACAGTGCAAGGAGAATGAGAAAATTATAATGTTAGGTGATTTTAACGGATGGGTAGGAATAAAGCGAGATGGATATGAAAAGGTATTAGGTAAATTTGGGGATGAAAGAGTTAATGAGAATGGGAAAAGCTTGTTAGATGTGTGTTTGGAATGGAACCTCTTAGTGACAAATACGATGTTTGCCCACAAGAGGATCCATATGTATACAAGAGAGGATGAATACTCGAAAAGTATGATTGATTTTGTGATTGTGGATGAAAGATTGAGAAGCAAGGTTCAGGATACAAGGGTGTTCCGAGGTAGCGGTCTTTACTCAGACCACTTCCTGGTAGTTAGCCGAATAAGTGGTCTGTTTAAACGATGGCGGCACCGTACCACGGCCCCTATAAGTATCCTGGAAAGGATAAAAGTAGAAAATTTGCAAGAGGTGCATGAGGAATATGTGCGAAAGTTGAATGAAAGGTTAATTGAATCTGACGTAGATTCAATAGCTGAGATAGAAGATACATGGAAGGTTTTTAAAGATGACGTTGTGAATGTAGCTACTGAAGTATGCGGTGTGGCGAAAAGATGGAAAGGAAAGAGACAGAAGAGTGAATGGATGGATGGAGAAGTACAGAAGGTAGCGAAAGATAAGAAGAAAGCTTGGCAAGATTGGTTAGCAAAGAGAGCTGACCAAAGGATATGTAAGATGACAATGGCGGATGTAGACGAAGCGAAAAAGAAATATAAAAGATTGAATTTGTTAGTGAAGAGTGTAGTGAATAGAAATAAAGATGAACGAAAAGATGAGTTTGATAGAAAAATCTCTGACAATTTCCAAAATAACATTAAAGTTTTTTGGAAATCTGTACGGACAGCTCGAGGAAAGAGCGCAAACACGGAGTTGATACGAGTCAGAGACAAGGATGGAAGTGTTTTGAATAGTGAAGAAAGAGTGCTGAATAGGTGGAAGGAATATTTCGAGAGTTTATTTGAAAGGTCAGATGATATTGTCCAGTCCCAGGCTAATCATGTGGAAGAAAATTTGAATGAGAATGAAATAAGTATGCATGAGATTGTGCAAACATTGAAAGGTATGAGAGCAGGAAAGGCAGCAGGGTGTGATAGGATATCGGTCGAGATGCTGAAGGCTGGAGAGGGTACCATTGCTAAGCAGCTGCACCGCCTTTTGAACCTTTGTTGGGTAAGTGGCCAAGTACCAAAAGACTGGCGTAAAGCCGTCATTGTGCCACTGTACAAAGGTAAAGGGTCGCAGCTGGAATGCAAAAATTACCGTGGTATTAGCCTTCTCAGTGTTGTCGGCAAATTGTATGCAAAGATTCTGATTGAAAGGATTAAGAAAGAGACTAATGATAGAATATGGGACGTGCAAGCAGGATTTCGGAAGGGAATGGGATGTACGGTCTTTTCTCTACGATGCATTACTCAGAAATCTCTGGCTAAAAGCCAACGAGTATATTGCGCTTTCGTAGACTTAAAAAAGGCTTATGACCGAGTGGTGAGGAATGAACTGTGGTCGATTTTGTCGATGTATGGGGTGAACAGCAGCCTGATACGTTGAGGTTACCTGAGGCGTTGAAATCTCTTTATGAGGATTCGAACGCTTGTGTTAGGATAAATGGCGCATACACAGAGTCGTTTCGCATTGGTACAGGTGTGAGACAAGGATGTGTAGCGTCACCATGGCTGTTCAACTTATACATGGATAATTGTCTGACGAGACTAAAAGAATTTGATTGTGGATTACGAATGAACGAGTTACTTATCAAATGTCTGCTGTACGCTGATGACCAGGTTATATTAGCATCATCAGAAACAGATTTGCAGGAGATGGTAACAGTTATGCATGAAGCTTTGACAGAGAAAGGGATGAAAGTAAATGTAAGCAAGACAAAGATCATGGTTTTTGAAAGGGATGAACAAATGACAAAGTGTGAAATTAAGATGTGTGATGTGAAGCGGGTGAGAATGTTGAACAAGTGAAAGAGTTTGTATATTCATCATCTGTATTTACGAGAGATGGAAAGTGTGATAGTGATATTGAAAAGCGGGTGAAAGCTGGGAATATGGTAAACGGGGCTTTGCACACTTTTATGAACAGCCAAAGCGTGTCCAGAAATGCTCGTATGGCTGTTCATAACGGAGTGCTGGTTCCGACATTAATGTATGGAAGCGAAAGTTGGGTATGGGAGAAGAAGCATGAAAGTAGAATAAATGCAGTAGAAATGAGAGCGTTGAGGAGTATGGCTGGAGTAAGGCTGAGCGACCGATTGTATAACAGTGTGATAAGAGAAAGGTGTGGTTTGAAAGAAGATGTAATGACAAGGATTGAGAAAGGGATGCTCGCATGGTTTGGTCACGTCGAAAGAATGGATGAAAGGAGAATGACAAAAAGGATTTACATGGCGAAAGTGAATGGAGAAATGGCAAGGGGAAGGCCTAGGCGGATCTTTCATAATCAAATTGAAAGTCTATTGAAAAAGGGCCAGGTCAAGAGTACCCGAAACCAACCATGCATGAAGAGATTGATGAGATTGGATGAAGCGAAAGAAGTATGTAAGGATCGTAGCAAGTGGAAGGAAGTGATCTCTGCCTACCCCTGTGGGAGAAGGGCGTGACGTATGTATGTATGTATGTATTCTGGGTGAATGGGTGTTTCTGGGTGAATGGGTATTTTGTGGGTGTTTCTGGGTGAATGGGTGTTTCTGGGTGAATGGATGTTTTGTGGGTGTTTCTGGGTGAATGGGTGTTTTTTGGGTGTGCCTGAGTGGATGGGTGTGTATTGCGGGTGTGAATGTTGTGGGTGTTTCTGGGTGGGTGTTGAGAGTGTGTTTATGTTAATGGGAGGGTGTTGTGGAAGTTTCTGGGTGAAAACAGAAACTGTTGTGATTGTATTTTTTTTTGTATTTTGCAATTTTCTCGTTGGGGGGATGAAAAGTTACGTGTTGCACTCGAGTGCTAAGATTTTTCACCTTGCGCTCTTTTGATTCCCTCGCTATCGCTCAGGATTCTAATTTTTGAATCACTCGATACGCTCGTGATTCAATTTTAGAATCCTTCGCTGGCTCGTTCATCAAAATTGAGCACGCGGTTTAAAAACAACTTGCACTCACGTACAACAAATAACTATTTTACCTTTTTCCGTAAGGAAAAAGCATGTTTTATTCTTTCTAAATTTGTAGAGCTTCATTTTTTAGGTTTTATTTTACGCTAACTCATTTTGGGAAAACTTCGAATTAGGTCGTTGTTATATTAAGAGTGCGAAATGTATTTATTCATTTCAGATTATTATTTAGAGGATTAGACAGAGACGTGTTAAACGAAAGTTAAGTTTCTATAATCGCGGTACAGGGTAGCATAACTTTTGATTGATAAAAATCTGGATACGAAATATTTTCACTGCCATCATCACTAGCCCTTTAACGTCTAAAGTGCGGAAAATGGATTGGAGGATATTAACCATTGCATATGTCTTTGGGCCAATGGCTTAATGCCGATCGAAGTTCCGAGGAACTCTATTACCAATGATCGCCCCACAATAGGTATGAAAAACCTGCGAGGTTGCTGGAACTTTACAACTAACCCTGTATAAATAACTGGTTAACAACAGCACCGGTCCAAAACGTATTAAACTTATGAGTTGACAACTAATGAGTCAATTAAAACGCAGACCCACACCTAGACGCCAACATGGCGGCGGCCTGCCTACAAGTCGCGCTTCAAATGCACTCGAATTAATGACTAGCAGTCGAGGGTTGTTCAAATAATTGACAAGTTTCGCTGTATCCGCTGTCCTGGAGACTCTATCGAGAAAAAGCCGATTGAGCTGTCGTACTTCTTGAGAAAACGCACCCTGTTAAGTATAAAGGTCTAAGCATACGTACATACATTTTCGACAATTTTCGACAGCTCAATCGGCTTTTTCTCGATAGTCTTCAGGACAGCGGATACAACAAAACTTGAAGAATGGGCAGCAGCGTTTCTCTTATACCACCCAGCAATGCACTACGACTTTTGTGCCCGATAAATGGCAATAGGTTTTATTACATGGGACCTAACATAATTGGCGAAACGTGGGTGCTAATTATCCTCTGCCTACCCCTTCGGGGATATAGGCTTGATTTATCCATGTACGTCATAATTTGACATTTTACCGCATGGAAGAATCTTTCAATCTTCAAATCGCTTGTTTTACGTGTTGGTGAACTCGAGCCTGAGGGTTAAAACTGTGATGAGGAATGGGCATCAGCATTCCTGTTATACAATGTATATAATAGCCTACTGCGATTTACATACATACATACATAATTCACGCCTATATCCCCGAAGGGGTAGGCAGAGGTGAACGAGCACTCACTCTTCGCCAATTATGCTAGGTCCCATGTGATAGGTGGCGAGCCTATTGCCATTTATCGGGCACAAAAGTCGCAGTACTTTGCTAGGTGGTAGGTATAAGAGGAACGCTGCTGCCCATTCCTCATCACTGATTTATCCTTAGTGGCCTTGTACGACACCCACGGGAGAGAGATTTGGGGTGGTGACAACTGTATTCTACTCTGACGTCACCATACGGCCATTTACATGCCTGGCAATGGGCAAAACATGTCCAATAACATGTTTTGCCCATTGCCAGGCATGTCAGTGGGCAATGGGCAAAACATGTCCAAAACGTGTATTCGAATCAAAATAGCTTACAGTGAAATATTAAATACAGCTTCAGTGCAGCCAACAAAACAATAACAGTGTGATAAGAGAAAGGTGTGGTTTGAAAGAAGATGTAATGACAAGGATTGAGAAAGGGATGCTCGCATGGTTTGGTCACGTCGAAAGAATGGATGAAAGGAGAATGACAAAAAGGATTTACATGGCGAAAGTGAATGGAGAAATGGCAAGGGGAAGGCCTAGGCGGATCTTTCATAATCAAATTGAAAGTCTATTGAAAAAGGGCCAGGTCAAGAGTACCCGAAACCGACGGGCATGCATGAAGAGATTGATGAGATTGGATGAAGCGAAAGAAGTATGTAAGGATCGTAGCAAGTGGAAGGAAGTGATCTCTGCCTACCCCTGTGGGAGAAGGGCGTGACGTATGTATGTATGTATGTATTCTGGGTGAATGGGTGTTTCTGGGTGAATGGGTATTTTGTGGGTGTTTCTGGGTGAATGGGTGTTTTGTGGGTGTTTCTGGGTGAATGGATGTTTTGTGGGTGTTTCTGGGTGAATGGGTGTTTTTTGGGTGTGCCTGAGTGGATGGGTGTGTATTGCGGGTGTGAATGTTGTGGGTGTTTCTGGGTGGGTGTTGAGAGTGTGTTTGGGTTAATGGGAGGGTGTTGTGGAAGTTTCTGGGTGAAAACAGAAACTGTTGTGATTGTATTTTTTTTTGTATTTTGCAATTTTCTCGTTGGGGGGATGAAAAGTTACGTGTTGCACTCGAGTGCTAAGATTTTTCACCTTGCGCTCTTTTGATTCCCTCGCTATCGCTCAGGATTCTAATTTTTGAATCACTCGATACGCTCGTGATTCAATTTTAGAATCCTTCGCTGGCTCGTTCATCAAAATTGAGCACGCGGTTTAAAAACAACTTGCACTCACGTACAACGAGCCTGAGGGTTAAAACTGTGATGAGGAATGGGCATCAGCATTCCTGTTATACAATGTATATAATAGCCTACTGCGATTTACATACATACATACATAATTCACGCCTATATCCCCGAAGGGGTAGGCAGAGGTGAACGAGCACTCACTCTTCGCCAATTATGCTAGGTCCCATGTGATAGGTGGCGAGCCTATTGCCATTTATCGGGCACAAAAGTCGCAGTACTTTGCTAGGTGGTAGGTATAAGAGGAACGCTGCTGCCCATTCCTCATCACTGATTTATCCTTAGTGGCCTTGTACGACACCCACGGGAGAGAGATTTGGGGTGGTGACAACTGTATTCTACTCTGACGTCACCATACGGCCATTTACATGCCTGGCAATGGGCAAAACATGTCCAATAACATGTTTTGCCCATTGCCAGGCATGTCAGTGGGCAATGGGCAAAACATGTCCAAAACGTGTATTCGAATCAAAATAGCTTACAGTGAAATATTAAATACAGCTTCAGTGCAGCCAACAAAACAATACATAACCGCTCAATGATTCACGGAGCATACAAAATTCAGATTACCACGTTGGCACCGGTGATTCGTCAGAATTAGGCGGTCCGGACGGGAGTAATGATATGTCATCAATATATTGCAGGTTTGGATTTGATTATGAAATGAACACTGCATTTTATTTAACAGCGTGTCCAATAAAATTTTATCTTTTTTTTAATATTTTATGTCAGACAAGGAAACTTTTGCTCTTCATCTCACCTGATTGTGAGTGCCGATAAGCCTGGAACCCTCAACGACAGAGGGTCTGGCTACCTTATCACAACTGTCGGAACCCAATAATGCTGTTAACATTATTATTACGGCGTCAGATTTTGATAAGATGGTGGTAGCTAGCCAGACGGATTTGAAAGAAGTCCTGCCACTAACCAAGTCGAATACAAATTTGCACCCCTTTGGGGATCGAACCCGGGATCTCTGGACCACTAGACCACGGAGGCGGTTAAAATTACTTATTCCTACTCTCTGCTTAAACCCTTCCTAAAGTTCATCAGAAACGGCATATTTCTCCTTCGTTGCAGCACTTCATTACCAAACAACTAGTGTTGCGCTGCGGTTGGCGGGGCGACGCGTATTGATGACGTCATCGGTCAGCGCGCCAATCCGCGCCCGCCGAACTGATTTCAGTTCCAAATTCAAATTTGTAACGTTTAGCCGGACCGCGCGGAAGTTCCGGGCACATGAGTAGATACACCGAACAGAGTAACTATAAAAGCTTCCTAAGAAAGCCGCCGTGCTATGCAACTCCCTGTGCGTTCATAAACCGATTTTTTCCAGACTCGCCAGTGGTAACGCACACATGCCCCGCATGCTTGTAGTAGTGCAACCGATTTGCGCGGTTGTGTGAAGGTTGTTCTCTGTTCCGTTTATTTACTCATGTGTTCCGGGCACATAGTATACAGAGTAATCTGTTGTAATTACTAGTGTGTGCTTGAAATATGGTTCGGCGGGAGAATTTGGCGGCGGTCAGTTAGTTGGGGTTGAGTTTCAGTTTTAAGGGACGATCGGCAACGGGTTTGTGATATTTCCGCGAGCGCAACTTTAATGAAGGGATTTCGCTCATTTACATCGAGAATGTACGTTACAAAAAACACTTTTAGTCATAATTTTTGTAGAAAAGAAAAGTAACTTCTGCAGAAAAAAATGGTTTACTCTGGTGTATTATATTTTTATTTTTCCCTATATCCAGGTATGTAGATGAGATATATGATTTAAATTTTCACATGTCCTCTTAAGGAAGGAGTAAAAAAAATTACTCCTTTCTAAATAAAATAATGTAATACCTATATCCGTCTTGAATAGTTATTTGTTGTACATGAGTGCAAAGTGGTTTTTTAACCGCGTGCTCAATTTTGATGACCGAGCTAGCGAAGGATTCTAAAATTGAATCACGAGCGTAGCGAGTGATTCAAAAATTAGAATCCTGAGCGATAGCGAGGGAATCAAAAGAGCACAAGGTGAAAAATCTTTGCACTCGAGTGCAACACGTAACTTTTCATCCCCACCAACGAGGAAAATGCAAAATACAAAAAAAAAAATACTATCACAACAGTTTCTGTTTTTACCCAGAAACTTCCACAACGCCCTCCCATTAACCCAAACACACTCTCAACACCCACCCAGAAACACCCACAACATTCACACCCATCCACTCAGACACACCCAAAAACACCCATTCACCCAGAAACACCCACAAAACACCCATTCACCCAGAAAAACCCACAAAACACCCATTCAGCCAGAAACACCCACAAAACACCCATTTACCCAGAAACACCCAAAAAACACCCATTCACCCAGAAACACACACAAAACACTCATTCACCCAGAAACACCCACAAAACACCCATTCACCCAGAAACACCCACAAAACACCCATTCACCCAGAAACACCCACAAAACACCCATTCACCTAGAAACACCCACAAAACACCGATTAACCCAGAAACACCCACAAAACACTCATTCACCCAGAAAGACCTACAAAACACCCAATCACACCCAAAAAACACTCAATCACCCAGAAACACTCACAAAACACCTAATCACACCCAAAAAAACACCCATTCACCCAGAAACACCCACAATACTCACCCATCCATTCAGACACACCCACAAAAAACCATTCACCCAGACACACCAACCAAACACCCATTCACCTAGACACACCCTCAAAACACCCATTCACCCAGAAACACCCACAAAACACCCATTCACCCAGAAACACCCACAAAACACCTAATCACACCCAAAAAAACACCCATTCACCCAGAAACACCCACAATACTCACCCATCCATTCAGACACACCCACAAAAACCCATTCACCCAGACACACCAACAAAACACCCATTCACCTAGACACACCCTCAAAACACCCATTCACCCAGACACACCTCCAACAGCCACCCATCCACCCAGCCACACCCGCAACATTCATCCAGACACTCCTGTAAGTCCCTAATAAAAATTACCGTCCCTAATGGAGTTCCGAGACGGTCAATCAGCTTGAGTCAAGCATGTTGATTTTCTGTATGTTTTTGTTCCGTTGCTAGCGTAAACAAATCAAACAGACCTAAAAAGCTTTTTAAATGCTTGACTCAAGCATCCAGCAAGCGTTGTAGACGATCAAAATGTTTAAAGCAAGATTGACGCCAAGCTGATTGACCGTCACGGAACTCCTAGGTTTTAACAAATTTATGACGTGAAAAGAAAATGGCGCGCGCAAAGCAAATTACAAAAAAAGTACACGAAGAAGGTTCCGAGTCTGAGTTTTTAACAAATTAAAATAGGTTGCATGACAATTTCGGCACCATGGAGGTAGAAATAAATATGTATAATGATGTTTTGAATTCACAAACTCATTGCACACGATGTTCTAAATTCAAATTTACTTTTACCTCTAGAGGATAAAAACGGCTTTTGCACTCAGATATTGAAGAGCAAAAACGCTTTTTCCGAGATGGTGGGATGAAAAATTAATTTTATACACGAGACTACCCATATTAGGCAGCATGTCCGTTTCGGGGCCCGTTCCCTTACTTTATCTTCCCCTAGAGCATATGTCTATCTTTTAAGGTTGACTCATAGTAAACTGTTTTACTAATCATGTAACCTACCTAGGGATCATGAACCTTGAACCATGAATCATGAACCTCAATATCCCTATTGAGGTTCATGATTCATGGTTCAAGGTCAAGGCACCGTTGATTCAATGTTGATATTATCCGACATCCACACGAACGAAGTCGCGGGTACAGCTAGTGTTTATTAATTATTGTCTTATTTATACTTAAGTATATAATATAACAGAGGTTGTATATCAGATCCAAATGCCTAAGTGATTGAATGCGTGGAATACCGGAGGTAGCAGACCACAGCTTCAACCACATACGTTGCCTACGCCGCAGAATGCATGCGATGCATGGATATGCCGCAGGAATTCGCAAGAATCGTGGCTAACAGAGGAGCGTGATGAAGCGCGATTGCGTAAACCAAGCAATGTTTGCTAAGGCCGCTCATTGGAAAGGGGACTAAAAACCTGTTGGTATCTCAAGAAAATATGTCAGAAAAAGATTGAAAAATTACAGTCTTAATGCGGGAATCAAACCCGCATCAAAGCTGCTGCGGCTGCCTATATATGGGTACCACTCGGCCAAACAAGGCGGCTATGGCTCGTTTTCCTATGTAATATTTTTTCTGTAATTTATTACAATGTTCAAATCAAATTCATTATATTATAATAATTATCTCTAGTTCCTTCAGAAATCAGAAAGCTAGAATAACAATGTGTATCTTCCATCCAATGTTCCATCTGACATTGGAGCAAATAAGTTTGTCGCCTACCGAGATATTCACGTTTTCATTGTCTATTAAATCGGCCGAGGGAAGACAAAATAAACTTCCCTAAACACCATTAGGCTGCCGTCCAAGACATACGCTAGTCTAGTCTCTAAACAAAACACTATCATTTATTTTTAGTGCAGACAAGGATATATTATTTGTAATGGCGTCACAACATAAGCTATTACCCGTTAGAAGTCCAAAATTATGTACAGCAAACCTGGCAGTGGCATCTTAAAGGTAAAAAAACTCACTACCACATGCTGTCAAATATTCTTGAATTTAATGTATTCGTCACTCTATGACAATCACGTTGAGGTTGAGAATCGGTTGGAGTTATCTGACAGTTTGTGGAAACCTGGAATGCAGTTATTGTGTTTGGCTGTAGGTACTTCTTGTTCTTCAATGAGTCCATCTAGTGACGAGAGAGTGAGAGTAATTGGGATTGGGATGACAACATTCAAATCTATACTGCTCAAGGCTTTGACTTAGATTTTACAGACTCAGACAGGCTGTAAAAATATCTAAGCCTAAAAGTCAAGAGCTTCTCTATCTAGAAAAAAAAAACAATTAAATTAGTGGTATCTTCAAAAATTGAATTTAGAGATAAGTGCTAAAATCTTTATGTTATAGATAAAAATAAAATATAACCTTTAGTAGACGATCACGAATCCCTAAAAATTGTTGCAAACGAAAAACGTATTATGTTCAGTTGCGGCATTTTTAATTGGGACGGCAGTAAGCTACGTCTCTTTTCCATGGAGATGGATCGTTATATGGATGATTCACTTTGCTTTATCACACCATTCAAATACGTTTCGGTACGGTGCGGCACGATCGGGCATCTCAGTGTGAATAGCATATATTAAAAGCGTCTAAAAACGGTCCCGACTAATTCTGCTGTTGTTTCCACTGTCTGGAAGCAATTTAATATTTTCACACCCTCTCATCGCTTAGCTCTGAGGAGTCTCTTGAGAAAATGCGTCGTTTCAGCTTTATATCGCATGAATCACATGTTGTTCCACTCGTGATAATAGTCAGGGGTATCTGGATACTGTTCTCTTGAATGCTACTTTCTGTCATAGTTGCTATTTAGAGCGCTGTTGCAAATTACAGTAATAAGCTTGGCTATTCTGCGATAACAATGAAAAATGCAGAAATTCAAATACAAATCACGCCTATTTAACACCAGAGAGGTAGACAGAGGGGAATTAACACCCACGTTTCGCCAATTATGTTAGGTCCCATGAAACATGGCGAGCCTATTGCTACCTATCGGGCACGTAAATCGCCGTATATGTAAATTTTGACAACTACTCTTACATTAATTTGACACGAGGGTCGCCAAGTTTTTTTCGGTGTAATACCTTCGTCGATTTCATTCATTTGTATTCTATTCTTTCGAATAAATAGGCATCTTGTCTAGAGTAGCTTACCTGTAGCTCCTAGACGTAGAGGAACAAAGTGGTAGTGTTATAGAAACTCTCATTAACTTGATATCCTCATAAAATAATTAATTGATTGAAGTACTTTACAATTACCATTTATATAAAAACCGTTTTAAGCGAACCGTAAAATTTTATAGTTAAAACTATTTTAGGTTGGTTATGGACCTGGCTGCTGCTAAGATTAAATTAAATTACTTATCTTTTTTCACCTCCAAGCATAAAATGGAAAGTGATTCAAACATTTTTGTGTCAATCGTGCAATCTGTACTCTGTTTGTTGTTCGATTCGAACGTGATTTGGCGGTATTTATAGACAATATTTTAGTCGTGACATTTAATTTTAAATAAGAGGCGATTTTGAAGATATTTCCTCCAATTAAAGAAAATATTATTCTTCGCACATTTCTCAGAAGATAAATATAATACGCCGCGTGGTGACGGCAGAGTAGAATACATTTGTCACCACCCCAAGTCTCTCCCGTGGGTCTCGTACAAGGCGACTAAGGATAAATCAGCGATGAGGAATGGGCAGCAGCGTTCCTCTTATACCACCTAGCAATAGTACTGCGACTTTTGTGCCCGATAAATGGCAATAGGATCAATAGTCACCTATTACATGGGACCTAGCATAATTGGCAAAGCGTGGGTGCTAGTTCACCTCTGCCTTCCCCTTCGGGGATATAGGCGTGATTTATGTATGTATGTATGTAAATATAATAGACCACATGGTTCCAGTGCAAGCAACATTTCTTGGTTGATGAAATCACAGGCTCAGTGCACCAGTCACTATGACATCGGGATCCCAGAGACGGAAATTCTAGCATTCCATGGATTTACCGTGCGTTTGCGGAGTCCATAGTGCGGCAGAGGGGGAAGTCAGTGGAGGCGCTTGGGACTTGTGACCCGGGTGTAGGTTTACGGGATTATTCGTCTTCTCTCTCTGCCCAGCCATATTTGGTAAGTCAAAGTCAAAGTCAAAATTCATTTATTCATATCTGGTATGATTACAATACACTTATGAATCGTCAAGATGCTAAATACCGAAAACCCGTGTGTCCAAGAAAAAAATAGGGTAGTGCGCAGCATGCCTCAGTCTGTAATGATAGGTCTCCCAAACCCGCCCACGCCCCGATCCGCAACGAAGCGCCGACCCTAACGCGTTCCATACCAAGATGATACTAAACGCACCAGAGCCCAACGCTCCGCTAGCAGAACGGCACGCAAGTAGGCTGTAGATAAACCCACCATAGTCAACGAGTTATGACATTGCAGGTACATTGTAAATTATGCACCAAATACAATCCCACAACTCGCCAATCACATAAACCGAAACATGCCGCGCACTACCAATCAACCCCCCCACCCCCAACCTACCTATACGGACACACAAGTTTTCAATCTCTCGCGAAAATGAAATTGCTAGAGCCGTCTTAGAACATTAGAGATGTCTTTATCTTCTTCCTGCCATGTTCCCAGTTTATTTGAGGTCGGCGTAGTGTGTTTCCTCTTCTATTCATATCATTCAGACGTCATCAAGCCATCTACTCCCGCTGATGAATGGAGAAAGTGATTGGGATGACAACATTCTAATCCATAGTGCTTAAGGTTTTGGCTTAGGTTTTACAGTCGGCGCCGCCTGCCTGACACCAACCCTCTTTGAGTAAGTAAATATACAGACATGATAAATGTGCACAGAAAAATGCTTTCATTTACTATCGCCGTTAGTTTTAATATGCGTCAGACAGACCATTGGGAGATCAAAGCGAATATGATTCGTCTTAGCGGCATTTTTTCAAGGACATTTGGTGGAGAATAGTGAATCAGTATCTCGTAAGGGCTGTTGTGGATTCTTCTGAGGCCAACAGACTTTGTGACAAAAAATACATTGAATTGATAGAGAATTAGGTTTTCTGAGAGTTTTTAGCGGAAGTAATAACTACGATAAAAAATAAGTTTTTGGCGAGCCGATAATATTTCTATTGAGTGGTTGAGATACCCAAAGAGCTTTGGTGTCAGGCAGGCGGCCCGTTGTATAACCTAAGCTAAAAGCTTGAGAAGTTGTGAAGATTGAAAGCTTGAGAGGAATGGACTGGACTGTTATCATTCCAATTACTCTCCCCGTTCACGGATCTCTTGATATTGTCCTGACCATTACTTTTCTGTAATCTCATTCACCACTAGCACATCATTCACATCCATTTTATCATTCTTTTTTCCTCCTCGTGAATTTTTCTTTCATTCCTCAAATCCAAATGTGAATTAACACCGACGATTCGCCAATTATGTTAAGTCCCTTTTAATAGAGAGCGAGCCTATTGCCATATAACAGGCACGAAAGTCGCAGTACCTACATTGCATTCAGCTCTGCCTACCTCTTCGGCAATAGAGGTTTTACAGGACAAACAATTAAATTATCGAAAAATCTTGAAGGCACTATGAAAATATGAGACACACGAGTATTCGGTACAACAGTTATATTTGGCATGCAGTTATCTTGATATGACTAAATGAAAGAGCATTTTTTTGCGATTATACCTTTAATAATAAGTCTTCAATGCCCAGCTAGCATGACCATCGAACCACGATATGATATAGCCATTTATCGCGTTGAACACTTGATTAACATCTGAATTGAATAAAGCAATAAGCCTCTAAGGCTATATAATAAAGATAGAACCATATATCGCTTTGAACTGTCGAAAATCCAATGATTTTTGTAAGTTCAACGCGATAAATGACTATAACATATCGTGTTTGAGTGGTCATGTTAGCCGGGCTGGGAGCGAACAAATAACATAGAATAGGCCAGCCAGCGTGATGGATGATATGAATCAAAAGGGAGTGGATGGCTTGATGACGTCTGACCGATATGAATGGAAGAGGAAACATACTGCACCGACCCCAGATAGACTGGGAACAGGGCAGGGAGAAGAAGACCTAAAAAGTCATATTGAGCAAAAAAATATACCAAAGAGGGTTGGTGTCAGGCCGGCGGCCTAAACCTTGAGCTGTATGAATTGGAATGTTGTCATTCCAATCACTTTCTCCGTTCATCGGCCTCTGGACATGGTCTGTGGACAATGGTTTCCTGAGGGATGATGCGAATGACAAGAGAGTGGATGGCTTGATGACGTTTGACCGTTATGAATGGAAGAGGAAACATACTGCCGACCCCAGGGAACAGGGCAGGGAGAAGAATAACAGCAAACTTGCGCTTATCATTGTCTGGTCTATTTAAAATTCGAGATACTCCACAAAAATTGACAGCGGTTACGGATGATTGACAACGCAGTTAGAATCTGAATTAAGGTTATAGTTTTATTACGATTTCGCTATGCATAGCTGCCGGAGCGACGACGCTGGGTTTAATGAAATCGTAAAAGGGATTATCTTATTTACTGCCTCCAATGAGAAAAAAAAGCATCGGAAGACGTTTTATTGACTAGTGGGATATAATGGTATAACGTTTTCAATGTTCACAAATAAACTGCCCACGCTTGAGATTCCTTAAAATCGAATTACAACCGTAAATTTTCGGTTTAGAACCCTTTTGATGAGTGACCTGTGTGATGTGATTAATGTAAAGTGTTGGAGGCCTATTCTGATATGATATTTCAACACAGGTACAGTCCACTATGAGGAGCTCGCTAGCGCAGTGGCACAGCGCGCTTGGGCTACGATTGCGTAAACTAAGTAATTTTGCTAAGGCCGGTCATTGGATGGGTGACCAAAAATTTATTATCTCGAGTTCCTCCGTGCTTCGGAAGGCATGTTAAGCCGTTGGTCCCGGCTGCATCTGTGGTCGTTAGTACCCACCAACCCGCACTGGGCCAGCGGGAAGGGAAGGGATAGGGAAGGCACGTGCCCCAGCAGTGGGGACATTAAAAGGCTCGTGATGATGATGATGATGATAACAGTACACCATTTCTCGATCGACGACCATCCAAATTTTTTTTTCATAGATGCATACATACATCTCCCACGTATCGCCAATTAAGCAAAGTCCGATGTTATAGTTGGCGAGCCTATTGCCATCTATTAGGCACATAAATTGCAGTATATTGCTAGGTGGTATGAGAGGAATGCTGCTCTCTATATGCCCTCTTAGTCGCATTGTACGATACTCGTGGGAGGGATTGCACAGCTTTTCAATATAATCCTTTTTATGACTTTTTATTTTTGCATAATAGTTGTTTATTTATTAAAATAACGGAAAAATAATGAATAACTATTATATTACATACATACATAAATCACGCCTATATCCCCGAAGGGGTAGGCAGAGGTGAACTAGCACCCGTGTTTCGCCAATTATGTTAGGTCCCATGTAATAGGTGGCGAGCCTATTACCATTTATCGGGCACAAAAGTCGCAGTAGGTACATTGCTAGGTGGTATAAGAGGAACGCTGCTGCCCATTCCTCATCACTGATTTATCCGTAGTCGCCTTGTACGACCCCCACGGGAGAGATTTAGGGTGGTGACAATTGTATTCTACTCTGCCGTCACCACGCGGCTATTACTATTACTATTAAATTAACTTACCGATTTAGTATTTAGAAGGAGATTTTTAAACAAAGGTCTTATTACCTACATTAATCCTGTAGGAATCGGAATAGATTTCGCTCTGGACGTGTGTAGTAACTAAAACAAAACACTCCGCTCTCAGATTGCAAATAACACTCTCAATACTCGAACTACAAGCTTCTTACATTTCGCATAGTTAAGGTAAGTTCAGTATATTCACTATACCGGTGGATTTTTACATCCATAAATCACGTCTATGTATCTCCGAAAGCGTAGGAGGTATATTAGTAAACCCATAGTTGGCCAACTCTGCTAGGTCCCATATAATAGGGAGCAAACCTAACATAGCCTTGGACATACAGGTTTTGGTCTTGACGATTTATAAGTGTATCGTACAGATATTAATAATATGAATAAACGATTTTGATTTAATATTTTTATTTTATGACAGGAATGCTACTGCCCATTTCTTACCGCTGTTTTAAGCCTTAGTCGCCTTGTTTGACACCCGGTGAAGCGACTAGGGGGCGGTGTTAATTCTGTTCTGCCTTCATCGTACTGATTAAAATTTTAAAGCAATAAAAGGATTTATTTATTGATTGGATTGATTTATTTTTATGATCACCCATCTAATGACCGGCCTTAACTCTTATTGCTTTATTTCAGCAATCCGAAGCCGAGCGTGCTAAGCCACTGCACTATTGAGCTCATCAGGGACCGGAACCAGTAAATTTTTGTTTACAATAAAAATCATGTTAAAGACATGATCTCAAGTTAACCAAGGGAAATTAGTTGCCGTTGTGCTACCGCCCTTCACTGCACTATGCGTTCCAGAACCACAAGGTTTCTCTGGGGAATATGAGATATTGATTGGAGTTCTCTCGCTGTTTTCAATACTTTATTATATGCTCCCTGTGGATTAAATCCATTGTCTTTCCAGGATTGAGTCGATGGATCCATGATTAACTTTTTGTTTCGACTACTCTTATTTTCAGTGACTGTCGACCGCACGTCAAATGTAAAACTGCCATTGGAAAACGAGTCTTATGACTGTGAGCTTAAAGTGCTTGGCGTGGTGCTCATCGCTGGCTATTTATACCTTGCAGTAATTGCCTCCATTTGCGACTTCTTTTTGTAATTTGTTTAAGCTATTGTTTTCGGATATCCATAATTAAAATGCTGCTGGAATTTAAAACAGAAGAATTGTGAATCTGAACGCGGTAGGTATAGGAGTGATCATGCGAATACAAGAGAACTATTCTTCTTTTAATATCAGTTTGTTATTTGAACATTATATCAACATGACAATAATCGCACAGTGATGAGTAATGGGCAGCAGCGTTCCTCTTATACTACCGTCCTGACAATGTACTGCGGCTTTTGTGCCCGATAAATGGCAATAGGCTCGCCACCTATTACATGGGACTTAACATAATTGGCGAAACGCGGGTGAGAATTCACCTCTGCCTACCCCTTCGGGGATATGGGCGTGATTTATGTATGTATGTATGTACAATAATCGCGCAAAGCGTGCCGGATTCTTTTTGGATTTTTTTTCTGGCTTCTTTTTCTTTGTGATATTATTCTTACTGTGAAGGTGCAGTTTAATGTATAATACATCCATCGATAGATCCCACATAAGTAGGAAGAACAAACGAAGTGCTCTTCATCAATATTGTCACACATTGGTCCTTCGAGCCGGATCTGAACCAGCAACTTATGGGTAACTCGTAATTGTAAATGTGTTTCTTTCTTTCTTTCTTTCTAATTATATACTCGTAAAATGAATACTTGTAATATACACGCGTCTACGCGTTTTTACCATTTTCGTCATACAGTCCATGCTCAGCTGTTATCGCACAGGAAATGTGAGAGGGGGATGATGAATCTGTTTTCTAACCTCCGAATAGGTGTCGTATATTTCCATCCCTACTGACTTAGTTGAGTTAAGTTCCTTTATGAACCCTAGGGTGTATGGAAGTCGTTTTATTCACATAGGAATAAATTCTATAGAATAGAATTCTGCTTTAAGCCGCATTTCCCTACAATATGACCAAAATTTACAATTTATAATAATTTACTTGGAAAAAGGCAGCAGTGTTCCATGTCTAACAACACGATGCAATATCTACATCAATTAACGTCCTCTGTACCAATTGGCTCACAACATACAAAGTCCAATCAAGGGTGGACCCATAATAACGAAAAAGGCGATCATTTCCAAAGCAGCCGACCGACCGACATTAAAAATGATATCCACATTCGCTGTTTTGCCAGCGCGGTAGAAAGACAATAACCACGGTAATGGCATATTAGCTGTTTCTGGCCAACAAAAAGTGCCTCCGCAATCCAGCAAAATGCCTCGCGAAACATACACTTAAACGGTAACATTACATCACGCCCGTTCACAATACAGTCTGCTCTAAATCTAACGCTCGAGGTATTAGTGCTGACGTGCCGAAATTTTCCGGGCTAATTGACACAATTTATAATCGCATTGCTGACATAACAGGCAAGGGTGTGAATGCGCTGCGTTTGCTCCGTGCAAGTATACTTGAATGGCTCTCCGCATTAAGCCGGATTCAGACGAGTGTAACGTGTAATGTAACACGAATTCCACGTAACGACGGCACTACGAGCGTTACAGTAACTCGTCTGGATGTAGAATTCGTGTTACATTACACGTTGGATTACATTACACGTTACACTAGTCTGGTAACGGCTTTACAGTTCCTGTGCTCAGTTGTTAGCTCCCATCTTCCTGCCCTCTTCGCATCCTCTTTTATAATATATTGTTGCTTTTAAGGTCTATTGTAAAAATGCCATGGAAGAGAAGTGTTGCCTACCAACCTAACAAGGCTGCTAGCTTAAAAGGGAGCACCAAATACTCATGATTGTATTAAACTAAGTTACTGAAAGAAACATTTTTGTTCTATTCATATCGGTCAGACGTCATCGAGCCATATTAATTCATATCGTCTATCACTGACACGGTAAATGTCGTAGTGATAAAGATGAAATGGCATGGACCATGTAGAGGGAAAGAAAATTGACTCACTCTCTTCATAGTGATTGGGATGACAACATTACAAACCATACAGGTAAAGGTTTTAACTTGGGTGACATTTTAAATTTGTTTCTATGAAAATTACAATATGAATTGAATGGTTTTGTAGAAGTTTATTTCGACTTCCATAGTGGCCTGGGAGCAAAAAAAAAATGTAGAATGTCCCATCCTGGATCGAGGCTCAGAGCTCTGGCTTGTAAGGGGGAAAGTCATGGAAAGGGACATGTTGGGGTGACAACATTTTATTTAATTCATACTGCTCATGACTTACTTATGTTTCACATCCGGCCGGCTTAGGTTTTACAACCGGCCGCCTGCCTGACACCAAGACTCTTTGGGTATAATTAGTTGTTTAAGTACTACAGCTTATGATATTAAACACTAGACTGAGATTGCTTCGGCAGGGAAACGGTGCTATGGTA
Organism: Cataclysta lemnata; assembly: GCA_963931975.1. Lineage (NCBI taxonomy): Eukaryota > Metazoa > Arthropoda > Insecta > Lepidoptera > Crambidae > Cataclysta > Cataclysta lemnata. The sequence goes on from OZ008363.1 coordinate 5,332,594, forward strand.
ACATCATGTTCTATACCTATACTAATAATTGTGGTTACATCTATCTATATACCGAAATCGCTATCTCAGTTTAACAAAATCTTAGATGGTTTGTCAAATTATATTATATTGTGTGCAAAATCAGACAATTTTGCGATTACCTTTGCCTATACGCGATTTCTGGGCAAAAGTGGGATGCGTATTGTGTTTCGAAAATTAGTCCCAGTTTATATCAGCAAGAGAGTCCATTATCCTGTATCCACATCCTCGGCCGTTAGAATGTAATCTAAGTATAAATCTATTTTATGTCTATTTACATGACAATTATTACCTAGTGACTGTCCCAGCACTATATTGTACTTTTGCGACAGAATTACGAGGGAATTATTGAAATAGTGATGGGGGTCTATACAAAAGTTTAATTTTTTTATTTTATTTGCTGGTGTTTTATTAACATCATTAATTTTATATATAGCGTCATTCATCTTTTTCCTAGGGTTGAAATAACCACACACCTAGGTACCTTTACCGACTTATGTCTGGTGCAATTAAATAGCATTGCCTATTGCCATTTATTGGGAACTTTAATCATAGTAATTTGCTAGATAACGTACTTCCTATTAATTCCTTAACATTCCTTTAACATTAACATACTTAAGACTGCCAATCCTATTAATAAAAATCATCATTTTCCTGCTATGTTCCCATGTTTATCTGAGGTCGGCGTAATATGTTTTACATACAAACATACATAAATCACGCCTAGTAGGCAGAGGTGAACTAGCACCCGCGTTTCGCCAATTATGTTAGGTGCCATGTGGCAAGCCTATTGCCATTTATCGGGCACAAAAGTCGCAGTACTATTGCTAGGTGGTATAAGAGAAACGCCGCTGCCCATTCCTCATCACTGATTTCACCTCATCATCAATATGTTTTCTCTTCTAATAATGTCAGTCACACGTCATCCACTCCTTTTTGATTATTATTATCCGTCACATCGGAAAGGTGCTAATTACGAATGAATCTATTGGAAAGTGATGGAAAGGACCATGTTGAAACTCTGATGAATGGAGAGAGAAATTGGGATGGCAACATAACAATCCATAGGTATACTGCTCAAGGTTGTCGCTTAGGTTTTTTTATTTATTTATTTATAGGTACACACACAGATTGCTATCAATACAATTCCAAAAAAAAATAAAAATTCTCCATTGCAAGGAGGACAAGACAACAATCCAACATCAGTGTACACAACATGGTTATATATAACTAATAATAATTCGTATTACTAATATATTAAACGCATAGGTAAACTAAACAAATACAAACATACATACTAATAATCCTTGTACTACATTTTCTGACAATTTTACAATGTTCAGATTAAAATCAGAAAAGTAATCATACAAATAGTGAAATCACGCTTGAAGGATAGAGGAATGCTGGTCTTTAATAAAGTTCGTTATCAATTTTTTGTACCGGATGAAATTAGCATTAAAGATATCAATGTCTTCGCTACTACGCGCCACTAGGTTATAAGAACGGCACATTCTGACCAGAGGACTATAATAAGAAGTGTTGTTTCTGTATATTTGCATTGCCAAAATGTTCGGAAAGCGAGACCTGTGTCTAGTGTTGAGGTTCAATGATGCAAGCAGGTCAGGTGCTTCGATGGTTGCGTGTATTAACTTATGGAGGTAAAGAAGACACCCATGGGGTGAGTCAGGTCTAGAACATTTTCCGCTGCAGGGCCTTTTTAATGAAGGCATATGAAACCACTCTTTAACTTCGTCATAAAATATGCTGTGCTTACAGTACCTATATTTATTCACATTTACTATTATAATTGTAGTACTTGTATTTATTCACATTTACTATGGTATTTTGACCTCCTCTGTGGTCTAGTGGTTCGTCCACCGGAATGCAGATCCAGAGGTCCCGGGTTCGATCCCCAGGGTACAACTTTGTGCTCGGTTTGGTTGGTGGTAGGACTTCTTTGAAGTCCGCCTGGCTAGCCACCACCATCTTATCAAAAATCTGTCGCCATAATAATAGCGTTAACAGCATTATTGTGTTCCGACAATGTGTGATAAGATAGCCAGCCCCTCTGTGGTTGAGGGTTCCAGATGAAGCTCGATTCCATCTTTAGCCCTTATCGACACTTACCATCAGGTGGGATGAAGGGCAAGAGCTTCCCTGTCTAACATAAAATAAAATAAAAACTTGTACTCTTTCCTGTGCCAACAATCCACTAAATAATATTTTTTTTTTTCTTGTATGCAACACCAGTAATAATACCAAGATAGTAAAAGCGATAGTGATATTAGCTATCGATATCACTACATCACTATTTGGTAGTGGGTTATTATGCCGTGTGGTGACGGCAGAGTAGAATACAATTGTCACCACCCCAAATCTCTCCTGTGGGTGTCGTACAAGGCGACTAAGGATAAATCAGTGATGAGGAATGGGCAGCAGCGTTCCTCTTATACCACCTAGCAATGTACTGAGACTTTTGTGCCCGATAAATGGCAATAGGCTCGCCACCTATTACATGGGACCTAACATAATTGGCGAAATGTGGGTGCTAGTTCACCTCTGCCTACCCCTTCGGGGATATAGGCGTGATTTATGTATGTATGTATGTACTATTTGGTTAGCAATTGGCATCACTTAGAAATTGTCGATACTCTTGAAGCAGGGCACGTGTCCCATCCCTAGTAAATTGGGCACTCAAGTGTCACTCCCATAAATTAATGTAAACAAGTAATAAAATCCTGATCGCTTCATTGTTTTGGGGTGGAGGTCGATGAACTTACGTTATAGCGGTCAAGCGCTGTGGGCATTGGTGGTAATATGATTAATGAACTGTTTTTGTTACTAACCGAATCTATAATCATCACAAAGTACTTCATCATGGTCATCATCATCACCAGCCCTTTTAATGTCCCCACTAACGGGGCACGGATATTTACTAAGGATGGAAGAATATAGGGAGATTGGGCCTTAACCCACCACGCTGGCCCAGTGCGGGTTGGTGGGTAGGTATTAACGACTGCAGTTGCATTCGGGACCAACGGCTTAACGTGCCTTCCGAAGCACGGAAAAACTCGAGATAGTTTTGTTGTATTGTTTTGAGGGCCGGTTTGGTTGAAGAGTCAGACAGCTGGCTATCGTCCTAGAGGTCTCGGGTTCGGATCCTGGTAGTGGCAATTTTTTGTGATTGAAGAACGTAGACACTATGTTTATGCAATATGTCTAATTAAAAATATCGTGTCACACTATTTAATATCGAACTCATGTCTTGACCGATTTTAATGTTTTTTTTTAGGTATAGCTATACCTACTTGGTAGGTATCAGAAATAGGTCGTAGGATATTTTTATAAGCCTAGGACATAAGGGCAAAACAAGTTTGCCGATTCAACACAAGGGCTTCTGCTACCTACTTAGTTTATGATAGATGTGAATAAAAAAAATATTGCTGTTGTTGAGATGATGAAATAAAAAATATATTTTTGATTAACTATCCAATGATCACCTTTAATGGAGACAAATCAAAATTAAATTCTGTAATTGCTTTGTTTACAAAATCTAAGTCGAAACTCTCTAACTGCCGCACTCAGAGACGTCAATTAACTTTAATGAGTATTTAATGTCATTTTTTTTATATTATTATATATTAGACCTGGCAAGAATAGCGACTAGTTTTGAATTGTCATTTTTTGACGTTAAGTACTCATTAACGTCTTTGAGTGCGGCAGTAAGTACTGGTCTTACCGTACATTAGAGTCAAATCAAAATCAGTTTTTTGATTGCTTTGTTTACGAAATAGCAGTCCGAGCGATTGAGCGCCTTAGCTAAGCAAGTGCCGTGTGGTGACGGCATATAAAATCAAATCAAATCAAATTAAAATTCGTTTATTCATATCTCGTATGATTACAATACACTCATGAATCGTCAAGACAAGAAATTTACGCCATCCGTTCGCAAACTACCAGGAGGCCCTGTCCCGAGAAGAACGGGCAAGAAACTCAGTCAGGTTTTGGGAAGTTGTATGGCCGGGTGCAATCTTGGTGGTTGCGGATGTGTTCCGTGGTAGTAAAAGGCAGGGTTCATAAACGTAACTGACTGTACTTCTAAATATGTACACGGTTACAATATATACAAACTGGACAGTAAACATAAATCGGATATAATATTTATAAGGCTTAGAAAATAACCATACTCTCTAGCTCGGAATAAAATTCTCATCTAATCAATTTGACAACTGTCACTTAGTGAAAAACATTGTGTTTGTCAAACATAGACAAACAATCAAAGGCGGTCGCATTACAAGAACGCCACACCACCCCCCCACGGAGAAGGAAAACCTAGTAGAAATTATAAACATCTAAATTTGACGCGTCTACCAGACCGAGTAGTGTACGGCGCGGTAGCGATGGCCGGAGTTGGACCTGAGCGAACAGAAGGCGCAGGCTTTGCAGTCTGCTCTGGACGATCAGAAAACGCAGGCTTTGCAATCTGCTCTGGATGGGTGACAGTATGTTCAACAAAAGCTGGTTTCACACGATCGATACTGACGACAACACTTTTGCCCTTGATGTCCAAAGTCATAGTTTTGCCATCGCTGGCACGATTAACAACTTTATAAGGACCCGTATAAGGTGGCTGTAAAGGACGTCTAACTGTATCATCCCTTAAGAAAACGTGTGATGCAGAAGAAAGATCTTGAAAAATAAAAGTTGATGGTGATGAATGTCGAGATGCAGGAATAGGTCTTACAACTGACATCTTACGACGTAGTTGTACGACAAAATCTGATGGGTTGTCAATTACATCTGATGGGGTTGATGAAATAAATAACTCACCTGGCAAACGAAGAGGTTCTCCATAGAGCATCTCCGCGGCTGTGGATTTAATGTCCTCTTTGAACGCGGAACGCATGCCAAGAAGAACGAAAGGAAGTGAACGCACCCAAGAATCATGATGGCACATGAGAGCAGCCTTAAGCTGGCGGTGTACTCGCTCGATCATGCCATTAGCACATGGGTGATAAGATGTGGTCCTTATTCGTTTAGTGGCAAAGTGAATCATCAGTCGACGAAACAGGTCAGACTCAAACTGAGTACCTTGGTCTGTCGTGATGATTGATGGTACCCCAAATCTCGAAACCCATTCTCTAGTTAAGGTGTTTGCCACTTCTTCTGCGGTAATGGAGCGCATAGGCCAAACCTCAGGCCACCTGGTTACTCGGTCAATAGCTGTCAAACAATAGCGATACTCATTGCATAAAGGTAGAGGACCAATAATGTCAATGTGTATGTGACTGAAACGACCAGATGGAAGGTTGAAATCACCTAACGGAGAAGAATTGTGACGTGAGACCTTAGCTCGTTGACAAGCCTCGCAAGCGCGTGCCCACTGCTTACAATCCTTATTGACAGAAGGCCAGACATAACGCTCTGTCAAAAGGCGAGCAGTTGCACGTGCGCCAGGATGGCTTAAGTTATGAAACTTATCGAAAACTGCTTTGCGAAAGGAAGGGGTCAAATATGGACGTGGCTTGCCTGTGGATACATCACAAAAAATGGAAACGTTTGTACCAGGAACGACGACACTTGTCAACTGGAGACTGGAGCTCTGACGCATGTCTGATAGTTCGTTATCTGACTCTTGCGACTTCGCGAGGGCTTCATAGTCCTGTTCAAGAGCAATAGCTTCGACTCGTGATAAGGCGTCAGCCACGACATTGTCCTCACCTTTAATATACCTAATATCAGTTGTAATTTTACTGATAAAAGACAGCTGATTTAATTGGGCAGGGGGCAGTTTCTCCCTGCGCTGTACGAAAGCATACAGCAATGGCTTATGATCCGTATAAATAGTGACGCTCTGAACCTCCAAAATATAGCGGAAATGCTGTACACTTTCGTACACCGCCAGCAACTCTCGATAGTAAGTCGGCCACTCTGTCTGCTTTTTAGTCAGTTTCTTACTAAAGAAAGCAAGAGGAAACCACTCACCATCGACTCGCTGTTGAAGACAGGACCCAATATGTACAGAAGATGCATCTGTAAACAGTCCAAGAGGTGCGTCATTAACCGGATGTTGCAATTGCGTAGCCCTGGACAAACTCCGTTTGCAAACTTCAAATTGCTCCAGTAGTTCAGGCGACCATGAGAATGGTTTATTGCCTTTACCATTTGTGGCAACTACTGCATCAATCAATGGAGCTTGAAATTGCGCGGCCTGGGGTACGAATCGACGGTAGTAGTTTAACATACCGAGAAAACGACGCACGCCCTGGACGGTTTTCGGAGCTGGAAAATCCAAAATAGCTTGAACGCGATCCTGAGGAGGGCTTGTACCTTCTGGGCTGACATGGAAACCAAGGAAGGTTAGTTCCCGAACACCGAAAGTACACTTCGAAGAGTTAATAACAACCCCATACTCCTGAAGGCGTTTGAAGAGGATACGCAGATGTTCGCAGTGGAGAGCCTCATCCGCAGAGAAAATAAGAATGTCACCCACGTACGGAAAACAGAAATCGAGACCCCGTGTGACCTCATCGATGAACCTCTGAAAAGTTTGACCAGCGTTCCGAAGGCCAAAGGTCATGAAGGGAAATTCGAAGAGGCCAAACGGGGTAACGATGGCCGTCTTCGGTATATCCTCTTCAAATACCGGGATCTGATGATATGCTTTCACAAGATCTATAAGGCTAAAAACCTTAGATCCTGCGAGATTATGAGCAAAATCATTTATGTGACGGACTGGGTACCGATCAGGGACAGTTCTGGCGTTAAGGGATCGGTAGTCGCCACAAGGTCGCCAACTACTGTCCTTTTTCAAGGTCATGTGTAGCGGAGACGACCAGGCGCTCTTAGAAGGACGTGCAATGCCAGCTTGGATCATGTTGTCGAACTCCTTTTTTGCTGCTATCAACTTCTGAGGCGCCAGACGACGAGGACGACACGAAATAGGCGGGCCATCTGTAGTCTTAATGTAGTGCACAGTATTGTGCAAAACATTACGAGGGATTCCAGGAGGCCGAGTGATTTCTGGAAACTCGGCGAGCAGTTTAACAAAATTGGAATCTCCTGTAACGACAACCTTGACACTAAGCTGTTCCGACATTGCTGCAACAGCGGGTGCTGACAAATTCGTTACGCCATCCATCAACTTCTTGAGTCGGCAATCTGGCAAAAGATGGTAATAACTTAAAAAGTCTGAGCCAATGATCGCTGTCGTAACATCAGCAACAACAAAATCCCACACAAATGCTCGTCGAAGACCAAAGTTGAGGTTTAAATGAATAGTGCCATATGTCTTAATACTACTCCCGTTAGCGGCGTTAAGTTCATAGTCCGAAGATTTTCGCGGAACTGACAACCAGCTGCGGGGGTAACAACAAAGATCCGAACCAGTGTCAATCAAAAATTGACGCTTTGTGATACGGTCAGTGACAAATAGACGGCGGCCGTGATGTTGGATGGGCTTGCAATCAGATGCCGCCGCTACTGATTGCTTGTGTGGTTTTCCGACGCCCAATTGCATGGAGCAATACACTTGCTGGCATTCGCACCAAATGTGCGATGGTACCAACAGCGTTTACTTCCAGGTGTGCTACTGCGTGATGTCGCCTGGCTTCTGGAAGAAGAACGGTTTCGAGATCGAACAGAAGAACCCGTCGATAAAGCAGCAACTTGCTTAGTTAATTCTTCTAATCGAGCCATAACGAGGTCGATCGAAGGCATAGCAGCAGCAGCATATACGTTTGAAGAACCAGGCTGAGCTTCCAAAATCTTGTCAGCTATATCTGCGATTCTATCAAGAGATAAGTCAGCTTGTGCAGCCAAAATCCCCTGTACGTGCTGTGGTAAACGACGTAACCATAATTGCCGCAAGATGTTATCGTCCGAGAGAGCCGTTCCCGCGAGCGAGCGCAAGTGACGGAGAAATTGGGATGGTCTCCGATCCCCGAGTTCTTCGTCACCAAGAAGGCGCCTCACTCGCTGTTCCTCTGATGACGAAAGTCTGCTGATTAAGGTCTCCTTTAGCTTCTGATACTTACCTTCAGCCGGAGGGTTGACAACGATGTCCTCGATTTCGCCGGCAATCTTGTGGTCAATCTAGCTAAGAACATGACTGTACATCGTGGCATCAGTGTTGATACCAGCAAGCAAAAACTGTGCCTCAGCCTGTGCGAACCACACTGTCACCCTATCAGACCAAAAAGGGGGAAGTTTGACACTCACGCGACATACCTCGCCCTCCCGTTGAGATTGGGATATACTTTGGTCACGCAGATTACGCAAAACTGCATTTTCTGCCTCAAGGGCTGCCAAACGCGAACGTAGTTCGTCAGCCATTATAAACGAAAACACGCTACTAAATTTATAAACAAAAGTAAATTAAAATTAATTCGTATTAAATAGAGAGAGAACGGACAGAAAAGAAAAATTGCTATTCCGTGGGCGCGTGATGTGGCGAAAACAAAACACAAACGTCTAAAAATTTATATGTCGACATGTCAACAAAAACAACATAAGTTGTCAATATGCAGACAACATTACACGTAAAAACAAAAGACAATGTAAACAAATTGTTCAAACCACGCGAAAAAATACACACGAAAAACAAATGAAATATTTCCTATGTCACATTACACAAGTTGAAAAAAATAATTTTCATAAAAGTACGTCGGGGTCACCAATTTGGGAAGTTGTATGGCCGGGTGCAATCTTGGTGGTTGCGGATGTGTTCCGTGGTAGTAAAAGGCAGGGTTCATAAACGTAACTGACTGTACTTCTAAATATGTACACGGTTACAATATATACAAACTGGACAGTAAACATAAATCGGATATAATATTTATAAGGCTTAGAAAATAACCATACTCTCTAGCTCGGAATAAAATTCTCATCTAATCAATTTGACAACTGTCACTTAGTGAAAAACATTGTGTTTGTCAAACATAGACAAACAATCAAAGGCGGTCGCATTACAAGAACGCCACACCACCCCCCCACGGAGAAGGAAAACCTAGTAGAAATTATAAACATCTAAATTTGACGCGTCTACCAGACCGAGTAGTGTACGGCGCGGTAGCGATGGCCGGAGTTGGACCTGAGCGAACAGAAGGCGCAGGCTTTGCAGTCTGCTCTGGACGATCAGAAAACGCAGGCTTTGCAATCTGCTCTGGATGGGTGACAGTATGTTCAACAAAAGCTGGTTTCACACGATCGATACTGACGACAACACTTTTGCCCTTGATGTCCAAAGTCATAGTTTTGCCATCGCTGGCACGATTAACAACTTTATAAGGACCCGTATAAGGTGGCTGTAAAGGACGTCTAACTGTATCATCCCTTAAGAAAACGTGTGATGCAGAAGAAAGATCTTGAAAAATAAAAGTTGATGGTGATGAATGTCGAGATGCAGGAATAGGTCTTACAACTGACATCTTACGACGTAGTTGTACGACAAAATCTGATGGGTTGTCAATTACATCTGATGGGGTTGATGAAATAAATAACTCACCTGGCAAACGAAGAGGTTCTCCATAGAGCATCTCCGCGGCTGTGGATTTAATGTCCTCTTTGAACGCGGAACGCATGCCAAGAAGAACGAAAGGAAGTGAACGCACCCAAGAATCATGATGGCACATGAGAGCAGCCTTAAGCTGGCGGTGTACTCGCTCGATCATGCCATTAGCACATGGGTGATAAGATGTGGTCCTTATTCGTTTAGTGGCAAAGTGAATCATCAGTCGACGAAACAGGTCAGACTCAAACTGAGTACCTTGGTCTGTCGTGATGATTGATGGTACCCCAAATCTCGAAACCCATTCTCTAGTTAAGGTGTTTGCCACTTCTTCTGCGGTAATGGAGCGCATAGGCCAAACCTCAGGCCACCTGGTTACTCGGTCAATAGCTGTCAAACAATAGCGATACTCATTGCATAAAGGTAGAGGACCAATAATGTCAATGTGTATGTGACTGAAACGACCAGATGGAAGGTTGAAATCACCTAACGGAGAAGAATTGTGACGTGAGACCTTAGCTCGTTGACAAGCCTCGCAAGCGCGTGCCCACTGCTTACAATCCTTATTGACAGAAGGCCAGACATAACGCTCTGTCAAAAGGCGAGCAGTTGCACGTGCGCCAGGATGGCTTAAGTTATGAAACTTATCGAAAACTGCTTTGCGAAAGGAAGGGGTCAAATATGGACGTGGCTTGCCTGTGGATACATCACAAAAAATGGAAACGTTTGTACCAGGAACGACGACACTTGTCAACTGGAGACTGGAGCTCTGACGCATGTCTGATAGTTCGTTATCTGACTCTTGCGACTTCGCGAGGGCTTCATAGTCCTGTTCAAGAGCAATAGCTTCGACTCGTGATAAGGCGTCAGCCACGACATTGTCCTCACCTTTAATATACCTAATATCAGTTGTAATTTTACTGATAAAAGACAGCTGATTTAATTGGGCAGGGGGCAGTTTCTCCCTGCGCTGTACGAAAGCATACAGCAATGGCTTATGATCCGTATAAATAGTGACGCTCTGAACCTCCAAAATATAGCGGAAATGCTGTACACTTTCGTACACCGCCAGCAACTCTCGATAGTAAGTCGGCCACTCTGTCTGCTTTTTAGTCAGTTTCTTACTAAAGAAAGCAAGAGGAAACCACTCACCATCGACTCGCTGTTGAAGACAGGACCCAATATGTACAGAAGATGCATCTGTAAACAGTCCAAGAGGTGCGTCATTAACCGGATGTTGCAATTGCGTAGCCCTGGACAAACTCCGTTTGCAAACTTCAAATTGCTCCAGTAGTTCAGGCGACCATGAGAATGGTTTATTGCCTTTACCATTTGTGGCAACTACTGCATCAATCAATGGAGCTTGAAATTGCGCGGCCTGGGGTACGAATCGACGGTAGTAGTTTAACATACCGAGAAAACGACGCACGCCCTGGACGGTTTTCGGAGCTGGAAAATCCAAAATAGCTTGAACGCGATCCTGAGGAGGGCTTGTACCTTCTGGGCTGACATGGAAACCAAGGAAGGTTAGTTCCCGAACACCGAAAGTACACTTCGAAGAGTTAATAACAACCCCATACTCCTGAAGGCGTTTGAAGAGGATACGCAGATGTTCGCAGTGGAGAGCCTCATCCGCAGAGAAAATAAGAATGTCACCCACGTACGGAAAACAGAAATCGAGACCCCGTGTGACCTCATCGATGAACCTCTGAAAAGTTTGACCAGCGTTCCGAAGGCCAAAGGTCATGAAGGGAAATTCGAAGAGGCCAAACGGGGTAACGATGGCCGTCTTCGGTATATCCTCTTCAAATACCGGGATCTGATGATATGCTTTCACAAGATCTATAAGGCTAAAAACCTTAGATCCTGCGAGATTATGAGCAAAATCATTTATGTGACGGACTGGGTACCGATCAGGGACAGTTCTGGCGTTAAGGGATCGGTAGTCGCCACAAGGTCGCCAACTACTGTCCTTTTTCAAGGTCATGTGTAGCGGAGACGACCAGGCGCTCTTAGAAGGACGTGCAATGCCAGCTTGGATCATGTTGTCGAACTCCTTTTTTGCTGCTATCAACTTCTGAGGCGCCAGACGACGAGGACGACACGAAATAGGCGGGCCATCTGTAGTCTTAATGTAGTGCACAGTATTGTGCAAAACATTACGAGGGATTCCAGGAGGCCGAGTGATTTCTGGAAACTCGGCGAGCAGTTTAACAAAATTGGAATCTCCTGTAACGACAACCTTGACACTAAGCTGTTCCGACATTGCTGCAACAGCGGGTGCTGACAAATTCGTTACGCCATCCATCAACTTCTTGAGTCGGCAATCTGGCAAAAGATGGTAATAACTTAAAAAGTCTGAGCCAATGATCGCTGTCGTAACATCAGCAACAACAAAATCCCACACAAATGCTCGTCGAAGACCAAAGTTGAGGTTTAAATGAATAGTGCCATATGTCTTAATACTACTCCCGTTAGCGGCGTTAAGTTCATAGTCCGAAGATTTTCGCGGAACTGACAACCAGCTGCGGGGGTAACAACAAAGATCCGAACCAGTGTCAATCAAAAATTGACGCTTTGTGATACGGTCAGTGACAAATAGACGGCGGCCGTGATGTTGGATGGGCTTGCAATCAGATGCCGCCGCTACTGATTGCTTGTGTGGTTTTCCGACGCCCAATTGCATGGAGCAATACACTTGCTGGCATTCGCACCAAATGTGCGATGGTACCAACAGCGTTTACTTCCAGGTGTGCTACTGCGTGATGTCGCCTGGCTTCTGGAAGAAGAACGGTTTCGAGATCGAACAGAAGAACCCGTCGATAAAGCAGCAACTTGCTTAGTTAATTCTTCTAATCGAGCCATAACGAGGTCGATCGAAGGCATAGCAGCAGCAGCATATACGTTTGAAGAACCAGGCTGAGCTTCCAAAATCTTGTCAGCTATATCTGCGATTCTATCAAGAGATAAGTCAGCTTGTGCAGCCAAAATCCCCTGTACGTGCTGTGGTAAACGACGTAACCATAATTGCCGCAAGATGTTATCGTCCGAGAGAGCCGTTCCCGCGAGCGAGCGCAAGTGACGGAGAAATTGGGATGGTCTCCGATCCCCGAGTTCTTCGTCACCAAGAAGGCGCCTCACTCGCTGTTCCTCTGATGACGAAAGTCTGCTGATTAAGGTCTCCTTTAGCTTCTGATACTTACCTTCAGCCGGAGGGTTGACAACGATGTCCTCGATTTCGCCGGCAATCTTGTGGTCAATCTAGCTAAGAACATGACTGTACATCGTGGCATCAGTGTTGATACCAGCAAGCAAAAACTGTGCCTCAGCCTGTGCGAACCACACTGTCACCCTATCAGACCAAAAAGGGGGAAGTTTGACACTCACGCGACATACCTCGCCCTCCCGTTGAGATTGGGATATACTTTGGTCACGCAGATTACGCAAAACTGCATTTTCTGCCTCAAGGGCTGCCAAACGCGAACGTAGTTCGTCAGCCATTATAAACGAAAACACGCTACTAAATTTATAAACAAAAGTAAATTAAAATTAATTCGTATTAAATAGAGAGAGAACGGACAGAAAAGAAAAATTGCTATTCCGTGGGCGCGTGATGTGGCGAAAACAAAACACAAACGTCTAAAAATTTATATGTCGACATGTCAACAAAAACAACATAAGTTGTCAATATGCAGACAACATTACACGTAAAAACAAAAGACAATGTAAACAAATTGTTCAAACCACGCGAAAAAATACACACGAAAAACAAATGAAATATTTCCTATGTCACATTACACAAGTTGAAAAAAATAATTTTCATAAAAGTACGTCGGGGTCACCAATTTGGGAAGTTGTATGGCCGGGTGCAATCTTGGTGGTTGCGGATGTGTTCCGTGGTAGTAAAAGGCAGGGTTCATAAACGTAACTGACTGTACTTCTAAATATGTACACGGTTACAATATATACAAACTGGACAGTAAACATAAATCGGATATAATATTTATAAGGCTTAGAAAATAACCATACTCTCTAGCTCGGAATAAAATTCTCATCTAATCAATTTGACAACTGTCACTTAGTGAAAAACATTGTGTTTGTCAAACATAGACAAACAATCAAAGGCGGTCGCATTACAAGAACGCCACACCACCCCCCCACGGAGAAGGAAAACCTAGTAGAAATTATAAACATCTAAATTTGACGCGTCTACCAGACCGAGTAGTGTACGGCGCGGTAGCGATGGCCGGAGTTGGACCTGAGCGAACAGAAGGCGCAGGCTTTGCAGTCTGCTCTGGACGATCAGAAAACGCAGGCTTTGCAATCTGCTCTGGATGGGTGACAGTATGTTCAACAAAAGCTGGTTTCACACGATCGATACTGACGACAACACTTTTGCCCTTGATGTCCAAAGTCATAGTTTTGCCATCGCTGGCACGATTAACAACTTTATAAGGACCCGTATAAGGTGGCTGTAAAGGACGTCTAACTGTATCATCCCTTAAGAAAACGTGTGATGCAGAAGAAAGATCTTGAAAAATAAAAGTTGATGGTGATGAATGTCGAGATGCAGGAATAGGTCTTACAACTGACATCTTACGACGTAGTTGTACGACAAAATCTGATGGGTTGTCAATTACATCTGATGGGGTTGATGAAATAAATAACTCACCTGGCAAACGAAGAGGTTCTCCATAGAGCATCTCCGCGGCTGTGGATTTAATGTCCTCTTTGAACGCGGAACGCATGCCAAGAAGAACGAAAGGAAGTGAACGCACCCAAGAATCATGATGGCACATGAGAGCAGCCTTAAGCTGGCGGTGTACTCGCTCGATCATGCCATTAGCACATGGGTGATAAGATGTGGTCCTTATTCGTTTAGTGGCAAAGTGAATCATCAGTCGACGAAACAGGTCAGACTCAAACTGAGTACCTTGGTCTGTCGTGATGATTGATGGTACCCCAAATCTCGAAACCCATTCTCTAGTTAAGGTGTTTGCCACTTCTTCTGCGGTAATGGAGCGCATAGGCCAAACCTCAGGCCACCTGGTTACTCGGTCAATAGCTGTCAAACAATAGCGATACTCATTGCATAAAGGTAGAGGACCAATAATGTCAATGTGTATGTGACTGAAACGACCAGATGGAAGGTTGAAATCACCTAACGGAGAAGAATTGTGACGTGAGACCTTAGCTCGTTGACAAGCCTCGCAAGCGCGTGCCCACTGCTTACAATCCTTATTGACAGAAGGCCAGACATAACGCTCTGTCAAAAGGCGAGCAGTTGCACGTGCGCCAGGATGGCTTAAGTTATGAAACTTATCGAAAACTGCTTTGCGAAAGGAAGGGGTCAAATATGGACGTGGCTTGCCTGTGGATACATCACAAAAAATGGAAACGTTTGTACCAGGAACGACGACACTTGTCAACTGGAGACTGGAGCTCTGACGCATGTCTGATAGTTCGTTATCTGACTCTTGCGACTTCGCGAGGGCTTCATAGTCCTGTTCAAGAGCAATAGCTTCGACTCGTGATAAGGCGTCAGCCACGACATTGTCCTCACCTTTAATATACCTAATATCAGTTGTAATTTTACTGATAAAAGACAGCTGATTTAATTGGGCAGGGGGCAGTTTCTCCCTGCGCTGTACGAAAGCATACAGCAATGGCTTATGATCCGTATAAATAGTGACGCTCTGAACCTCCAAAATATAGCGGAAATGCTGTACACTTTCGTACACCGCCAGCAACTCTCGATAGTAAGTCGGCCACTCTGTCTGCTTTTTAGTCAGTTTCTTACTAAAGAAAGCAAGAGGAAACCACTCACCATCGACTCGCTGTTGAAGACAGGACCCAATATGTACAGAAGATGCATCTGTAAACAGTCCAAGAGGTGCGTCATTAACCGGATGTTGCAATTGCGTAGCCCTGGACAAACTCCGTTTGCAAACTTCAAATTGCTCCAGTAGTTCAGGCGACCATGAGAATGGTTTATTGCCTTTACCATTTGTGGCAACTACTGCATCAATCAATGGAGCTTGAAATTGCGCGGCCTGGGGTACGAATCGACGGTAGTAGTTTAACATACCGAGAAAACGACGCACGCCCTGGACGGTTTTCGGAGCTGGAAAATCCAAAATAGCTTGAACGCGATCCTGAGGAGGGCTTGTACCTTCTGGGCTGACATGGAAACCAAGGAAGGTTAGTTCCCGAACACCGAAAGTACACTTCGAAGAGTTAATAACAACCCCATACTCCTGAAGGCGTTTGAAGAGGATACGCAGATGTTCGCAGTGGAGAGCCTCATCCGCAGAGAAAATAAGAATGTCACCCACGTACGGAAAACAGAAATCGAGACCCCGTGTGACCTCATCGATGAACCTCTGAAAAGTTTGACCAGCGTTCCGAAGGTCAAAGGTCATGAAGGGAAATTCGAAGAGGCCAAACGGGGTAACGATGGCCGTCTTCGGTATATCCTCTTCAAATACCGGGATCTGATGATATGCTTTCACAAGATCTATAAGGCTAAAAACCTTAGATCCTGCGAGATTATGAGCAAAATCATTTATGTGACGGACTGGGTACCGATCAGGGACAGTTCTGGCGTTAAGGGATCGGTAGTCGCCACAAGGTCGCCAACTACTGTCCTTTTTCAAGGTCATGTGTAGCGGAGACGACCAGGCGCTCTTAGAAGGACGTGCAATGCCAGCTTGGATCATGTTGTCGAACTCCTTTTTTGCTGCTATCAACTTCTGAGGCGCCAGACGACGAGGACGACACGAAATAGGCGGGCCATCTGTAGTCTTAATGTAGTGCACAGTATTGTGCAAAACATTACGAGGGATTCCAGGAGGCCGAGTGATTTCTGGAAACTCGGCGAGCAGTTTAACAAAATTGGAATCTCCTGTAACGACAACCTTGACACTAAGCTGTTCCGACATTGCTGCAACAGCGGGTGCTGACAAATTCGTTACGCCATCCATCAACTTCTTGAGTCGGCAATCTGGCAAAAGATGGTAATAACTTAAAAAGTCTGAGCCAATGATCGCTGTCGTAACATCAGCAACAACAAAATCCCACACAAATGCTCGTCGAAGACCAAAGTTGAGGTTTAAATGAATAGTGCCATATGTCTTAATACTACTCCCGTTAGCGGCGTTAAGTTCATAGTCCGAAGATTTTCGCGGAACTGACAACCAGCTGCGGGGGTAACAACAAAGATCCGAACCAGTGTCAATCAAAAATTGACGCTTTGTGATACGGTCAGTGACAAATAGACGGCGGCCGTGATGTTGGATGGGCTTGCAATCAGATGCCGCCGCTACTGATTGCTTGTGTGGTTTTCCGACGCCCAATTGCATGGAGCAATACACTTGCTGGCATTCGCACCAAATGTGCGATGGTACCAACAGCGTTTACTTCCAGGTGTGCTACTGCGTGATGTCGCCTGGCTTCTGGAAGAAGAACGGTTTCGAGATCGAACAGAAGAACCCGTCGATAAAGCAGCAACTTGCTTAGTTACTTCTTCTAATCGAGCCATAACGAGGTCGATCGAAGGCATAGCAGCAGCAGCATATACGTTTGAAGAACCAGGCTGAGCTTCCAAAATCTTGTCAGCTATATCTGCGATTCTATCAAGAGATAAGTCAGCTTGTGCAGCCAAAATCCCCTGTACGTGCTGTGGTAAACGACGTAACCATAATTGCCGCAAGATGTTATCGTCCGAGAGAGCCGTTCCCGCGAGCGAGCGCAAGTGACGGAGAAATTGGGATGGTCTCCGATCCCCGAGTTCTTCGTCACCAAGAAGGCGCCTCACTCGCTGTTCCTCTGATGACGAAAGTCTGCTGATTAAGGTCTCCTTTAGCTTCTGATACTTACCTTCAGCCGGAGGGTTGACAACGATGTCCTCGATTTCGCCGGCAATCTTGTGGTCAATCTAGCTAAGAACATGACTGTACATCGTGGCATCAGTGTTGATACCAGCAAGCAAAAACTGTGCCTCAGCCTGTGCGAACCACACTGTCACCCTATCAGACCAAAAAGGGGGAAGTTTGACACTCACGCGACATACCTCGCCCTCCCGTTGAGATTGGGATATACTTTGGTCACGCAGATTACGCAAAACTGCATTTTCTGCCTCAAGGGCTGCCAAACGCGAACGTAGTTCGTCAGCCATTATAAACGAAAACACGCTACTAAATTTATAAACAAAAGTAAATTAAAATTAATTCGTATTAAATAGAGAGAGAACGGACAGAAAAGAAAAATTGCTATTCCGTGGGCGCGTGATGTGGCGAAAACAAAACACAAACGTCTAAAAATTTATATGTCGACATGTCAACAAAAACAACATAAGTTGTCAATATGCAGACAACATTACACGTAAAAACAAAAGACAATGTAAACAAATTGTTCAAACCACGCGAAAAAATACACACGAAAAACAAATGAAATATTTCCTATGTCACATTACACAAGTTGAAAAAAATAATTTTCATAAAAGTACGTCGGGGTCACCAATTTGGGAAGTTGTATGGCCGGGTGCAATCTTGGTGGTTGCGGATGTGTTCCGTGGTAGTAAAAGGCAGGGTTCATAAACGTAACTGACTGTACTTCTAAATATGTACACGGTTACAATATATACAAACTGGACAGTAAACATAAATCGGATATAATATTTATAAGGCTTAGAAAATAACCATACTCTCTAGCTCGGAATAAAATTCTCATCTAATCAATTTGACAACTGTCACTTAGTGAAAAACATTGTGTTTGTCAAACATAGACAAACAATCAAAGGCGGTCGCATTACAAGAACGCCACAAGGTTTTTTCCTCCCTTTACATAAAAGTAATTTCAATTAATTAATAATTGGAAATTGAAAGATGTCAATAACTTACAACGTCAAGTAATAGTATGTCAATAAAGATACAAATTCTGAAGTTATCAACATCCTTCATTACAACAAACACAATATCTATTTTAAATAAAGAACCCTCAAAGGCAATCGCTTAATCATACTGGATAAATATATTTAGTATTTATATATTATGTATATAAAAGTTATTGATTCCAAGCATCTTTGTCATCTAAGTATCAGAATAAAATTGTCCCCACCTCAAATCTATCCCGCAGGTGTCGATACAGCGACTAAAGGTTAAAACAGTGATGAGGAATAATGTGTAGCAGCGCTCCTCTTATGTCACCTTGCAATATACTGCCATTTCCGTGCCCGGTATATAGAAATAGGCTCGCCAGCTATTACATAGGACCTAATATAAATTCACCTCTAGCCCCTTCGGGGATAAAAAGGGCGTGATTTATGTATGTCGGTATGTAATTTAACTGTCAAACCCTCTGGTCTCTTCCAGACTCCTATACTAATGAAGACAATTTAAACAGCCAGCCTGGTAATTAATAATATATCAGGCTTACAAATGTACTTAGGCGTAAATCAAATCCTAGAAATTGTTTATTCTTGTGTTAGGTCACTGAACGGTGCGTAAAACACATGTTCATTAAAAAAAATCAGCTTCAATAGATACAACATTTCAAACATCAACTTGATTAGTATCAAAATAAAAGATGTTCACAATTGAGCAACGACTCTCTTACTGCCACACTCAGAGACGTCAATTAACTTTGATAAGTATTTAATGTCAAAAAATTTCATTCAAATCTAGACCATAGACCCGGCAAGAATAGCGACTAGTTTTTAATTGTTATTTTTTGACGTTAAGTACTCAATAACGTTATTTGACGTCTCTGAGTGCGGCAGTTAATTTTACAAAAAAATTGAAGTAAAAAATGTAGTGTGCCAGAAATGCAAAAATCAATGCTCCAATCACGCAATTTTCGCCCCTATTTCCTGCACCTAAATGTTAGCTTCCTGTGCAAATTGGATTTCTCCAATTCCGTTCCGAATGTCGAGTTTAATTGTAACAACTGAAATTACCTTAAAAGCTTCCTGGTGTCACTCATCTATCCGATTTATTAGTGGTCGTGCTGACGTGCCTCTGAGGGCTGCCAAGCGATTTTCCACCCTAACCCCTGAGGATACAGCTCCAAGTGGAGAGCCTGGTCCGAAGTCATTTAGGTACTGACTTCGGACGCCTGAGATGCATTGGATAGGTTACGCATAATTTACGCTATTTTAGGACGGAATAGACGAGGAATATTGGAGAGACGATATCTGTAAGCCTAGCACGGGACGTGGACAAAATATCTCTCCATCACTTGACAGTGTTTTGTCTCGTGATGTAGTGGTAGTAAGAGCGAGAGAAAAATGTTCTTTTCCCCGAGGAGAATTTTCTCCACGTCCCGTGCCGGGGACGGGAGGCAAACTGCAAGACATGGACGGAAAAGCCTCGGGATCGCACAAGATAGAGGGTTGCCGGGTAGGCCTGTGCCCTGCAGTAGGATCTTATAGTCAAATACAATAACAAAGTATGGAATAATGCTTTACGCTCCTAAAATTTTATTCGCCAAGCAGTGACGGTAGGTCACCACCCCTGGCTTTCTTACAGGTTGCACATCGTTATAAATTTAACTAAAGTATCTTCTCATCCACACCATCCTACAATACTTAGACTTTCGTAGCTGGTGGAAGGCTATAGAGTTTCCCTCTAAGAAAATTAGGAGATTGGAGACTAAAATTTTCGAAATTTTTATTTTTAATCATGGTGCCTCTACACCTTAAGTGGGCGTCACGTGGGCCCGACACAGTCACCATGCCGATGGAATGTTCCTAACAAGCCAGATCATTAATAAGCACCGTTTACATCTTCATCTAGGCAGTCTAGACTCTAACTGCCGCACTCAGAGACGTCAATTAACTTTAATGAGTATTTAATGTCAAAAAAATTCATTCAAATCTAGACCATAGACCCGGCAAGAATAGCGACTAGATTTGAATTGTCATTTTTTGACGTTAAGTACTCATTAACGTTATTTGACGTCTCTGAGTGCGGCAGTTAATCGTGATTTGACTTTTTTATATTTGATGACATAACATCTCCTACACAACTATTAGTTTAATATTGACCGCTTTGACTTTGGTAATAAGAATTAATTCTCGAAAAATATTTAATAGTATAATAGTGCCGTGTGGTGACGGCAGAGTAGAATACAATTGTCACCACCCCAAATCTCTCCCGTGGGTGTCGTACAAGGCGACTAGGGATAAATCAGTGATGAGGAATGGGCAGCAGCGTTACTCTTATACCACCTAGCAAGGTACTGCGACTTTTTGTGCCCGATAAATGGCAATAGGCTCGCCACCTATTACATGGGACTTAACATTATTGGCGGGACGTGGGTGCTGGTTCACCTCTGCCTACCCCTTCGGGGATGTAGGCGTGATTTATGTATGTATGTATATAATGTTAAAATTAAAATCTAACCACCAAAATTTTTTTTTGCTGCCTGGGTTTACGCTTATTGAGCCGTGCAGTGTTGCTGTTCCACAGCCAATAATGAATTTTAAAATCGATTTTAAAAAAAAGCAGGCGTTAAAAAAAAATATTTTTATGGTTTTACATACTATTTATAAACCTTAACCCTTGCCCAAAAGTTCAATTTGTTTAGAAAATAAAAAAAATAAAAAACCAAGCTCCATACAAATCGAGAACAAGTCCTTTGACATACTTGCATATATATTTTCATGAGTTAATAATTCGAAATTGTTTTTGATATTGAAAAAGTTCGTGCGCGACCCTCCTGCAGTATAAGAGACGGTGGCGGGGACGGGGCAATCATCTGGACTCTGGAGGCCAGCGGGGGCGGGCGATGCGGGAGGAGGGAAAACGCCCCTCCCTGCATCACCCGCCCCCGCCAACATCCAGAGCGCCCCGTTCCTGCCAACCGTCTCGTACCTAGCTCAGGCATCAGTCTCACACAAACTTAAGGTATTATGGACATATATGTAATTATGTAATCTTTACAGTGTAGTTTGTGATGAGAAATAAAAACTTCTTATTATAATTATTATTATACCGTTGTAAGGTCGCGCACGAACATTTTCCTCTCGCTCTAACTCACACTAAATCCCTGAACAGAGCAGTGGTGGAGGGAAATTTTGTCCACGTCCCGTGCTAGGCCCACAGTAACGAAGGAATGGGACAATCTGAGACAGCTTGAGCGTTTTCGGACAGCACTTACGGCACCAAAGAAGAACAATGGACAATCAACAGACGAAGTATCGAGGAACCGGGAAATTGCAAATGAAAAGCGAAAAGTCTTCTTCGTACATGGGTACAAGAGAACATAAGTCACGCCTATATCAGGGGGTAGGCAGCGTTAAAATAACACCGATGTTTCACCAAATATTAGGTCCCATGTAAGTAGATAGGGGGCGAGCCTAAATGTATCAGGCACGTAAAACGCTGTATATTGCTAGGTGGTTTATGAGCAATACTGCTGCCCATTACTCATCGCTGTATTTATCCTTATTCCCCTTTTTCGACACCCACGGGAGAGATGGGGATGGTGACAATTGTATACTGCTCTGCCGTCACCACACGGCTATCGTAGAGGCGACTAAGGGAATTAACCGGTGTAGACCAATGAGCACCTTGGGGCACCTGGAATAATATGAGCTGAATGGTCCATAACCCAGCACGCTGGCCCAGTGCGGTTTGGTGGGTAAATCAAACATCGTAGCTAATTAGCATTATCACACACCTAATTGAGTATACTGAGTATAACAAACATTATCGCTAATTCACACTATCACACACCTAATTGAGTATAGGTACCGGACATGAGGATAAATTATGTCAGGCTGCATTACGGACACTTGTAAGTATTCTATTATTTCCTAATACCACTTAATTGCATTATAGACACTTATCCCCTGGCACAGGTTATTCCAAGGAAAAGAATTTCATTAAGCTACTTACTTCAGAATTCATTGTATTATTGTCGTCGAAATCATTACCTTAGGTTTGTCGTCAAAATCATTACCTCAGGTTTATTTATAAGCGTAGCAGATGAATAAAGATGTTAGCATTCGGTTCGACTTAATTGGTGAAAAGTGGGTGTTTAATTCAACTTAGCCTTCCCCTTCGGGGGTAAAGGCGTGATATTATGTTTGCTATAGCATGTATACGGTTATCGTCTTGACGTCTTTCGCAAAAACGTTATGTTTATTAATTACAAAAATATCGCTGACTTTCAAGCTACAATCTTTGTTATTTTCGACACGTATCATCTTTATCGCCCTGCCATTATCCCATTTTAAATATTTGAGGTTGGCACAGTATGTCCTCTTTCTCCATTCTCTTCTGTCACTCGTCATCTCCTCATCCACATGCATCACTTTTATATCACACCTTACACAACCCATTCATATTTTCAGTGGTCTTTCTCTCCTGTTTCCATATCCATCAATAATTATGTTCATATTTCCGACACGTGATATTTGTTTAATTTAACGATTACAAATTTTTCAGGCTTTTTTTTTTTTTTTTTGGCCGTGTGGTGACTGCAGAGTAGAATACAATTGTCACTATCCCAAATCTCTCCCGTGGGTGTCGTACAAGGCGACTTTGGATAAATCAGTGATGAGGAATGGGCAGCAGCGTTCCTCTTATACTACCGTCCTGGCAATGTACTGCGACTTTTGTGCCCGATAAATGGCAATAGGCTCGCCACCTATTACATGGGACTTAACATAATTGGCGAAACGCGGGTGCTAGTTCACCTCTGCCTACCCCTTCGGGGATATAGGCGTGATTTATGTATGTATGTATGTAAATTTTTCAGAAAATTTTCGGAAAATTCCAATATTGTTTTGATATTTTTTAGACTTTATTTTTTTTACCAAGTTGTCGTCAGGAAAGAAAGAAAAATTACACTTAAAATACGCTTTTCCACCTTAATAATTGCAGTCCAGATTAAGCCATAATATTTCAAAGGCTATGTAATAACGCGCAAAATATGCACGGGGCGTACTCGAAGTAAATATTGTGACCACGTGTGCTTACGTGCGAGAGGCGACGGGCTGGTGGCACAGTGCGAAGCGATGCTCGGGCGAAACTTTTTCTAAATAAAACAAATAAAAATTTAGTTTATTCATATAAAGTATCAGAAGGAGCTCTATAGCGCAGGTGGACTGCGAATGACTAAACTAAGCAATGCTCGCTAAGGCCAGTCATTTGATGAGGGACCAAAAATTTATTGTCTCGGGTTCCTCCGTGCTTCGGAAGGCACGTTAAGTGGTTATGGAGTCGTTAATGCCCACCAATCTACACTGGGCCAGCGTGGTGGGTATGTTTCATGTTCCATTCATACCGGTTAGGCGACATCAAGCCACCCACTCTCTTTTGATTCATATCATCCATCACAACGGAAATGTGCTAATGATGAATGAATGTATAGAAAAAAGACGGAAAGGACCATGCCGAGAGAAAGATGAACGGAGAGAGTGTTTGGAATGACAACATTCCAATCCAAACTGGTCAAGGTTTCGTCTTAGGTTTTACACCCGGCCGCCTGCCTGACACTAATCCTCTTTGGGTATGCTGTTGTTAGTGGTTTGCCCTCAACCATTCGTGTGCTCTAAAGTGCTTATTGGTTTATCTTCCGTAGTCGACTTTTATGACACCTCTGCCCGGCTAGCATGACCACTGAAACACGATTTGATATAGCCATTTATCGCTTTTAACTGTCAAAATACAATGGATTTATGACAGTTCTAAGCGATAAATAGCTTTATCATATCTTGTTTCGGTGGTTATGCTTGCCAGGCTAGGATGAGTCGGGACTGGACATTCTACGTTATGTTTTTGCTCCCAGGCCAGCATGAAGGACTCGTGAAATGTTCTAACAAAAACATAATATAGTATAGCTCCCACTGTGCACTTGGAGTGACCTCATAATAAAGGCCCCATGTCACGCGCACACGGTCTCATCTCATTACGTTAAACTGTTTCTGTTAGCTTTAAATTGGGCCTCCATCGGACCGTGTGTGCCACCCTTTACGTATTTAAATCTTCCCCATTTTGATTTTTGTACGCAATTCTATTTAAATATAATGTTTCCAACTTTAAGGTAGCTTTAAGGTAGCCTTTTCAGTCCCTTGGGAGTGAAAAAATATCGTGGAATATAACAAACCCGAATCGCCGTGGGGTCTCGGCTTGTACACAAAACTGAGATGCGAACGAAATCAGATGCTGTCACTGTCTTACTTACATACATAAATCACGCCTATATCCCCGAAGTGGTTGGCAGAGGTGATTAATCACCCACGTTACGCCGATTGACCATGTGGTGACGGCAGAGTAGAATACAATTGTCACCACCCCAAATCTCTCCCGTGGGTGTCGTACAAGGCGACTAAGGATACATCAGTGATGAGGAATGGGCAGCAGCGTTCCTCTTATACCTACCACCTAGCAAAGTACTGCGACTTTTGTGCCCTTACATGGGACCTAGCATAATTGGCGAAGCGTGGGTGCTAGTTCACCTCTGCCTTCCCCTTCGGGGATATAGGCGTGAATTATGTATGTTACGCTGATTATGTTAGGTCCGAGCCTATTGCCATCCATCGGGCACGTAAATCACAGTATGTTGCTAGGTGATTAAAAAGGAATGCTGCTGCTCGTTACTCATCGCTGGCGCTCTGTACTACACCCACGGGAGATTGGGGATTGGGAATGGTGACAATTGTAGATTGGGGATTGGGTATCGTGACAATTGTATATTCTATATTCTGCTCTGCCATCCGTCACCACACGGCTACGTACGTCCACATATAAATCTAACCTCGACAATACTGTCTCAAGCGTCGTGACAACAAAAATCCAAAAGATAAAACACCCATCAACAATCGATAATTCTCGAACATTTATCATAGTAAACACAATTTATAGTGTTCTAATCAAAGGATCTAAATTAAATCAGTATCTTCACATATATCATGCCAACAAAAACAGGTCTGAACACCTGAGACCGGTCATAGTGCACTGCGAATCAGTAGTATTTCTTGCTAGGGGGCCCAAAGCTGGCATACTACAAAAAACGGATTGCTTTGTGTATTAATTTACACCCGAAGGGAAATATGGGAACTTTAATTACAACATGTCTCTCCAAGGCAGTAGTAATTTAGGCTAACGGGGATAAATATATTATTGGTTTTTAACATGGTCTTACACGCAAGATTCAAGTGCCCACTTTAGGCCGCCCGTTTTGAGATTACTTCAAAGCAACTCGAACAGAGAAAAGGGTCATAGCCAAGTGGTAAACGATATAACGATTATACACATACATACATACATAAATCACGCCTATATCCCCGAAGGGGTAGGCAGAGGTGAACCAGCACCCGCGTTTAGCCAATTATGTCAAGTCCCATGTAATAGTTTCAAATTGCTAGGTTGTACGAGTATAAGAAGAACGCTGCTGCCCATTCCTCAGCACTGATTTATCCTTAGTCGCCTTGTACGACACCCACTGAGAGATTTGGGATGGTGACAATTGTATTCTACTCTGCCGTCACCACACGGCCCATAACGATTATATATATTATGATTATATATATAGATTATGATCCAACAAAATCTAAATTTTGGACAACTACTCTTACATTTGACACGACGCGACGGTCGCTTTTTGCGTTTTATAAGGAAAATCAACGTGGACTAAGCCAGACCCTACTGCCTCACTTTTAACTGTGGGACCGAAAGCGAGTGAAGTCATTAATTCGTTTAAATTCGTAACAAATTCGTTTCAAATTTATGAATCCGCCTCCAGTCGGTCCTGACTGCATTCGTGATCGTCTTTTAAGCACTTGGGAACAATGTTATTACATTGCTTACTCGGTTGGTAGTTTTGTTTTTATAATGAGGAGACGTGATCGCTCGTCCGTTCATTAATAGTATTTTGAAATATTTATCTGATGTCAGTGCAGTACGTGGTGACGGCAGAGTAGAATACAACTGTCACCATCCCAAATCTCTCCGTACAAGGCGACTAAGGATAAATCAGTGATGAGGAATGGGCAGCAGCGTTCCTCTTATATCACCTAGCAATGTACAGCGACTTTTGTGCCCGATAAATGGCAATAGTCTCGCCACCTATTACATGGGACCTAGCATAATTGGCGAAGCGTAGGTGCCAGTTCACCTCTGCCTACCCCTTCGGGGATATAGGCGTGATTTATGTATGTATGTATGTAGTGCAGTACGTTTCCTCTTCTGTTAATGTCGATCAGATGACATTAAACCATTTTGATCACACAGTAAAGGTGCTAGTGATGAATGAATGGATAGAAAAGAGACGGTAAGGACCATATCGAGAGAATGATTTACAGATAGATTGATTGGGATGACGACAGTTCAATCAACATGTCTTCTTCTTCTTCTTCCACTCTCCTCTATTAGCCGTGAGCTCAGCATGAACTCCCCTTTTTCCCATATCATCTTTCACACAATCCATCCATCGCTTCTTCGGTCTTCCTCTCATTCTGGGTCCATGCACATCCGTACTTAACATAACCTTAGTTACGTAACATTCATCCCTCCTCATCACATGCCCGCACCACGCTAACCTGTTACTCGTCAATTTTTCGATCATCGGCGGTACTTTCAGACTTTCTCTAACGTGTTCATTTCTAATCCTGTGTTTCCTAGTCACCCCACACATCCATCTCAACATTCTCATTTCCGCTGCATGCATTTTTCTTTCATCCCTCGCTTTTGTTGCCCAACACTATTTTTATTTATTGATTTAATTTAAGAAGAATATAATAACATATGAATATAAAAAGTACAAAAGTTGTGGCGGACAAGACTAAACAAAAATGATACAATATTTTGTTTTGAAAACTAAGAGGTCTTAAATAAACAAACTCCCACGCCGATTGGAAGCGTGATCGCACGACGGAACCCGAGTCTCAACGATCGGTCGATCGACAAACGATCGATAAATCAGACGATCTAAGCTGCATCAATCCTGGTCGAGCCACGACGAGAACATTGCTTTGCATTGATTTTGTTAATTTTTCAATTAACGCGCGGGTCACGACTTTTTGTGTCGATAAGTTTCAAGTTAAAGTTTTGATTACATTTTCTGTTTGATGCAACGTAACTTGATAATAATACTGTTTTGATTAAAAGATAACTGTTTGTTTAATAAACATATTAAAACACGAATCACACGAAGTATATTTTAAAGAAAATGCAATGCACCTCTTGCTGGTGCTGTATTTGGGAGAAATAGCAAAGCACCGTTAGATGTGTGGTGACGGCGGAGCAGAATACAATTGTCACCACCAGTCACCACCCCCTAGGGTTTATGCGTTTGTACAAGACGACAAAGAGTTAAATAGTGATGAGGAATGGACAGTAACAGTTCAATCATACTATCGAAAATTTAACTGCGATTTACGTGCCCGATAGATGGCAACAGGCTCGCCCTATACTACATGCATACATACATAATTCACGCCTGTTATCCCGAAGGGGTAGGCAGAGGTGTATTAAACACCCTCTTTTTCACTCTCCCTTTCGCTAGTTTATTTAGGTCCCATGTGGTCATATATTGCATCAATCTGCCTACCCCTTGGGGGGTAAATAAATAGGTGTGTTTTAAGTATGATAAAATATACACGTTTTCGCTCTAGCGGCTAAGCAAGAATCGACAACAGACAAGCCTATAGCCGCCTGGCATCAAAAATATTATAAAAATATATAAATAATATTACAAAAAGTGTTATAAATATTCAAAATGACATCACGCCGAGCTAATAACAAATTGACGCGGCATTTCACTAAATTATTTGCATTTGAACCGGCATGTTTAGAATTAAATATAACTTAATTTAATTTCATGATTTACGCATGGTAATTTAGACATTTCAATTTGAATATCAAAAGAATATTGGGTGCTCAATTTATTTATTTATGCTCTTTCACAGGAAAAAATGGAATATAATAACTGGTCGCCAATTTTTATGATCCATTGTCATTTCATACATTTTTGAATGCAAAATAAATAATTGAGTGAGATTGACTATTTACGGAAAAGCACGAAAATTAAACATTTATACGGCCAATTAAAATTCGACAAGCTATAAATATTTAAACAATTCCAGGACTAATTTGGAGACGTATTTTATTATCATTTGTAACTTATTTCAAAATTATTAATCCTTTTTCTTTTAAATATTTTTTTGTAATTAACCTTAATGGTTACTTATATACATACTAACACTTATTTTAAAATGAACAATGAACCAGTGTGTAGCTAAATACTAATAACTTTATAACAACAAACATACAGCCGTCAGATAAACCACCTCAAGGGAGCAGATATGGAAAATATATCCACGCCGAAGTACTAACTAACTAAGAAGCTTTCTAACTAAAATGACTAGCATTTAACACTAATAAAATAAATTTTAGAAGCAATTTTATTTGAAACGAAACATAGGGCTGTAAGCCACAAGACAGTTTCATGGTACTTGCATTAGGTTTGTTCAGGAATTCATTGAATTTCATGGCAGCCAACCTTAGCTTACTGGGAAATTCTAGCGAAAGTAATAATAGAACGGTACCTCAACTTCTTTCTTTCTCCCTCTATCTACCTAAATCGACGCTACAAAGATAAAATTTTGGTGTATCCCAAAAATGGAGGTTCAAAATACGGCCAGAAGTAAATTTCAAACATTAATTACTTACTCTTTAACCAGAGAAGATAGAAATGTAATTCTTGAAGCTAAATTTGTTGTGAAACAAAAATTATAATGGTTATATCCATTTTACAAAACTTGTTACCTTTAAAACAAACATAAAGTGGTTTTTTGCCTATTTATCCCCGAAGGGATTATCATGCATAGAAATAGATTTTAAAACTATAGACTACATGCGGGTCTTCTGTGCTGGCCTGGCAGCGAACAAATAACGTAGAATAGGCCAGCCCTAACTCATCCCATGGGTGTCGTTAAAAGTCGACTAAGGGAGCTTGCCCGGTGTGGACCAATAAGCACCTTGGGGCACCCGAATGGTGGATTGCAAACTACCAACAACAGCATCCCAAAGACGGCTGGTGTCAGGCAGGCGGCCGGCTGTAAAACCTTAGCCAAAACCTTGAGCAGTATGGTTTGGAATGTTGTCATTCCAATCACTCTCTCCGTTCATCGGTCTCTCGACACGGTCCGTTCCGTCGCTTTGTTATACTCATTCATCACTAGCACCTTTACGGTGTGATAGATGATATGAATCAAAAGGGAGTGGATAGCTTGATGACGTCTCACCGATATGACTGGAAGTGGAAATATACTGCGCCGACCCCAGATAGTCTGGGAACAGGGCAGGGAGAAGAAGAAGAAGCCCAGATGCGGGTTTTCTTTGGTTAAAGATGACTTACTCGTTCCGTTTCCCGCGCTCCGGTTGACAAACACTGGGCTAGTTTTACTCAAAATCTAGGTCAGGAAGGACTCTAGTCAGACACTCCTTGTGGCGGGAAAGTATAAGTACGCAGCGTAAGATGGGTACAGAACTCTGTGATTTACGATGTTTGTTTGCGTGCTATTGAAATAAACTACTTTTGCAGATTTAATTTGTTCACATTTACTTAAATGGTGAGGAGTTCGAAGGTGAATAGTGCATTCAGGTAGCTCTTTTACAAATGTCGATTTGTTTGGATGAGCTATGTTATTTTGTGTTTATGTTATTATCTAAGTCAATGTTAGTCTATGTTATGTTATGTTTTGTAATCAAATAATAACATAGAATTTCAACCGCTTCCATCGTCTAGTGGTTTAAACCACCGGAATTAAGATCCAGAGGTCCCGGGTGCGATCCCCAGGTGTGTACAAATTTGTGATCGGTTGGTGGTACGACTTCTTTCAAGTCCGCCTGGCTAGATACCTCTGTCTTATCAAAATCTGTCGCCATAATAACAATGTTAACAGCATTATTGTGCTCCGACAAAGTGTAATAAGATAGCCAGCCCCTCTGTGGTCGAGGATTCCAGGTGAAGCTCGATTCTATCTTCGGCCCTTATCGCCACTTACCATCAGGTTAGGTGAAGCGAAAGAGCTCTCTATCTAGCATAAAAAAATGTGGGCCCTCTTTCGGTCCAAGAAATAAGACGCCGATATCCGTAATTATTGATTTTGTTGAAATTAAAAAAAAGCCCTCTCAAAGAAAACAATACAATTATAACAACTGAACACTAACTGCCGTACTCAGAGACGTCAATTAACTTTAATGAGTATTTAATGTCAAAAAAATTCGTTTGAATTTACACCACAGACCCGGCAAGAATAACGACTAGTTTTGAATTGTCATTTTTTGACATTAAGTACTCATTATCGTGAATTGACGTCTCTGAGTGCAGCAGCAAAATACTTAAAACTGATACACTGAAATACAAAAGATTTATAGAATAAGTGCCTCGAGATGTGTAGTTAATTAAAATACGTATTGTAATTTATTTATTGAAATAGGTAATATTTCTTACTTCTCGTATTATGTATTATTAATGAGACAACCGTTTCCTCCGACTGTCAGTAACAGAGTTCGAATGAGCGAGTAACAGAACCAAACTCCAAGGTATTTATTTGTATTACGAATTAGAATTATGACACGAAATTACTTTTAAATAATGCCAGGAAATTTGGTGCACATACCGTGTGGTGACGGAAGAGCAGAATACAATTGTCACCACCCCCATCACTCTCGTGGGTGTCAACAAGGCGACTAAGGGTTTGAACAGCAATAAGCAATGGGCAGCAGCGTTCCTCTTACAGCACCTAGCTATGTACTGCGATTTCCGTGCCCGATATATGGCAATAGGCTCGCCACCTATTACATGGGACCTGACCTCATTGGCGAAACGTGGGTGTTAATTCACCTCTACCTACCGCTTCAGGGATATAGGCGTGATTTATTTATTTATGTTAATATAGAAATAAAAAAAAGATGTGGAATAGTACAAAGTTACAGACTTAAGTAAAGCTATGGCACCATATTGCTTCCCGTGAAATTACGTCGAGTCCAAGTAAAAGGCGCCTGTAATCGGAAGATATACATCGAATCTGGAACCTCGCGGTAATTAAACCACCACAATGGCTAATGATACGCACAAAAAATCATCTGAAACGCTACACGAGGCAGATAAAAAACTGGTCGCCTCACTGCCAAAGATTAAACAGGGGCCGTAGTACCATGAAGTATTAGTGCGATCGAAACGCGGGTGACCAAACGGGACGCCGCTCTACGGCTTATAGCGTTGTCTCACTTCAACAATGGGAATTGAGTCGCGTTTAGAGTTGGTGGTAAGGCCCAAACAGGTTTTATATTACGTTTGGAGGTTCCAAGTAACTGAGATGCAATTTAAAATAAAAAGTGCCGGCCGTGCAAATCGTAATTTATGAGAAATATTACGCTTCAACATAGGGAAAGGGCGCCTGAAATGAGCATACTGCCTAAAGAAAGAAAAATAGAAAAAAGATAGAAAAATTTTTTTCCACGCGTTTACAATTTATTGACCTCGCGTATACAATTTTAAATTACAAATAAAAAACAATAAAATAAAAACAATAATGCGGGTATTATGGTGTATAAAACTGTATGCAGTGGACAACGAGGCTGGCGAGAATATATGTACACACTTTCAAAAATGCTTATATGTATAAGCCAATTAATGGCTCAACTTAGATGTTAATACATTTCTGCCTACCCCTTTGGGGATAAATAATAGGCGTGATTTATGTACATATGTAAGTATATGAAAATATGGTTTATTCAAAAATAAGGTATCATTGAATACACTCATGAATCGTCAAAGAAATAACGTTAAACACATGTGAAATTGTCAATTTTAGGTACGATACCCGCTCTGGGCCACCTTCCCCTAATCTGTAAACCGGCAGCAATACAATACCTGCGAAAAAGAGGTTGAACCTAGTAATTTTGTAATTAAATAAGTATTTAAAAAAACAATAATTGGAGCTTTTCCGTCAACACATTAAGAGTTACCTTGTATCTATAGGTACTATTTTAGTAGTAACGCAGTGACCACTTCCTAGATTTAAGATTTTATAAATTGAGTATAATGTGACGATTATAAATTACAAAGAGGTAAACAAAATACGACGGACACAACCGTGTTTTGTTACCGGAATAAATAGGTGTAATTTACATAATACATAGCCAAGTATGGGTGCTTATACACCTCACCCTACCCCTACGATGGTAAACAGGCACGAGTTATGTATGTACTAGATGAATAAAAAGCTTCTATCCTACTTTCATACATTTGATCCAATTTTGCCGTTATGAAGTGTGACGGGTCTGTTCTTTCTAATCTATGACGTGTCGTGCCTACAAAAACTTGTATATTAGGCGGAGACGATGTGCGAACAGCATGACTGTGCGTTTAACGATTTGGTCCTTCTGTACTCCGATACTCTTGTAATAAAGTTAGTTTATTACGTACGGCACTTGATCAGCTATTTATAGACTTAAATGGATTCTAGTTCGATCCGATGACAATTTTAGTAAAAACTTACCTACTTTTTTCATTTTTTATGCTGGACAAGGAAGCTTTTGGTATTCATCTCACCTGATGATAAGTGATAAAGGCCGAAGATGGAATCAAGTTTCACCTGGAACCCATAACTACAGAGGGGCTGGCTATCTTATCACAAATTGCCGGAACACAATAATGCTGTTTTTAATGCGTTAGATTTTGATAAGACGGACGATGGTTATAACTAGCTTAGCGAACTTGACAAAAGTCCTACCACCAACCAAACCGAGTACAAATTTGTACCCCCCTGTTGATCGAACCCGGGACCTCGGGATCTAATTCCGGTGGCCGAAACACTAGACCACGGAGGTGGTTAATATAATAACCTCTTCGCACTTTCTGGTTTCTTATTGATGACAAGCTGCTTTAATAATTAAATACAGCTGCAGATATTATAATATAGGGAGAATGAGCCACAACCCAGCCTAGGGTGGATAGTGCATCTGGCATCTGCAGTCTTTATTAATTGCAGATGCAGCCAAAACTCGACTTAACGTGGCTTCCAAAACCCGGAGGAACTCGAGATAACATATTTTTGGTCACCCATTCAATGACCATATTTACATGACATTGCTGAACTTGCGTAATTGAAATTCAAGCGCGATAACCCACTGCGCTATTGAGCTCCTCTGCCTGGCTAGCATGACCACCCAAACACGATATGATATAGTCATTTATCGCGTTAAACTTACAAAAATCATTGGATTTCCGACAGTTCAAAGCAATAAATGGCTATATCTTTATGATACAGTCTTGAGGCATATTTAATTATTCAATTCAAGTGTTAAAATCCAATGATTTTTGACTGTTCAATGCGATAAAATACTCTATCATATCGTGTTTCGGTGCTCATGCTAGCCGGGCAGAGTTCTTGTTATACCACCTAAGAAGGTTTGAAAGTGTTTAGGCATTTAGCCAAATGGCTTTCCACATGAAAAAGCGAAGAACAAAATTTGATCGTGATAGTTTTAATGGAAACTCTTTTAGGCCAGACACGGTCCGTTATGATCTATTATGCTCGCAAGTACTGTACCTACATGTACAAAACAGCTAAGCCGCACCTAAAATTATCACATGCACCCTAATACGTTGTAATAGAGACTCTTTTTGAAACGCATGCCAAATATTAATTCCGATATAACTAGATTCGCAATAGATACCTTTTCGGGATCTGAATACAGCCTTGATTAAGTTCAATGACCGGTGAATATTTGACTGATAATGGTAGTGGATGATTGATACTCAATCTCACGCCTCAATCTTCATCAATCAGCTACAGTCGGCAACGATACTTATAAAACCGGTTAGTAACCGGTTTGGTCGTATATTCAGATGAGTTGCTTACCGGCCAAGAGGTCCTGGGTTCGTTTCTGGCAGGGACAAAGGTTTGTAAGACGAAATTGATTAACACCGAAGAATTAATTTTATTCTCGAGTCATGGTTCAAATAATAAAGTTGTACATTTTCATCTTTCATACATACATAATTCACGCTATATAGGTAGGTGTAGGCAGAGGTGAACTAACACCCACGCTTCGCCAATTATGCTAGATCCCATGTAATAGGTGGCGAGCCTCTTGCCATTTATCGGGCACAAAAGTCGGAGTACTTTGCTAGGTGGTAGGTATAAGAGGAACGCTGCTGCCCATTCCTCATCACTGATTTATACTAAGTCGCCTTGTACGACACCCACGGGAGAGATTTGGGGTGGTGACAATTGTATTCCACTCTGCCGTCACCACACGGCCACCATCACGATAAGAATTTGGGATATTACATAATATTGAAAACCACTTTGATAAAATGTGCAGCTTTTAAATATAAATAAATAAATAATCTACACTACACACATCTTTGGTAACAACTGTGTGAAAATTCGATTAGATAAAATTGACAGTTCTCAGTACACACGATACATCTCACTACACAGAGCAAATCTACAAACGTTCTCTATTTTGTTTTATATTTTTTTAATTCATTATCTCAAGTGTCCCAATCCTTCTCATCGTGTACCTACCCGAATGATAACTAAACCTTGCTTTTGACTAACTTAGGGCCTGTTTCACAATCGAAAAGTAAGTTCCGAGTAGCTTACTTGGCAGATCATTTGACAGTTGAAATATGAAATATATATGTCAATTGAACTGCCAAGTAAGGAGCTTACTTGTCTATTGTAAAACAGGCCCTTAATATCACATGCCATATATACAATATAATGCCATTTATTGTTATAATTATTACAGTCAATCATGTTGTTACATACAGAACATACATAAATCACGCCTATATCCCCGAAGGGGTAGACAGAGGTGAACTAGCACCCACGTTTCGCCAATTATGTTAGGTCCCATGTAATAGGTGGCGAGCATATTGCCATTTATCGGGCACAAAAGTCGCAGTACTCCTAGATGGTATTAAAGGAACGATGCTGCCCATCCTAATCACTGTTTTATCCTTAGTCCCCTTGTACGACACCCACGGGAGAGATTTGGGGTGGTGACAATTGTATTCTACTCTGCCGTCACCACACTGCTTTGTCATCATGTTGTTTGGTTTTGTTATTTGCAGTAAGGTCTTTTATGTAGTAAGGTCAGTTATGTAATACATAACTTGGTGTATTAACAGGAACAGAGCAGGAAGATATCAACATGGATGGTGAATGTATAATATTACAATGAAAGATTATGAATAGGAATATTTTTTGACCATATTTCTTTATCAATTAATAAAATTAAATAGTCACACCTATATGAATCAAAAAATGAAAAAGAGATTTATTTGCAACGCTTTCGTCTGTGAATCTTTCCTATGACGTCCGTGAGCCTTATAAGAAATAACAGAATCTTTCGCGGGATGAAAAGATAAGAATGTTGTAACGCGTTTTTCTCATAAATATCAAATGCCAGAAGGAATTAGGTTCTAGTAGCGATCCTCCGTGGATAAAGATGATGATGTAACATGTGTAATAAAACTCCAAAATTTTCGCGCCATGGCATTTATAACATGTAAAAATATATTAATAAAAATAATATACAAATATATTTAAACACACAATATATAGGTATACCTACGAATAAAATAAAAACATGATTGAACACAATTTGAAGCGAAATAATGTGTCTTTGTCTTTGATTTATGTGTGCAACATGTCTCCTCCCACCCCCATATAGGGCTGATTATGATGATTATTGCGCATTTATAAGCACCGTTGGTGTATGGTGTTCGCGAACTATAAGCGCTATAGGTATATCTTGTGGCAGAAAGGAATAGAGCTTTTCATAAATAACCTTTATTACTATCTTCTCTGTGAGACACGCAATATTAATTAACTTACGATGGCAACATTGCGTAAATAATAAACGATGTGGACCATTCGTATTATTGACTCCAGAGGTAGCGGCTTAGGGGAAGGTAGCCTAAGACGGGCATTCCCCGAATGGAGCATTCTAGTGTGTAAATAGAAGTTCCGTAAATTCATCTGCCGCACTCAGAGACGTCAAATAACGTTAATGAGTACTTAACGTCCAAAAATAACAATTCAAAACTAGTCGCTATTCTTGCCGGGTCTATGATCTAGATTTGAATGAAAATTTTTGACATGAAATACTCATTAAAGTTAATTGACGTCTCTGAGTAAGACGACAGAATAATTAGTGTGATAGGTATAGTTAAGTATGTGAATTTTGAAAATGATTTTAGATTTATGAGGGTATTCAATAGGAGGATGGTTTCCCTTGACAGGACATGTGTTATTACTTATTATTGAGGAGGAGAAACGAAATGCATGACGAAAAGAGTGAAGAGCATGAATATTGACGAATGTACAGAGAAAAGATGGATGAATTGGACTGTGTGAGAAGCTAAAAGGTGACAGAATAAACATATTTGCTTAATATTTAGTTATAAAGCATAAATTATATGGTTCTGTTAATGTGTTTTATTAAGGTGACAAGAAGAAATATATATTGCTTCAAAACATTATTTGTATTTTTATATAATTTAAGGGATAGTGAATACACGCTTACTATTCATATCTTTATTTTAAGGGTTTCTTTTGTTACAGAATCAAGAAAATAACGTACCAATTAAATATGTGACAATAGCAAAAGGACGATGAAGATGCAGTATACCCGCTTCAGGCGACCTTCCCCTAGTCGATAAACTTTTATTGCGGTAATTACGTTCTCATAATGCGGAGTTGTCTTCAGACTAATAATAATTGCGCAGTAATTAAACGGTATTCGTTCTCTGCTAGGTCTCCAAGAACATGGCGCGCTCGGCCTGCGATTGAGCAAACTAAGCAATGTTCGCTAAGGCCGGTCATTGGATGGGTGACCGAAACCTTAGTACTATCTTGAGTTCCTCCGCACTACTACTACTAATTAAATTAACAATACCTAAATGTCTTTAATTGCATCACTTGAATAATAAACTACTTTGTTCACGCATTATCGTTGAATAATTGGCTTCGATATCAATTACTTTGATAAATGGGGTCAGAAAAGCTATCATTCGAAACTTATCAATTGAATAAGTAGCGTATTGAAGTCCCA
The DNA here is from genome assembly GCA_963931975.1 of Cataclysta lemnata. Taxonomy (NCBI): domain Eukaryota; kingdom Metazoa; phylum Arthropoda; class Insecta; order Lepidoptera; family Crambidae; genus Cataclysta; species Cataclysta lemnata. The sequence continues at coordinate 5,370,211 of OZ008363.1, forward strand.
CTGATAAATCATGGTCGAAATAATTATGACATCATACCTTACGAGATATTTCAAGATCCGTAATCATTTTAAAAGTGCATCAGTCCCACTAGCCGTGTGGTGACGGCAGAGCAGAATACAATCGTCACCACCCCCATTAGTGTCTCCAGCAGATCCTAAACGGAAAAGCCAACAGTACATACGTACGCAATAGTACGTAAACGACGGCAGTGTTCCTCTTATAGGTAGCAATAGGCTCGCCTTCTATTAGATTGGACGTAACATGATTAGCGACATATATGTGTCAATATGCACCTTTGCCTGTCGCCTTCGGAAATGATTTACATACATTACACTCTTACTGCCGCACTCAGAGACGTCAAATAACGTTAATGAGTCCATAATGTCAAAAACTGAGAATTCAAAACTCGTCGCTATTCTTTCCGGGTTATGGTCTCAATTTCAATGGTTTTTTTTTACACTAAGTAGTCATTAAAGTTAATTGACGTCTCTCAGTGCGGCAGTTACTGAAGCTCTTACTTTAATAAGTACTAACTGCCGCACTCAAAGACGTCAATTAACTTTAATGAGTATTTAATGTCAAAAATTGATTCAAATCAAGACCATAGACCCGGCAAGAATAGCGACTAGTTTTGAATTGTAATTTTTTGACGTTAAGTACTCATTAACGTTATTTCACGTCTCTGAGTGCGGCAGTTAATATCAAAAATTTTAACATAAATGTAGACCAAAGACCTGACAAGAATAGAGACTATATTTCAATTGTAATTTTTTTTTAATCAGGACTCATTATCGTTAATTAACGTCTCTGAGTGTGGCAGTTTAATCCGAAATTTTGCTAAAATGATTTAGAGTAAAATACCGAACAAAAAATGGAGCTTTACAACTTTGGTAACAAAAAACATGATTTTTCCTTACAGAATAAGGTTGAGAAATGAGTCTATATTCTTCTCCCTGTGCGCGCGAGGTAACTCAGTCAAAAATAGTCTTTCGTCGATTCCTAAAATTTTGCTATTTTGGATTCAGTCGTTGTTTTATTAAGAGTGCGACATATCTCACGCCTATTTATCCCCGAAAGGGTAGGCAAAAGTGAATTAACACCAATGTTTCGCCATTTATGTTATATCTTTATGTAGGTGGCGAGCTTATTGCCATCTATTGGGCAGCAATTGGAAATGTAATCGCAGTATATTGCTAGGTGGTATAAGAGGAACGCTGGCGTGGTATGTAGTATAAAGGTTTATCTGCATTGAAAACTGAGATTACAGGCGGTCATACCAAATACGTTACAACTCTAGGTACTTACCCTGTAATGGCCCCGCCCAATACCAGAGTAAGCGGTAACAATAGTTTAAAGATAACAAAAATCCTTTCTAAAACTGGGTTCAAATGCTGAGATCAAAGAACGGTTAAATATCTCGGCTCGGTGCATACTAACGACCCGTTTAGAATGCAATTTATGTCAAATAAAGTATCACGTACTACAACAATAAATAGATCTTGTCGAGCGCTGGGCTGGGGACACGGTGTTAGAAGAAGCGGGAAGCGATTTTGCATTCAGCGAGTTTCTTAGGCATTCTCACTCATCCTTGTGTTGTGTAATGGACTGTGTAATGGGCGACTCTATTGCCATTCACAAGAACGTTGATGGCAGTAATTTGCTCTATAGTGCAGCGTTATATCACTACCTTTCGTTTAGTTTAGTTTAGCTGGGCTTTTTCCGCACTTAGCCCCCTGATTGGGCCATTGTACGTGTCTCCTTATATTGTACTACTCCAACCATCCCATACTATCCCAAAAACTTAGCAGCCTTTTCAGACTGCATCAGGCTTCTGGGACCAATACTGGGGATTGGAAAAACCTTGCCCGTTAATCTGCCATGCTCCTGCATTCTATAAGCACGTGCTGTGGCGTTTCGTTTAGGGAGCAATGGCCAGTTATTATGCCTATCACCTTTCGGAGCTTGTCCTTGTTTAAATTTGTGAGGTTGCGAGCAAATCTTTTTGATGCAACCGGAACTACATTCTTCGTTTGCTTACACCTGTCACTGTTTGTCCATTCTCTAATGTGGGTTTCCTCAGTTTTGGTGCGCAGCCATGTTTTTATTTGGGCCTGAGGTATAGGCAGCAATGGTTCCGGTCCATATACTGTCCCCTTCGATCCCTTTTTGGCCAGTTCGTCTGCTGCGTCATTTCCCAATGAGTTGCTGTGTCCTTTGATCCATTGAAAAGTTACTGCGTTCGTACTCGCAATGGCTTGGAGTGCATTATGGTACTCCAGTATCAGGACAGACGTTATACAAAGAAACACCTTCTTTGTATTACTACCTTGTGGTAACATTGTTTTCTGATCTGCCGTCATGATAAATGGATGGCTGGATGACATTAGGCCAGTATGAATAAAACTGAAAACTGCGACGATCCCAGATAAACTAGGATAAGAGCAGAAAGACAATGGTTATGATGGGACATCATAAGCATATAAATATTTTCTCAGATCTTGGTGATAAACATAAATTTGCCAGTTATTGTAAGTACTAATCGTAAATACTAAAGTGGTTGGAGATAGAATGAGAGGAAGACAGAGGAAGCGATGGATGGATTGTGTTAAAGATGATATGAGTAAGAAGCGGAGTTCATAGTGAGCTCATATTCTATAAAAGAGAATGACAGAAAAAAACAAGTTTTGCCGACCCCGCTTATGCGGGGAATTCACTACACGGATATACCTGCCAGACATGCCCGCGCGGACCTCGTTTGTATAGGCCAGACTCACTGTGACAGTCCTACACTAGGCGAACATCGCACAGACCTAATAGAAGCCAGGGCGGGCATGTCTGTAGGCATGCCCGCGGGCATGTCCGTGTAGTGAATTCCCCGCTTTAGAGTGGAATAAGAAGGATGGTCTCAGGCAGGCGGCCGGCTGTAAAACCTAAGCCAAAACCAGTGATGACTACATGCCAGCAGTATGGATTGGCATGTTGTCATACTAATCATTCTCTACGTTCATCGGTCTCTCGACATGGACTTTTCCATCTCTTTTCTATACATTCATTCATCACTAGAACCTTTACGGTGTGATGGATGATATGAATCAAAAGGGAGTGGATGGCTTGATGACGTCTGGCCGATATGAATGGAAGAGGAAACATACTGCATCGACCCCAGAAAGACTGAGAACAGGGCACGATGAAGAAGAAGAATGGAAAAGGGCACGGAGAACTAATCGCTCACCGCACAGCTTATGACAAAGTCCCGTGGCTAAGTAAGTTAGTGAGCGGTCAACAGCTGCTCAACGGTTGGATTAAAACAATTGATTAATTCAAGAGCTATACCGACTGAATGGACTTTCTGGACTCCTTCCAGCCCTCAGACTGGCGGCCTTGTGTGAAACTGAACACGCATTATGTTTGGTATGTTCACATCTATAATTACTTCTGCTATGACGGTCTGTTCTTAGGACCGTTTTAACCGCCGCCTCCATGGTGTAGTGGTGCGCCCACGGGAATTAAGATCCAGAGGTCCCGGGTCCGATCCCCAGAAGGGTACAAAACTCGGTTTGGTTGGTGGTAGGACTTATGTCAAGTCCGCCTGGCTAGCTACCACCATCTTAACAAAATCCGTTGCCATAATAATAATGTTAACACAGCATTATTGTGTTCCAACAATCGTGATCAGGGGTAGGTTAGAATACATTGCTGATGATAGCTATATAGCAATGCTATCATCAGCAATCGAGCTTACGGCTATAGCAGCCATCCTGAATTTTTAGGCAGTACGGATATTGTGCCAAATTCATACAAAATCATCCGGTGATCATTCGTTCAAAGCTATCGCTATTAGTTTAGGTACATTTGGTGCGAAATGACAGCATGACGTCATAAAGTATAGCTTTTGCTTTAGCAATCGAGTTAGGCGGTAGGCCCTCAGATAGCCAGTCCTGTGATTGAGGGTTCCAGGTGAAGCTCGATTCCATCTTCGGCCCTTATCGTCACTTACCATCAGGTGAGGTGAAGGGCAAGAGCTTCCCTGTCTAACATAAACATTTGTTTAGCAACAAAGTTGAATCAAGGTGTTGCGGTGGTGCTGTCAACATATTGCTGGTTACACTGCGTGTTGCAGAGTTGACAAGGTCATGTCATGACAAAGTTTCCAGCAACATTCTCGTCCCTCATCAACCATGTTGATCAACTGTTGCTAAACAAATGTTTACTATGAATACGTGGCTTTATTTATAATAATAATAAACACTTTTATTGCACACAAATAAACAATACAAAAGACAAATACACAGCAAGAAACAGTACAAAGTAGGCGCCCTTATTGCTAACAAGCATTTTCTTCCAGGCAACCTTGAGGGAAAGGACAATAACAAAAAAAAAATTAAGCTATAATAATTATATGCATATGTATATCATTATATGCAAGAATACGAAGACAATGTGAGAACGCTTCGCTTTTTTAAAACAAATATTTTTTTATTCATTTATTTCTTCTGACGTAAATTCGAGTAGGTAGGTATTGTACAAGATAAGGTACAAACGGGAGTATATTGGCTATTTACACGCTTTCAAATGGCGACTAGATAAAGTCGTGGTTACATTGCAAGCTATACTCTTTTTAAGATAGTAAGTAGTAGTAACCGTGAAGAAACCATATGGTGCCGGCAAAGCAGAATACAAGTGACTCCACCCCCAACCCAACCCGCGGATCACAAAGAGTCGACAGCGACGAGCGATATTAATTATTTTTAAACCACGCTTATTAATTATCCCCGAAGAGGTAGGCAGAGGTGTTTTAACACCCACCTTTCGACAATTATGTTAGAACCCATGTAATAGGTGGCGAGCCTGTTGCCATATATCGGGAACATTAACAATAAGAAGAACGCTACTGCCCATTACTCATCGCAATTAACCCTTCAGTTGCCTTGTACTACATCGATCGCATTGGAGGTGGTGGCTGTTGTATTCTGCTTTGCTCAACCACACGGCCAATTTTTCCGACATATACTATGTTCAAATACCAAACAAACAATAAATATCCACAAACTTAAACTGTGACATGTTTAATCTATACAAATATTATAAAGCTGAAGAGTTTGTTCGTTTGGTTGGTTAAACACGCTAATCTTAGAAAGTACTGGTTGAAATTGAAAAAATCTTTTTTTTGGTGAATAGTTCATTTATTGAGGAAGGCGATAGGCTATATCAACCGACATTAACGCGAGCGAAGCCGCGGGCGACCACTAGTTTATTAGTAAAAGTAGCTTAAGATAGCTTCGCTGTCACTGTACAGCGGTGATGTGACTCTGTGACCTTCCCTGGAATGTCCTAGCCGACCCAAGACTCCGCGTAACTTATACATCATACGCTACTTAAATTAATGTCTAGGTTGTCTAAAGGGCGACTTAAATATCTGTGAAGCCTCAAAGACACAATATAGCAAAGACCTTCGAGCGTTGAAGTAAGTATCATATAACATCGTAGACTCAAGAACGTTAGCTTCATTAAAACTTTTCTAATGAGATAACCATTAATTAAGGCGGTTGTTTGTGTCTTTCCAATGATAAGGAATAGAGACAGCATGATTTCTGTTGAAGGTTTGCTTAAGAGTTATGAATGAGGTTTTCTTTTTCTCATCAGCTGCTCAATGACGCATTATAAGGATAAAATCCTTTATCTGATGCTGAAAGAAAAAGTTGGCGTGAGGTGACGGCAGAGCAGAATACAATTGTCACCACCCTAAAACTGTCCCGCGGGTGTCGTACAAGGCTACTAAGGGTTAAAACAGTGATGACGAATGGGTATCAGCGTTCTTATCCTAACACCTAGTATTTTGTGCCCGATATATGGCAATAGGTTCGCCCCTTTTTACATGGGGCTGAAAATAGTTGGCAAATCGTAGGTGTTAATACACCACTGCTTACCCCTTAGGGATAATAGTGTGGAAAGTTGAGATGGGGCATTATTTTTCCGTCCTGTATAGGCGTGATTTATGTTATGTAAATGAAAAAGTGTCACCAGAGCAGAATACAATTGTCACCACTCCCAATCTCTCCCGTGGGTGCCGTTGCCGTACAAGGCGACTAGGCGTTAACCAGCGCTATCTTACAGCCGCACTCAGAGACGTCAATTAACTATAATTACGCGCTTAATGTCAATAAATTTCATTTAAATCTAGACCATGGTAATTTTTTTGACTTAAACTACACATTATCGTTAATTGACGTATCTTAGGTGCGGCATTTACCCTTTAGTTAGGTACCTTGTCAAACACCCGCGTGAGAGATTGTGCTATCAACATCATGCAACATAATAAATCCCAAGCATTGCGTCGGTACTTGCGATTCGGGACATCCCCTAAATCCACGGTTGGTACATGGAAATGTGAAAATACATAATAACACCATGCAAACACTGCTATCGTAGTATTTCGTGGAAAAGTGGATATTGCGATTCCATATCTGCGTCAAACCACAGGGGAGCACAGTGCCCGATAAGCCGTTAGGCCATGCATGGTTCTATAGTACTTAGGTACGATCAATAAACACTTTCAAAATGTCAAATAGGTAGATTATATATGATTTGTTGCTATATATAATATAGTATACATATATTCCTGTCAGGTCTTAGGTCTAAATTTAAATGAAAATGTTTGAAATTAAGTACTCATTAAAGTTATTTGACGTCTCTGAGTGCGGCAGTTAGTGTCTTGGTTGGCCGAGCGGTCAGGCACCTGCCCGGATAGTAGCGGACGCGGGTCGATTCCCGCATCAAGACCATAATTTTTCGAAATTCTTTTTCTAACCACCAAAATCTTTGAACATTGCTTAGTTTACGCAATCACAGACGAATCAAACTCCTCAGGTTTCTGATTGTAAAACGGAATGTTACCGAATGCACAGCCAACAATGCGCGTGCATTCGCCGTCTACTAATCGGGTTCCCCCACTTTGAGAACCTCTGCCTCAAATGCTTAAGGCTGGGGCCAGCGAAGCTCAAATACCTACTGCCCACCGACCACATTCAAATTGTTCACAGTAAACATTTACACACACCCGGTGAAAGGAGAAAGGAATCCAAAAACGCTGGACCCAAATCCAGGGATTAACTTCAAACGGAACGCGGCAATTCTGAAAATGCGTTTTTACAGAAATACCCTCTTTGACGATAAGATTCTGTCGCAGGTATCGGTCGGGTCTGGTGGAATTTTGGTATTCCGCCCATTTTTGTTTCAAGGTAGCCTTGCAGCTAAAGGTTTCAGCATACGTAACGGAAAAATACCCCGAACGGGGCGAGGACGGGACGGGGACGGGGCCTCTCTCGTACAAAAAGCCCCGTGCACGTCCCGTCAGTGACTCCGTGACAATTATGTCCTTCATGGTACATTTTGTAGAAAAAGAATTTTCTGCAGTCCCCGTCCCCGACCCGTCCACGTCCCGTCCGGAGAATACTTCGGACGGGACGTGGACGGTTTCCGTTACGTATGCTGAGATGTTTATTGCGAGGAATTTGAGTAGAAACAGACCAACTATTGTCCATGTACACCTTTTTCACTCACGAAACACTTCAAAGCGAAAACACTTCTTTGTACACAACAATTCAGGCATGTGAAATACACTTTCCTATGCCTTTGAAATCTACTGACAATAGTAGGCGTAGATAACCTTTCACGCTGCTAAGTAACCTTGAGAACTTAGTATTTAGACAAACCTAATATAGGCTAGGCTTTAAGATATTAGGTATAGACGTGAGATATCTACTACTAACAAATACTGTATCAATATTTTGTTTAATATTTTGTAGCCGTGTGGTGACGGCAGAGTAGAATACAATAGTCACCACCCCAAATCTCTCCCGTGGGTGTCGTACAAGGCGACTAAGGATAAATCAGTGATGAGGAATGGGCAGCAGCGTTCCTCTTATACCACCTAGCAATGTACTGCGACACTTTTGTGCTCGATATATGGCAATAGGCTCGCCACATATTACATGGGACCTAACATAATTGGCGAAACGTGAGTGGTAGTTCACCTCTGCCTACCTCTTCGGGGATATAGGCGTGATTTATGTATGTATGTATGTAATATTTTGTTTATTTAGAATGGGAAGCTCTTACCCTTCATCTCACCTGATGGTAAGTGACGATAAGGGAAGGGCAAGGGAAATGGAATCGAGCTTCACCTGGAACCCTCAACCACAGAGGTGTTGGATAATGCTGTTAACATTATTATTATCGCGACATATTTTAATAAGATGGTGGTAGCTACTATAAGCCAGGCGGACTTGAAAGAAGTCCTACCACCAACCAAGCATGTTCACATTTGTACCCTCCTGGGATCGAACCCGGGACCTCTGGATTTTAATTATTATTCCGGTGGGCGAACCACCAGACCACGGAGGCGGTTAGAAGGAGGAGGAGGGGGGAGGAGGAGGGAGGGGGGGGGGAGAGATTTCAGATAATTAAATAAAATTAAAAAATATCGTGTTTTCGATTGTATTCTGTTAGGGAATCTAACATGTAATACATACATACATACATAAATCACGCCTACATCTCCGAAGGGGCAGGCAGAGGCGAACCAGCACCCACGCTTCGCCAACCATGCTAGGTCCCATGTAATAGGTGGCGAGCCTATTAGCATTTATCAGGCACAAAATTCGCAGTACATTGCTAGGTGGTATAAGTGGAACGCTGCTGCCCATTCCTCATCACTGATTTATCCTTAGTCGCCTTGTACGACACCCACGGGAGAGATTTGGGGTGGTGGCAATTGTATTCTACTCTGCCGTCACCACACGGCAACATGTAATAGCATTAATTATATGTATTTAAAACGAAACATAGGGAGGAAGTCACTAAGTATGCCTTTCAAGTGCGTATGTTTCAACCACTGAACAGTAAAATAGGTTTTCACCGATATCTAATCCAGAAGGTCTGATAGTAAAGCCATAGACATACCTGTTATGTAAGCTTGCACCAGTTTTTATAAAAGCTCGCAATAAATGGATTCTGAATACCCGTATTTTTTATACCGACTGCTAATTGAATGCAATACGCTGATTCTGGACATATACACCGGACAAACAAAAAGGGATTCCATTTGATTTCCAATTCCATTAGGAATTGTCCAATAGAATGGAATGTGTTTTTACATAGATCAATATGCTCTTGCGTTGCGCATCCATTTGCAGGAATTGATCACGTGACACGTTGAACATTGTTTCCAAGCTCTGCTTTAGACATGTCCGATGTTAGGGGAAGGCGGCCCAAAAGGGATATAGTGCCTAAGCGTGCACCCCAGTGTGTAAAATTCATTTTCAAACGGATCTATTCCCGTCAGCTCTAATGACTGTAGGTATCCTCCAGAAGACATCTGAAAATTGAAATTCCTTATGGTGACGGCAGAGTAGAATACAATTGTCTCCACCCCCAGCTCTCCCACGGGTGTCTGACAAGGCGACTAAGGCTGGAGTTCACCAACACTAAAACAGAGGATTATTGTTAACCCGTCGGTTTTTGACATTTTGTCGTAAAGAACTGTCAAAAACTGACGGTTAACTTTTAATCGCTTGTTTTACATGTTGGTGACCTCGAGTCTAAGGGCAGCAGCGTTCCTCTTATACCACCACGCAACATACTGTGAATTTCGTTCCCGGTATTTGGCAATGGGCTCGCCACCTATTACGGGGGGCCTAAATAATTGACTAAACGTGGGTGTTAAAAACCTCTGCCAGGACAAATAGGCGTGATTGACGTACCACTTTAGGCAGCATGCCCGTCTAAGGCCACCTTCCCTTACGTGCGTCCATTTTGAAAACGGCGATGACGTCGGCAATTTCAAATAAATGTATCCAAGAGGGATTTTCTGAAATGTTTAATACCTTTACTGCTGTGCAATAGGTATCGGGTTAGAGCTCGCTGAATATTAATTTCACTAATTTGTCTTTGCTGGATTCGCGATTCGAAGAATTAGCGCTGCAGACCTGTTTTATTCTGGATGCTCTCTCTGATTAATTCCGTCGCATTTTGTTGCAGATATCTGTAACCTTTGCTAATTAACATTTTTTAGTTACTTTGTTTATGTGGTGAGCAAAAATTGACGACCACATTTCATACCAATCATACTTTGCAGTTCATTACTGAATACGCAAAGGGATTTCTGTTATGCTTATGAACACTATCTGCCGCACACAGAGACGTTAATTAACGTTAATGAGTACTTATTATCTAAAATTAAGAATTCAAAACTATTTAGTCGGTATTCTTGCCGCGCCTATAGTCTAGACTTAAAAGACATTTTTGAGATTAAGTGTACTCATTAAAGTTAATTGACATCTCTGGCTGTGACAGTAACTGCCGCACTCAGAGACGTCAATTAACGATAATGAGTACTGAATTTGGTCTAGATTTAAATGAAATTTTTTGACATTAAGTACTCATTAAAGTTATTTGACGTCTCTGAGTGCGGCAGTAAGAGTATAATTGTCAGTGTTGATGACTCGCCACCTTTTAAGGCACCTAACGTAATTGACGAAAAGTAGGTGTTAATTCACCTCTCCTTACCATTACGGGGATATAGGCGTGATTTATCAGAACCTATGTATGCATAATTGTTAGATGAGAATTTGGAATAAGTTCATGATTTTCCTACCCTGTTTCCAGATTACCTAGGATGAACCCAGTATGTTTCCTCTTCCGTCCATATCAGTTAGACGTCATCGAACCATCCACTCCTTTCAATTCATATCGGCCGTCACAGTACTTTTTATTGAATGAATGTAGGGCCGTGTGGTGACGGCAGAGTAGAATACAATTGTCACCACCCCAAATCTCTCCTGTGTGTGTCGTACAAGGCGACTAAGGATAAATCAGTGATGAGGAATGGGCAGCAGCGTTCCTCTTATACCACCTAGCAATGTACTGCGAGTTTTGTGCCCGATAAATGGCAATAGGCTCGCCACCTATTACATTGGACCTAACATAATTGGCGAAACGTGGGTGCTAGTTCACCTCTGCCTACCCCTTCGGGGATGTAGGCGTGATTTATGTATGTATGGATGTATGTAGGTGTCAGACTTTCACCAACCATTTTTATGTATTCTGTTGTTGGTCGAATTTAGTCGAATTTTACAATACCGTTAAGGTCAAGGTTGTCTCATTCCACGTTATTTTTTCATCCAGACCTTTTGAGAATGTCAAATACGACAGAGGCATTCAATTTCGTTGAAAATAGAATAGACCCCTAAAAGAATAGGATAGTCTTCAGGTCATCAGTAAAGTTCTGTTAAGATTGAAAAAAAATATTCCTTGAGCATTTTAGTGTCTCAGTACTCAATAGATGTCAATTAACGTTAATTAGTACTTAATGTCAAAAAATTACAATTCAAAACTAGTCGCTATTCTTGGCGAGTCTATGGTTTAAATTGAAATGTTTTTTTTTGACATTTAGTACTCATTAAAGTTATTTGACGTCTTTGAGTGCGGCAGTTAGAGGTAATTCAAATGCTACGACAGCAGTTGTTTCAAATACAAATTAGATTGTCTAGCTAGATGATCATTGATCTTTTGAAGGATTTAAGTATTTCTTCGATACCATCTATTAGTAAGACTATGACTAACAAAGTAGAGACATACGTAAAACAAGTTAGTGTCTATCTAAACCGATATTTTATTGTTATTCCTTACTTCTTGGATTGAGGAAGAACAGCTTTTTCTTATAAGACAAATAAGTATCTTTCTGAAGCCTCTGAATTGGTTGAAATGAAACTGTATTCTAGTGAAAGCATCATTCTACGTCTACTATAACGTTGAAAAGATAACAATAGTTCACTTTCATTAGTTATTTCTGTTGGAAATCGTTGCAAATATCTTCACACATTTTACAAGAGTTTAATGCATACAAGATGGGGTGTATCCTTTTTCCATTCTTGAACAAGTTAGCTAATAAGTCCAGAAAATATGATCCTCGTTATAGATAACGTACCGAAGTAGCGTATTGACTATTCCATCTAAGCTGTATCCTTTAAGCGATGCAGTAAAGCGTACCTTTACTCTTACGCTTTACTCGCACAGGGGATCACTTCTTTCCAGTTACATACTTCTTTTGTTTCTTCCAATCTCATTATTGTCTTCATGCATGCTCGTCGGTTTCGGGTACTCTTGACCTGGCCCTTGTTTAATATACTTTCAATTTGATTATTAAACATATCCGTAGGCCTTCTCCTGCCTTTTGCACCATTTCCTTGCGTTTTATCCTTTTTGTCGGGTTTTGCTACCTCGCAGTGTACAAATAAATTTTCTTCCATGTAACCCAGTAAGTATAAGAACAGCAATGCGTTGTAAGTTTGATTGTTGATAGAGATGCAGCCCGGGCAAGCTCCAGCGGCGAGCGTGGGCAAAATAGCGCACAGACCTCACATCTCGTCGGGCAAGTGTGACCGGGTCGTACTCTTTATTATCTTTATCTAGCGTACCGTATAACTTGGGCTGCACTTCAATCAAAGGCTCGAGGCCGCGTAGGCCGACGCACTCTGACAGCATAGCACGTGCATTACTCACAAAATATTTTCATAAAAGCGAGCCAACCAAACGCACCCGTCCATCTCCCCCTGCGCCCCGACCCCGCCAAACCAGTTCAGTCAGTGCCCGGCTGCCGTGCGCATCGGTCGACCTGAGTGCGGGAGGCCGCGCCGCATTGTGTTACGAAAAAAACATCTTTTCTACTGAAACCAAACCAGTGTTGTGGATTCCCTTAGTGCCCGTGTGAGATTGTGCCATTTTATGTTGTGATGTTACCCGCGCGAGGTGTCACAGTGGATTTCTCGTAGAGTGTGGACGGTTGCCTGCTGCCCGACGCCTTTTCTCCGATCTCGGGATATCATTAAGGTATTTATTGTAACACCGGTTCATTGTTGTAAGGAATTCTTTCTACGACCCTCGTGTGTAGTTAAATCGATATTCCCGATTCGCTTTTCGTATTCGAGCTGAGGTGGTTTCCGCGCGGTGTAATGCGTAGGTATTGAATCGTAGATCGTGCTTGGTGTTTGTGGATTTGCATTGTAGATGCGCGGGGTGTGCATTCTGCAGTAAACATTATCCCGACTGTGGGTTGGCCTCCTGAGTAGTGGGTGAACGAGTGGCTAGACAAACACCTACTTGAACATGCAGCGTTAATAACATTACAATAACAATACAAGGTATTATTTTAAGAAAATCGTTGCCTGAAGCTAACGCTACGCTAGCGTAGGCAAGATAAATAAAAACAATACTTAAAAAATCGGAGCCTTATAAATCCTTATCAGAATAATCACTTAATTCACAGAGATAATTATCGCTATCAACGTAAATATATCTTAAAACCCTCATCCACAGATTTAAACTTAAGAGTTACTTTTTACCTTAAAAACGTACTCCCTTGAAAATAATGAAACTAATCAATTCTTATCTTTTAAATACAGAAATAGAAACAGACATCATTGGGCACTTAGCACTATCAATTTTTAAAAGTTTCGATAGACAATGGAAATTACGAACACACATTGCACTAATGTGAATTGATCTTAAATCGTTCATTTAGCAAGAATAATAGTTTTCTTTGGACCAATAAGATTTTGCAAGAACAAAACAGATCCTAAACCTGTTTACTGCATTTTTAAAATAAAAGCTCCCCAGTTTGCCCCAGGCGGTGTATAGATGGCGTTACTGGTAACAAAACATCGGCCATTATTATCTTCGTGCAAACTACAATTTTGAGCGGATCTTTACTGCTAATTACACGGAATGGCATAATACTGAGCTTTAGTAACCCGATTTCGACCGAACACGGTAATTACAGGCGTTTGAATACTAATTTCTAAATCAATGTTTACAGAGGTTAGTGGTGCGAGTATTAACGGACTCTGAAAGCTTAGGAACGCACAAATTTTCTTCCATGTAACCCAGAACTTTAATTGAGCAATTGTAGTGAGCACAATGTGAGCCCGTAGGCGTTAGATTAATTTGAATTTTGACCAAAACAAGGACCGAATTTATCAACACCGCGCCAAAACGAGAAACTACTTTTTTTATAACAAGCAAAGGATATCTGTCGACAAGCTTATTTACAATCTTAATGCTTTGAGTCCTAATAAGAAGTTTACAATTTGCCAAACTCTAAAGTTTTGATTCCGATCTATGTTATCCTTTACAATTCAACAAACTTTTAAAGAATATATTTAAGGGACAATATCAGATTTAAACACATCTTAAACAACCCTTTAAACACTTTTTTTTATAATAACACCGATAATGTCTAAAAGCTAGAAAGTTAAAGCTATAATCTCAAACTAAAAGACGATAACTTTGGAATTTAAATATTGTATTCTCTTAATTATTTTCAGTTAGATCTTTGTTGCCATGGTGTAAAAGAATAGTGTTTTGAATCTTGTGGAAACTTGAGATAAAAGTTCAAGGTGTGAAGAGTAATTTCTAAAGTAACAATTAGAATTAAGCTTATAATTCGTAAGGATTGAAAATCATTGGTTCTGAGTTCTGAAGTTATTCTTAAAGAAATGCAACAGATTATTTGAGTTCTTCTTATCAAAAATTTCTAGTGTCATTAAAGATTTTTTAGATGTCAGCCTCAGAAATAGGGTCAGAAATACTGCCCGTTCCTGTTAGGATGAAAATCTCCATGCAGATGACCATTATACAATCATCCATATATCGAAGGCCTTAATGGTAAGAAGTGTAACGTGTATTTAATGTCGCATTTGCCGCCTCATTGTATTCCATCACGAAGACCGAGTTCAATTGAAATGGCGCCAAACTCCCCGAAGACTCATTGAAATGAGCTACATCCTCTTTTCAAAGATTACTCGAGAAAGGAATTTGTCAACATTAAGATTTACCTCAAAGGGCTTCGTTACCGAGCCTTAAATTATTCGAAAAATATGACATTAGAGTTTATGGTTGAATTTTGCGATTATTAAATATGGTAAAACCAGTGTTAGGTAGGTACTAAGAATCTCTATAATATTTGCCGTACACTCTCAGTTTTATTTTTATCCTACATTTTTTTCAATAAATTATTGAAACTACATAATGTGAATTGCCATTTTAATAATTAACCAACTTTTTTCACTCGCAAATACAAAATGCATCATAAACGTCTGAGCGAGCTTCTTTGCCTTCTTAAAAAAGTGAATTTTAAAGCAAAAATGAAAAGTAGTGACGTCATAAATCCAATACGCGCCATATTAAGAGCTGCCGCAATAAAATTAATAATGCCAATAAAGATAGGATCCTTAGATAAGTGACAATTGAGCAACGCTCGTATTCAAAATCCTAATGTGCCATTACTCTTTCCTTCGCGATTCTGGGCCTCAACAAATCAAATCATGTTTTATTATGGCTCCAAGTTTGGATGAATCTTCAGATCACATAATTTTACGTCCGATTTAGGGGTAACATTTACAAGATGAAACTGTAGATTTTCTCGTAAAGCAAGTCGTAAAGAGCGCATTGATCGTCCGTACTTAATGGAGATATGAGGTTTTGAATAATAATAAAAGCATTCAAATGACTGCAATCTCTCTTATCATTATTAGATGTATTTTTTAATCTTGGATCATTTTTCTTGGTCTTTCTTAAACCATCAAGTATTAAATGCAATGCAATTAAATTAAATAAACTAGACCATCTGGCATTGTTATAATTTACGCTGTTAATAAAATAGATATAAGTATATGAGTAATATAGTATATTCATAACATATAAATTATAATATTCTACACTAGATAGGTAGGTAGGTACTTACTTTATCAACAAACTTTATGCTATTTGTAGACAACACATTTTGCTATTTTACCCGTGTTTCGTGTGGCAAAGGTATCTGGCGCGTACAGCTGTGTCTGTAAAATGGTAATCGACTTCGTGACTATGTGACTATATACGTCACCGTCATGCGAACGTTTAATTGAATGAAATACGTAATCATGTTTTCCGGCGACGGATACATAGCTTAAAAACTATGAAGGTAAGAAAGCTTTAGACAAAATGAAGTTTCTTTTTTATGAAATTTACTAAACTGGCATCTAAAATGTCAGCCAAAATATTATTTAATGATAGGCAACGCCTTGCTTTTGGACATGGTCTTGTAGAGGGATTGTTAAATGCCCTAGGTTTTTTAGTTTTATTTTAGCTATGGTTTTACTGCTATCCGCCTGCCTGACGACAAACCCTGTTTGGGTATGCTGTTGTTAGTATTTCTCGTTCATTCGGATACTCCAAGACGCTTGGTCTACACACTGGGCAATGTCGCTTAGTCTACTTTTACGGCACCCTGCCGTGATTCTGAGCTGACACAATTTTAGATCTTTTTAAAAGTAATATCCCATATCTTAATCATTTTTATTTGAAATTTGTTGGAATGCGGAAAATACCTACGCCGCATCCTTAGCAAAAAGTGAAGATCTTCTTCCGAGCCAGGTATGCACTTGAGGACCGTGAACCTATTGTACTTCATCGGATCTTGTATAGGTATATTCTGAGTTCTTCCAGAACCTGTGTAATCGTTGTTCTGCCTTATCACAACAGTCATTGGGGCTAATGTTACATTGATTCCATCGTTATCAACTGTCGCACATTTTATTTGTTACGACTCTTTACTTGTTTGTTTAGCGCTATGACGTAGCCGTATAGTGACGGCAAAGCAGAATTCAATTGTCACCACCCCCATCTCCCCCGTGGGTGACTAAGAGTAAAGACAACGATGAGTAATGAGCAGCAGCGTTCCTCTTAGACCACATAGCAATATACTCCGATTTATATGCACGAACGATGACTCGCCGCATGGTACCTAACCTAATTGGCGAAAGGCTGTTAATTCACCCCTTTTCGGGGATACAGGTGTGATTTAGGTATATGTATGTAGCCACTACGAATCAAAGGAAACACTCGAACACGTAGATCCCTTCCATGGCCCTTGGAACGCACGACACGTTAATTTATCGTGTAAAAAACACCGTACACGGAAATGTCCGCGTCACGCCGCCAGTCGAACAGATGTCGACATGTGTCGATTGTCACGGCTGTGTCGTGTGGGTACATACCAGGGCTTAATTGACTCCGATCCGAAACCGTGAGTCTGCCGGCAGAGGGATGCAGTTGATGAGCCAATGTGAATGCGGGGGTGTGTTCCAAATTTGATTTACAGTTCTAGTTTTTTATTTACGACGCCATTACGCATTTTTATCTGAGGTTTAGACACTATGGCTTCATATTATAAATTTTTATTTCTCGGTTTGAGTTACGGCCTGGGAGCATTGGCCAACTAACATTGACGACTATGAATCGTTACAACAATCTGTTACTAAGTTTTCTAGTTTAATTAAGCTTATTGGATGTTCAAGAGTCTGAATTTGTATGAGAATTAGAGATGAGTCAATGTTTTTAGCCAAAAAGATGCTTGCATCATGTGAACCTTTGCATTCGTCGATAATTACCACAGCAACTGTTCAAGTCATTACTTATGGTTAAAATCAGCCACAGTTGTTGCCATTGATCACAAGGTTTAATAATCAATTACAAAAAGTTTAAGTTTTCTTGTTTTCTCTTGCCTTCACTATATCATAGAAAAAACCAATATGAGTTTATCTATAGCACTTCGTCACATTATATGAAAATGTTCCACGTACTTTTGGATTATTATGGGTAGATAGGTACATAATAAAAAACAGCCAAATTGATATTTGGAACAACTTATAGACCACTATCCATTTTTCCATGTCAACGACTCGAAGATAACGGTGCCAACAAGTAGCGTTTATCCGTCTGACAGTTGGTGAGACAAAACTGACAGATGTCAAATATTTGGAGACCTCATTAATGTCAAAATATTGATTACTTCGAGTTGTTGATAACCAAAACTTCCAGTGGCATTAGTTCCAAATGTTTTTTAAATACATGTTATAGTTATACTGTACTTAGAAACTGTGGTTTGATTCACCCGCGTTATTTTGGTACCTACCTAGCCATAACTGGCAACTGTTTTACAAACCATAACTCTGTCAGAGGAAATGCTTTTTGTGGTCTCAATGAAGGTCTCTATCGAAAAGAGCTTTAATAGTACTTATTCATACTTTTAAGTGATTTTTGCTTTGAATGCCTTTTTTTCATTATCTGCCCTGCCCGTTATCCCATCCTATTTGGCGTCGCCGCAATATGTCCTCTTTCTTTATTCTCTCCTGTCACTCCTCATCTCCTCGTCACACTTATCTTCGAATACTATTCTTACGATTTATTAATTTAACCAAATTTCTTTTTACCTTAAGGCAATGGAGTTTCTTTGAAGTTCTCCTATTCAGTCTGGTAAACTGTTGTGAGAACCATCATCCTTTACTTATTAGTAATAGAAACGGAAACTCTTAGCTTGCCATAAATTTACCGTACACCCGAAAATTTATGACCACAAGACCAACACACAACGTTTCCAAGTTTTTTTTCGGATATGTCTCTCTTCTATTAAATGAGAGATAGAAAAATATACTGTATGGTGTGGGCTGTAGTTTTGTAGTGTCCATAGTATCCCTAGATCGCTGGTTCCGATCCGGCTCGAAGGACCAACACGTGGGCTGTAATTTCGTACCCGCTGGAGGAAGAATCAAAGATAGGTTCGTTTGTGGAAGATTTTATATTAATTTATTGCACACACAGTAAGTACAATGGTTGCTAAGTAAGAGAATCAATATGGCCGCGGTCCAAGACCCATAGACAACAAACAGTAGTATTAATTATTATAATTTTAGTTTATGCTTGGTGCTACCTACATATGGTATGTAGATATAAATCGTAACGTTGGTAGTAGTAGTTAATGAAAACTGCGCTAAAGGCACGAGCAAAAGCTAGTTGGTTACCCAACTAATTTATAAGCCCCCGAAAAACTAAAGCCAATAACCACAGCCAAACGGACCGCAAGCCTCGCAGTTTCGCATTCAGCACTAAAACATCGCAGTATCTAAATAAACCATCTATTTAACTTCGACATTTAACAGTAAAAAACGCTGGACGGCCGACCGTTAGATCAGCGGTCAAGCGATAATGAACCCTATCACGCTGTCAACTGGTGCGCGATTCGCTTGCTGCAACTCGCCATCTCGTAGAGTCCATCTTGCAGGGTTTAATTAAATTTGACAGACCACTGTGACGTATGACCGACGAAATTCAAAACTTAATACGCGCATGAGTTTTGGCGGTCACATCACAACTCATTAGATATGCGTTGCGACGGATTCTTCTCGGGTGTAGCTATACCTACATAATTATTTTTCACCATAATATAATATAACACCATAAACCATAATATAAATATAAATCAAGACTTTTTATCCTCGAAGGGGTTGGTGAATTAACACCAAACGCTAAACGTGTTAGCCAATAATCTTTACCAATGTGTCGTTATCCAATCTACCTTCCTATTTAGAGTCGGTTAGTGTGTCCTTGATTTACTTTTTTCCCTGTCATTCGAAATCTCATTATTCACTTCATCTTTTCGAACTAGAATGGCCATCATTATTTAAATCTCATGAACCGTCTCAGAAATTGTCAATTTGTAAATTCGAATTGACTGAAAATAAAGTCATTGACAATTACAGTGAGTCTGCGAAGTAATGCGGTCATGGATGGTTTAAAGTTAGGCGAAGAGAAATCAAAGCTATGTTGGCAAAAGAATGTTAGGTATGAACGCGGAAGGTCGTAGAAGGAGATGAAGAACAAAGAAAAGATGGATGGATTGTGTAAAGAAGGATAATATGACAGTGAGAGTGGACGAGAAATTGGTGCAGGATAGAGACTAGAGAGTAGTGAAAGAAGAAAACATGTTGTGCCGAACCCACCTAGAGCGGGATAAGAGCAAGAAGAAGAAGAAGAATTATACTTCCTATGTTGCAAATAAGATGTTGGCCTTCCAATAAAATAAAATAAGATAATTTTGCAGAAATCACTGTGCGTGTTGACAGTACCAACGTTAGCAGGTAACGTAATGGAAATATCGAGAGCCGATCAGATTTGAAATTAGTTTGCCGAGATTACAGTTCGAATCGGAAATAGGATTCCGTATTCCGTCAAAGATCTTAAAGTGGCTCATGCAGGTTCGTGAAAATAAAACTAGATATGTAGGTAATATTGCAAATTCCCATGCTGAGAGCGAAAAAATTACGTAGAATAAGCACCTTGGGGTGGAGGGCAAACCATCAACAACAGGATACGTTCTAAATGTTAAATAAGAACTGCCGTCGTCCTAGTAGTAATGTCGTAACTGAACATACTATATTATTCGTTCGTAAAGGATTAAGAGGAGTGGAAGATGAAAACATCTTGTGCCGACGCCGCCTAGATGTTTTTGTTACTATGGAGAGATATTTATAAGAGTTTCGTCTCATCTCATATCAAAAGTATCCATAGCTAATTAAAGTCTATTTTACCTATAGAGTCTATGGAGGTATTTCATGTGCCACGTAAAACAATCACTAGCAAGAATTTACTGTTTACAATACTAATCTGAATACAATTTATGACAAACAAACGCTCTCACAATGTGAACAGAACTCGGGGAAATTATTACCAACAACTATTTCAACTGCAACAATGGCCTTCTTACGAAGCCATATTACCCAAAATAGTTCTCTAACATCCTCGGCGAGTAATGACTAAAAAGTGACTTTGTAATGGCCCACAAAGTCCGCTCGACAATCGTCAACATAAATACGGCTCGAATAAAGTTCTTATGGTGTTGACATTACGTATCTCAAAGATAAAGGTTGAACAGAAAAGGTTTCTCGGTGAAATGGGTCCAGCGTCGTCGTTCGGAGAGTTAAGTGGTTTTCTGGCTATTTATTAAGCCATGAAGATACCTGAAGAATCTCGGGCATCTTTTCGACGGAACAAACGATTTTTTAAAGTGACTTGTACAATAAAAATGTTTTTATGCCCGCGCTTTTTAGTCACACGTGAATTTAGCATCAAATGTAAATCTTAAAATAGCAAGGTTTTTTCTGTATTAAAATAATCTTGAAATGGTAAGTTTTTTTTTAATTTCTATCAAAGCAGCTTTCCATTATCTAGTAACATAATTTACATTTCAAACTTCTCGCATGCCATTTGCGAGGAGTCTGAAATCCAAATATGAACTAGAGTCCGATGTTTAGTATAATAGAAACCGTAATAAACCACTCCTGCTTGACACTCACATTTCTCCTACTATTTTAAGTCTTAGGTGATGAGGGGTGAACCTGTTGCCATTTACCGACCACGTTGAATTCAATATTGCTAGATGGTATACCACGAACATTGCTGCCTGTTTCTTTCATATTATTGTAATACCGCTTAGTCGCCTTGTACTACACCTGTAGGAGAGATAGGTGTCGTCACAATTGTATTCTCTACTCTACGTTTGTTTTTATTGAAGTTTTGTACATACATACCATTATAAATATCACGCCTTTCTCCCACAGGGGTAGACTCTTACCTACATACTTCTTTCGCTTCATCCAATCTCATCAATGTATTCATGCCCGTCGGTTTCGGGCGCTCTTGACAAGACTTCCAATTTGATTATGAAAGATCCAGTTTCAAATTTAAATAAACAAAATATATTAGATTAAAAAAACCCTCACATTGCAATAAACACATACTTACGGCTTAATTTTACACATGAAAACAAAGAAATGAAACTGGCTAAGCAATGACGGCTATCGATAAATTATTCATTTGCAAGGTTTGAATTTTATTAGCACTCGAAAAGCGATAGGGCCTTACGAAGGAACGTTTATTGCTATTGCAGACATTGAAGTAAGGACTTCATTGAACAGAAAGAGTAGTATGTTTATATTATTTAACATTACGTCGTCAACGACAGAGCCTTGTCCACCAATCAACCCTGGGCCAGCGTGGTGGGCTATGGCCCATTCACCCTACATTCTTCCATCTATCAATGTTGGTGATGATGATGACATTACGCCGAAAACGATAGCTCTTAAAAAAGGTTTTGTACAGATAGATTCTCAAATTTGAGCAGCTTGATGGTGCAGCAATGCGCTCGGCCTGCGATTGCGTAAACTAAGCATTGTTTGCTATTAATGGTCATTGGAAGAGTGATCAAAGATAATAATTAATATCTCGAGTTCCTCCGTTCTTCGGACGCCGCGTTATTTTAATCGGTTGGTACCAATCTTCACTGGTGGGTTGTAGCCCATTCTCCCTATATTCTTCTATCAATAGAGTACTAATATTCCATACGCTACAAATATTTTGTGGGTTAGTAATTTTTCGGATTTTTTCTTACTTTATTTTCACTAAAACACATTTCACAATGTTTCGATATAATTATTGAGTTATACCGTTTTATTTGTCGTCCCGATGACGATAATTTAAAACCCACATAAGTCTTACTGGCCCGACCAATAAGAAAAATTTAAATACACTGAAAATACACAATTATATTACATTTATTATAATCGTCAAAGGCTGTTGGCACTTGCATCTGTCTGTCTATTGATTTCTCTATATCTGTGCATTCGTGAGTTGGTACTTAAACAAATCTTATCGCGAACAATATTTTCAAATATTTTGTATGGCAATGCAATGCAATATTGGCAAAGATTAAAAAACACGCTTATCTTTTACATAACAGCGACCAACTGCGCAAATAAATATAATTTTTTAACATCCTGACGAGATTTTTTGCAACAACAACAAGGTAGGTATATAGGCTATTATTGTATATCAAGGTTATTCTGGGTATACAATAAAATATATCGTGGGTGCTAGTTCATCTCTGCTACTCCTTCGGGGATATAGGCGTGATTTATGTATGTATGTAGGTTATTCTGGCAGAACCGAATAAGCGCAATATGTAGCATAGGTACTTAGTTTTTTCTGCTTTTTTATTTGGCTAACCCGTTTATCTACAATTTTATTTTGTCTGCAAAACAGTTATCTAACAGGTTGTACTTACTATGACCACTCAAAATTTAAAATTATTTATTCTCATAACTTACTCTGTTCTGCCCAAATGCCCTCCATGAGTCTTTGCCATTGCTTCAATGTCATTTCGTGAGCTAAGCAAGTAAACTAAAAAAAACTTAGTAGGTTATGTTACTTCTGTTATTGCCAATCATTGGGGAGCGAGGTTTACTGCTGTTGAAAAGTGTTATCTTCAAAAAGAAACCGATGTTTGCAGTAAGTTGTCACCGTGTCAGGTATATCGACATTCCAAGAAATTCCTAATTCAACGCCTTGCAATGCAAGCTACATGTACCATGCGTAAGGAAGCAACGGTACGCTTGGAAATCCATTTAATCATCTACGAGGCTCGCCTGGGATATCATTAGGATTGCCGTTACATTGACCGGCAAAGAACACTTGTTTAGGTCAGAAATTGTTCAAATTGCAGTAGGTACGCATAGATTTGCGGTTATCGATCACCTACGAGGTAGTTGTAGTCGACGGATTTCGTTAGATTGCACTCTGTAAGACTGCTTGATAACAAAGCGAAAAGCTTTTCAATCTAGCAATCAGCTGAACAAACGATCGATTTACGTAACACCGCTTTACTAGCTTCCCTTTACTAACACGCGAATGAAACCGTTCGTTGGTCTCGCTCTGCCAAAAATTTCGTGTATATCGCCGTCTGTCTTCCAGGGTCCTGTTGGATTTGCTTAGATACGGGGTAATGTACCGATAAAGGCGACAGCGTCGTTACGTTTTGTTAGATTACGGGGGAGTGGCGAGTCAAGCGTTTCTCTGTTGTTTTTATCCGTATCCGTGCTCCTAAAATTGGTCGGAAAGCTTGCATTCGCAAAACAATCAACAAATATAAATGTACCTAAAGGAATGTATGTTTTTTTTCTTTTCCGTACATGATACTGGGTCTTATACCCACTTAAGTAGATTAGGCAAGGGCCCTATCTGTTAACAAATACCATTCACAAATCCATATTATGAGTCATCAGACCATAATAAAATCGCAATATTTTGAGTGTCACACAATTCTGCACCCCTAATAATACGACTGTCAGCACTAGTAATAACATCAGGTAAAAATTGAGCGGAATCTTGTCCCTTCGCGCGAGAGGGCAATATCAGGTATCTCTTACACTAATTGGCTCCGTCGGAGTAACAGCGAAACAGATGGATCACAAGGTATTAGTCATTTTGGAGAATCCAACTGGAATGCAAAGGATGCTTCATAAAAATTAGCCGAGTATGTTGAGATGGATGAGTGAATGGATGATTATGAATTGTGGAGAGCATATTTAAGGACCAATTTCCATTAAAATATAATTATATTTATATGGTTTATTCATATTTAAGGTACCATTATGTACACTCATAAATCGCAAAATAAATTCGTTGAACATTGGAAACATGTGTCGTATCAAAGTCAAAAGGTTTCCAATATTCAACGCATAAGCTACGCCATCCGTTCGTAAACTACCAGGAGGCCTTGTTCTGAGAAGAACGGAGAAGATACATTATGATCAATTTCGGATACTAGGAAACCAATTGCTATGACATAGTCTAAACCAAAGAGATAGTAAATCTGTTAAAGATTTGAAATCTAAGTAAATAATGATGCAACGCAGGCTAAAAGATAAACTTTAAAAACATTTTAAAATTGTCCTTTTAAACGGGGACCTATTTCTCCTTGTAATTAATAATTTGTTTAACATTTACTTCTTAACAAACAAATAACTGTAAAAGTTTAACACATAAAGGATTCACATAGAAGAACTACAAAGTGGATTGCCTAAGCGGAAAAAGTCACTGTACAGGTAGATGACTTATTGCGTCCATCTATATTAGTATGTCTTGACATGATAAGACATCCAATACTTAAAAGAGTGTTTCAATTTTACAATTGACTAACGAATTTTCGTCGTTAAGCGGGTATAATACGCGTAATGCGTATAATATTAACTACAACAGACGTTATCAAACGAATTCCTACTTTAAGGAATCAAAATTAGGTCTGATCGCTTCCAAATTCGATTCGCCATCGAAAACAGAATATCCCGTTCCAATTGAGACATTCACTGTTTGCCCATTTCCTTTTCCTCCAATTCCGCGCCAATAGTAAAAGTAAAAATGCCGATACCACCAACGCGGGGCAATATACGACTGCTGGAGAAAGAACCATTTCGCTTAATGTTTCCAAGGAGCTTTCTGAGAAAGGAACGTGTAACAACGTATCCAATTGAATTGGCGCTAGCCAAAAACCTGGGTAGGTATTAAGCTTTATCAACCATCTACAGGAATGTCACGTCTTTATTACTGTTTATTCTTTGTCCTCTTGAATGCATCTGTGTGATAAGGACGGTTGTATTATATATCGGAGGGTATTCCTGTGTGGTTGCCGGCGATGCCGCTAAGGCTCGCGTTGTCCCTTTCGGGCATAGGTGTTCGATTCAATAAAAACTGGCGGTACCTGAGCCGTTCCCTTGATATGTTTATACGTTTCTCTTGCTGTGTCGGGTTTTTGCTATGGATTTCTCGATTGAGACTGGATCGCTGGCTGGCGTTATTAAAAAAGTTTCTGGTGGTGAAATTTTCAGGGCGATTTCGCGGGGAGCCGCGAATTTTCTGTAATTTATCGTTTTGCTTGCGCGCTTTATCCAGATGGGGCATCAACACTGATTTATCGTCGATATTTTCACTCCTAAAAGTTTCGGTTCTTAAAAAGTCAATTTGGTATTGCGTAGCGTTGCAAAAAGTTTTGCTTTAAACGAAAACTATTTAGATTCACGTCCAATACTGGATTAAGGTTTCACACATCCTGATGCGTTGACGTCTGGTATTGTAAAATTGGAAACAATAATTTTTCTCCAAATGAATCCGAATAAAAACTTGAAAGACAAGTACATATACAAAGTTGATAATTTAAAATTTATTCTTGCAATAAAACACTCCGTGTACAAACACGAAACTTCAATTTCACTTGTTTATGACAGAAACGCCACAACTCAGAAAATACTTGGAAACATTGTGTGTTTTTAATTTATTATGTTAAGAACCAATAATCCTTACTTTAATTTAACAAAGCAACTAACATAAAATGGCCACACTGTTGGTTTGAATGCTGTTAAGGTGGGAGCGGGTGGTATACCAGCTAAATCCCTACTTACTAAAAACCTTAACGTAACCTTAACATATCTCAGGCGATTCTCACGGAATCTTACCAAATATGACTGGGAAGAGAGAGAAGTCAGGGTATTGATCCTTCCGAAAGCAAATAAATTGTCATCCAAGCGTCTATTCGATATTATCAATTTCCTAATTTTTGTCGAAAACAATACAAAAACCAGCAAAAAGTAAACAAAGCGACGCGTCGCTCGTTTAAATAAATTATTCCGGTAACGACTTCTTTTTGATCAAAGCACGCTTTCAAACGATCGGCAAATCAGCAACAAACATCACAATTTGGACGACAATTTAAGTGTTCCGTCGCCGAGTCGAATTGGGACGTGATCAAGCCGTTTGTCTATGGGCGAGTAAAAAAGTAAAAAGCCAAAAATGGCCGCCCTCGCAACTCACAGCTGATTCATGCCCGTTTTCACCATCAATACCTAAATTTTAAGGGACGCCTAACTAGGTTTAGGTGGCTCTTAATAAAATTTTTCGTTTCACCAACACACAGGTGACTCTTAACGCTTAAGGAGGCTCCTAAAGTTTAGGGGGCCGGAAATCGGCCCCCTTAACTTAAGTGACAGTTCTAGCGTAATATGACAAGAACTGACAATAATCGATATAAACAAGCGTTGCTATGATACAAAAGTAATAGAGAATTTACTATGAGACCAAGGAACATGCCATAAAGTCTTATAAATATGCTATAAAATGTATAAAATAGGCGGAATAAATCATTTATAGATTAAATTTACTTTTTAAATAGTTTGTAATATTTTTACTTATTGTATTTTAGTTAATTAATAAAAATATTCCACCTAAAAGTTTATTTTAATAGTAAGAACGGTGTTTGCCATCACTAGCCTGTCACTTAGTTTGGCAACCCCTAAAAAGTTTGGTGAAAACGAATTTAAGTAAAGGGGTGGTTTAAGGGATCACTTTGCTTAGGGGATACCTACTTAGGGAATTGTTTAGGGATTGATGGTGAAAACGGGCATCAGCCACCTTACGGAGTCGGTTGGCTGTTAGGACCTGCACGTATGTGGCGAGTGGTAGTGCAGCGCGTTCAGTTTATCGCCTCAAAACGACATGACTAAGAACATTCTTGATTGATTGATTGAAAACTGTTTATTAGACAAGGACACAAGAGAGAAAAAAACAAAAACAAAACCTATAAACAAAATGCGGCCTTTTATTGTATGGTAGCAATTAAGCTCCAGTAACCCTCTTCTGAAGAAACATATTTACGTTCTGCGTCATATGAACAATCGATGTTAAACAAAAGAACAATAAATAGCTTAGTTCATGATGAATGATAATAATCTGGTTAGAAAGTTTATTGCAATTGAAAAAAATAGGGGAAGGTGGCCCAATGCTGGTACTTAAGTGCCTGGTTGGCGAAATGTGGGTGTTAATTTACCTCTACCTACTGGATCGGGGATAAATAGGCGTGATTAATGTATTTATGCGCTTGGATGTATAGATATTATTTTGTGCAAGAGAGTGCCCGCTTTAGCCAGTATGTCAGTTTTGGGCTACCTTCCCCTACTTGCATCAACTCGTTCAAGTGGTCACTGGGAATATCACACAAATGTTAATTTCAACGCAAATAATTAATGGTTCACAACGCAAGATAATCCTGGATAATGTAGGCGGAAGAGTTTCCGAGCTACCCTCCTTGTGTGGGCTGGCCCTTAGCTGGTAAAGAGAATCGTGTGTTTTGTGTATTTCGCAGAGCAAATGTGTCCGGCTGTTTCCTGAGTTTTATTTCTGTTTTGTCAGACAAAACTCTATTGACAAGGGCGCTCGTTTATGATTCCTTTTCTCGACCAAGAATTTTAAGTACCTAGATTTTGTTTCATAAATTATGACATGATAGTGTCTATCTAGCCCAAAGTACGTAAATTATGCACTTGTGTTTGTAATACTGGATGGTGGAGAAATTTTATAATACATAATAATAAGAAACTATAGTATAAACATACCAACTACAACAACAAATATTAAAATGAGTTTAGAAAAAGGTTTTTTCTTCTACATAATACTCCTATTGTTTATTTTAATTTATCTGTCGGTTAAAATGTCTTTAATTACTCTTACTTTTTCGTTGTAAAGCCATCATAATACGTGATTTTATGAAAAAATAAAATATATAATTTTTTTTTTTTTCATAATTAGGAAATAATATTCTATCATCGCCTAAATCTGAGAGTAAAAAAGACATAAAATGTAAACTAATGTCAGGAAACTTAAGTGGATTTTTTTTATCCAACAATAATGAATTGTCATTAATTAGTTACACCCGCGGTCAACATTAAGTATGATAAAAAAGGACCGCCTATGCTGAAACGGTCCAGAAAAAACACGCACCACGTTTATACCTTGCTAGAAACATCATAAAGTTGATTTTCCTTTAAAACTGGTTGTACGATGTTATTACAATTGCTCCGTCTCCAATGAAAGAAATTTAGCATTTCGTGCTTTCGTGATAAAGGGTATAATCGATTCAATGCAAAATTAACCTTTTTATTCAATTTATTTAGGGATTTCCTTTGACGAAGTTTTGACAGACTAGTTAATGTATTGTGTTTTTTTTATAGATTTTATAGAAATATTTTAGTTTCTCAGATCGATATTTAGTGATAATTCTAAATAAATCTAGTGATATCTATAGGTAGGTATTTCGTTAATTCAAAAAGATTTAGTTATGAGTTTTCATTTTTATTTGAAATATATAGAAATGTTAGCAAATTACATAACAAAAGACCCCTCATCAAGACTTACTGCCGCACTCAGAGACGCGACGACGAGTTATTTGACGTCTATGAGTGCGGCAGTAAAATTTTTAAAAAATTTTCTAATTATTTTTCTTTTGAATAATATTTAGTTTAAATCATCGAGTGGAGCTCATTAAGCTGTTGTTCATGGCTGCATCTGCACTTGCAGTCGTAAATCCGCACTGGGCCAGCGTGGTGGGTTATGGCCGATTTTCCCAATATTCTTCTACCCATAGGAAGGCCTGTTATGTCCAGCAGTGGGGACAATGAAGGGTTGATGGTGATGACTGACTACTTGCCTGGTCCGACTGTTCTATGTAACTGATTTTCCATCATTTATCATCATAGTTTTCGGCATATTTTTAATTAAGTACCTACATTTTTTAAAATATTTTTTGGAAATTATGTTAAAAAATGAAAAAATAAAAAAATTGACTTATATAGATCACTGACTGTGATCTATGTAAGTAAATTTTTTTAGGAATATAGGTACTTTGTTTTAATTTTTTTACTAGCCTTTAAGAAGGTATAGCTACATCTTCTTCTTCTTCCTGCCCTGTTCCCAGTCTATCTGGGGTCGGCGCAGTATGTTTCCTCTTCCATTCATATGTCAGACGTCATCAAGCCATCCACTCCCTTTTGATTCATATCATCCATCCCACCGTACAGGTGCTAGTGATGAATGAATGTATAGAAAAGAGACGGAACGGACCATGTCGAGAGACCCATGAACGGAGAAAGTGATTAGAATGACAACATTCCAATCCATACTGCTCAAGGTTTTGGCTTAGGTTTTACAGCCGGCCGCCTGCCTGACACCAACCCTCCTTGGGTACGCTGTTGTTGGTGGTTTGCCCTCCACCATTCGGGTGGTTATTGGTCTACACCGGGCATTGCCCTCAGTCGACTTTTACGACACCCATGGAATGAGTTGGGGCTGGCCTATTCTACGTTATTTGTTCGCTCCCAGGCCAGCATAGAAGGTATAGCTACATGTTCATGTTAAATCTGGGATGGTCGTGAACGATTTAAATACTCGTGTAACCTTGGAACTGCATAGACAAACTATCTAAACCCAAACAAAAACCTTTTTAACTGATACCTACGACATGTCAGGGAAAATAACCGAAATGTCGATTCCTAAGAGAGATAACACGTACCTATAGGTACTTCAAGTTATCTTGTGACATAAGTGTGCAAATATTATACTTAACCATGCTCGTATAGCAATTCACGTGATAGTTAAACTTATTATATAACTTATGCCTTTGCGTTATTGATATTTGAAAACATGAAAAAGTACCTTGCGTATGCTTTGTAGTGACAGTGACGGGAAATGTATCATCATCTTAATTGTAGTCTAAAATATATTAGATCGAGTTCCTCCGTGCTTCGGAGGGCACGTTGAGCCGTTGGTCCCGGCTGCATTGGCAATAGCTAATGCCCACCAATCCACACTGGGCCAGTGGGTTATGGCCCATTATCCCTACATTAAAGAGCTGGTGAAGATGATGATCATGAAAGACAACGTTGATTTGAGCAATAAAGCCTGAACTAATTGTTTTAATGCAAACACTATGTCTTGTAGTTCCAGTTTTTTGTTACACCAATCTGTTATTTTCTGTATTACTCTGACTTTTATGCATTGGCAAAGCATGATTGTAATTCTAATTCTAAATAGCATACTTTATAGTATAAGGAAAATTTCAGAATAATTACTTACATGCTATTATGAACTATTTAATTATAGCAGAAGGAAATTTTCAGAATCTAAATAAAACAAATAATCTATGAATCATTGCATATTATTTTACATATCCCGATGTAGACATGACGTAACTAACCTGAACACTTGTTTCCCACAATTCTCTACTTTATTGCCAATACAAATAAAGTTAAAACCATAAAAATCACAGTTACTTTAATAGAAACGTCATTCCCTTACGAAAGCTCAAACGCCGTTCTGATCCACGATTTTTATGATCACTATCTGTCACAGTCGCACGTACTACGTTAGAAAGAGCCATAAGGATGTCAGTCGGGTAACATATATTTTTTGTGGAGCATAAACGTCTAAATATTTTGGCAGATGTCACGAACTGTTCGGTAGTAAAACAGGAATTAGGTTTTAATACCTCGCAGTTGTTTGTTGTATTTAGGTCAAAGTAACTGCGTCGCTGCTTTCCAGATTTGTGGAGGGCAAACCATCAACAACAACATTCTTACCTAAAAAAGAATGGTGTCAGGCAGGCGGTCAGCTGCAAAACCCAAGTCAAAACCTAAATCAATGTGGATTGGAATGTATACATCCCAATCAGTCTCTAGACATGGTCCTTCCCATCACTTTTCTGTACATTAATTTATCAATAGCTTTTTCGGTGTGATAGGTG
Source organism: Cataclysta lemnata (assembly GCA_963931975.1). Classification (NCBI taxonomy): domain Eukaryota; kingdom Metazoa; phylum Arthropoda; class Insecta; order Lepidoptera; family Crambidae; genus Cataclysta; species Cataclysta lemnata. The sequence continues at coordinate 5,401,542 of OZ008363.1, forward strand.
ATATAAATTATACGGAGTACATAGCTTGATGACGTCTGATTGATATGAATGAAGAAACATGCTACTACTGATTCCAGATAACAACGATGATAGGGCAGGATGGTGATGTTGGTTATTTCAAATAAATGTAAATAATTGTAAATAAATATAGTCTTCTATGCTGGCCTGGGAGCGAACAAATAACGTAGAATAGGCCAGCCCCAACTCATCCTATGGGTGTCGTAAAAGTCAACTAAAGTAGATTTCCCGGTGTAGACCAGTAAGCACCTTGCTTGGGGTACCCGAATGGTGGAGGACAAACCACCAACAACAGCATACCCAAAGAGGGTTGGTGTCAGGCAGGCGGCCGGCTGTAAAACCTAAGCCAAAACCTTGAGCAGTATGGATTGGAATGTTGTTATTCCAATCACTCTCTCCGTTCATTGGTCTCTCGACATGGTCCATTCCGTCTCCTTTCTATACATTCATTCATTACTAGCACCTTTACGGTGTGATGGGTGATATGAATCAAAAGGGAGTGGATGGCTTGATGACGTCTGACCGATATGAATGGAAGAGGAAACATACTGCGCCGACCCCAGATAGTCTGGGAACGGGGCAGAGAGAAGAAATAAGAAATAATTGTAAAGAAATAGGTAAGACGAATATAGGAAAAGTAAAACTTCATGAATAAGTTTAAAAAAAAAACAATGCTTCGTTAACACCTAACAGCCAGTTTTTCGTGACATCAGACGTGATACTTATTATATATTGAAAAAGTAGATTTTGTCACCAAGCTTCATTTTGATGTAACGCCATTAAAATGTTGCTTGAAAACAGATTGCTATTTAAATTACTACGGATAACTTATTATGAAATGTGATAGTGAAATGTGCACTGATTGCAGTGCACATTTCACTATAAATATCGGACGGATCGGCATTGGTTCTCAGATTAAATATCTATCACGCCAGAAACTGAACGATTCGCCTGACCTGATTCTGGAAGTTGTAGAAGACAATCCAATTTAAGTTACAGAGATATTATTGATTCAGGTTTCAGCAAAGGAAGGTATCTCAATCTTTTTCTCATTCTATTAATTGTTTTCTTAGGTCCTATTTATTATGATGTTTAGTGTTGTTCCAATTTCTACCTATGACGATGACATATACTTGCGAATATTTTTCCGTTTTTAACTGATATCTAGTACATTTAATATCTCCTGCAGCACATGATATTTTTCAACTGATATTCAAATAAAAAAATGCATGCAAAAGTACAGTCTGCATAGAATATGTAAATCTGTTTATAATTCGCGTAAAAGGGGGGCATTTTTTTATAATTCCGTCAAACCACACAAAGTCTCGCTCACCTTTCACAGTCGCCAATATAGTAACGAACACCTTAATCATTCATACACCTGGAGCTATAACGCGATCTCCGGATCACAGTTATAAAATACAAATCAATCATTCCTTACATACTTAATCTTCGAAAACAATAATTAATTACTCGCAGAAGTCGGCCCCGGTGGGCAGTTTGTACAAAGAAATGGTTAATTTGGATAATTCCGAGCCTCTCGTCGATCAATGTCGGGCGACGTCACGGTTTCGCCTCGGAGGATTAACTTTTGCGACGTCGAACATTATTCCGATAGGTATGCCGAAATCGGGCCGCTTTGGAGTTGGAAATTGAGATTGTTGTGACACCCGGCTTGTAAATAGAATGCAACATTATAATGCTGTGTTTCTGTTTACCTGACCCACCGTTTCTAACGTGTTCCTTAATGTTCCGGGCCTGATTCACAATCGACAAGTAAGTTCGAAGAATCTTACTTTGCGGTTCAATTGACATATACTTCATATTACAACTGTCAAATGATCTTCGAAGTAAGCTACTTAGAACTTACTTGTCGATTGTGAAACAGGCCCTGAGGGCCTAGCTAACTGCCGCACTCAGAGACGTCAAATAAATTTAATGAGTATTTAATGTCAAAAATTTTCATTCAAATCTAGACCTAGATCCGGCAAGAATAGCGACTAGTTTTGAATTGTTTTTTTACAGTAAGTACTCGTTAACGTTATTTGACGTCTCTGAGTGCGGCAGTGTGTACTATTCGAACGCATAGAAAAATAATACGCATAGAAAACAATGCCGTGTGGTGACGGCAGAGTAGAATACAATTGTCACCACCCCAAATCTCTCCCGTGGGTGTCGTACAAGGCGACTAAGGATAAATCAGTGATGAGGGATGGGCAGCAGCGTTCCTCTTATACCACCTAGCAATGTACTGCGACACTTTTGTGCCCGATATATGGCAATAGGCTCGCCACCTATTACATGGGACCTAACATAATTGGCGAAATGTGGGTACTAGTTCACCTCTGCCTACCCCTTCGGGGATATAGGCGTGATTTATGTATGTATGTATGTATAGAAAACAAAAGAATGAAACTGACGTATTGTTTTATCTGTAATATGTCAGTTTCATACAGTTTGTATTCAATGCTTTCGATAGATTGGACGTGTCTAGATATGATAACTTTTAAATGATTGAAAGTTTGCGTGGGAACTTCACTGCGTATTGTGTGTGTGTGTATTGTTTTTCACTTATGAACCACCTTAGCTAGGATGTATTATTATTCATAATTGCAAAATTGACAGTCAGTGCCTACTCGAACATTATTGACATTTGGGTCCAATCAGGCATTGCAACGAATTCTTTTTGTTAATCATCATAAGTTGGCTAATGTTATTACGTAAAGCTTAAGAAATTTAACGGGAAGCTTCAATATTAACAACAATACCATAAAGTACAATTGACGGGGAGTTAAAAAACGACTAACTGACTATTAAGGCCATCTTTTCAAATCGTCTATTTCACACCGTACGTCCGTCAGTCATTTCCAACTTTATTCTTGGCTGTAATAATGATATTTTTAGAAAGTACAACTCCAAGTTAAAAAGTTTTTTTTTTTAGAAATCTTGGTAACTCTGTTTTGTACGGTCGGCATAAAAAAATCTGTCGCGTGGTGACGGCGGAGCAGACAGATCGGGTGTCGTAAAAAACACGATGGAGTTTTCTAGACCTGTGACCATCCATTACAGCATTGGTTGGTCCCAGGCAGTTGGCATAAAAACGTACCTTAACAAATTGAGAGCTGGGTTAGAATAACATACATACATACATAATTCACGCCTATATCCCCGAAGGGGTAGGCAGAGGTGAACCAGCACCCACGCTTCGCCAATTATGCTAGGTCCCATGTAATAGGTGGCGAGCCTATTGCCATTTATCGGGCACAAAAGTCGCAGTACTTTGTTAAGTGGTAGGTATAAGAGGAACGCTGCTGCCCATTCCTCATCACTGGTTTATCCTTAGTCGCCTTGTACGACACCCACGGGAGAGATTTGGGGTGGTGACAATTGTATTCTACTCTGCCGTCACCACACGGCTAGAAGAAGAAGAAGAAGTTAGAATAACATAATATTATAATCTTCTTTCCCGGTGTCCAGCTTATCTGGAATCGACGCAGTATGTTTCCTTTTCCATTCATATAGATCAGACGCCGTTAAGCCATCCACTTCCCTTTGATTCATATCTTTCATCATCACACCGTAAAGCTAGTCACGAATGACTATAGAAAAGTGAAGTAAAAGACCTTGTCGGGAGACTGACTGATAGGGGCTGGCACTAATTCTACATTATTTCTTCTCTACCCCAATTATTACCAAACTCATCCATTGGTTAAAATCACTACCTCACCTGTCGGGAAATCACAACAAATATGTGTTTTCTACATACATATATGTCACGCCTTTCTACCACAGGGGTAGGCAGAGATCACTTCTTTCCGCTTGCTACGATCCTTACATACTTCTTTCGCTTCATTCAATCTCTTCATGCATGCCCGTCGGTTTCGGTACTCTTGACCTGTCCCTTTTTTAATACATACATACATACATACATAAATCACGCCTATATTCCCGAAGGGGTAGGCAGAGGTGAAACTAGCACCACACGTTTCGCCAATTATGTTAGGTCCCATGTAATAGGTGGCGAGCCTATTGCCATTTATCGGGCACAAAAGTCGCAGTACACTGCTATTGCTAGGTGGTATAAGAGGAACGCTGCTGCCCGTTCCTCATCATTAATTTATCGTTAGTCGCCTTGTACGACACCCACGGGAGAGATTTGGGGTGGTGACAATTGTATTCTACTCTGCCGTCACCACACGGCCCTTTTTTAATAGACTACTTTAGTAGACTTTCTGTCTGTAGTAAAATTAATTTGCTATAAATCGTATCCGAAAACAACATTTTATATGTTGTAATATCAATTACGAAATATATCAGGTTGTTTTTTCGTTATCTGCCACAAATTACTGCTAATGATTTTTAATTAAAAGTTGATTTAGCTATTATTTCATATCCGCTTCATTTGTGCTGACTGTACAACACTAGATGGCGAAACCCGATAACCGAAGTGTGAGTGAAACATCAATACCGAAGAGAACTATTCACAAACGCGAACAAATGATATCTCGCAACGAAATGTAACTTAAAAGTTCAAGTTGTAACGATTAGATTATCGGCACGCCATCTATTACATAATGCAATCCAATGTGTTGACGCATGGTCTACGGTAGAAGAGCCTAGAGATTGTTTATGTTGAGCAACGGCTCTTCTTCATTTAATAGAAAATAAATGTATCCATATATTTTTCATGCCATACATTAGAAGCTCTTTATCTCACCTGGTGATAAGTGACGATAAAGGCCGAAGACGAAATCGAACTTTAGCTGGACTGAAACCCTTAACCACAAAGGGGCTGGCTATCTTAAGATTTTAAGATTTTAAGAAATTGTCGCAACACAATAATGCTGTTAAAATTATGGCATGAGATTTTGATAAGATAGTAGTAGCTAGCGAGACAGACAGCTTACGTGCTTTCCGAAGCACTGAAGAACTCAACACAAAGTTTTTTTTGTCAGCCATCTTAATGTCCCACGTTGGCGAACATTACTTAGTTTGAAATATCGCATGCCGAGCGCGCCATGCCACTGGGCTATTGAGCTCCACATGTAGCTATATTTATATTATTAAATACGACCAAAAATGTTTCAACACCCCTGACTCACACCAGGAGTCGAGAACGCGGACGAGGTAAAACTGGGTCGCTACACCACCTCCTGCTTCGCATCATTAATTTGACACTCGAAACGTTTCCGAAGTGATACAATGGCGGAGAGCACCGCCCACAAAGAACGCGGGTTAAAGGTTGGCCATCTCTTCAAATGCAGCGCAGTTGCTCAACCTTTTTTGTTAATGGAATTGTAATGAGTGAGAGTGATGGTCGGTTGTAATTGCTGGCGTCACTGTACACCGATGGTACGGTCGGCAGGTTTTGTGAACGTTGTCGAAATGAATTCTGTTGATATTTAATTATCAAAACTTATACTTAGTTCTTCCACGCATTTTTTCAAATACGTGTGTTTCAAAAAGATTTTGTCAAAAATAGTTAAAAAATAACAAACCAATTAACTTTGTTACATGACACTTTGACACGACGCCGTCAAACATAGAAGGGGAAGAATTTAAAAATAAACATAGAACAAAAAAATTAACTAAAAAAAGAAATAAGTAGGTACTGTACTAACTAAAAGATATGAAACTAAACTCGCGTATGTTTAGGTGTACCTACATATTTTATTATTACTTATATTGTGACAGTCTCGTCGCCTTTTATAAACGATCTAGCGTGCTAGCAATAAATACGACGGCTTGTGACGTCCACTTGTGTTGCTGACTATTCTCAAAGCACGAAACAGCGGCCCTCTTTTTTCGGACCGTACCAACTGAATATTAAATTAAAACCCTCTATTTCGAAATTATGTTTCGAGGAATAAGACTTCAGCGTTTAACTTTATATCCTAACAGCGTTATGATAAAAGTTATTCTAGTTTACTAGCGTAAGTGGTGCTTATTCGTCGTATTTCATATTTTGCTTAGCAAGCTGAATTATAAAGCATCATAACTCAAGTCTTAAATTAGTTTCAAACATTTTACTAACAAATACTGTAATTTTCAATTTAAACATATATACTTATTAAATTAATACAGTATAAAACACTTATTACTTTGGACTTAGGCATAGTTGTCATCATCATCAGCTCATCACTACTCGGGCACTCGGGCTTGCCCAATTCACCATCACCACCATCATCACCAGCCCTTTAATGTCCCGATTGCTGAGACACAGGCCTTCCCTATATGGATGGCATGCGGATTGGTGTGTATTAACGACTGATATCGGTACCAACGACTTAACGTGCCTTCTGAAGCAAGAAAGAACTCGAGATACCATTTTCGGTCACCCATCCATTGACCGGCCGTAGCGAACATTACTCAGTTTATGCAATCGCAGGCCGTGTGCGTCATCGAGACTATTACTCTGCCGTAACCGCATGACTTTCCTCAATCAATTGCGAATATACAAACTTCAGGTTCTATATGGTGAATATTCTGCTACTGCTGTATGATGTCATCTGTCATACAGGCAACTCTATCAAACGGGGCAGCCGTGCGTCATGTGGTTGGGAGACGAAAGGGGGGAGAGGGGGTTCCTCAATTATTTTCTATAAAGCATAATGTAGCGAAAGCGCAACTCTGGTTTGTTTTGCGCCTTTTGTTTACCGAAAAAACACAAAAATCTTTTCAATTTCCACCGCGTCGAATAAAAATCAAGGAACTATGTCTTTGCTTTACCCAATCTCGAGAGACACACCTATAAAGATTGGCTTAAACAAAAACAAAAGCAAAGCCAACAATAATATATCTACTTGACAGTAATACGATGTCTATTGGATTGAGGAAATATATTTGAAATCGCCTTATATTTAGGGAGCTTCTAAGCTGCTTATTTTGGACTAGATATGAAACGTGTGATGGATAACTCTATGGAAAATTTATTCTCAAACATTGCATCGATATATTGAAATGTCTGAGGTCCGTAATTGAATTTTGGGATCGTCTGCTAAATATAAACGTATTTTAACTGATGTTGCTGTAGTTACCTAAACACTCTAACTGCTGCACTCAGAGACGTCAAATAACATCAGTGAGTACTTAACGTCAAAAAATGACAATTCAATACTAGTCGCTATTCTTGCCAGGTCTATTGTCTAGATTTGAATGAAAATTTTTGACATTAAATACTCATCAAAGTTAATTGACGTCTCTGAGTGCGGCAGTAAGTAAAGTAAGTTTGAAGGTCGTCAGAAGTCATCAAGCCCATGAATGAATCAAAAGGGACTGGACTTCCTTTTAATTCTTTATAACAACGAAACGGTGCTAATCATGATTAGAAAACAGATAAATGGAAAGGACCATGTGGAGAGACCGATCAACGGAAAGAGTGATAACGTTCAAAACGTAGGATGACAACAGTCCAACCCATATTGCTCAAGGTTTTGGCTTAGGTTTTACAGCATGTCGTCGGCCTGGCAATAAGCTTCTTTGGATATGCTATTGTTAGGGTGATCCAAGGTATTTATTGGTCACACAATCTCCTTTATTAGACTCTTTGGACAGTCCCTCAGACTGGTTCTACATATCTTTTTCTCTCCCAAGCCAACATGGAACGTATGAGCAGCATGAACAATAACATTATAAAATTTGTACGGATTTTATATCGCCCTGTTCCGATAGCTTCCAGTTTTATGTAGCTACGCAAGCTCCGGAAGTTTTATGAGTCGCTCCGTTTCGCCTAGTTATCGATATGTCTCCCGTATTAAGTTTTACAACCGGTGTCCTGATTCCCTGATACCTGAACGCCGTTTCAAATTTAATCTTATTCTCTTCCTCGTAAGACTGCGTTTGCTTGGCTAAGGCTCTGTTGCTTTCGTGTTTTTTGTTGCTGTTCCGTGATAATGTTTTATTGGAGTCTGTATCGAAGTGAGCTTGTAAAAGAGCTCAATATTCAATAAAGCGTTCAGCGTAAGTGGTGTCTGTTTGCGTTTAATTTTATTATTGCTTTATTACAGCTAGAACTTTACTCTTTGGCTGTGAAATAATTGCCTAAAATAAGGAAAAGTTTGATAATGGTGAGTTAATTGATTCATTGATGGTCGACCGATTTGTGTGACGGCTGCTATGCTGATATTTTTAAGTGATTTTATATTTTTTAATATGTAACTATTATCTTCTGTCACTCTCTGTGTAATAAACATCAAATATTTGAAATTGGTCAATGATCTGATGAGTTGAATCAATTACAAAAGATCGACTTTCAGAATAGACTTAACTTTAGTACAATATTCTATGACAAGAATAAAAAAACTCATATTTATCATCATGTATCTCCTTTTGCGCTTAACACCTTGAAAGAAATATTCTTCAGAAGAACTCGCAAAGTATAGATGCTCAAATTACTTGCTTAAATCAAATGTGAACCCCGAGTGCTTCCCGAACGACTAAAGAAAAAAAAATCCTTTAAATATACTCGTGCAAGTGGAAGAGGAAAAGAAAAACCCGGCGACCTCTCCGACCCAACGTTTCTGTTTAGAAATTATGGATGTCTTAATTCACGCAGAACTTTTTCCTTTATTCCTCCTGTAGGTGCCTCTATTCTTACTTTTAACTACCTTATTTAGTTTAGCTTTATCGGATTGGCTAGCTTTCTTTGCCAAATATTTTAACTTCTTTATCTCTGAAACAAATCAGAGTTTGCTCTCTGCAAATTGGTATTACCAGTTCCAAGTTTTCTAGATGGTTATTGGTTTTCTTTTATTCTGTTATGATCTGAAGGAGGTAAATCAAGTTACGTCTTAAGTGATATGCTAAGATGGAATGCGTGGAAGTGCGACCTTCCTTATGAATAAAGTCAAATAATAGTTCAATTACATAAATATCGACTAGATCGTTATTCGAATACAAACCAACCGAATTCAGACCATTGCCTTTGTTCTCCGCTCACTGTCCCTCTTAAATCAGAATGCAAATTCGAACCCAGCAAGATCTGTATATTTCCAAAATTGTATCCTAGCAATTTAGTAAAAAAAACCTTTTCGTATTTATTTACGTCCACCCTAAGATTTCCATTGTTAAATTGAACAGAAGAAACAGCCAAATAGAGTTTAGTTTTGATATGCTAATCAATATGAAATGGATCCAGGCAAACCCTACCAAACTTAGGATACCACTCGAATGGGGCTTAAGAAGTCGATCAAACAAGGATTTGTGGGACCTCCCTCCGAACGTAAGGGTTCAACTCCAAATTGAAATTTTGTTTTTGTTTATAAAGATCGCTAGGTGAGATTTATTCTAAATTGAAACGTGTAAATGTGTAAGTGAATCCGAAAGTACGTGGAATTTCTTCGGTTACAATTTATTTCTTTTTCAAGCTGCCGGTACAAAGGGCGTTTTATTAAAAAGAGTTTAGGATTTCGCACGTCGTTAATGTTGTCTCTTTTATTCTCGCGTGATGGAAACATTAACTAATTCCACGTTAAAGGCGTATTGTGTCTGCGTATCTTTGTGTTTATATTTGTTTTTGTTCTGGTTCCATTTCGTTAGATGTTTGATGGCAAATTTGCGAATGATCCCTTATATACTTAATTATATTGAAAATGGTCTAAACAATTTTATTTTATTTTCAGGTATTACTTCAAGAAGAATTATACAAAGAATATTAAATATTGGGTGAGATTGATCCAGATTACGAAATATTCATTTCATCGAAAGTTTGACATTGATAATTCAAGTACCAGCCTATTAATGTTTCCAACGAGCTAATAGACAATTAAGTGTTAGCTATCTGAATTACGTAAGTGTTAAATTAACCGAAGTATCTCTTGATAAGTTTTCTTACTAATATAATTCACTAGTGCTTTCTAACGAAAATCTTGAGACTTCGACTCGAGTAAGTCTCTCAGTGATTATCCCCAAATCAATCGCACTTAGGAGTTTGTCCCAAATTATTTTTGTCCCTATCCCGCTTGCCAAATTAAATTCTAACCCCTAATCTTTCATTCTAAACTCAGCGTTTCTATTACGAAGTTAAACTGATTTGCATAAGTATTTCGTCTATCCAGAGAGTAGAATACAAAATTATTGCTCTCGAAACTACGCACAGTACTCCGGGTTCAATTATGGAATTTCGCTCTGGTACATTTGTAAACATAATTCGATCTTACAATGCTGTAATTTCAACGCCTTGAAGAGACTATACTGCAGCTATTTCTTTAGAAATATCATCCTTTATAATAACTGCTACCTTAAAATTATAGAAAAAAAAACATAGTGGCAATAATCAAATGTGCCGATTGTTGCGTAATTACAAAATAATTGCATGACATAATTGGTTGAGAATACAAAGAACATCATCTATGTGAATTACTCTATCTTACAATAAAGCTGGTGTTAAATGTGATTCGTTAAAAAGATAAACACTTAATTTCGTATAAAAAAGCCCTTGGCGTGTGGGAATCATCATAATCGTGGTATTCTTAATGTATCACAATATTGGCTACTACTTAGTTGTTTGTTTACAATTCTATTAATAATCAACCTGATAGTTTAACATCTATTCGACTCCAGATACTTTCATAGAAAAGAATGTAAATTGATCAAAATTTCAAATGTGTCCATTATAAATACCCAAGTTAGGACACAAACTTCCTTGTGTGCCAAGTAACCTTAGAACATTGGTCGCTTTTTCTGTCTTCAGAGCTTCCAGCAAAATTTATTTCTTCGTGTTCCTGGTATGCATGGCTCAGGGAAAAGTTTTTTTTTGCGCCTAACCCATATAACATATTGTCTATTGGAGCTGCGTGAGTAGCCCTCATTACAACGCTGGACTAGATAATTTCAGGACAACCATAAACATTGACGCTACTTACATTAACCAGGAGCTCACTGGTTCCTGAAACACAATCAACTACTTCCTTGGATTCTTTTTTTTCTAGTCGCCTTGTTTTATAACTTTTTGAACACTCATTGACGTACAGCGTCTCATGTTCATGATACTCCACTAAACGTCCATCAACAGGACGTTTTATAAACAAATGCCCGTCACATATTTCGTTTTCTACTTAGCACATGGGAACACATTTCTCTCTATCAAAGAAACCTTACCCCTCTCGTCTAGAGCCTATATTTGTACAGCATGACTACAAGTAAATTGTATAATGACAACTTTAGGTACGTCTAATTTTGGATTTAGCCGCAGCGTTTGAATTTTAATTCCACCGCGTTAAGGTTGCTTTTCTCAAATTTGTTTGGTAATGTTTGAACGTTGAAAGATAAGAAGCAACTGTAAAGCGCTGTTAGCTTAAGCTTTGTTTTTTCCTTTGTTAATAAATCGCCGGGTGTCTAACGATGTTCGTAAATATACGGAATGAATTGTGTACGTTTGGATACAGCATAATTCCCATACTTGGAATAACAATTTCTGATGGCCACATGATTGCTTGTAGTTTACAATAGCTATTATGTAGCGAAAGGCAAATAAGCAAATTGGGTACAGAGGGTCTCACGTTTAAAGTATCACGTCATACGTGAACCTTTGTTATATTTGAGCATTGTTGTCTTTTAAAACACTTGTTCGAGATTCCACCACCCTTAATATTTCCCGCGGTTGTCGCATAACACGAATAAGGGTTAAAATTGTGATGAAGAATAGGCAGTATGGCTTAGCAAAATATACTGCGGTTTACGTGTCCGAGAGATGGAAATAAGCTCCCTATTAGATGGAACCTATCAGATTTGGGGTATAGTGATTGTGCCTCTGCCTATATTAGCGTGAATTATAACTGTGTTTGAATTATAATCTCCTAGAAACTCTGTGCTTTAGAAAACAAAGTTTTGTACTTGTATATTCTAAAGCGCCTTTTGTTGTTATTCCTTTTGTACCACCCACACATTTTAAATAGAGGGGTCATCCCTGGGATATCAGTCTTCCTGTGTCCCAATTTTTTACTCTTGAAACTTTATTTTAGGACAAAAAGGTACATGGCAGAGGAGCACTTGGAAAAGTGCGCGCGCCGGAAGGGGTGGGAGGGGGCCGGAAGTCGGTAGGCTTCCCGGAAACGCTAGAGGGCTCTCGGGGACGGTCGAAATTGTATTTAATCACTGTATATTGCTAGAATGGGGGTTAGGGCTTGCACACATCACCGCGACGGATCTTCACTTTCGTTTCGCAAGATCGCGCGTTGTGGGTGGAGCGTGTCAGTGTAATACGAACGTGTTCGAGTCATAAGCGAGTGACTCGGTTAAACTGATCGGAACGAATCACAAGATTATGCAACATCATTAATTTCCTCATTCAATTATCGAATACTGCCATTAAATCAATTTTAATTATTTTTGATATTATGCTTAACAGGTCATCGGTTCCTTGGCAGTACCACCAAGGTCATCACTTTTTTTTTATTAAATATTAAGGTGGCAGCGGTCCCCTTACCTATAACACCTTGTATGAGACTGCGATTAACGTGGCTGATAGATAGCAATTGGCTCGCCTTATATTACATGGAACCAAACATTATTGGTGAAACGTAGGTTTTTATACACCTTTACAAATACTTTTTCGGGGATAAAATTAAATAAGCGTGATTTATGTACTTATATAAGTTTCTTGGCCGTGTGGTGACGGCAGAGTAGAATACAATTGTCACCACCCCAAATCTCTCCCGTGGGTGTCGTACAAAGCGACTAAGGATAAATCAGTGATGAGGAATGGGCAGCAGCGTTCTTATACCACCTAGCAATGTACTGCGACTTTTTGTGCCCGATAAATGGCAATAGGCTCGCCACCTATTACATGGGACCTAACATAATTGGCGAAACGCGGGTGCTAGTTCACCTCTGCCTACCCCTTCGGGGATATAGGCGTGACTTATGTATGTATGTATAAGTTTCTTAAATTAAGTTGTCATATTAACATCGTTAATAGTCTAAAATCCATTAGTTGTTTTATTTCAAACTTGTAGTGCTCACGCAAATATAAGAGGACATTATAATGTCGTTAAATTGTAATCAAAAAAGTAAACACATAAATCCGCTTCATTAGTGCTAAAACAATGAAAAGAACGCCATCTGTTGGTCTTTTTTGCGACTACAGCAGCAGTGCGGCCAGAAACTTTATTCAAAATATAGTAATCCCAAGTTTGCCGACCGTATAGCCGTACCATGTCCCGGCCATTTGGACTATAATTACCGGGCTTGACCCACTGAAGTAGTAAAGTGTGTCTCCAAACTTATTTCCCATAAGGCTCCTTCAAATTTTCCCTTTGTGGTCCCCGCGACCGCCAAATGTTATGTGACTAGAGTTGAATTAAATGGCACATCGTTAGTAAGAATGTGTGACGTAATGGTTGTCTCTCTAGTTCACTCCAATAAATTTTAGAAGTTATTTTGATATTTTTGTGAACTTTATAGAAAAATAACCTAGAAAAAAGATCAGAAATTTTCGAAAAATTATTTTTCTCGTGCTGAATTCTCATACACACATAAATCACGCCTATAGATACCCCAAAAGGGGTATGCAGAGGTGAATTAAACAATCACTTTTCGCCAATTAAGTTAGGTCCCATGTTATAGGTGACGAGCCTATTGCCATTCAGTATATTGCTTAGCAGTAAAAGCGGAATGCCGCTGCACATTACTCATCGTTGTCTTTACCGTTAGTCTTCTTGTATGACACCCACGCCCACGGGATAGATGAGAATGGTGACAATTGTATTATTTGTAATAATCTTTAGATAAGAAAAATATTGCTTGTTCTATTATTGAAACATCAGTTAGGATAGATTAGTTCGATGGTCGAACCAATAAGCCGAACTAGTGAGACCATAGATGCAATTCCCCATAATAACAATGTCACTATCTAAAAACCACATCATCCCTTTAAAACGTTACGCCATTGTTACAGCAATATTAATTGCCGTTTTCACCCAGAGTACATTCAACCGTTGTTTTCGTATTCTTGGCACAAGGTTCGTACTACCAGACATTATCATAGTACATGACGGCACACAGATTTTGTTTTCATTTTATGCTTTCGGTGCCATGTCTTAAGACTTCGAGTTGGAGCGTTGTTTTTTTGTCTATTTATACTGCACATTCAGTTGGAAAAGGTTTCTATTCTGAGACACTTATCAAATCTTGAAAGCTGGGCGTTTGGTAACGGGGCGTACCAATTCGAGATCCGTGCATTATTGATACCTAAGTCCATTCTGATGTCAAAGAGTATTTATAATTTAAAAACGTTTGAGTTCGTCACAGGCCTTTAACAGAGTTACCTGGGGTCGGCCTAGTACGTTTTCTCTCTCATTCAAATTGGTTAGCCCTTTTGATTAATATCATCCATAGAACGGCGCTAGTTATGAATGAATGTAGAGAAACCGATGAACGGAGAAAGTGATGATTATTATTCTCCAAGAGGTCACAGAGGTACAGGTGTCTTAATATCTTTAGTACAAACGATAAACTAAATGTATTATTAAAAAATAATGGCCAATTTGCAAAAATAGTGCCCCCATCATTTACACCTTCTCTGAGAACACCGTTTACTGGAATTAAAATATTTTTGTTTTATAAAGACAAAAATGGACAAAATACGGAATGAGTACGTATGAGGGAGTCTGAAAGTAGCGCCAGTAACAGAGAAGATGAAAGGGAGCCGTTTAGCTTGGTATGGACATGTTATGAGACGTGATGCCATGAATGTGAGTAAGAAAGTTATGGACATGAATGTTGATGGATGTCGAAGTAGAGGAAGACCACTGAAGAAATTGTGTGAGGTGTCATATGAAGGTGATGGATGTGAATGAGGAGATGACGAGTGACAGAAGAGAATAGAAAAAGAGGACATACTGCGCCGACCCCAAATAGGATGGGATAAGGGCAGGGCGATGATGATGATGATAAAGATGATTTTTGGAAACAACATTAAAAAACTTTGTTACCTGTTCTTCTCATCAAAATGGGTGTGCTCAGTAGCTTTTCATAGAATTGGGAACTTCGATCACTTCTTGAAGATTCTATAAAAGCAAATTTAAGAATGGGAATTCATCAGCAAATTTTTAGTCAACCACCATACTTACAATTTCTTTTCAGATAAATAATATCAAAATTATCTATCAACACACAAGGAGAATATCTGTAAAAGTTGTTGGTATTTACTCTGTTAAAGTGATTTGTTGAGTCGTCAGACTCCATATTGCTCCACTAAGAGCGAGGGTCAATCAAAACAAAACTCCACATCCTCGCTCTGACGTTACGTACCAATAAAACTTATACGAAACCGAATAGAAATCCGCATATATCAAAACACTGCGTTTCGTACGCTCTCATTTTATTTTTGTTTACAACGATGTCACTGCAAGCCATGGCAATCTATCAGCGAACGAACGGCTGGCGTTGGTCCAAGAAAACTATTTCAAACTATTTCGACTATCCTGTTTAATAGTTTCACTGTTATTCCTGTGTTAAGTCTAGTAAATAATTGCCGACAGCGAATGGGTGTTGGCATTTCGACATAAAATGCCCGGTTATGGTGACGTATGGTATTAGACGAATTAGTTTCGGGTGCATCTTCTAGTTTACTTGCTTATAAATGAGCTTTAGTATTTAATTGCTCAGATTTATTAGCTTTCAACTTGGGTTCAGGACCGAGAGGACGCAATTTTTTTGGAGTTTCATATGACTTCGACTATTCTCCTCCCCTAAACCAGGGATGGGGAAACTTTTTCCTTCGCGGGCCAATAATTGCTAACGAAATATATGGCGGGCCATATTGTCTTATTTTTTGCTATAATATTAATAGGTAAACATGTATGTATTTTGGAAGACACTTATTTATTGTGTGACATTACAAAAGAAAATTTTATTAGCATTGCAAAGTAGAAGGTAGGTAGGAAGGTAGCGCCGGTCTTTTTGGGGATATGCGATCTAAAATCTGAACACTTGTTACGAAGAGAATTTTTTCTAAGTTTCATTATTGAATATTATATAGAAGTAAAAAAGTGTTATACAAATAGCAATATATACAATATATTAATATGAAAAATAATTGTATATATACAAATAGCTTGTATCAAACATACCCATTATTTTTTTAAAGTGGGCATCTATATTTATTTTAGATGGTATTGTGTCCTATAATTATGGACTTATACAAATTCAATTAGCTGGTGTTGAGAAATAGTTGCTTTAAATTACTTCAAGTTCCAGGTTAGTGGGTGTTTCATCGACATGTAAACGCATTGAAAAAATATATGACAACATTCCAAACCATACTGCTCAAGGTTTTGGCTTAGGTTTTACAGCTGGCCGCCTGCCTGACACCAACCCTTTTTGGGTATGCTGTTGTTGGTGGTTTGCCCTCCACTATTCAGGTGCCCCAAGATGCTTATAGGTCTACACCGGGCAATCGCCCTTAGTCAACTTTTACGACACCCATGGGATGAGTCGGGGCTGGCCCATTCTGTTATTTGTTCGCTCCCAGGCCAGCATAGAAGACTGCTATAAACAACTGATCCGGGTGTTAAACAGTGCAGAAATAATACATGATTTTTATGGTTTTATTTAAAAAATATTCACATTAACCCCAAATTGCTACCCAAATGGTTTTTAATTTTAATAAAAATACGTGTAGTTTTATGCAAGCCACGGGTTGTCAATGAGAATGAAATTTCTAAGAATACGAATACTTCACTTAATTTTACTCTGATGGACGCGGACCGGATTTAAGCGCTTCGCGGGCCGGAGATGGCCTGCGGGCCTTAGTTTCCCCATCCCTGCCCTAAACACATGTCATTAAGTTGTTCAGTGTCTACGCAGGAAGCTATTCATAGATAATAATTTCACCGATCTAAGGTTTTTTCTTTAATAAAGTTTTCCGTGTTATTGATTCGAAGATCGAATAGGGCTTATATTCTTTTACTGTTGAATCTAAGCCGCCGGATTCACCCAAAAATTTTATAAATTAGGTACCATATTCTTATATTGAATACGAAATCAAAGGCGTACTTGATAACGGAGGAGTCATTAAGTGCAAAGAAGGAACGTATTCTAGACATGAGTTTTGTAGCCTCAAAATCACATATTCTAACGTAATAGGCCAGCAATTACACTCCGTATGGACTTCGTATTCATTATGCCTTCAAATTGAATTGACATTTTGACAATACAAAGTGTGGGTTGTCGACGTGGGAGCACCATTTGTTGCTGAATAATAAAAGTGTATTTTACACTAGGGAAATTGAATTGAAGAATGGTATCTGTAATGAAAGACAATTACGAATATTATCCTCATTTTGAAGTTGGTAATGATATCTGATTGAATGTTAATAATGATTGTCAACTAATCGTAGGAGCTTTGGGATTTGCTGGTAAGAGACATACCATGGATAGCAAATTAAATTATTTATTCACATAAATATGAAATCCGAATTGATTGATGATTTTCAGTTTTGAATCTAGAGATTAAAAGTTGCTAAATAGATCCCGTTTTTACTCGTCTCTTATTTGTTTATCTCTGTCTCATTAAGTGAAAACTACAAAATTTACTATCTATATTCTGTCACCATTCCAAATTGTTTAGTTTGTAGTTAACGCTCGTTAGGATGGTTCGTTAGGCCATTCTAAGTGGTGCTTTAGTCTTGAATTAGTATTGCATCTATCTAATATCTAGTATCTTAGTTTAGACTTATTTCTGGATCACAAAATCTTAACGTATCGCTTCCAATTGAAATACATCTCGACCGCTTTCGACAATTGAAATACTATTACAATCCTTCTGACTTATTGTTACTTATTACCTTGGATTAGTAATTAACCATTGAACTTTAGCTACGAGTATGTTCAATATTTTTATCTCCAATTTCATTATTTTGACTTGTTCTCTTATTTATTTTTTATGTTTTTCTATGATAATGTTCCTAGAGATATATAATATTACTACATAATATTTCTGAGTTTCGGAGAAATTGCCACAACTCAGTTCTGGTTCATTTCAGGAAGATATTCCTATCTTAGCTAATTTCGATTTGAGCCCGATCCAATTTGTTGGATTTATTTTCGGAAACGGCGTGTAACACACAAAGTGTCATTCCTTGTTATAGCAGTCGTTTTTTTCTCTCTAATTTCACCTCGGTTTGTTCAAAGCTTGTCATGTCCACAGTAGACAGTTACACTTCGACCAGATTTAAAGTTTGACGCATAGTTTATATATTTTACAACTTTTTTCGTCACCACTAGAAGTTACCGTATAGTATACATACATAAAGTCATGCTTTTCTCCCACCGGGGTAGGCAGAGGTCAATTCTTTCCATTTGCTACGATCCTTACATACTTCTTTTGCTTCATGCAGTCTCATTAATTTCCTCACGCATGCCCGTCGGTTTCGGGTACCTACTCTTGACCTGGCCCTTTTATAATTTATTATACTTTCAATTTAATTATGAAACTATGAAAGTTCCGCCGAGGTTCGCTTCTCCAGCCGTTTTATCGATTCACTTCCGACATGCAAATCCTTTTGTCACTAACTTTTGACTCATTCTTTCAACGTGACTAAACCACGCTAGCATTCCATTCCCGATTCTTGTCATAAGGTCTTCTTTCAAACCTCACCTTTCTCTGATCACTTAATTATACAATCGATCGCTCAGCCTCGCCTTATATACGGCATAAATGCTTAATTATACACAACATCTATATACGTGTAAGACTGTACTTAAGAGTTGTATAGCAAAATAACGTTTAGGGAGTTAACTTAATGAAATTCAAGAAGTTAAACTGTGACAAGTGATGTTCTCGCCTAATGAATGGGGTGGATGACCATAGAAGAGGGAATTCTGCAACCGCAGTAGTGGAGCAAGTATTTGAGTCTTCTTGCCCCTTGACGTTAGGGTTGACAGCTAAGAAAAAAGAAGACAACGCATTTTCATTACTACAATGTTATGAAATGTAAATCCCTCTATTTTTGTTTCGTCCTTTTGCTCCTAACTGTGTACCTGAATCTTAAAGGTTATGACTGTATGTAGTTTTAAATTTTAGATAAAAATAATAAAGAGCAATGAATCAGAGTCACAGAAAAGGTACCTGAATATTTCCGAAATTTTGAAGACAGATTAATGAGTGTTGGGTGAAATTAGTTAGACAATAAATTAAATACAGAGTGACATGTAATTTCATTGCTTTCGTTTTAAGAGTATTTAAGTAATTGTCTCTTAAACAATTTATTTCATTATGTCAGTTACATTAATTTTAGGAGTATTTATGCGACGTTTAGTTCTTTGTTCTTATTGTTTCTGTTACACAGTTATGTTTTAAGTACGTTTTATGCTTATAATTTTATTGTCTTCGGTTAGAATCTGAGATTGTTTATATATCATAGGATTGTGTGTAAAATGTTTTAGATATTTTATCTATTAATTATATATTACAATCATTTTTACTGTCATTGACATAGTGACCTTACATTGGTACGTACGACCTTTGTATTGTGAGTACTCTTCATACGAGGAGGAAGTCTGAAAGTAGCGCTAGTGACAAAAACGTTGAAACCTAGCCATCTAGCTTGGTACGGACATGTTATGTGACGGGATGCCATTAATGTGACGAAGTAAGTTACAGACATCATCATCAACACCAGTCTCTTACTAGTTACTGAGATCAACTTTTAACATTTCTATTTAAACCTGTCTTAATCATCGTTATATTGAGGGAAAGATAAAACTGAGGTAGATAAAAGGTTTAATTTAGGTATGCCTCGAATGATAATTAAGGATCATAAATAATATTTCTAGGTACTTCCTTAAAGTGTTACTGTTGATATAATGCTGACGATATACATATACTTCTTAAACCTGAAAACAGAACGACAGGTTACCACTACTCAAGTGGATAGTAAATATTATTTTAGAAAATCATTTCTAACTTACTATTCTAACATATTTAGGCTTCAAAATAAATATGAATACTGATAGAAAACTAGCGCCTCAGTTATTGGAAATAGTATTGTCTAAACCAAATAGTCATTGGCATACTTTAGAGTGTTGTAAAATTTTAAATACTTATTAATTTCTCCAACGTATATATTTCTTATAATATGTAATGGCTACATTTTTTATGTTTTCTATTTTTGATACATACATAAATCACGCCTATATCCCTGAAGGGGAGGGCAGAGGTGAATTAGCACCCACGTTTCGCCAATTAGTTAGGTCCCATGTAATAGGTGGCGAGCCTATTGCCATTTATCGGGCACAAAAGTCGCAGTACATTGCTAGGTGGTAGGTATAAGAGGAACGCTGCTGCCCATTCCTCATCACTATTTATCCTTAGTCGCCTTGTACGACACCCACGGGAGAGATTTGGGGAGGTGACAATTGTATTCTACTCTGCCGTCACCACACGGCGGCTATTTTTGATAGTGTTACGATTATAGGTTTGGAAATGGTATTATTCTGAAATATTAAAACCTACATTTAAGTAAGTAAGACGTAATCTTAGTATCTAAGTAGTTTAGTTATTAGAAATATCATTGAAAAAACAAATAGGCTAGCTATAGACAGTTTTAATCTGCTGCCAAGCTATTACGATTGACAAGTTCATAAAGTTCCATGTTTTCAAGGACCATTATTGTACAAAATTACGTCCCTAGTGGATGGCTCCCATTATGAGATACACGCCACGGTATAAGCATCGATTAGCTACCAAAAAAAAATCCAACAAATTCTTGGCCGTGTGGTGACGGTAGAGCATATTACAATTATTATTGTCACCACCCCCATCTCTCCCGCGGGGTCGTACAAAGCGACTAAGGGTTGGAACAGCGACGAGTATTGGGCAGGAGCATTGCTCATATTATGCCATTAGCAATGTACTGAGTTCCGTGTCCGATAAACGGCAAAAGGCTCGCCACATGGGCCCTAACCTTATCGGCGAAACGTGGGTGTTAATCCACCTCTGCCAGCCCCTTCTGGAATATAGGCGTGATTAATGTATGTATGTAATTCTTCCAAGACCCCCGGACACACACAACCAACAAACGAAAGTATCGGAACTGTCGGTAAGCCTCAGCTCTGAGCAGAAGTCCAAAACAATCATCGGCCGCACAACCAATTATCTCAGTGATCCAGGACAAACACAGATACCCACGCACTTCGAAGCGTAAAAACGCGACGCCATTTAACTAACAAACTAAGGGTGCTTTCAAATCAGTGGTGTGACAATCACGTCGCAGAAACTTAAGAATAGCAATCTGAACTTTATCGGCCGTGTGGTGACGGCAGAGTAGAATACAATTGTCACCACCCCAAATCTCTCCCGTGGGTGTCGTACAAGGCGACTAAGGATAAATCAGTGATGAGGAATGGGCAGCAGCGTTCCTCTTATACCTACCACCTAGCAAAGAACTGCGACTTTTGTGCCCGATAAATGGCAATAGGCTCGCCACCTATTACATGGGACCTAGCATAATTGGCGAAGCGTGGGTGCTAGTTCACCTATGCCTACCCCTTCGGGGATATAGGCGTGCATTATGTATGTAACTTTATTACGAAGGCAACAAAAACTAGCCCTTTAGTTTCCCTACTCCTGGGGCACAGGTTATCTCTTTAATTGGAAGAGAAGCGTTATGAGAGCCTTATGAAGCTCCTGTAATGCGTTCCCACGGCGCAGAAAATCAAAAGTTGCAATCTGAACTTAATTACTAAGGCACCAACTATCATCACCAGCTCTTTGATGTCCCCGCTGCTAGGTTTTCTCTATTGATGGGAGAATGGGGGAGAGCTCACCCGATGGCCCAGTGCGGATTGGATTGACTGCAGATGCAGCCGGGGAAACAGCTTAACGTGTCTTCCGAAGCCCGGATGAACCCGAGATAGCCATTTTTTGGTCACAAATCCAATGACGCAACATCTGGCTGGCTGTCCAGCTCCTTTGATTGTTGTTGTTAAATATGCCAAAACAACAAAATTCCCCAAAACCATGAAGATGCTCCGGTGCATCGCTTTGCGGTTGCATGATCATTTAAGTAAGAAATTTTATTTCACAGTATTGTTGTTGTTATAGATGCAACAACAATCAAATTCCATAAATCCACAAAAAAGCGCGCGGCGATTATATGATCAGCTAGCTAAGTTAGAAAATATATTTTACCGCCCAAGAAACAGAACTCAAATTCGCCATTTCCGAAACTGAGCAGCGCAGTTCTCTGGACTAATTTGAAGGCGCCCTAAGCGGCAATATTTAAGTAACCTACTTACTGGACTTAGCGAAATACGCCCGTTATTTCCATTAGCTGGTGACAACCCTTACGTCTATATCTGAAGGGCTTTCATCGGCTCTGCAAATCGCTTACGTCTCGACACTGCCTCCCTCGCCTCGCGCGTGCTCTAGTGCAAAGAGTAAAAAACGCAGAGGATACTTAAGAGGTGGGTAGCGTGTAAGAACGTAACTGACTGTCAGCGGGAGCCTGGTGCCGACGTCGACTTATTTCTGAGTGCTGCGTTTTGGAACGTTCAAATTTTAATGTTTCTTAGGAAAAAGCATGCGGCTAGTGGGAATGTTTTAGCAAAAAATTTGTTGGTGACAAGTAAGTGTAAGTTTTTTCTTAAATGTGGCTGAAGGTCCTGTACTCTAGAGAAAACTGCACGCCTGTGAGTAGAGCAGATATTGCACTTAATGCATCACTCAGAGGCGTCAAATAACTTTAATTAGAACTTAATGTCTAAAATTTATTTGCCGCCTGCCTGACAGTAACCCTCTTTGGTTGATGGTTTGGTTTCTGTTGTTGATGGTTTGCCCTCCACCATTCGAGTGTCTCCAAGGCATTGGTCTACACGGGGCAATCTCCCTTAGTCGACTTTTACGATACCCATGGGATGAGTGGCACATTTTACGTTATTTTTTCGCTCCCAGGCCAGCATGGGAAAATCCATCCCATGTATTGTCTCTCTGAATTAAACCTTAGTCTTTGCTGAGGACGCTCAAAAATGTTGCCAACGTGGCCCCGCTCCTTGTTTTAGCGCAAAAGTTATGGGTTATAGTGCGTCATTCCATCGGTTCGGTTACGTCGGCATTCAGTTTCTTTATGAAGCGGAGTTCGGCGAATGTACCGGGATGTCTAACTGGCGGACTTTCTGAAATGGTTATTTTGTGTTCCAGCGACTTTGTTAGCTCAAAAACTAGGAGAGAAGGGAGAAATGTGACCGTTGGATGGAATAGCAGATTAAGCAGTTAAATAAGACTTGGTGTGCTCAAACTTATGTTTGTTAAGTATGGTATACACAGGTACCTTTATAGTCAGTTTCAGCAAATTAGTCTCTTGGATAAAATGCTTTTAACGCTTTGTAATAATGATCTCCTAACGGCGTTTCCCAACATTCTATCAATAGTTGAAGATAGACGTACTACAGCTTAGTTGCTTAGCAATTTCTGTTATCTATCGTAATAGGTACAATAAAAAACGCCAGGCAACTGAACTTTAGTAAGCTTACTTTTAACTGTACATAAACTATTGGGACCCGCGGTTGATGCTAATACGATAATATGAGTGACAGGTCTCAATTTCCTAAGTCTAGAGACGTGACGTCATAAACTAGGATACCCTACACATCAGAAGATTGTCGATTTGCTAGAATAATAGTCACTCGGTTGGTCGCCCCCTATTACATGAAACCATACAAATCCGCGAAATGTGCGTGTTAATGCACCTCTGGCTTCCATTTCGGGGATCAATAATGTATGTTTATTTAGCTTCTTCTGTGCGATTGATTTTTCACCTATTTCCAAGATTTCACAGTGGCAGTGTAACATGTCTCCAATCTTTGACCTATTTACATTCAAAGATACTCCGCGAGAAGGTAAGCGTTTCCTTTAAAATGAACACCTTAATTCATCAAAAGATGTTCATCGAGGAATATAAAGCACCTTGTTACGCAAGATCGATTCCCACACTTTTGTGTGTGAAAAAATCGAATTTACACAAAGGCGCTTTGTGTCGGGACAAAGTAATTTCGCAAAGTGGTTATACCAGGCCTCCTGTGCAGATACAGTGTTATCCTCATCCTCTTTGCCTCGCGTTCTGTTTACATTTGATCTGCAACATCTGTTGATAAGCCAAAAGCAGTGTCTGAAATAAATCTGTTTTTATGATTTTCTTTATCTATCTAAGGATTTGTTGCTAGACTAGCAGCTAACTCTTTTAAAAAGCACACAAAGTCGAATGCATTTCAAAAGTGCAAAAAGTCCATTAATAATTTATCTAAATTCTCACCTTCTACATTCTTACCTTCTAAATTCACAATTTGCCATTTTACATTATTCCTTTATTTACGACCGCTTTGGTCGAATGGTCAGATCGCCAAAGGCCAAGAGTCTGTGTCTCGGGTGCGAATCCTGGTAGGGCAAATGTTTGGGATGAACGCAGACATTTGTTGTCGAGCCATGGTTGTTAATATGTTTATGTAGTGAATTCCAAATATTTAAATTTTGTCCTTCATCTAGTAACCATACACATCCACACAAGTTATGAACATTACTTACTTTGAGCTAGATGATAGGTGTGCGTGCGTGTAAGAAATATTGATTTAGTTTTATTGAACTCATCGGAAATTAGTTTTGTTGCAATAACGAATTTCGGCCTTATGAGACCAGAATAATAATAATCTGTTGCTGAA
This sequence comes from Cataclysta lemnata, assembly GCA_963931975.1. Classification (NCBI taxonomy): domain Eukaryota; kingdom Metazoa; phylum Arthropoda; class Insecta; order Lepidoptera; family Crambidae; genus Cataclysta; species Cataclysta lemnata. The sequence goes on from OZ008363.1 coordinate 5,426,214, forward strand.
AACCATTGATCCGGTATTGCCAACTAAAATTTATTTTCCCCTATAAAACTTTCATTAAAGCCTCATCGCCGGAGTCATTCCTTCAACGTAAGTTAGTGCCAATCACTGGCATAGAGAAATATAACGACTAAATGCCTGATGCCATTCAGGATTGAGCCGATCGTAAAGTTATTGACTGATTCCTCCAGACTCGAGATGAAGCTATAAAAGCGAATAAGGAAAACAAATCAGTCGTCCTTTTCAACGGTGCGCAATGTCTCTACTCTGGATTCTAACATAAGGACGAATTTCTTCACCATAAAACGGTTACTTAGAAATATGAATTATCTCTTACTTCGAAACGGTATTATGGAAGCTAAAATATAACGTAGAATGTGCCAGCCCCGACTCATCCCATGGGTGTCGTAAGACTGAGGACGATTGTCCGGTGTAGACCAATGAGCACCTTGGGGCACCCGATTAATGGAGGGCAAACCACCAACAACAGCATACACAAAGAGGATTGGTGTCAGTCAGGCGGCCGGCTGTACAACATAAGCCAAAACCTTGAGCAGGATGGATTGGAATGTTGTCATTCGAATCACTATCTCCGTTCAACGGTCTGTCGACATAGTCCGTTTCGCCTCTTTTCTATAATTCATTCACCACTAGCACCTTTTCTGTGCGATTGACGATATGAATCAAAAGAGAGTGCAGAGCTTGATGACGTCTGACCGATATGAATGGAAGGGAAACATACTGCGCCAACGCCAGATTGACTGGGAACAAGGCAGGGAGAAGCAGAGTTTGTTTCGGAAAGTACGCCAAGCATTTGGTCCTGGGTGCATCCCAATCCGCACTGGGCCAGCGTGATGGGTCGTAACCTATTCTCCCTATATATTCTTCCATCCGTAGAGAAGGCCTGTGCCCCAACTGTGTGGGGATATAAAAGTGCTGGATGCTGGTATTTTTTTACTTTTCAAAGGATTTATGGGCAACCCTGTAATAAAATCTGCTGTAACTGGATTGGAAAGAGTAATCTTCCAAGATTCAATGTCGTGATAGAAAGTGCCTTCGCCAAGTGTGACAGGGTGGAAACACCTAAAGCTGGCTGTAGTTGTTCCCATAAAACGTCCGAGTTTATTAGACCTTTGAGCGTTGCCCAGTGGATCTATTGACGCAGAACGTCACTTTCGCAAAATGACATCGTGAAATATTCGGTAACTTTCCCATTATGTCACTTTCGCTGAACGTCTTTTGCGAACATTGTCACTTTCGCAAAACGACATTCTCGCACACTGTCACTTTCGCAAAATGACACTTTCGCAGAACGTCACCATTGCTAAACGCCATTTACGCAAGATGTCACTCCAGTATAATTTTTTGATCTATCATGTAGGTAATTAATTTGTCATTTTAATTATTAGTTGAATTTTCATATTTTTAATTTTTTACTAACCCGATTCTGCAGCGTTAATATTAGATCTCTCATAAGAAAAAAATAGCTAGAGTGATATCCCGCAAAATTGTCGTTCTGTGAAAGCGACATTGTGCGAACATGACCAAATGTTTCACGATGACATTTTGCGAAAGTGACGTTCTGCGTCAAGCCCGCCTTGTGTTTCGGCGGGCGACATCTATCGGCGACAGCGTTGATGTTCCGGTAATTCGTTTTGGTATCTACTTTGATGTGGGTTTTTTTCGTGTCATCACTTATTCCACCCTCATCAGTTTTAACGGGACAATATCACATTTTAGCCCTTATATTTAAAATGTTCAAGGCGGAATCAAGCGAAACATAAACCAAATATGTGAGGAGCTCAAATCGGATTTTGATTCACCAGCCCGGCTAGCATGACCACCCAAACACGATATGATATAGCCATTTATCGCGCTGAACTTACAAAAATCATTGAATTTTTGACAGTTCAAAGCGATAATTGATTAAGCCTTTAAAGCTAAATCTTTAAGATAGAGCTTTAAAGGCTTAATCAATTATTCAATTCAAGCCTATTTAAGTGTTAAAATCCAATGATTTTTGACTCTTCAACGCGATAAATGGCTATACCATATCGTGTTTCGGTGGTCAAGCTAGCCGGGCAGGAAGAAGGGATAATTTTAAAATTGTATGGATAAATAGCGATGTTTCCTGACAATGTTGTAAGTTAACACTATAGCTTAAACAGTGACCATAGTCATGTTTAGTTCCTCCGTGGGGCTGGATATCTTCTATGTTGATGTGATGTGTGATAGATGATATGAATCAAAAGGGAGTGGATGGCTTGATGACGTCAGACCGATATGAATGGAAGAGCAAACATACTGCGCCAACCCAGATAGACTGGGAACAGGGCAGGGAGAAGAAGAAGAGATTTTGATAATATGGTGGTAGCTAGCCAACCAAACCAACCAAACCGAGTACAAATTTGTACCCCCCTAGCGATCGAACCCGGGTCTCCGTTAATTGAACCACTAGACCACGGAGGCGGTAGCTTACCAAACTAGCTCTCTTCAGCCTCACTCAAACAGCAGCGGTCAGCGGTCAGCGGTGGCGGGCAGTTGTAACATAAGGACAGTATTCAAACCAGCGCGGTCAACGTTTGTTCTGGTTCGCCACCGCCACCGTCCCGCCTCCGCTCCCGTTTGAGTGAGGCTTTAATCGGCGCGCCAACACGACGGTGTACATACGCACACAAAACTTAAATATTAATCACCGGGCGATGTCTGTCAAAGCCCATTTTTTGGGACGGCCGCGCGATCCGCAGTAATCCCCCAATCTGCGAGGTAAACAAACTTGTTTGCCTAACACTCAGGCATCATACCTGGCCGCCTCCCCCGATCGGGCCCCCTCCTCGTAAACCCACGTAATTTCGGCTTGTTTTGCTTGATTGGCCGGTTATATATTTAGCCGCTTCCAATAACAGTGGAACAGCTCTAGAAAGTATTGAGCGGATTGTAGTACGTGTGGCAATGGACGCTTCTATGTATAGTTCGACTAGTCGATATGACTATCAAACTTTTTCATTGACAATGAATCCCATCCCATCTTGAGTTGGCACGGCATGTTCTCATTCTTCACTCTCTTCTTTTACTCGTCATCTGCTCATAGATGTATTTTTTGCCTGATGGTGGGTCATTTTATGTCCCTCAGGCTTACCTGCCCGTCTAGCATGACCACCGAAACACGATATGATATAAGCTTTATCGATTTTAACTGTCAAAAATCTATCAAAATTTGACATCTAATAAAAGCGATAAATGGCTATATTATATCGTGTTTTGGTGGACATGCTAGGCGGGCTAGAGGTAATGTCGCCCTGGTTAGCCCTGGAAGCTCCTACCGGCTAATAACCACCTTAATGCTATGCTCGTTAAGTGACCTAGTACTGACGGCTAGGAGTCTACGGAAACATGGCACTTTACTAAACCTAGGAGTATAAGACCTGGTACCCTTACAGGGGCCGGTCGCATCGGAGGCTACGTGTACAGTGTTGCTGAAAGCACTCTTTTAGCACCTTCGTCCTTCATCCCGTCTCATAAAATGTCTATAACAACTCCAAGTCACACGGTTACATTTTTACTTTTCTGTCACTGGCGCACATCAGAATACTTCTTACCCATCTCAAAATTCTCATCCAAATACAACATAAGCCGCAACGCAATAGGTTTTATTTTAAAACATTGTCACAATAATTATTCCAGGACATTACCAAGAGAAATGGATCTTTCATTATACGGGAAGATAAATGGTTTTGGGCTATGAGACGGTATTTCATCCAATGTTTCCACCTTCACAACATGCAAGACACACCACTATAAATTACGAGGAGCTCTCATAATATTTTCTCTAATATCAGACGTTTAATGTCACGTAAACACGTTATAATAACTGTTTCTTTCCTCTTTTCAGGTACTCTATTGCCGTTTCCTGGGAGTATTGTGGTACTTGTGTTCCTGTTATTGTTAAAAAAGAGGATCTTCGAAACCCTTTATTTATGCTATGGACATCATATTTTAACAATGTGGTGGCTGAAATTATACTAAAATATTCTTAACAAAGCCTACAATATAAAAAAAAAGTAAAAATAAAAACTATTCATAATTATGTCTTTAACATTAGTGACTTTGATACAAAGCAAACAATGTTACAAGTTTTTGTGTATAAAGAGAAATCTATGCAAAGTATTAAATGGAATTGAATTTGAGCAGTGTATAAAATTATAACATGATAATAATGATTCATATTATAATTATTATCCTTATCTGTCCTACTACTCAACAAAAGAAAATAAACTGCATTGTCATTTTATCTCGCACTGTTTGAGTTGGACATCCATAGTAATGTGACGTTTCACACGCGGTCCAAATTAAAAAGTCATCAGGAACGTATTACCCTAACACCTCGCCACCCATAGGCTTGCATAGTGCAATACAAAGTAAGCAATCAACTCTCGACCTTATTGTAAATGGAATTAAAGATATCTGTAATATCTCAAAGAGCTCCATGGGGTATTGGACTTTATAATCCAGGTGCCAAAGTTAAGGATTCCTTGACAGGGCACTCCGGAAACGTTTGTGGTGCACCGCCGTCGTAGACTGGTTTTCGATTTCTTTTTTTTCGTGTGGACCCATCTAGAAGCGATCAAGGTTTGTTTTGGGAATTTTTTGGGAGATATCTCTTTGGGTTTTTTTCTTATGGGCATGTCCTATGGCTTCATCTGTCTGGCGCTCTGATTTTGCTTCTTCGATACAAAAGAGACGTAAATCTAAAGGCATCGAATTATTTTCTTGTAAAACTGAGTCTTCATCTCGCAAATTTAGAACACACAATTTTTTAAGTCTTCTTTTAATGCATTTATTGTAAAATCTGCGATTTTGTTTCTTTTCACTGTTGTTTTATTTACGACTGGTTCTTCTAAGATATGCCCTATTCTTTGGGCCTTACTAAGATAGAAAAACGTGATAAGATACAACTAGGCCTATTCTAAATGAACATTTCAGAATGGTTCAAATCAGTAAACAGTCTAAGTAAAAAGTCTAACGTAAACTGTCCTAATTTAAATATGAGACGAAACCTTGCGGATGCCGAGTCCGTAGTTTTGCAGAGATTGAACTCAGGATGAGTTCCGTTCAGTGCCTGGGACTTGTGACCCAAGTGTCACTCACTTCTCTCTCTCTCTCTCTCTCCCTAGCCATAATTGGTAAGATTCCGCGAGAGGTGCCTCGGACAGCCGTATCAGTGTCGAACTGTCGAAAGTTCTTGACAAGCAAAGAACTTTTAGCATTGTGTAAAGGGATTTAGCTGGTGTACCCTTCGCTTCCATCTCAACAGCATACAAACCAACAATATAAATAGGTATAATATAACTTTGTTCAAGCGTTGTTCACTTAATGTTTCTGCGAAATATTTCCCACAAATTTTGATTGCAATGCAAACAAAAATCCCCCTCAGTACACCACAAGTGTTAGGGAGTGTTGAGTGAACGTCTATAATTTGTATTTGATTAGATTCCACACGATCTCAAAGAGCATTGGACCAAAATTCGCAATTCTGTTTAACGTTTGACAGCCAATTTAACTGTCACTCAACGACAGTGCTTTTAAAAGCCTATCGGTTCTAAGTTTGTGAGACCAATTTGCACCTAATCAGCCCAATTCTAGACGGCGCGGTGGCTTAGTCCCATCTGCCACTTTTATTATGGGTACCTATTTAGAGGAACTAAGGGTGCGGTCGTCACAAGTTGATTAACACCTTAGTACCTTGTCACAATAATAGTTTACACATAAATATAATAAAGTACCTGTTGCCTATTGTGGTTTTCTGTCTGTTGCAGTTTCTCACTGCAAATTTTAAGCAAACTCTCCAGAGTTTCTTGAAGAAGCTTTGCAAGTTGCTAGGGAACTTTGCTGTAATCTGTTTGTGGTACGGTACACTCCCGATAGAAGCGCTGCGTGACAAAAAAATCACGAAACATCACAAGGAGGGGAAATATAATGAGGTGTCACTTTTTTACATCTTCTTTTATTATTGTTATACCAGTCAAACATTTTTATGACTATGTTTAATTTTTCCAAATTTAATCAGGCTATTTTATGTATTTTGAAAATTCCAAGTCTAGAACCTCACCACATTTCACTGCCAAATATTCTATCTCACTCTGGGGGTAGCTTTGACAAGAGGAATATCCAAACCAGCCATTAGCTGTATGGCCAACGGTACTGCACCCAAAGTTGTCGTTCAAACATTTGTTTTTCATCGGCTGACTGACGGCGTCGACTTTCGCCTAACTTTTCCATCGAGTTATGTGTACTTCGAAATGTTGTCGCAGTGGTTGGTTCTCGGTATTAAGCGTCACTTCGTTTAGGACGGTGGCGGCCATCTTCATTTGTTCCTTATGACAGTAAAGCGTTATTTCAACTTGAATACAAAAAGGACGCAACTCAAATACAGACTTCGTCATCATCAGCCTTTTAATGTCTCCACTGCATGGGCACAGGATTCTATATGAATGGAAGAATATAGGGAGAATGGCCCATAACCCACCATGCTGGCCCAGTACGGGTTGCTGGGTATTAAGGACTGCAGATGCAGCCGGCTTGACGTACCTTCCGAAGCAAGGAAGAACTCGAGCCGATATATTTTCGGCCACCCTCACAATGACCGCCCTAAACCAAAATTTTTCATTTGGTTGGCGCAGTATGACTCTTCAATGCATATCGCTCAGACGCCATCAAACCATCCTAATCGATTTATGTGATCCTTCACACCAGAAAAGCGCTAGTGATGAATGAATGCATACAAAAGTGATGGAAAGGACCATGTCCAGAGACTTTCCAGAGAAATTGCAATCTGCTCAAAACTTTGACTCAGCTTTTACAACCGGTTTTACAGCTGGTCTATTTTTGATTCTTGCTAACTCTTTGAAAACACGGTTTTCTAGTCTATTCACTAATTTTCTACTAATTTTCAGACGTTCAAAAAAAGTGTGCGAAAAGCGTGTCAAACCATCGGAAAGTGAGGAGCCAATTTCAGTTTCTTTAATAAAGAGTTTCACATGCTAACTCTTCGGAAACAAGTGTCGCCTACTGCCTCTACCTCTATGTTAACGTCTTGTCAAGTAGGTCGTATAAATTCAAAGCCGCCTTCGCCCAATGGCGCGTAACCGTTGGAACTGCAACGGACCTGGGTTCAGGACGCCTAAAATTACCATCAAACTTGTAAACTGCAAACGGTGTAAAGGAACTTTGAATTTGGAACGTTTCAAATTTGAATTTAGAGGTTGCGTTATGACCGTTGGTGAGGTGGGCGAGCGAGATAGGTGCTTTGAGAGCGATATAGGGTAAGAGACATTTTATTACTAAAAAGTTCAACTTCATATTTCAGCATCAGCCTCTTAATATTTTCACTGCTGAAAGATTATAAAGAGAATGGGACATGACACACCATGCGCAGGCCACATAGGTGATGCCTACTATCGATAGAGCAGATGCTTCTGGGAACAACGGCTTATCATGTCATCATTCATACACTGCATCTTCGAACACATATTGCAAAGATGAGACGATAAGTCTTAAATATAAAGCAAATAAAGTGAGAAAATTTTCGAAAACAATTTGACCTGAGGCGATAATCGAACCCGCGTATTCTGCAATCCGGGCAACCCATCAGGACAAATAATGTTTGGATATGTTTTTGACATACATTACTTTGTAATATTATTTCATTAACAGGTATAATGTTGTAATAAAAATCAAATTTTATTAATTCATTATATGCACTGTTTTGATTTTATCATACCTACTAATATTATAAAACTGAGGGTTGGTTACATGCGCTAATCTCAGAAACTACTGGTTCAAATTGAAAATTATTTTTGTGTTGAATAGTCCATTTATTAAGGAAGGCTATATAGACAACCAACATTAACGTGAGCGATGCCACGGGCGACCACTAATAAAAATATTTGGTAAATATGAACAGCATTGCCACGCCATCTGATCAAAAATAAGTATTTAAGTACTATATTAAAAAGGTATGGAATTAAGTCACCGTTGGTTGGCTAAACCGATTTAAATGAGGCCCTCGGTTGTCGTAATTTATATGACTTTATCTATGCTATTAACATAATGTTGAAAAAAGTTACGCTTGACTAGTGATGGGTGTCGCATTATCGATAAAATCTTCAAAAGGAAAATGGAATGTTTCACGTGAAATATTGGGCTGCTGATAGTAATCTTAATAAGTATGTTACACTACCTCCTCAATTCGACTTACCTTTGGATTATTTTGTTTATTCTTGTTCAATCTAACGTGTAAATTTCAAGAAGCATTTTCTTATGTTTCCGCATTTGAAAAAAGAAATTATATGTAGATTTAAGACAAAACATTTACCCCAGCCTCCAGGTCAAAAGAAGATCATAAGTAATATTTTAAACTTTCGCGTTGCATCATTAATCTGGTATAATGAAATTGGGTCTATACGCGCAATAAACATTGTAAATATATCGATATATATATATATATATATATATATATATATATATATATCTAAACCCGACGTTCCGACGTTTATATATATTATATCGCGATATATTTACATTGTTTATTGCGCGTATAGACCCAATTTCATTGTACAAGATCATAAGATCAATTCGTTTTTTGATAAACATGCGGCGGGGTCCTAGGTGGTACAAGAGGCGGTGCTGGTACATTCTTAATACTTAGTTGCCTTGTACGATACCCGTGGGAGAGATTGAGATGGGGTAGGTAGGGACAATTGTGTTCTACGCAAATAAATAAAATAATTGTATCGATGAAAATCGGAATTGCTAAGGACATCACTATTAACAGTGCTAGATCCAAACAAAGTCACCTCCAATCTCATTAGCATAGGGCAAAATTCGTTATTGAAAGATAAGTACACTTGCTAATTAAACAGGCGTAAGAATCAATCTTCACTCACGCTTGCATGGACCCTATTGCTTTTGGAATAAAGCTCTCAATCGAAAAATATCTTTATTGTCCAGGTGTTAATTATGCGTTACCTTGTTGTAATATATACACAGAACAGAACAGACGTTTTCTTTAATTTTACGCTTTTCAACAATTATTTTACAACAATCGTGCTGATAACGATTGTTGTAAAATAATTGTTGAAAAGCGTAAAATTAAAGAAAACGTCTGTTTACTGTCGGTATTTATTTTGAAGTAAGTATGATAGCCAAAAAGAATTGTAACTTAAGTATTTCAAAAATTGACACTAAATTAGATTATAAAAGAGTATATATTACAACATACCTACTCTATTAACATAGGTTTTTATTATTTAAATCCTAACGCCAAAGGTAAAACAAGTGACAACACAATGTTTGCTGATTTATTTTCCTTTTGTATAGAAGGCAAAGGGAACTAGCCCATATAGACATGACTTTTTTTGGATGACATTTAAAATTATTGACTTGGTATAAACAATTTTCTATTATATTATTCAAATTTGACATTGATTATATAATAATAAATATTCTATTTTTATTCATTATTAAGATGTCACAAATATCTGTTTGACTTACTAATGCTAAATATATTTTTGTTTGTTTTCTGATCTAATTATGCATGTATATTTAATTTTGCTTATGGTTTATTATTTTTAATTTAAAATGTGCTACTTGACCTTGTGGATGGCGTGTTGGATGTGTGTCTGTAAGCTAACAAGTGTTTTTTTTGAAATAAATAAAAAAAATAATGTTAGGTACTTTTCAGAGATTGGTGCGAATTGAATGGCAACAAACTTCATGGTGGTGACCGATTAAGTGGTAAGCACCACTATAAAATTCTCAATGTCTAACACACCATAATATTTATTTTCAATGATACCGCATAATTTAACACCAACACGGATGCACAACATTCACTTTCACTGCACAAAATCTACTCTGAAATATTTTTTTAATTATTAAAAACAAAATCCGACTGGCCGCATTGAAAGCGCGCCAAACATTCCAGTGACAACTTATAAGGAACTCGAAATTTGAATTTAGACCATTTCGGATCGACACCACTAACCAAAAAGATACGCATCAAATATAACTGGTTTCACAGAAATAAATATTCCCCCGTGAGATTTATGGCTAATTCATTAACGATTATCTTCTAATTGATTTAAATCGTCGCTATTATCACAAAAATGTAATGGCTTGTCGATATTTTAAATGGCAGTCCACGAAAGATTTTTTGATATTTCTAAACTTATACTTACCTACCACACCGATATCAATTCAATGATTTGTGTTTTATAGGCATAACATACGCAGTATATTTTTTGCTTTTGAGTTTAGTTTGTGCCTTGTCTATCTTATGTACACGTGTATAAGTCATTAGTTTATTGTCTATTTAATACCTTGTCATGTTTTCCATGAATTTGAACCGTAATGCGTTTGACGCAAATCACTAAATCAATTTAGAAAATTTACTTGCAATGACTTATTATAACTTTAACAGTGATTTTACTGTGATTAGTAAAAAAAGTTAGAAAAATTATTTGTCCTGATGGGTCCTAGTTGGCCGAGATGTATTATTGGCCCGGATTGCAGAGAACGCGGGTTCGATTCTCGCTTCAGACCAAATTTATTTTTCGAAATAATTTGTCTACCTTTATTTATTTTTTTATAACTCAAATAAAAATAAAATCATAATTTAACCGTGATCAATCTCCATCTATTTTTAATTCCAGTCTCCAAAGTACGAACACATTCCGGAACGCAAGACCGGAGAGCGCAATCTAAGATTTTGAGAACAAAAAGGCTATCCTATTGTTTGCTTAAACAAGAACAAAGTGGCTGCCTCTTTGCGCTTTTAAATTAATTAAACACCTAAGCTTTTTGCGAGACGGCATTCTTTTGGAGCGAGAGCTTAATGAACAAAAGTAAATGTGTAGATGCAACTTTGAATAAGGGTGGGGTCGCAGTGTTAGCTACGGGCTGTAGAAATATTACGTTACGAAATATTTTTTTGGATCTGATATCAAATAAAAAATATTTTAATTATTTTTTCTTCGTTTAATTCCTCTTCTTCTCTGCTTCCTGCCTATTTGGGCCTGTGCAAAATGTCTATTGTCATTTTACTGTAGGATTTGGCAAGGTTTTTATGGACGGTCGTCTGCTTTACACCAAGTCTCAAAAGTCTCTCTTGTGGTGGGTTAGCCCTCTCTGCGTGAGTTATATATGGTGGCATTACGTTCAATAAATTCTGGAGTCTTTCTCACGAAATCCACAGAATATGAAAGGTAAGCGTTAGTAGTTTAGTTTAGTTGGTATTTTAAAACAAAATTGAGTATTGTAAGTGGTGGAATAGCAGACTTTGTAGTAGCCATACGTAAGAGCCGTATATTAAGCAAGAAAAAATCATTTAAATATAATAACTAGAGCGATGCGTATGTTAAATTAATCTGTTTTGTCTTTTACATATCCTTGGTTATAAGATAGCCTTTTATTATGTTTTAAATTGGTACTGCAGCAGGGAAGGGAATACTATTGGTATTCTGCACTCTTAAAATGTTATGCTTTATTTTACTTGCCCCGCTCCCACTGAGACCATACATTTTAGCGGAAATTTTAAGTGTTCTCAAGTAAAGCGGCAAGCAGTAAGTGTTGCCATAAATCTCCAAGTGGGAAAAAACAACTCTGGTCAACGTTACGTTCCTAATTTGATGCGGGGTTGCCAATTTTGTGAGAATTATGCCCAGTTGAAGAGTTGAAATGAGATGTTATTAAAACCACTGTTACATACATACCTACATACATATATCATGCATTTCTCCACTAAGGAGTACGCAGAGGTGTTTTAACACCCACGTTTTGCCAGCTCATTTCACTATTTACACATTTTATATCTTCTTCTTCTTTCTTCTTCCAGCCCTTATCCCGCTCTTGGCGGGGTCGGTTGGCACAACATGTTTCTTCTTCCACTCATCTCTATCCTTCACCAATTCTCTTTTACCAATTTCTCTTTGCTCCTCCTCTCTTTTTACATCCGTTATAATAATTTATTTGAGTCTTTCTTAATTAATCATACACTTATATTAATAATCGAGTTCCTACTTGAATAACATTTTGATAAGATTGTGTGTACTCATGTTCGAAGCTATTTAGTAAAACATAATGGATTGGGCGATATCTCGAAATAAAACTCTACGGAGTAAAAAATACGGTCCATTATTAAATAATAGGCTTATTTACTAAACAATTGACAGAATGATTGATACGCCGCTCAGAAACTCGAAGCAGTTTTTGCTCATAACTCAACAGCCAATAAGAACAGTTAAGATGGCAACACTGGGGCTTGGATAATTGAATTTCAATTTACGAGGGCCTTATCGAGTCACATACGTTTTAAACGTGTATATGGTAACATTGGCAGGCGGCTGTCATTCGATTTTAAGCCTTGTTCCCTGTTCTTAAGCTCCGTTTGACGTTTCACTAATTGGTTTTAACAGATTTTTTTTTATGGTGTGGTTTAAACAAGAGAGCATGGCTGCTGTAAATTTTAATTGCTAATGGAGTTTTAGCTTAGCTAATTGTGGTCATTGCTGGGATATGAAAATACCTTGTGGTGACGACAGACCAGAAAACAGTTGTTACCACCCCCTTAGTTACACCACGGGTGTCGTAAGAGTAAAGGACTAAAGGGGGTTTCTGGATTAGTGCATTATGATTAAACTTCGGGTCCATTTAGCGATTTATTGTTTTGAAATATCAAAAATCATTGGATAGTTGCCAGTTCAGAGCGATAAGTGGCTGTATTATATCGTGTTTCGGCGGTCATGCTAGTCAGGCTGTGGTTAGTGAATTACTCATAAACATGTACACTAGTATGGTTGGTGAAAGAAGCCTCGAAAATAAACAAATTGCAAGTTTGAAAGTATACTTCCAATGTTTTACAATATCAGATACTTTACCCAAAAATAACTTAAAATATACATACATACATACATAAATCACGCCTATATCCCCGAAGGGGTAAGCAGAGGTGAACCAGCACCCACGTTTCGCCAAATATGTCAAGTCCCATGTAATAGGTGGCGAGCCTATTGCCATTTATCGGGCACAAAAGTCGCAGTACATGGCTAGCCTAGGTGGTATTAGAGGAACGCCTCTGCCCATTCCTAATCATATTCAGATTTACCCTTAGTCGCCTTGTACGACACCCACGGGAAAGATTTGGGGTGGTGACAATTGTATTCTACTTTGCCGTCACCACGCGGCTTAAAATATACTGTTTCTTATGTCATAACAAAAACAGACTTTACTTTAAATATTGTGCAAAGAGAAAGAAATAGCGTAGGGAGGACATGAGTTCGATTCCCGCATCTGAATTATGAAAAATTTTTGAAATTCGTCTGACTTTTCACTTTGTAATGATTAATCTTAAATTGATCAAAAGGGAGGGGACGGCTTGATGACATCTGACTGATATGAATGGAAGAGAATGACATGAATGCGACAACATGACTCAGATAATCTGGGAACAGAGCAGGAAGATGATGATGATCCAATCCATCACTACTCACACTTTCACTTTCCTTAAGCTAAGGCTAAATCGTTGCCTAACTTATTAAAAGCCCTAACGTAGATAGCCGAATGACGCCTCAAGCCATGGGTATTCCTGAAAATCAACACACACGATATACCAATGTTTTCAACCCAAATCGCTATGACGACGCCAACCACAAATGTTTTTAAAACATTGCAGTTACAATTGTGTTTGTCCAAGGTTACATAACTTAGAAAACCGCAGAATATTACGAACAATAAAGCAGTGATATTGTTTTGATAGGTATAGGTCCTTTTTACAGACAAATTATTAATGGTCCTTCGCACATACTCAATAGAGCTATTTGAATGGACTAGTGAATAGTGAATAATATTTCTATTTTCTGCGGCCAATTGATACTAACTTAATAATATGATGATGATGATGAAATAATAATAGTGACGGCAGAGCAGAATACAATAGTCTTCTTCTTCTTCTTCCTGCCCTGTTCCCAGTCTATCTGGGGTCGGCGCAGTATGTTTCCTCTTCCATTCATATGTCAGACGTCATCAACCCATCCACTCCCTTTTGATTCATATCATCCATCCCACCGTAAAGGTGCTAGTGATGAATGAATGTATAGAAAAGAGATGGAACGGACCATGTCGAGAGACCTATGAACGGAGAGAGTGATTAGAATGACAACATTCCAATCCATACTGCTCAAGGTTTCGGCTTAGGTTTTATAGCCGGCCGCCTGCCTGACACCAACCCTCTTTGGGTATGCTGTTGTTGGTGGTTTGCCCTCCACCATTCGGGTGCCCCAAGGTGCTTATTGGTCTGCACCGGGCAATCTCCCTTAGTCGACTTTTACGACACCCATGGGATGAGATGGGGCTGGCCTATTCTACGTTATTTGTTCGCTCCCAGGCCACCATAGAAGGCTAATACAATAGAAGCAGAATACAATAGTAACCAACCCAAATCTCTTCCGCGGGTGTCGTACAAGGCGAAGAATCGTCACTTACCATCAGGTGAGGTGAAGGGCAAGAAGAGCTTCAAAATCTTGCGGGACCAATCTCAGCCAAACGGAGGGTGCTGCACAGGCCTCACAGACATACTGTAGGTACTAAGCAAATAACCGTAGCCACAGCGGATTGACTTTACATGACACGAATCAATTTCATTTCCGCAACAGCAGAACTGTTATCGGCAATTTGAAGAATTGATTTCCAATGAAAACCTTACCATTGGTTGATTTCCCGGGAGGCGGCCGCTTTTGACGTCGATTTGTGACGTCACAAATCCGATTTGCGATTCATGTATTCGAAAGTTAATGACGTCAAATTATCCAGATGAATTTCATTATGGCTCGAGTATTGGGTTTTTCAATCGGTAAACAAAGCAATTTTCGAAATGTTGGCGTTAGCGTGGGGAAGCGAAATTTCAATATTAATAATACTATCCCAATGCTGATGTACAGGGATATCCCCGAAGGGTAGACAAATATGAATTAGCACCCAAGTTTTGCCAATTAGGTTAGGTCCCATGTGCGAGCCCATTGCCATTTATCGGGCACGAAAGTCGCAGTACATTGCTAGATGGTATTAAAGGAACGATGCTGCCCATCCTCATCACTGTTTTATCCTTAGTCGCCTTGTACGACACCCACGGGAGAGATTTGGGGTGGTGACAATTGTATTCTACTCTGCCATCACCACACGGATAATCTAAGCTAATATTATAAACCTGAAGAGTTTATTTGGTTGGTTGGTTAAACGCGCAAATCTCAGAAACTACTGGTTCAAATTGAAAAATTATTTTTGTGTTGGATAGTCCATCTATCGAGGAAGGCTATAGGCTATATAACAACCGACATTAACGCGAGCGAAGCCACGGGCGACCACTAGTGTGTGCAATAAAACGCATCGCCAACGACACGCCGGAACGACGAATTCGTAATTACAATAACATGTTTTGCGGTTACGGGATAAAAACGCTCACCACCACCGGTCGCCGGTTCGATGGCTACCAATTTCAATTGAGTTCGCTTTTCGACACGGCCAATTTGTATGGAGGAGTGAAAACAGATATTTTTTACGGCCCCGGTGACGTACGACACTCCAGTAACTGCAGTAACTGGAGTGTCGTTGAAATTTCGTAATTGATCGTGACGCTGGGCTAAAACTAACAGTGGGTTTTTTACGTGCAGTAAGTAGTGGTGTTTCAATTGTCTTTTGTTCTGTGAGCGTTCATGAAATCTTAAGTCATCGTCACAATTGGATGGCAACTTCCGATATTTTATTTTATTTGAAATAAATATCTCGACGGTTCGTAGAATAAATCGTTGTTTTCTATATTAATATACTAATATTATTACATTATTCACGAACGACGGATTTTAATCCTATCAGTATGATGCAACATTATAAATACACACGGGTTACCTTTAAAACGCCGTGTGGTGACGGCAGAGTAGAATACAATTGTCACCACCCCCATCTCTCCCGTGGGTGTCGTACAAGGCGACTAAGGGTAAAGACAGCAATGAGTAATGGGCAGCAGCATTCCTCTTGTACCATTTAGCAATATACTGCGATTGGTGTGCCCGATAGATGGCAATATGCTCGCCACCTATTACATGGGACCTAGCTAAATTGGCGATAAGTGGGTGTTAATTCACCTCTGCCTACCCCTTAGAGGATATAGGCGTGATTTATGTATGTACCTTTAAAAGACAGTCTTTTTTGTACTAGTCATCAGTACCTACTAAAATTTAAAGGTTTAAAACCAATGAAAAAAATAAGCCGTTGCCATTTATGTTTAAGGGTCAAATCTGATGTTTCATTACGATTATTCCAATCCATCTTCGAGAATAGATTATGAACAGAGAATCATTAACCATCGACTCTATTATACAAACGTACGAAGATTTATATTAAAATTAATTAAAAAAATGGCACACTTATTTCCAAACTTATGATCAAATAAAGGCAAAAAACTTAAGTCAAATTAAAAAAAAACATAAAAAAATAAAAATTAATTTAAGCAAAAAAAAAAATTAAACAAAACATTGGTTGCGTAAAATTACATGACTAAAAATAGAGGATTCGTTGGATAGCCGAAAATGTTGCACGAATGATTCGGTAACCATTTCGATTATCATACTAATGGACGCATACAAATCTAGCTTCGGGAGCTGTTGCCGTCGCTTTGATTGGTCGACGGACATTGTAAATTATCTGCCACCGAATTATAGGCGTGGCTAGTTGAATCAGAAGCAACATTGTGAACACATTTGACGAATCGATGAAATCCAACCTATTTCGCAGACGTCTGCATGGAAGGTTATGGGTTGTTTTTAAATATGTGTGTTATCATCAGCATTTTTATTTTACCAGCAGTTAGATCACAAAATGTTATACTTGCCATGGAAGTACTGTACACTAATATTACTCTTTTCTCTCTGAAATCTAAAATTTGAACTTCGTCTATTCTCCCAGCTAAGATAGTCGAAGCACGCTTGAAATGGACAAATTATTGAGCTAAAATTTCTGCGAACTCTTTGATTGCTTTACTTAAAATATAAATTATAGTCGCTCTTTAATATGGTAGTAAAAAGCGTCCTAATTTTTTATCACTCTTTGTTCTTACTTCTCCTCTTTATTATAACTAGTCTTTATATGAGAAAACTATATACAATCGACTAAGCTCTTCAAATCTTTAAGCACAACTGAATCTGCAATTCTCGCAATAATAAAGTAATCCCAACGTCGTTATTTTACTACTTTATTACAAGATTGTGACTTTATTTAAGCACCACTATAATTATTATAATACACTTGCAAGTGTAACCACCGTCACGACCAAATTATATTCCATTAATTTCACTGCGAACCGAACTAGGCTCAAACCCTTCCTTGTGGCCTTAAGCCCTTCCGCTAATTACAATCACAGGTGCATAATTACGTTAAGCAAACCGTGCCAGTTCCCATATTACTTTTTCTTTGTTCAACTGTCAACTTAGTTCTGCAGAACACTTGTAAACTTCTAGTTAATAAGCAGTTTCTCCGGCAATGGTGACAAAATTAAAGGTGACACCTAGTAATTGACCATCATTACGCCCATAGCGACGTAATGAGCAGCGTTTACGTGTGTTCTTAAAATAATTTTTAACTCCTCTAGTTCGCTACGCCGTTGGCGATAGCTGAACAGAGATAATGGTAACAATTTTTATGTCAAAGTGTTCCTTTCCAATTAGGTATTAAATTATGTTAAATTTGCTGTGTAAATCAATGAAGCACAGCTTGAGGCAAAATTTGCCGGTCGCCTTATTGATTGAGGGACGATATTTTTAGCGTCTCATAGATTCTTGTGGCACCGTTTTGCAGAGAGCGTCTGGAAATAGCGGCTCCAATGCAGGCTTAAGGGACCTCCGAGTAGTCAGTCTAGATTTTGTGCATCTTTAATATCCCTGGCTTTGCGATGAATTTTTTTGATGCCTTCTTTATGTGATGCGGCTTCTTTAAAATGTCTAGAAGCCTTCTTTAGACATCCAATGTCTATTGAGTAGTTAAAATTAATGTAATTTTAAAGTTTTGAGGCTCTTAAAATAATTGCAATAATAAACTGTCATTGAATACTGAATTAAAATATAAATTGTAAATGATTGCATAAATTGTCAAATAAATAGTTACTATGCAGGTATGAAGACAGTATTTAATGTGTACAAACGACCCAGAGAATCAAGCCAAAACAACTCAAAACAAAAAACAATTAACTATCTGTCGTCCATTTGCCAAATGAAGCTAATGCTATTCATAAGTACAGAAAGGACTGGCTTGTATGACATACTTCTTGCGTCAACTGTGACGTTCTGCAATCAAGCAATAGGAGACTTATTTTGAAATGGTACTCGAAGACTCGTTAGCAGTTTGTCAAACCACACGGGCAACTTGGTCGCGATTAGTTGGTGCATTTCGCTGGAGTTGGACGTAACCAGCTTTTCAACAGACGCGGTTTCAGTTTTGGTCATTAAGACTCGGGCTGAATGCACCTGAAGGTTTTGACTATCGGTGGGGATTAGCGTTTGTGACTGAGAAATTCATGCTCGATTTGCGATTTCGACTTATGATTTAACTATTGGACTTTTTAGAAGATTATTGTCTTGGTTTTGAACTTACCTATACGATGTTATTACAAAAAAGTGTTAAGAAGGGTTGAAATCTGATGCTGTCACTGTCACAAGCTATTGACCAAGAAGTGACAAACTGAGATTTGAACTCTTTTTATAGTACCTAACACCGATAGTGTTTTAACCAACAAAAGCAGCTGATCGATTACACAGGTACAGCTTGAATCTAGAGTATATTTTAGATTCCAACTGTACCTGTAATCATCATCCATGGATAGATAGATTTAAGGCCCTTAGTCGCGTGTTCCCTGACTTCAGAACACAAATAACTAATTCTAGTTTCTGTCCCACTAAAACAAAAACTGAATACGATACATTTATCATAAATGCACTGATATCAGGTCGTATTTATACATTACCCATTTCCTTTCACATTTCACCTTCGCAGGTTACAATTCATCCTTGACCGAACGATTGCCAAAATAATGGATTAGCGGCAAACAGTGAACGAAGATAGGGAACTAACGAAAGATGCTCGTGGGAATTAAACAAAGCGAAACGAGAACCAACCGCCGGTGGTCCTTATTCATTGGACGGTAAAGTGGCTTTTGGCTTGCACTAAGGAATTTCCAAGGAAAACTCCCTCAACATTATTAGCTTGCTTGTTGTTTAGGCTCGAACTATTCTTTGGCCTTTGAAAAGTGGAAAAGTTTGGTGGATATTTTTCTGGATGTTTCGGGAACCCCTTTTATAATCAAAGTTGTCTGCTGAAATGTGTTTGAGCGTGTAAGGGTAGTTTTGCTAATTGAAACCTGAATTTGTTTCATCACACCAAAAACTACGGGACGAGACGAAACTCTTAGCATTCCACGGATTCACTGTGCGGGTGGATGGTCCATAGTAGGGCAGAGAGGGAAGTTAGTGGCAGCGCTTGGGACTCTTGACTCAAGTGTAGGTGACTTTTCTCTCTGCCCAGCCATATTTGGGAAGATTCTGTGAGAGCCACCTTAGACACTCGTTCCAGTGTAGAATTTACGAAAGTTCTAGAGTAGCCAAGTAGTAGTAGTCTTATAGTAATGTTTATAGGGATTTCTCTGGTATATTAATTAGAATTAAGTTGGAATTAGAATTAAGTTTATACCTATACAGTAATAATATACACATATTTTGTCTCACAGAACATTGGCTAAAAAAATGTGAATTGCTCGACTGCATCAACGGGTATACTATAGTAAGTGCATTTACTAGAGAATCAGCTATAAGAGGTGGGTCTTTAATATTATTAAACAATAGCTTTAAGTACAAAGAACGTAAAGATATTGTATTATTCTCTATTGGACAAACCGTTGAAATTTCTTGTGTCGAGCTTGAGCATTTTATCATTATGTGTGTATACAGACCCCCAACTGCAAGTTATGATTTGTTTGAGTCGTGCATGGAGAGCGTTCTTGCCAAATTGTGCCATAGTAATAAAAAGGTAGTCATATGTGGAGATTTCAATATAGATATCTTAATACCATCCTCAAATTCTGATAGGTTTATTAATTTATTTAGATCTTTTAACTTATTTCATGTCTTTAATGAACCTACCAGAATAACTCCTACATCAGCTACTTGTCTTGATAATATTTTTGTTAACTGTAACTTTTGTAACAAGCACATAATCAATGTTATTAAGTCAGATCATAGTGGGCAACATATTGCTGTGGAACACCATCATGTCAGTCCTGTTAAAAAAATTACTTATAGACCAATCACAGAGAGACGATTAGAGCAATTTAGATATAATATTATGAATAAGGCTCACTCACTAGATAATGTCAGTGATGAACCCAATATATTATATAATAATCTATTTGTTCCAATTAAAAACGAATTTCATAGTATTTTCAAAGAAAAAACTGCTATAATAAAAAGTAAAAAGAAATTTGATGACTGGGCAACTCCAGGTATTTATATAAGTAGAAGAAAATTGTATGACTTATACTATCTTAAGAACAGTTCAAATGACCCAGTTTTGATTGAATATACAAAAAAATACTCAAAAATTTTTAAAAAGGTTTGCTATACAGCTAAATCATTATTTATAAGTAATAAAATAAAGAACTCTGAAAGTAAAATAAAAACAACTTGGAAAATAATTAATCAAGAAACTGGTAAAAATAAAAATTCTTATATATCATACAAAATTAAAGTAAACAGTAACATGATCACTTCAGACAATGATATTGCAAGTACATTTGAGGCTTTTTTTTCAAATATGCCAAAGACGCTTACCAGTGGCCTAAACTCTAACAGTCAGCTAGCACTTGAACTATTGCAAAGCAATGTTGAAGAGTGCAGCTCCTCTTTTGAATTCCGTGACATTAATAGTCATACGGTTCTACAAGCATTTAAATCTTTAAATATGAAAAAAACAGAAGACTTATGGGGTATTTCTGTTAGTGTAATAAAGAATATAATCTATATTATTGCCCCTCAACTAAGCTTTACTTTTAATAATTGCATCAGAGATGGCATTTTTCCTAATCTTATGAAATTTAGTAAAATTATCCATTTATTTAAGGCTGGTGACAAAAGTGACCCCTCAAATTATAGACCCATCTCTATTCTACCAGCACTAAGCAAAATTTTTGAAAAAATTATTTTAAATCAATTAATTTCTTATTTTAATAGAAATAACTTGCTCCATGACAATCAATTTGGTTTCCGTAAAGGGAAAAATACCACAGATGCGGGAGTTGCACTCTTAAAACATATTTATGAGGCCTGGGAAGATAAACATGATGCTCTTGGTATCTTTTAATAGGCAAACTGAAACATTATGGTGTAACATTTAACTCCTTACGACTCATACAGTCATATTTGAGCGGGAGAACGCAGAAAGTTGTAATAAATAGGGCGGAGTCTTCGGGAGCGCAATTATGTATGGGAGTGCCACAGGGGTCGATTTTAGGACCTTTGCTTTTTCTTATTTACATAAATGATCTGCCTTACTATACAACCAATCTTTGTGAAACGGTTTTGTTTGCTGATGATACCTCTTTAATTTTTAAAGTAAAGAGAGAACTCTGTGACTTTGACGATGTAAATAACGCCGTTTCGAAGGTATTACATTGGTTCACAACTAATAACCTATTACTAAATACCAATAAGACGAAGTGTGTCAAATTCACACTTCCAAACGTAAGGCAGGTTAGCACCAATTTAAAAATTAATAATGAAATAATTCAGTTTACAGATGCTACTGTTTTCTTGGGAATCACCCTCGATTCCAAACTGCAGTGGTACCCACATATTTCAGCGCTCTCAGAGAGGCTTAGCTCAGCAGCATACGCTGTTAAAAAAATAAGACTATTGACAAATGTCGAGACGGCAAGGCTAGTGTACTTTAGTTATTTCCATAGTGTTATGTCATATGGCATGTTGTTATGGGGCTCAGCGTCCGATATTAATGATATATTTGTAATACAGAAAAGGGCAATACGTGCCATATACACACTTAAACAAAGGGACTCGTTAAGAGAATTATTTAAGGAAATAAATATTTTAACTGTAGCTGGTCAGTATATTTATGATAATATTCTATATGTTTATAAAAATTCTAATCAATTTGTTAAAGTTGGTGATACCCATAAATATAGTACCAGGCATAAAAGTAGACTAGCCTTTCCTCAATTCCGTCTGCATAAAACTGGTCGTTCTTTCTTGGGGAAATGTATACAAATATACAACAAAATCCCACGATCTTTAACGGAACTCCCTTATCTTAAATTTAAAAGCCAAATTAAACAAAGACTAGTGAAAAAGGGATATTATACGGTTATAGACTACATAAACGATAAAGATGCGTGGATATAGATTTTGTATGATAATGAGACTAAATGACATGTATATTACTGTATTAGTTTTAATTATTTTTAAACAAGTAAATTAAGCTATGCTAACTACCAGTAATAATTATATATATTTTTTATACTCAATGAAAGATGTCCATAAACATTCAAATTAAATATATTTTATAAATATGATAACTAATATGATAAGATAGAATATAATAGGATATTTAATATATTAAAACATTTTATGACATCTTTCATTAACTCATAACTTCATGTAAAGGGAGGAACAAACTTGCTGAGTTTCTTGCCCGTTCTTCTCAGAACAAGGCCTCCTGGTAGTTTACGAACGGATGGTGTAGCTTATAACGTTAAATATTGGAAACTGTTTTTCTTTTCGTTTCCAGTGTTTAACGTTATTTCTTTGACGATTCATGAGTGTATGTAATCATACCTTATATGAATAAACCATATTTTCATTTTCATTTTCATTTTCATTATACCTCTAGATTTCTCTGGTATACCACCAGTACAGCATAATCTAAATTATTTTTGAAAATTGTTCTTGTGTATTTATATTTTAGTGATCTTTTTCGGAGCAAAGCATTTCGGGGGCGTCGCCTAGAAACTCATTAGAAATTAGCGAACGTACTTTTTTTATTTATCCGAAGGCATCCGAATCGGTCGCTGTACTTGCAGCTTCTTCAAATGAGTTCTTCTCCGTTTGAACTTTCTCAAACGGAGAAGAACTAATTTGAAACGAACCAGTGACAGACCCCTCCCAATCTGTTCCGCTTCAGAAACTTCAGTTTCAACATAAACACCTACATCGGTATAGAAGTTAAGCACAACATTAAACTCTCGTTAAATCTAGCTTAAAGATTTCGTTTTCTCTTTTCGCGCACTCGTCTTAACTTTGCTTATATTAGACAACCTTTGAAAGTTTTCGAACTATATTAAATTTTGGGATACGTGAGGCCCTTTGTGTACTGTTGTTGTTGTTGTTTCTGCCTTGTAACAATTTATGAATTAATATAGAACCTTATTCTAGTTCTTTTTTAAGGTTTAAGCTTTTAATTTTTAAAGTATTATAATCTATTTTGTGTCTGTATTAGAGCCTATATTGATCTTCAGACAGGAGGAAGGCTGTTGATAATCAAAAACTATCCTTGTCATTGTTGACATCAGAACAGTAGCCTATGTTAGTCAACTGCGTGATTTATTTCGCTTAATGTTAAATATTAAGAATATTTTACTTCTTATCTTGCGTCCGCTGGGGTTTTTAAGTAGTTCCAACATTATAATATATTATTAAATAATATAATGACTGTCCAAAACGTCCCTTAATGGTCATTCATCTTTAATACATCACTGGTAACGTTGCTATGTTTTTAAAACCGTCACTTCGACGTTCTTTCTCACCTAATTTACCATTAGTTTTACTCTCACCTCCAGTGTTACTCTTAACGACAATTATAGGACCATCGTCGTTTTTGCGAAAATTTAATAAAAATTCCATTCCACTTAACAATAGGCGTTTTTTTTCTTCTTGAAACACGAAAAGTCAGAGAGGCAATGTTGTCATTTAATTTTGGCTCCAACTTTTCGCAATGCGAATTATTTTTGGGAAATTTCGCATAGCAAAAGCGGCACATTCTGTTCGGCATAGAGAATTAAATGTACCTGCAAATAAACATGGACTGGGCATATGCTGACGCGGGCTTTCCGTGTAAGCTGCCCATAATAGGATTTACATAATCTCTTTACTTTCAATGTTTTCCCTAATGTCTACGTAAGTACCTACCTCCATATTTTTAAGACCATATTAACATTTTAAAACTAGAAACTTCTGCGGTATAAGTCCTGCTTTTGTTTTATTCACTTGATTCTAAATTACGCCGTGTGGTGACGGCAGAGTAAATCAGTGATGAGGAATGAGCAGTAGCGTTCCTTTTATACCACCTAGCAATGTACTGCGACTTTTGTGCCCGATAAATGGCAATAGGCTCGCCACCTTATTACATGGAACTTGACATGGTTGGCGAAGCGTGGGTGCTAGTTCACCTCTGCCTACCCCTTCGGGGATATGGTGTAGATTAATAAGCACATTGGGGCACAGTCAAATGATGGATGCCGTGTGGTGTCGGCAGAGTAGAATACAATTGCCACCACCCCAAATCTCTCCCGTGGGTGTCGTACAAGGCGACTAAGGATAAAACAGTGATGAGGAATGGGCAGCAGCGTTCCTCTTATATCTACCACATAGCAATATTCTGCGACTTTTGTAACATAATTGGCGAAACGTGGGTGCTAATTCACCTCTGCCTGCCCTATCGGGGATATAGGCGTGGTATATGCTTTAATTTTTAGTGATCTTTTTTTATCATTGCTTGTTTGTTATCTGAACTGTTTATAAACGTATCATCATTATAAGAAGACATAAATGGTTGCTTTTTTCTGAAATTACATAGAACAGAAAAAAAGAATGTTTCCAATTCTTTTAGGAAAATAACGACAGACCAATGAACTTGTACGATACTTTTAGTCCTCAAAAGCAAAAGTGTTTCTTTACGAAACTGCATCGTCTGGGTTGAAAAATAAAGTGCTTTTTACAAATCTGCGTTACGATTGTAATCTTTGCAATTTACAAATATTGTTTGAGGATCACTTACTTTTCAAATAGGATTTGACTTCGAATTCTTAGCACCGAAATATAAAATGGCGTCCGTTATGTTCCCCGCCTTTTTAGACCGTTTCGAATTTGGTACGCGTATTTTAAAAACGCTATTATGGACGCATTCCTCGAGCTTCGAAGAAGTCGATATGAGTTACCGATAATACGTACCGATATGAGTCAGCGATTAATCGATTCGTAACCGAGTAATCGTTATCTAAGTCTCATCGCTTGCGCCGTACAGTTTCATATTTAGAGGACGCGTTCGGGAACTCGCGTGTTGAAGGGTCCCTCTTCAAGTTTCGAGTGTTGTAATTTAATTATTTGCTGCTCGCATTCGATGTAATTACGCAAGTGATTTACCACTACGCTCGGAGGGTTACTTCGATTTTAATCGAATGAGTGTCGATTTCCAATCGGTATTCCGCCTCCGAGATGCTTCTTCGGCGATAACGACGGGTAACATTATTTTAGTTTCGTCGATGTTGAAATTATTACCTATTTAACCATTACTTACTGTTTTGGTTTCAAATACGTAGGCGACATTAAGATCCTTAGTTTAAGCAATTACATATAGCTTCGTCGGCAATTGCATAAACTAAGGACTACTAATCAACAGGTTCTTCGGATTGGTGACCAATTTTGATTTTGTTTAGTTCCTTCGTGTTTTAGATTGGTAATTTTTGCCCCTTCTGAGGGACGGCAGCCTAAAGTGGATATACTGGCTAACTTAGTCGTCTTTAATAACACCTACAGGTGAGATTGGGTATGGTGACAATTGTAATTAGCTTTGCCGTTACGTCGGAGGTCTGATATTTCGTCTTCGCTTATATTCGCAGATTTTTCGCCAAGCTACACCTACGCTTAAAAAAAGAATGTCATGATTCGTTTCCACTTCGTTTTACTTTCGTAATAGTGTTAGTTGTTCGTTTAACATGGCGTTTAGTGTGTTTTCCACTACTGGCAAACCTCCAGGGATCGCTTGCGTGAACACCTAGAAAGACAGTTGATGAAAGGACTATAAGGACTCCTATGTTCTAAACTCTCTTAGCGCTCCTACACACGATACCACCGGAATTAAGATGCAGAGGTCCCGGGTTCGATCCCCAGGGGGTACAATATTGGACTCGGTTTGGTTGGTGGTAGGACTTCTTTCAAGTCCGCCTGGCTTGCTACCACCATCTTATCAAAATCTGTCGCCATAATAATCATGTTTACAGCATTATTGTGTTTCGACAACTGTGATGATAGCCAGCCCCTCTGTCTTTGAGGGTTCCAGATGAAGCTCGATTCTTCGATCTTTGGCCCTTATCGTCACTTACCACCAAGTGAGATGAAGGGCAAGAGCTTCCCTGTCTAGATCTAGCATAAAAAAGATCTATTCGTTTTTTATCATGATCAGAAAGACATCAAAACCTTTTCAGATTCCAATTTCCAGACTTGAACAGCGAAGCAGTTTCCCACTACAATACCCTTTTCAAGGTGCTCATAATGAGAAGATTTCGCGCAAACTTTTAATGAATCTTTTTAAATGGAAAGCTCCTTAGTTCGTCGGCCGGTCCACACCACGCCCTTTCAATTCGCTATGTTGGCTTTGTCTCTCTCCCAAAGATATTTCAATTGAAACTCTGCGAGCGATCCATGTAAAAATAACTATTCAGTAAAACCACACTACCTATATACAGAACAGTAGTATATCCGCGGCCTGTCGGGGCCATTTATCGGGCACAAAAGTCGCAGTACATTTCTAGGTGGTATAAGAGGAACGCTGCTGCCCATTCCTCATCACTGTTTTATCCTTAGTCGCCTTGTGCGACACCCACGGAAGAGATTTGGGGTGGTGACAGTTGTATTTTACTGTGCCGTCACCACATGGCACAGATAACTATTCACTGAACTAAGCAATGCTCGCTACGGCAGACATTGGGTGACCAAAAATTTACTATCTCGAGTTCCTGCGTGCTTCCGAAGGCACGTTAAGCCGTCGTTAGTCTCGACTGCATCTGCGGTCTTTAATACTCACCAATCCGCACTGGGCCATCGTGGGAGTCGTGGTGGGTTTTATATTCCTCCATCAATAGCGAAGTCCTGTGCCCTAGCAGTGGAGACGTTTGGTTTTGGAATGATGATGATGAAGAACGATCGATGTAAAAACAACTGTTTACTGAAACAATGAAGCAATTTTGATTGCTTCATTGTTTCAGTCGATTGGTCTCATTACGACACGAAACGGTAAACCGATCTTCTGTAATTCGGATTAACATACATGCTAATATACACCATAATAACATATCTAGGCTAAATATATCCATGTATAAATAACTATTCAGTAAAACAATGAAGCAATTTGCGACGTCCAACGCTGCGATTGGCCTCACACGACACAAAACGAAACGCCGGGGACCCCATAAAACACATCTGCGGTTAACCGAACGCATCTTCTGTAATTCGGATTTAATTTTTTAAAACAGAGAAAAAACGGATCGCTGCTTTTTTCATGAGCTCACCTGTTCCCATGAAATTATAAGGTTGGGACGTATTAAGTGTTTAGAGTGGAGACATTTTTTTAACTCGAAACATGACCTAGTCTTCTAGTAGAGGAGACGTGGAACTTCGAGCTTCACAGATCTGATAACTCGATGAAGCCAATTTTTTATCAAACATCTATACTAATATTATAAAATTAAAGAGCTTGTTTGGTTGGTTGGTTAAATGCGCTAATCTCAGAAAGTTATGGTTCTAATTGAAAAGTTATTTTTGTGTTGGCTAGTACATTTACTGAGGGAGGCTATAGGCTATTTAACAACCGAAATTAACGCGAGCGTAGCCGCGGTAATGACCACTAGTAATGTATAAGCAAATAATAATATGCCCAAGATAACTTGCCTATTGAAAAGTTGTCATAGCTATTTTAATTTAGGTAATTGCCAGTAGCCATGCCCAGAAATAAGTAAGCAAGCCTACCTAGGCATATTCTGTGTGTTAAAAACTATCAATTGAGATAAAACTCATTTGGTTATGATGACAAGAGTGAAGGTGGTGAAAGAAAATTATTTAAATTAAAAAAAGCTATGAACACTTTTCGGAAGGCAAGTTATCATAGGCATATTTGTACAAAAAATATATTTGAAAATATGTCTCATTGAGTTATCAGATCGGTGAAGGTCGATGTTCCACGGCTCTTAGACTATTCGAAATTTGAAATTTTAATTTAGTCGGTTTCTTCGTGGCGCTATTTTGCTTACGAACCGTGTCCTTAGGCAGAATTTTGTTGATATGGGACCTTTTTTTTTTGTTTTTTTATTATTCCACCCCGCCGACAGGAAGCGCTTCGAGCGATCGTCCCGAATGTTTGGGGGAAGGTGACCGAAAGCTGGCACTGTCGTGTATAAACAACCCTGTTCCTATTTAATCAAGAGTCAGGGGGCCAATTCTCGCCATATACGAGATTTTTTAGAATTCGCGTTTATATTTCGAATCCTTATTTCGATTACCAATCTCGAAAAAAGGCGATCACTCGTGGTAATTCGAACGGTTTTCCTTCGAATTAACATGTCATGTTCTCGATTTGTCCAGAATAGCTTGAAAATCGAAAAAAAAATCGAATTCGAACTTTATCTCAAATTCTAAATTATTTCGATTGTGCGAGAATTGGCTCCCTAGTGTAATCTAAGTTCTAAATTTCTGGAACACCATCTAGCAAATGAAAATTCCCGGTGAATGGCAATCGGCCCCTATTACATGCGACCTGAAATAAGCTGGTGACACGCCGGCGTTAAAACACCTCTGCATACAATGCATATGTATCTAAATAGATTTTATAAGAGTGCCCGCTTTCGGCTGCCTCCCCCTACCTGTTGATCCCCAACTTTGGCTGCTTCCCGGCTGCGTGCTTCCCTTTCCGACACAACAGTCTTCTGGTTTGCGGTTAAACGCAACTCAAATAATGCGAGTGTTTTCGTGCATAGTTAAGTTAAAGCAGTTACAGGGTACTTTTTTAATTTATTCGACCGTGGCATGTGTTCCGAGTCATCTGGCCGGCGCTTTTATTTTGCATAACGTCTGCAGCGGACCGCGGCGGTGATGTCAGAATATCGCAAAATAAAATTAAAAAAATAAACCACTCGATTCGCAAAAAGCGGTACCGAGTTTTTTCCCGCCTGTAATGATAGCAAGAAGCTGCGGTGCGATCGTGACCGCGGCGCGTTTAGAGTTAATCGATGTTCTTTGTCACGAATCGGGGATCGACTGCGGCCTTCAGCACCACACTACTTTCTCTTTGATCTGTCGGACCGCGGCGTGTTACGGTGAGTGAATAGTGATGTGCGGGAAGGCAATACGAATCAGACACCCTCATGATTTCTTCTTCTTCTCCCGGCGCTGTTCCCAGTCTATCTGGGGTCGGCGCAGTATGTTTCCTCGTCCATTCATATCGGTTAGACGTCATCAAGCCATGCACTCCCTTTGGATTCATATCATACATCACACCGTAAAGGTGCTCATAAACCCTCATAACTATGTTTTTAAAATTTTATCATACGATCAGTCTCTGGGACTATAAGCAGATTTGATGGCATTGTAATGATAAACAACCGATTCTCCATTAAGAACCGACCCGTGTGATATCTATAGGCTTATTAATGTCTATTCATGTCACGTTGTATCGTCCTGTAGTATTTTACGCCAAACCATGACTAGACTAGAAACCGATTGCGTAAACTAAGCAATGTTCGCTAAGGCCAGTCACTGGATGGGTGAACAAAAATTTACTACCTCGAGTTCCTCCATGC
The DNA here is from genome assembly GCA_963931975.1 of Cataclysta lemnata. Taxonomy (NCBI): domain Eukaryota; kingdom Metazoa; phylum Arthropoda; class Insecta; order Lepidoptera; family Crambidae; genus Cataclysta; species Cataclysta lemnata. Next base: position 5,456,158 of record OZ008363.1, read on the forward strand.
TTCGATAGGCACGTCAAGCCGTTGCTCCCGGCTGCATCTGGAGTCGTTCATACCCACCGAGGAGACGAATTAGTGGCAATCTGTGTTTTGAACTCCCTTTAACCTTCCATAAATCTTAACTTATACCATCTATACAATACATCAGATACCATCTATATTCTATACAATACTTATGCATAAAATAATTCATATTTTTTTTGTTCACAGGTCCGTACAAAAACTGACCCTGGTCGTATAATTCTTCTATTCGTAAGTAAAAAACTGACTTACATCGAAGTACTCATTCAAACAATATACGCCAGACTTACCAAAAACTACCGAATTGTTCATTTTTACCAATTAATTGAACCAAATCACTCATCATCATCATCAATTTTTCCTGTTCTCAGGTTTTCAGCGGTTGGCGCAGTACCTATGTTTCTTCGTCCATTTTGATCTATCAGACATTATCAACGTATCCACCCCCTTTTAAGTCACAGCGTCCATCACACCGGAAAGGAGCTAGGGATGAATGAATGTACAGAAAAGTGACGGAACGGACCATGTCGTGAGACCGATGAACGGAGAGAGTGATTGGAATGACAACATTCCAATCCATACTGCTCAAGGTTTTGGCTTAGGTTTAACAGCCGGCCGCCTGCCTGACGCCAATCCTCTTTGGATATGCTGTTGTTGGTGGCTTGCCCTCCGCCATTCGGGTTGCCCCAAGGTGCTTATTGGTCTACACCTTAGTCGACTTTTACGACAACCATGGGATGAGTCGGGGCTGGCCCATTCTACGTCATTTGTTCGCTCCCAGGCCAGCATAGTTGGTCAACTTGTGTGCCGGGGATTATACGCTTTAGTTCTTCCTAAGACACGATTATAGATCAAAAGTCAAATTAGATTTGTCACTTGCGCAATCCAACACCTTTACAAGCCGAACCTATAATACTTAATCATTGCCGCTAAATCGAAATGCGGACAGAGAGAGACGAAGACGCAATCCCTTAGTGTGAGGGAGAGGGGGGAGTTCTTAGTTTTGACATATATTAATGGTTGGTCCGGAGACGACACGCGGAGATAAATAGTGGCCAAACCATTAATGAGATAAAAAACGTGACTCACATTATATCCGTTACTCTTATGGTACCTATTCCGACCGTTACGTTTGAGTGTTATGCCTACTTGGGGATATTGAATCTGGAAGTTGCATTTTGTTTCCATATTCGGGTTGATAAGCCCTAATAGAAAAACAAAGTGGTGTAAAGTGACGGTTAAGTGATATTTAATTGTCACTATTCTTATCAGTTAATGGTCATGCAAGTATCTAACTTAAAAAAACCAAATGTATTACACTTAGTTGGCAATAAAGTATTTGAATTAAGATGATGAGTAAGCTGCAGTATTTATGGTAGATATCACCAGCCTCTTAATGTCACCACAAACCTAAGCTTAAGCTAAGGCCAAAGCGACGCGTTCAGCTCGCGTCCGCGGTGGCGTGCGGGATGGCGGTCACTTGTTTTGTACAAACTTGTAGCGACGTGTTCACACCGCGGCGGCCGCGGCCAGATCGCGGCGTCCCGTGCAGCGTCTGCACGCGGCGGGGGCGATCAGACCGCGCAAGCGCATTAGGTCCACAAATACCTATTGCTGTATGATACGTCAAAAGCATTGGCACAATATCTTCGCACATGATACTGTTATTGTATTGCACTAAGCTTTCTCGTTCCTTTTCGTCTTCAATAATAGCAGAAAGAAGTAAAACTATCAAAAAATATCTGTATCAGACAGCATTGTAGTAAAGCCAGTCTGGTGAACGCCGGAACAAACGCGACAGTGTGCACAGCTTTTGCACGCGCTGTGATCGCCACCGCGCACGCTATCGCGGACGCGAGCTGAACGCGTTGGTTTGGCTTTGGCTTTAGCATTCTATGGATTCACCGTGCGGGTGGGTCAAAAGTGCGGCAGAGAGGGAAGTCAAATGCCGCGCTTGAGATTTGTGACCTAAGTGTAGGTTTACGGGACCCCTTCACAATAGGTATAATATATCACCACTCTGTTCTATGCTTGGTAAGATTTTGTAAGAGCCGCTTTAGACACACATTCCAGTGTACATATACATACATAAATCACGCCTATATCCCGGAAGGGGTAGGCAGAGGTGAACTAGCACCCACGTTTCGCCAACTATGTCGGGTCCCATATAATAGGTGGCGAGCCTATTGCCATTTTTGGGCACAAAAGTCGCAGTACATAGCTAGGTGGTATAAGAGGAACGCTGCTGCCCATTCCTCATCACTGTTTGATTTATCCTTAGTCGCCTTGTACGACACCCACGGGAGAGAATTGCGGTGGTGACAATTGTATTCTACTCTGCCGTCACCACACCAATCGTGATAGAGCCATGTAAAATCTATCGGGAACGTACATCGCAGTATATTGCTTTGCGGTATAACGCTGTCTTAACCCTTTAGTAGAAACTGGGGGTGGTGACAATTCCAGTTCAGTTCCAGTGTAGAGCTAACGAAAGTTCTAGACAAGCCAAGGTATTTTAGTAAAGCATACATATAGGGATTAAGCTGTGATAGAAAAAGAGATTAGGAAAGCAGTAAAATTTTATTCGCATCTCCATGACGTCTAGAAGTTGGAATATATCGTAAAATGATATCGCGAATGTAACTAGTATGTTCCCATTGTCCCCATACGTCTTGACGAGTAAAGTTTTAATACAACAATCCCAAAGTTCACCCGCGTTTTCTTATCGAAACACATTTTCTTTGACTCACTACTAACTCTGTAGTTTCGTCACCAATATGCATTAAAACAATAATTATGTTTCGGTTCCAAATGCAACTTTATCGAATAATTCAATCGGCACGGCTCAGAAATCCAAAGATAAATAAAAAAAAATTTACTTGTTTTTGTGTCAAAAAAACTTATTTATGCCAAAATTAATATTGTGCTCAGCAAAATAAACTGAACTGCATACCAAATTATGACTAAATATTCACTAAATCAGCGATTTTGTGCGCATATAGGTATAAATGTTTGATGCGCTATTCAGGTTTTTTCATTGGTTAGGTTTGGTTAATCTGGTGATCAATTAAATACAACCCATTATTTATTATATTATTCCATCTATAATGCCAAGTCTCCAACTATGGGGACATAAAAGGTTGATGACGATGACGGATGGTCACATATATTTATACGACGGTTTCGTGTAACCGTTCAAGTTGGATACTTACGTAAGTGTTTTGAGCAGGGATTTTAATCCAATTAAGCTATTGGAAGGTGCCTCCACCAAGCCCTACTTAAGTAAAGTTAATCATTTAATTACTATATCGATCAATCACCGTTTAAGCGTGATAAAATGACGTCATAACTCCAGCCTACCCGATTAATTAATGGCTGTTTAAAGCGATATATAATTACGGTAATATTTATCATCTACAACGTTCGCGGATATTGGAATGCTGTTTTTTACAACAATGTGTGTGGCATTCATAAATCTGTAGCCAGAAAAAGTAATAAACCCACAAACAATATCACTGTTCTAACTAGTGTAGTGTTACCTGACACAATTAATTGTGTGTCTTTACTATCATCACTACCAGGCCCTTAAATGTGTGCCGTTGGTGGTCACCCATCGAATGATTAACCTTAACGCACATTGCATAGCATACGCGTTCGTCTATCTACGATGCTAAACAATATAGACATTCTTAATCCCACTCGCAAATTAGAACACGCTAAGCCTATACACGGAGAAGCGTGTCTTTGAATTATAATCTATGCTTTCCACATTCATATTTAAGATGCGCTGTCTCCGCGTTTTTTGTCAAAGTCAACGGCTTGACGGGTTAGCTCAAAATCTCAATTGAATTTACACCTTAAGCGAATCGTACAGCGGTTTAAATTGTAACAAAAGATTTTGTAGCCGTCTCCACCCTCATTATCACCAGCCCTTTAATGTCCCCACTGCTGGGGCAGGCCTTACCTATGGATGGAAGAATATTGGGAGCATGGGCCATAACCCACCACGCTGGCCCAGTGCGGATTGGTGGGTTTAAGCGGCTGCAGATGCAGCGCGGAGAAACTCGAGCTATTATAATTTTGGTAAACTATTCAATGACCGGCCTTAGCGAGCTTTACTTAGTTTTCGAAATCGAAGGCCGAGCGCGCCGAACCACTGCTCTATTGAGCTTCTTCATTGGCCCTCAATTCAGAATTGAGAAATCTATACAATTTTCGCTAATTTCATTCATTATTATTCTTTAGTTATTCGATTGAATATATCATCTTTTTATTAGAACCAACTTCCTATTCATTCAGAAAAAACACAACAATATCGGTGGCAGCAAGAAATTCATTGCTCAATACCACCAAATAATAACTCAATATGCTCCACAAATGAACCGAAATTATACTCATCATAACATCCACCTAATGATATCAAAAAACACCGATATCGATAGCCACACCAAAAACGTTACGGTCAAGGTTGAAATGTACGGAACAAAACCTAAACCACACGTTCGGCATCACGCTCGGGCAATCACAAATCATATTAATGCCTTGCATGACGCAATAGACACAAGGCCACAGAAAGAACGACTCGTGGTTAGTGACACGGCTGATCTGGAGACTGCATTTATCGAAGACATAGTTCGCTTTAAAGAGGAGATGATAGTGAGAGGAGTGGATGAGAAATTATTGAAGGATAGAGAAGAGTTGAAGAAGAAAACATGTTGTGTAGCTATCTAGAGTGGGATAAGGACTAGAAGAAGATGAGGTTCGCTTTAAAGTATAAAAACTCACAGTTTGCTTAAAACGAGATACAAACACAAATTAAAATATTTAGGCACTACGGTGGTCAATGCGTTCAGTTATTTTCTTTCATCACAGCAAAAGTTTAACCTTATGTATCTAATCCTTAAAAATTTACTACGTAATATAGTATGAATTAATTAATTATAGTTTATTTGGCAAAAATAAGAAATTTAACACAATTAAAGTTGAGACAGTCATATATAATGAAATAATTAATAAAGTGTACTACCTGAATCTATTTTCAAGACTTCACCACTTTTTCAGTTTCAATAAAGCTACATATTTCATTAACTTACTTTTAACACTTTTTGGATAATATATCGTGAGTCAAGTTGATATACAGTTGCGGCCCCTCAAATAATTAATATTATTTAAGTTGAGTTCATTTATAAACTGCCATTCGTCCGCTCCATCAAATACCTAGTATTGTTAAAGTTCAGGTCATTTCAAAACTGCCACTCGTCTTGTGAACGACCAAAATATGCGGGTATTTAAAGCAGACGATCTATGCAAGGTGTCAACCGCACCTCTCTCGAATCTGTCACTGAGCTATCGAGGAGGTACAAAAAAACCCTCGTGCTCTCAGATGATAAGATGTAAATTATAGGAGGGGTGTTTAAACGAATTTAGTGCGTCTGCCGTTGAACGGAATTAATGTTTTCGCGTTAAGCCGCTTGAGGACCCAGAGTGATTCAGTGTAAAAATCTACCTGAGATAAGCTCGGTAAAGTTATCGTAGTTGAAAGGAATATCGATAGTGGAATTCTTTGGCGCAAGTATATTTTCGACCTCACCTTTGTCTACTTAGTTGCATACGAAGCTCATACCTTGTAGCAATGCAATAAATGAATTGGAATTTAAGTTTTAAATTAAAACGAATAGCTTTGTAAATAAAAACTAATGTTCTTCTTTCATATTGTTTTCAAGTTTTGTTTTGGTTTAAAATTCAGACCCTAGTCCTTTGTAAGAATGGATGTTTTTTTTCAGTTAAATTGTTAATACCTTTTTATTTTTACCTTACAGTCACCAAATATTTTAAATGTAAACTTTTGTCGAAATGTATTGTTACAATGGGTGCTTAGACAATAAATGACCACCACCTATTTCTGTCGCGGGTATCGTACACGGCGACTAGTGTAATAATACAAACAAATTTACTTGTCTTACCAAGACTTCTGCACTGCAACCAAATTTAATATACCGTACACACATTCCAAGTTTCCAGAAACATTCACAATCACATCGATTGCTTTATCCTAATGCCAATTCCGATACTTTCAACTCCGACAGTAATGTCATTTGGAAAAAGTTCCTCCCACCATTCAAAACTTTCCAAGGCATCATAAAAGACTCTCGATAAAGTTGTATAATTCGACGATTTATCTGGAATCGTCTGCGTTTCGGTGGTATCCCCAGGATTCCGGGAATGGCACAGACTGCTATACCGGTTCTTATTGAACGGAGCGATGGCGAGATTCAGTAATTACTCTTGTTTTCTTGATAAGATACATAGATGAAAGAAAGAAAGCAAATATATAGTACCTAATGGTGTAATAATTGGTCATTGGTTTGAATGGCTACTACGATATTTCAGAAAGTACAGGCAAGGGTGCTAGTTGTCACTCTTACTGCCGCACTCAGAGACGTCAAATAACGTTAATGAGTACTTAACGTCAAAAAATGACAATTCAAAACTAGCCGCTCTTTTGCCGGGTCTATGGTCTAAATTTGAATGAAATTTTTTGACATTAAATTCTCATTAAAGTTAATTGACGTCTCTGAGTGCGGCAGTTAGTTGATTTTTATCATGGTCCTAAATTGTTTATTTATTTGCATTATTGCATTATAGACGTTCGTTTTTAACCAACAAAGCATTATTGTAAACCACGATAAACAGCTATAGATAATTAGGAGAGGTGTCATTAGTTCAACTCATTTAGCATTTTCGTCGAGGCATCGAGTATCGAGAGAGATATCTATGAGGTTAACTAGATGTCGTCAGTATCATTGGTTCTTATCTGCTATAATACAAAACAGTTTATTTCATACAAATGTTAATTTAGATCAAAAATTAAGATTTAACCTGTAGATAGCCTGATGCACTCGTAATATTATGACTTTTACTGCCGCACTCAGAGACGTCAATTAACTTTAATGAGTACTTAACGTCAAAAATGACAATTCAAAACTAGTCGCTATTCTTAACGGGTCTATGGTCTAGATTTGAATGAAACTTTTTGACATTAAATACTCATTAAAGTTAATTGACGTCTCTGAGTGCGGCAGTTAGTCATCTTGTGCGACACACGTGTAGTGGTTGGTTTAGTCACAGTTGTATTATTCTTCTCTGTCGCCACCATACGGCAGACTTGGCTATTATGTGGCCAAGAAAATATGGAAATATGGCAAAAAATGGTGATGTTGTAACGGATAATGCTAAAGTCAGCTGGTTTTTAGAAGGGCATAAGACTTTAACTACCATTAAAGTTCAATCTGAAATCATTGAAAATCGTCGTCTCTGTTTACTATTTATTTTCACCGCCTTCAATTCCGACAGAAGCTCTCTGCTCTGAGCAGCTCCAGTAGTAGGTAGCCATCCGTTTAAGTTTATTACACACAATTCCCTCCGCATTAACTTCGACCTTTCCAAGTGTATTGCCAAGATAAGCGTCATTTGTTTCCCTATCACCAGCAACTGAATATGGATCGGTTAGATACGGCCAATAATATTCCATTCATTCGCGGCTATCAACATAGAAAACATCCTTGTTCCATTTTCGACGCCGCACAGTGCTAAAACGGGCTACGCGGTCATCTCAGCAATGAAATGAGGTAATTTTAATCTCGTGCATAAACGGCTTTTCATTATCAATAATGCTATTGTTTTAGATAACTGGATCCTGTGGCTTCGGTTTGGTATTGCTGTTCCGTAATTGACTGAGGTCCTTTATTTAGTATTCAATAGTCGAAACTGCTGCAATGCCAGCAAATATTAAGGACTTAATATTGAGCTACCGACTTGGAAACACCAGAGGGGTATTTGTACTAGTACAAAGTTTGTTTTTGGTTTCGAATTTACAGTGCCAAAGCAATTTGACTAAACGCAAGCATTTCTTATAATTTTGTGTTGATTTTCGTCGTAATAATCTTAAAGATTGATGTTAAATTCTCAAATGTTCATAATGGTAATTTTAACGACAGTCAACCTTGTGATATTTATGACTATACCATAACATTGTAATTAGCAGTATGCTTTAAACGGAACTTCGATAAACGGGTGAGGATATTTTTAACAAATTAGGAATGTGTCAATGGTGATGACAATGATGAATCTTCATGATCGTGGTACAATTCATATTTACGTACGTCAAATATATTATTTTATCAATTAATTCCTCGATGATGTTGTGGGTTGTTATCATTTTGTTCTAATAAATCAAGCCTATTTTAATTTAATTATGAATGTAACCTCTAACAGTTGAAACTTACGAGGTTTATATACAGAGGCGATATTGGAGTCGTAATATTATTGTTTCAGGCAAAGATTTATATAAATGTACTCGTGAATTACTCGGCTTTGTTGCTTCAATTAAATTGTGACTTGGTCTCCAATATTCTGTTGCGGTATACTAACACCATCTCAAATGCTTCACCTCAAAGCACGATGCTTACATCTACGCTTCGTGTCAAAGGTAACCTTAAAGCACTCCAGTTAATCAACTCCAGCTATTTGGCACCAAATTTATTTGGAAACTTCCACACGTTACGCGTTTAATCACTCTAAACGGGTGTTGTGTACAAAACAGCTCCTAGACGCTGAATTCTTCAAGTTACTCGCCGAAGAATGCCTGGTTTCCGAACGCAGGCATTTACCGCTATATAGGTGTTTTAATTGTTCGGTGTAAGTTTCCATGCGCTCAACTTAACTCCTCTCAAAGTAGCTCAGCAACTCCAAAAAAGGACTCCACCAAATTTTGCCAAATAAAATTGCCAAAAAGTATAATTAATTCGATACCATCTTGAGCGTTGAAAGTTCTCGGCTAATCTTTACGGCTATCTCTGTCTCGAATAAAATACTCCAGAACCCCGGGTACCATTGGATTTAATGTTGGAATATACAGCCGCAGACGTCTCGTACATTGCGAAAAAGCTCCTTATCCCCAAATCAACACATCCCACTGTGACTTCTGCGAATATTATCGCATCAGAACCAGGCGTTTTGAATTGAAAGCCAAAATTCAGACTCGCAGAAATGGCTGCACCTTCTGTGCTGAGTCGAGAGGTCAATTTCGCTCAAGATAGCTACAAATGTAAGTCCGCGGTAGGTAAATCTAAATATATGCCTGTGCTAGCACATTGGGTGCAAACAGCCGATAGCGGGGACAAAAAGATTCCTCCGTATTGTGAGGGGAGCACAATGGCACACGGCGCTAGAAAGGAGAACTTGTAATTACTATTTCCTACGGGCGCCTTTTCAGGAGGTGTATTTTTCAGAAAAATGGAATATACGCCGAGAGCGCGGTCTCTTTGTTGGGCCATCTTTCATATCTTCGGCATATGGGCCGGGCAAAAAATCGACAATATTCCCCGCACTTTAAAGCCACTTTTTAAACGGCGCGCTCTTTTTAATAATCTCCTTCGGAAATTAATGTGTAAAACTTGGCGATACTTCTCGCTGGGCCCGTATAAAAAGACGTTTACATTCTAATTAGGGGGACATAAAAATTTGGTTGACTAATGTCCCAACTATTAGCGGTAACATAATTAGTACACTGCCGAATAACTCACCTGGCATAGCGTCACCGACACAAAAACATCTTGATTTGAATGATAAAGACTTAAAGTTGTATAATAATCCCGAACATACGGCGTCTGCTAGCTACGTGCACGCAAACGTAGCGCCTGTATGATTAAACAAATTGCAAGGTATTAGCATAGATCGTAATAGTTAGTCATTGGTTACCGCATAATCTCTTAAAAGGATCTTGTACGTTGCCGCCAATTCTCTCGATATTTACGACACTAAAGTGTTCTCGAAAAGGTAAATGACAGCATGATCCGAGCGAGGTGCGAGCGAGAGGCAACACGGGATATTTACCTCGACGGCACCTCTGTAATTACTGTATAGCTTATACCAGTTAAAATACAGGCGTACTGCTTGGAGTTTCGTTGGTGCGACTGCATCGTAAATGCCAGCTGGCGACGAGCGATTATCAACTGTATCCTCTTCACTACCTAAAGAGTACAATTAAGCATTTCGGTGATAATTTCCCGGAAAGCTTTCGTGAGTAACTCTGACAATTGAACGGGAGTCGTTATCTGAAAGCTGTTCGAAAGGTCAAGAGGCGCGACTCTAGCACCGCCTAAACAAAGCGTCGACAAGCTACTTATTACCAATAAAATTTTGAATAAAACAACTCCTAAGTGGCATTTAAGTGTCAGTCAACTGGTAGTTGGGACGTTTCGGCGCTGGCGCGGCGAGACCGGCCTGAGGCGGACTGGTTTGAACTCAAGCCGGTTGAACAAAGTGTAGCGACTTAGTAACTTGGTATGGGTACTCCTTTGTGGGCGCATTCCGATAGATACGGCCCAGGCCGAGTGAAATGCGGATAATGAAGAGAGGTTATTGTGATTTGTGTGCCATCCGACTCGGTGCAGTTGGTCCTGTTTAGTCTCGGGAGATCTCTCGATTTATGATCTTGGAAGCGTATTTAGCGGCCTGCTCCCCGCGAATAAATAGGCAGCCGGCGAGCCTTGAAGGCAGATGGACGAGTCGTTTTTTGGAAAAAAGCCCAGCGGGATAATGTTGTATCTGATTTACATCTGTCAAGACTGTTAGAGTGGGAACGCGGTACAAAATCTGCACTTCTATTAGAAACAACGTTTTTCACATTGACACACACACACACACACTCACATACATACAAAATCAAACCTAAGTATCCACGAAGGGTTGGGCAGAGGTGAATTTACACTCAGGTTTTGTCAATAGTGTTGGGTCCCATGTAGGTGGCGAGTCGATTGCCATCTATCAGAGACGTAAATACATACATACATACATAAATCACGCCTATATCCCCGAAGGGGTAGGCAAAGGTGAACTAGCACCCACGTTTCGCCAATTATGTTAGGTCCCATGTAATAGGTGGCGAGCCTATTCCCATATATCGGGCACAAAAGTGTCGCAGTACATTGCTAGGTGCTATAAGAGGAACGCTGCTGCCCATTCCTCATCACTGATTTATCCTTAGTCGCCTTGTACGACACCCACGGGAGAGATTTGGGGTGGTGACGATTGTATTCTACTCTGCCGTCACCACACGGCTTAAATAATATTAGAGACGTAAATGGCAGTAATTATTGCTAGTTGGCATAAGAGAAACGCTGTTTATTAATAATAATATTTAGATGTTACTATTTAGTATATGTTATGATTGTAACCTATTGTGTTTGCCATAATAATTAAATAAATAAAAAGCATTTCGACCAATACCTTAGGTCCTTAAAAAACCGATGCATACGTGGCCCCTTTTTCATTTCTCGCGTCCTTTTTGCTAAATTCGCTTCGAGAATTTCGCAGCGTTCACTTTGCCGAATTGAATTAGGATGGGATTAAACGAATGATTTGTTTAATTTTACCAAATCGGTAGGTATATCCCTTTCCGCAAAAGGTTCAAGTTTTGCGCAAATAATTTCCGTTATTAAGCGAGGGACGTGATCTCAGCTGATTTTAAATTACATGATATTTTGTTGGTGCAGACCGATCATTGTTTACACCTTTCAAACTGGACTGGCTTAGCCTTGTGCTGGTTGTTACATTCATAAGTCACGCCTATATCCCCGAAGGGGTAGGCAGAAGTGAATAAACACCCACCCTTCGCCTATTATTCGCCTATATTAAGCCAGTTATAGATGGCGGGCTTATTGCCATCTATTGGGCACATCAATCGCAGGATATTGCTAGGTGGTACAAAAGGTATGCCTGTGGATTCGTCTCATTTAGCGCCAGGACCACATTTCAACAGCCTCCTAAGTACCATCAGAATCCACGTTTCTGATGCATACAGAAATATAGAGAAGATCGGGGTTCACGTGAATTTTTATTTTTATTTTCTCAGTAACTTCTTACAATACAAAGAACAAAAATCAAATAGATCGGACTAACTATAGACTCCTTTAAAAGGTTGGTAAAGGATCACTATTTATCTATGTAATTTATTTTATTTTTATTGGTGTTTTTAAAATTTGATATGAATCCTAATCGTTTGTTTATGTATGTTGGTATGTATGTTTGTATGTATTTAAGTATGTATGTATTTATTTGAGTATGTATCTATGTATGTAGCTTTTTAAGTATGCATTTGAGTATTTATATAGTATCGTTATGTAAAAATATGTTAGTGCACCATGAATACCCTCAAAATACGCAATGTTTACAATCCTGTCCATTCAAAGGTTGTCTGGAAGAGATCGCTCTTAGCGATAAGACCGCCAATTGTATCACTTTTACTGTAGTAGAAATAATTTGTCTTGTTTTGTTTAAATTTGGTGTGCAATAAAGAGTATATCTATCTATCTATCTAACTTACCAAGTAACGTCCGATTCTGAATAATTATTATGTACAGAACATATGCGCACGAGCGCACCCATCTTTAAAAATTGTGCATAGCGCAGTACTACGAAGTACTTACCACATAGTGTCAAAGAGGATTATATTACGGAACGTAATAATTTTACTCAGATACTCGAATATCGGACTTAGAACGACATGCGTTGACCTTGTTTGAATGTCAGTTGTTATAATTGTCATAAAAATACTTATATACTTACTTACACACATAGTACCATAAAAGTCACAGCCTTAAAAGTCCTCAATATGAGCTACGATCATATCATCGTTGACAAGGGCGATTACTTATCGATTAACAGAATTTAAGTGACGTTGTTGTGTATAACGTCTGGCTTAGTACTATAATTTATTTTTATTTTCTTCTGCATTAGAAGAAGCTATTAACTGGAATCTTAACACACGAGTCATGGGGGCCTACCGCCTAACTCGATTGCTGATGACAGCTATATTGCAATGCACTGCTTACGGCTATAGCAGCCATTCTGCATTTTTAGGCGGCACGGATTTTGTGCCAAATTCATACAAAATCATTTGGTTATCATTCGTTCAAAGCTATCGCTAATAGTTTAGGTACATTTGGTGCGAAATGACAGCATGACGTCATAAACTATAGCTTTTGCTTCAGCAATCGAGTTAGGCGGTAAGTCCCCGGATATCAACTAAAATATTTATTCTCACCCTTAGAATATAGAATAATATACTCACCCTTCGCCACCACATGTTAATATTATTTTTAATCTAAAATTATTATTGCCGTGTGGTGACGGCAGAGCAGAATACATGTCACCACCCCCATTTCTCCCGACGGTGTCGTACAAGGTGACTAAGTAAAGACTGCTTCGAGTAATGGCAGCAGCATTCCTCTTATACCACCTAGTAATATACTGCGATTTACGTGCCCGATATATGGCAATAGGCTCGCCACCTATTGCAGGAGACCTAAATATGGCGAAAGATGTGGGTTATTTCACCCCTGCCTATTCCTTCGGGGATATAGGCGTGATATATGTGTCGACTTGTACAGCAGACAAGTAAGAATTGAATGATTCTGTGTCGCATCTACGCGTCCAGTCAAAAACCAAACTCTGTAAGCAAACACTGTATCTATCTAATAACAAGTACAAGAAGCTCAGACCCTCACGACACGTCATAATAGCCGGCATCCTGTTATTCCAACTTCCTCGTGTGGTAATACAATTTACTGTAATCACATTAGTCGAGTAATGACATCAGTAGTCCTTTTAACTAGTGCTGTTTTGCGGTAGGTACGCTTTTAAGTTGTTTAGGTTCCATGTTAGACATAGATCCATTTCGCCGTTGATGCTTCCTAAATATTTTGTTTGTTAAGTGTTTATACAAAGAAAACGAGATCAGAAACATTTCGATTAATTAATATGTTATGTCTGATCTCTTTCTTTTGAAAAAACTTTTCTAACGTTTATAGAACTAATGTTCAAATCAAAATCAAATCCCAAGTTTGAAAAGTTATTCGTCAAAACTTTTAGCCGTAAGACATTATCTATATGCTTACTATTGGCTTCATTATAAACCTCATTTTTCACAGACCAGTTATCTTCTCTTGCTTCTTAGTTTGATTGTAAATTGATTCTTTGCTGTATTCTACTCCTTCTTTGCAATAGTCCGACGCTGTGATCGTAGTACTGTAATTGGGTCTAGGATTATTACCCTACATTAAACACTTGCTGAATAATGAACTATATTAATTACCATTTTAAATAACTTTTGACAATTCTTGACCTGTCTATATATGTATATTTACAAACTTAACATCACCTAAAATACACATAAGATTTAAGTTACTGTGCTCAGGCAAGTGAAGCCACGCAACACTAATAACTACAAAGTCTTACTAAGCATCAAGCAAACATTTAAGTTATACCCAGCTGCTTCGGTGATACTAAGTTGTAATGCTCTTGACTTAGAATTGGACCGTCAAAATGCAGAGTGTGAAGTTGAAACTATCCTGAATGCTGTTGTATCAGATAGTACCGGAAAACCCGGAAAATTTAGGTATTTTAATCCAAGATGAAACAGTGAAAAATTATCTGTCTGTCTATGTAAGAACTATTTCTTTATCGATGATAGTTCCAGAGTTATCAAAACTTATATGCAGTTAAAGCGACTTAACCACATATCTTGGCTTGATGAACGTAAAAATACCTTATCTTCCACAATTCAACAAATATTTCTAGGCCATCTATTTAACTGAAAGTACATAATTTCGTTGGAACGATTCGCACTTTTCTAGTATTTCTCCACAAGTACTTTTTGGGCTTAACAGCTTTCTAGTTAAAGGACACTTCGGTCTCCATTTAAATTTAAAGTCCAGAGTTTCTAGAAAGAAAACTTGGTTTTCCCGAAGTACCTACATCTAAAACAGTGAATATGCAGATGTTTCGGTCTAGAACGCTAGATTTTTGAGTGCAGAATAGATATTTTTTCCAAAGAACTCTCAGATGGACCTCCGAAAGGTGAATATTCTGGTACATTCTTTTGCACTTTTATCCTTCTAAAGGCTTTTCTCAGTTGGCTAGTACTGAAGCAACTTCGGTATTAAAATATAACCTGGATGCTGTGAAAGACTAAAATAAATTTTGTCCAGGTGACACTATTTATTTTACATCAAGCAAAACCAACTTCGTACAATGTTTAATATCGTCTCTATAGAAAAATATATAAAGTAATGAAGTTATCATAGATTAGAATATTAGACTATATTCATTTTTACTAGTTTATAGTCGATAATACTAAGGATGAATGAACGTATAGAAAAGTGATGAAAATGATCATGTCGAGAGATCGAGAGATCGGAGCAGAGAGAGTAATTGTGATGACAACATTCCAACCCATACTGCTCAAGGTTTTGGCTTTGGTTCTACAGCTGGCCGCCTGGCTTACACCAACCCTATGCTGAATGTAGGTTTGCCCTCCACCATTCAGGTGCCCAAAGTCTTTAATTTACACCGGGCAATCTCTATTAGTCGACTTTATGTTATTTTATAGCTTCTAGGCCAGAGCGAAGTGAGAAGATATTGTTTAAAAAAAAATGTCAATATCACATTGTTATTTTTCTCAAAAATCTCATCAGAACCCGAGATAAATTTAGGAAAGAAAGCCGGTTCAACGAACTGGGCTTACGATAAGTGAGTGAAGCAATTTTTTTCACCCACACAAGCAGTCTATTTAAACATAATCCTATTGTAACGTATTTAAATCCAACACACGTTGCGATGCGGAAACCATTGTTTTGTTGTTTAAAATTCATGAGAAGCAATATTATGTTGGACGTAATATTATAAATTTAGACTAGTCGTACCACTGTGCATCTTAAATTTGAAATGACGGCAATTCAGTTGCCGGCGTAACTTGTTCTTTTGATTTATGTATGCCGAATAATTAATAGGGCACCTACAACTGAGCATTACGTAAGGCTTCCAAAGGAATGAAAATATTTGGTGCAGTTAACAGTACGTCAGGTTATCACAACCTGCCTTTTTTCCTGGAGAGAAAGAGAGCTGTTCTTAATATAGATACTATTAAGAGAAAGGTGATATCGTCTTTCTCTAAATAGTATCCATATAGTCCGGAAATTTAGATTTCCGTTTTTAAAGTTATTGTTCCAACCTAATGTTACCAATTGCATTTTGATATTACTTTACACAGTAGTGTTATCTTAAAACGACTGTTAGAACATTGATCTTTGATTTGATGATGAAGGTGTAGATTTACCCAATGAGATATAAGGAGAGACAGAATGAAGCAAAAAGAACATTGCTGTGAATGATCACAATCACGATAAGTCTTACTATGTAAAAATTAAGATCAATAATTTCACCTACCAAAATTATAAATTCATATAACAATGTGTGACACATGTAGACGTGTAACAACCGTGCTAATCTGGGAGCATAAAAATAATGTGGTTAGGGATGATTGATATTCATCAATGATGAATAAACATCGATGTTTAAGGGTGAAAAATATTGCTGTTTAAATCTCCATGATTCCCATGGAGTTATACGCTATACTATGAAGCGGCTAGATCGATGACTTCTGAACGATATGAATGAAAAAATAAACATACTGCAAGATGTTCACATATATAAATATGTAATTAAAGACTTGAAAACTCCACTTAATATAGTTTTAAGAAACATTCAAAAACTTACACATGTCGTCGTTATTATTCCAACGAATCTTTTATTACAAGTAGTCAAGAGTTGCACGACGATATTACTTTGTTTATTATCCATTGTTTTCTGTAACTGTAAGATGGGATTGCTGGGACATTACTATGCAGCTTTGTATTCTAAAATTATTGTTCTGTAGATATTGGAAGTTATAACCACCGCTGGCTAGAATCTTAAGCGATCTGTGTTTGACACAATGTGTTTTGGAAATTCTTAAACTCTGAAGTCCCACGATCACTTGAGTTTCCCACCTTCGTCTGCGTCTAGTTCGATTTCTACGGCTGTCAAAATCTTAACAAGGTTTTTGTTTTTATATGTAAAACAAACATTTTTATCATTACAGTGATCGTATAATTACTCTGATGTTGTCTTACTAATATTTAGTTTTGTAATATTAGTTAATCCATCTCGTTCCACTATGTAAACGAATTTTGATGATATTATATGGAATATTATAGTTTTATTATCTCCAGATCGTCTTGTCTCAACTGTGAGCTAAGCAACGTTATAAATCATCATTAATTTGTGTTCAATCAATACAGTTGTACAGAGCCAACCGCAAAAACTCGATACATAATGCATCCGCGTGTATTTTATGGCTCACCCGTTTAATAAAAAGCATTATAATACAAATCGACAATGGCTATTAAAGTTAAAGAAACAATCACAAATCTGGGTCATCCCGTCCCTTTCCCACTTGCACCGCAAAGGTGTGAGTGAGGAGGTTAGAAACACGTCCGTGATACTTTATAGCCCCACTGGGCAGCGAGACAAGATTGGTGCAGCCAAAAACATTTATTACACGCCATCAATTCTTAAAAACTCGTGTAACGCGACACCGGAGAAACAACCGCAACATACCTACTCGAAACAGTATAGTTTCGGAATCCGGACAGTGGTTCCAAACCGACTAAACATGGACATAACAGTTTCGTTTTTTTTGTTCATTCAAAATATGCAATTCCGAAAGAATCGTGTTTTGGTTCGGGGAAAAGTCATGGTCGTAATTGAGCATCTTCATTTAATTGTGCACCGCGCCCAATTCGGACTTTAATTTGACACAAATTAACTTTTAACGTCGAGTAAAGTGCAGAAATAACCGGGGCAGCTGCTCGTAAACTGGGCGATTTTTTTATTTCCCATTGCCGCGTAGTTATTAACACGAAAGAATTTAATGAGAGCTCGCTTGGCGATAATAAACCGATATTATAAACTTCTCCTTTATAATAACGTCCTAAGGAAAATAAAAATACGAGAGACATTGAGGCATTGCCGCTCGATGCGACTGCGGCATTCGCGCAACAAGCAAAAAGGACGGAGCGAGCCTGACAGCTGTCTATCTCACTCGGATCTTTACACGGTTTAACTTCTGCCAATGTTTTAGCAAACAATAGGATGCCTTAAAGCTTTTCATTTTGTTTAAATTTTAAGACACGTAACTGGACTCGTCCATTTTGAGTTAGTACTAGTTCTACCTATTGTCTGCTTTTACATTTTCTCAGCACTAACGCAACAAAGTTATTTAGTCGTAGTTATGGCTGATAGTATCCGGTGGTATGCTCGCGAAAGCCTTTGCTTTTTGTAATAAAATAATACTTATCCTTGTCTGTCCACGTTTTATAGGCCTTCGTTAATTCTACATGATTACAGTCTTTACGCTGTCCCGATTGGCAATATACCTTAAATAGCATCATTCATTAACACCCACTTTTCTAGATAAAACTACGAAAGGATATTATTTTATAATCCGGATTTAATTTACCCAATTTACTAGTGATGATGAGAATAAATAAGTAGGTATTAACGACTGTTAACGGCTTAACGTACTTTCCGAAACACTAAGGAACTCGAGATAATAATTTTTTGGTCACCCATGCACTGACCGGCCTAAGCGAACATTGCTTAATTTAAGATATCGCAGGCCAAGCGCGCTATGCCAATGCGCTAGCGAGCTCCTCTGAATCTGCGTACAGAATTATTATTCTACAAACATTATATGCACGTAGGCTGGAAAAAACGGTGCGCTCCTCCGATTCACAATTAAGTTTTCGAATGGTCTATAAAGTGTTATGTATTTTTAGAATGCCCACCGCGACATTGCACAGTGGGCCACATCGCAAGCTGGTCAGTCATAAAATTTCAGCATAAAAGCGTAATGGCGCAATTACAGGCTTAATTAGCGGAGCTGAAGTGTTTGTCAGGGCAAGACTTTTACGGTGTACGTGACTGTATGTGATCCGTGCCCCGAGCGCGAACTTTTCGAACATTCGCATCGTAAGCGTATCGAGAAGCGCTCTCAAACCAAAACAAATTAAATCCCTAATTTTAAATCGATAATTATTATTTATATTTCTTAAGTAATTGAATTGAATGAATGTTAACATTATAAACACACATAATAATAGGTATTTAATATTTTATTACATTCCTTTAGATAATATAAAATGGACTTAGTAGCTGATGAAAATAACAAAATATTTTTTAATAATATAATAAGTATTTGTTTGGTTAATGAACGCTTTCCGAGTGTATTTTGTTTTCTGACCTTTGGCATCGAAACTAAATTAAGGCTCAAGTTCACCAACACGTAAAACAACCGATTAAGAGATAACCGTAAGTTTTTGACAGTTCTTCCATACAATAGAATGTCAAAATCCGACGGTTAAATAATAATCGCCTGTTTTGTGAACCCAGGCCTTAATGAAGGATGGCTTTAGGGAGGACTGCGAAAGTTTTGCCACATGTAATTTGTTACCGAGAAAACTTGCATAGATTTAAAAAAAAATCATACATTGAGTGTTATCTGGATACGATTACGATACGAATGTTCGCAAAGGTCGTGCTAGAGGCACTGTTCGCTGACGGCACTGAGGTCACGTTGGGCATTTATTTTTGAGTCGTAGGGTCAGTTACGCATTAATTACAGATGGGATTAGCGGATAAGGCATTCTTAATGCATAGAATGAGCGTAAATAGGCGTGAAAGTTAACTGCCTGCGATATAATCTGGCTTTCCACTGGCCTGGACTGCATAATGCTATCTTCACCTGTACGCAATTTATTTCCAGTTACTTGTTTTGTTACTCACATATCGCTCTTTTAATACAACTAACAAAAATACTCAGAAATATTGTGTCTTCTAAATTTATGATAGGACAGGCTTTTGCCGCGTGACTTTTGTCGCGTTTAGACGCCGCGTGGTGACGGCAGAGTAGAATACAATTGTCACCACCCGTAGTTGTAGCTGTTTTGTGCTTAAGAACCGATATGTTTTTTAATTGAACCCAAAGAGGGTTGGTGTTAGGCAGTCGGCCAGCTGTGAAACCTAAGCTAAAGCCTTGAGCAGCATCGGTTGGAATTTTTTTATTCCAATCACTCCCTTCATTCATCTGAAGCTACGTCTAAAGCCCATTGTAGATTTACCATGTAACAATTTTCGGCAAATTCATTAATTAAGTCGTTATATTTATTTATTTTTATAGCCTGGTCTTTAGGAATATTAGGAATATTCGTTTGCCACGGAACGTAAAGCCCTACTAGCAGCACATTAAACTATAAAATCCTTTGTCTATAAAAGTCACCCCTCTGAAATTTTACAGCAACATTTACAGCGAACTCCGTTCTCGCTTGAAGCGTTTAATAATTCCTTAAAAACTCTCCAAGTTCCTTGGACGTTTAATTAACACAAGTAGGTAGAGAAAGTATTCTTACGAGTCGTTATCCCCAGGTTATGAACGAACGTGGACGTATGCCGTGAGGTGGACTGATAACAGCACGTGGGACGTTACAGGCGAACCAGAATTCGATCTTGTTGCTGAGCTGCTAGATGCCAGATTCGCGTGAAGCGCTTTCTTTTTACCAGCTCCCTCGCTAGGATGTAAGTTTAAAATTGTCGAGAAACTTGCTTGGAGCGTCCTTGGATGTCCTCGTCTTATATGTGACGCGAGACTTCTTGTTAGATAAGTAAAATTAGTGTAGTAGTTTCTCGGAAAGTGAATTGCATTTTTGGTCTGGTTCTAAACAATGCCACCCTGGGCCGAGATTAGCAAGCGAGCGTTATTTTCAGCTCAAATTCTGGGCAGCGTGCAGTTAAATATACATCAAATTACCAAAAAGCTATGTCAGTTTTTGATACGGCTAAGTTTACAGATACAGGGACACACGCTTTTACTAGAAATAGTTTAGGAGTTAATCAACTTATTAATGGTATCGAAGGAAGATCTCGCCAAAAAAGGCCATCTTCAATTATCACGTCTTGATTTGGTATAATTAGTTAATCAGCAGCAACAAAAGAATGTTGCCACCGTTCAAAATTAATTAACTAAACTATGAATTGGTTTTGTTTAGTTGCCAACACCAGCCATTTTGTTTTTTAAACTTCACCTTGTAAATGTTTGACATTTTTCATTACATTAAATTTTTTTGTAAAGGGAGAAAAAACTTGACTGAGTTTCTTACCCTTTCTTCTCAGAATAGTGCCTCCCGGTAGTTTGGGAACGGATGCAGTTGGTTTTTGTGTGTCAGTATGTTTCGGTTTATGTGATTGACGAGTTGTGGGATTGTATCTGTCGCAAAATTTACAATGCACCTGCAAAATGAGGCGTAGGTCTCCGCGTTTAGTTTAAACTTTCTTATTGAATGCGTTTGGTTTAGCGCTTCTTTGTCGGATCGGGTCATTGGTGGATTCTGGAGACACATCATTAAACGAGTAGACTCCTTCCGTGTTCTCCCTTGGAGATACGGTTCCTACGTCGTAATCATAGCAGATATGAGGAAACAAATTTTAATTCCGATTTTCATAGCTAGAACAAGGCACGTCAAAATTAGGTTGTTGTAAAAATAAAAAGCAACAATGTTTTTATGACACAAACAAGGATGTCGTATCTAAACCTCGGAGGTACTTCGAGCATAAAACCTAACACGACAGCTCTAGTAGAATTAATAATGCATTATGCATACGAAAGAAACCCGTCCCGCCTACGAACGGACGTACAACGGCAGATTTTAATTTCCATTTATTATAAAATGCGCTTTTCATTACGTAATCTTTTAATCGCCACGGTTTTACTGTGGTCTATTTAAATCTTTATTATTTAATATTGGCTTGGATGCATTGTTTGGATTTATTTATCTGAAGCGTTGTTTTGATTCATTTATATAAATTAAATTATTACTTGTTATATATTTGAAAGTTATTAAAATGTAAGAAAACATTTTCACACAAAAAAGATCCTTTAAATTGGATTATTTGTGATTAATTAAAATTACTGTTATGATGGATGCAGAGGTTGAGGAAAATTCCAGAACAAACGTTAATCTAAATGGAGTGAATTAAAAGGTGAACAGTGGATGAAAAAGATATTTTGAGTCGAACTCAAATGAAATGCGTCAAAGTAAAAGCAAGAGAATGATGATTCGTCTACTCAATGCTTAATACACAATAATCATAACGGTAAACGGTGACCCTTTCCGACTTTTATCAGATATGCCCTGTTCTGAAAATATAATATTATGTCAATGTCATAATAACCTCGAGTCTGCCCAAAATTCGAAATTTACTATTCTTGCTTCTGCTACACCACTTAACTATAGTCAGCCTCATAGACCTTCCCCGTCTGTAACCTCTAAATACAAAATGGAACATAAAACATTAGATTTGTTCTCAGTATCTAGATTTAACGATCTCTGCACTATGACGTTTGAAAGCTCCTTAACCCGACCCTAGTTTTAATTGGCCTTTGTCGTCCATAGTGTCGATAGCAAAGACAGCACCAATAGTGTCGATATTATTTTGCGTATGATACTGACAGGTCAGACCAGTTTATTCGGGTCTATCCGTGATCCGCAAATAAGGCTAAACTATTTTACAGTAGGTATTAAAGTGCGGAATACAATATTTGTTTTTATATTCCCTTTCTGTGTTATAGTTGTCTATCGATCTGTTATCTGCTTTTTACAGTACACCTGTCTAGCTTGTAGTCGCACATTTTTTTACAAAAATTTTGATCTCTATTTCGTCGTATTTTGTATAGTATTGAAGCTACAATTATTGGCCAATATCCCCACAGGCTTTGATGAATGGAAGAATAACCCAAAACGTATTTCCTGTTAATAAATAGGGAATGTAATTTAAATGTTTATCTGGTATTCCACATACTAATTACTGAGATATATAGCAATAGCTCGCTCTTTATTACACAGAATTAAAAATAGTTAGCAAAATGTGGGTGTCGTTGTTCTTGCTCTACACCTTCGAGAAGGCGTCAAAACGGACAAAAAATAAACAAATAACCAATTTGAAGTGTCACCTTTAAAACACCTCTTCGTAAAAATAATAAAATTTTATTGGATAAATTGCCAAACGATTCGTCACACTCACACAATTTAGCAATTATCCACGCATTTCAAGCGACACACCGTTTCATAAGCCCCGTATGAGATCATCAGACTATTCATTTTGTCCAGATCTCAGCAAGGTATGATTCAAAAATCACAATCCAACGCTAATTGAGGGGTTTGAGTTTTTTGTGTCTTGATGGATGTTACCTTGATTATTATGTATTCCTTTATCAAGAACAAATTTATTTCAAACTAGTTTCTTAAAGCCGTCTCCATTAAAGTGTTCACATATAAATCAAATGTTAATGTTCATTGTATTAGAGTGTATTGTTGTTATTATCATCTGAAAATGATTGCTCCGTGCCAAACTCAAGTTTGAAACAATTTTTCAACGCTTAATGAATAGCTGGCAACAGAATAACGGGAATATTAAAGATGGAAGAAAAATCACCTTACATTTTTGAAGGATAAGGAATTTAAATGGAATCTAGAGATATCTTCTTGGAAAATAGCTGTTTTGGACCGCTATCTTCTCTACTATAATTTTGTAACAATGTTGCTGTAAATATCAAAATATTTTTTTAATAAAATTGACATTATTTTATTACAGACTATTACATAGTACGTAGGTTAGTAATTTAAAGATATAAGGATGTTTTTATTTTTAGTTATTTGTTGTCTAATAAATTATGGTAGTTACGTGTTTATTAGCTGATATGCTGAGAATTAGAATTTATCAAATAGCGATTACGTTATTAGAATAACCGCTGTTATGATTACACATTTGATTACCACATTCAGTAGCGGTTCCAATGGTCTGTCACCAAACCCTTGGAAAAAACGGGTGCAACCGATTTTTCGTCTTCTTCGATCTTTAGTCTTCTGTTCATTTTTTTCTTCTTATTTATTTTTGATCATATATCTAAGTTTGATCACAACTAGACACGAAACACTGCTGAAATCCAAGCAACATTGTCACAGCACTCACGCCTGTCAGCAGCCCGTATTCTGCCATCAATCTTGAGTCAATTGGCGACAATTAACCGGTGAATCATCACAAGTGTCCCCAATCAACACCCAGAACCCTTCCCAGTGTAATGTCTTCTTTATCAATCCGGAATTCGAATTAAATGGACCAATATGTCAAACATTCGGTGTTGATTAATGATGGAGGATCGATGGTATTCTAACGGGGCATTATGTCCTTTATAAGTTCTAAGTCGCTGATTGGGCAGCTAATTTTTCTGATTTTGTATGATAATGATAAGCTTGCTTGATTTGCGTTCTCTTTGAATGGTGAAATCGTTTTTTTTATGTTCTGAAGTGCTGTGAAGTCTGTGTAATGTTCACTTTAGCTAGTGTTTTATATTGGAGGATATTATATTAGAAAGCGTTATATATTTTTATCATTTTTATCGCATCTATTACACTATCATCTGACGGGTTAGTTTGTACTTTATTGATCTGTTCGAATATGCCTATGCCATCACTACTACAATTAATTGAAACATTACAATAATCTCATTACTTCTACTCAAATACTAATTTCACGGTATCTATAGCTAAGCTATATGCTAAGCTAAATATAACTACAGTAAATTGTGAGCTTCGTAAAATGCAACTTTTTAAGAACAAACCCAACATTATGAAATGATTTGGCCCTCATAAATTATGATCGAACATCACTCTTAAGTTCTTTGATCTACAAAATATTACTTAAACATTTCAAGTTAAACAACTAAAAGAAAAAAAGGTTCCAGACCATTGTTTGATGTTTCCGTTTGTGCGGAATTGCGAAATCTTTTCTACTTTTCGTCTTACAGAACACACCTAACATAAACTTTTGAACACTGATTAAAATAAGACTCAAATTTGTGAAGGACCTGGGAGAACTTTCGTCTTACGTTAAGAAAGTAACAATCTTTTTTATGAATCCAACGCAGATCCCGTCTTAAAATTAAAATTTTAGCCATAAAATTATGTTTAAAATTATTAAATAAATTGGTTTAATGAAATCCAGCAACACAAAGATGCGAATTGAGTAACTATTCAAGAGGGGGATCTTCGCAAAGCGTCCGAATGAACTATTTAATTACTCGAAATCTCAACTAAAATAATGTTCTTTATTAATTTAGCCACTTAAAAAGCGTATCTTAATTAAAATTTTAATTAAATTACCCACTGTTGCTTCGTTATGAGCTACAAGCCCGTGGATACTTACGGTTGTTTTTCCAGATGACTGCTTTGACGTAATTTATATAATCGTTTGTATTATTAACATAATAGTTATGTTAATGCAAGCGTGATTTTATTGCCTCATTGTTCGGTAGAAGTAAGACATTGTCGCTTCAACCACGCCACGCGGTTTCCAAAATGGCGGATGCCCGAATGTAGAAGTTGAATCAATTGAGTGTCCAATTACAAATTGATTCGGCTTTATTTATTGTCGCCTTTGCCGGAAATGTTTATTGTCTAGTTCATTCATGGATGATTGAGTTGTGAAGAATGTTCATAATTCAAGTCAAAGGTCAGAATAGATCTAAATATTATGTATTTTTCTAGTCGATTCATATCTGTCTATACATCTCAAATACATAAACGCACGCCTTTTGCAGCTATTTATATAATCTCAATCTCTTCCATGGGTTTGTCTAATATGATTAAAATCATGTCATATTAATTTGAATAAAATTGATTTAGTGAACTCAGCATATAATCCCAGCGCATTATACCTTAAACAATAAAAAGTTTACACGTACGGTATTTTATAAAAAGCTATTAAATTTCTTTAGTCTATATTTTAGACCTTATTAAGACATCTAAGGTCTTAAATAGACTTACTGCCGCACTCAGAGACGTCAATTAACTTTAATGAGTATTTAATGTCAAAAAATTTCATTCAAATCTAGACCATAGACCCGGCAAGAATAGCGACTAGTTTTGAATTGTCATTTTTTGACGTTAAGTACTCATTAACGTTATTTGACGTCTCTAAGTGCGGCAGTAAATCGTCTAAAGACTAACGACTACGCACTACGTTGACGCATCTTTAATCTACTGCAAGCAAATAATATTGAAATCTGAATTGCTTTCACATTACTATTTTATGTGTTTACACGACAAATATTTGTAATGAAGCACCTATTTATTACATTTGGTTGGTACTTGATATAATTATATAATTTATATTCGATAATTGTGTCCGCCATGGCGGGTTTTATATTACACTGCTATAAGCATTTGATTTGTAATTGCTTTGGAAGCAATTTATCACACACGACGTTTATTGCCGGTGTAAACTATTTTCTAGAACGCGGTCGCCATGTTGATTCATGAATGCTAATAGTGAGCCGTAAGTTCTAAGCGACTGTTAAAAACTCAACTTTATTCTTGAGTGCTACAAGTAGAATAGTTTTCAACCTGTCAACTGAAAAACCCTGACCCAATCCTGTATTAGTGCCGTCTTGCATTGAAGAAATCCTGCCTCATTATTTTGACATAGGTACATGATGTGTTGTTGGGCTAATTCCTGAGAAATTCGCTAAGGACTGCGAAAGACATTATGTGTAAATAATGCACAGCCCAAATCATGTGGTACATAATGCTTTGAATCTCCTAGTGGGCGGGTAGCATCTCTCAGTTATTCGCTTACTAATTATTTCAATACATAGACGATCTTTAGGAAGTAAGAGGGAATCTGAAAGTGGCGTCTGAGTTCTCGCTCATATAGAGCGAGAACTTGGGAAGGAATCGTTTGGATCTGTATGGACATGTTATGAGAAGGGACGAAATAAATATGACTGCAACGCTCATGCATACAAGTACGAATCAAAGATTAACATAGATACAAAACACGATGAGGAGATCCTGAATGACAGCCGCCAAGAGGACATAATGGACGGAACGAATAGGTTGGGATAAGGGATGATGATGTTGTCGAAAATCGTCTCGTAGTCGTGTCGGGATCGTGTCGCCAAATGTAAACGCGCTCATTGCCAATAATAATTTTGCTTGCGGGCTCGCTGTGAATTTTCCTATGAAATATAACGTTGTTTGTTACAGTATTTATTCGATTTATTTGTTACCGATGATAAGGGCATTGTTAAATTGGCTTTCCTGTAGTTTCGTGGGCGGTTAATGTAATGTCTGACGATTATTGATGGTAATTGGATATTGTTCGCATTACGTTTGAGTGGTGTTACTACAATCGGTCATTTTCTGTCTACTAATATTCATGAGCTTTTAAAAGCACAACACTATGAGAGCACCATAAACAATATCGGTATTTAGTTTTTTCTTTGGAATTAACATATCTGTTACTACATAAACTAAGGATTGAACTTAGTACATATTCGTGTAGTGACGGCAGAAATGTCCAACCTGCCCTTTTTTTTTTGAAGGCAGAAATGAACAACCTGTCCTTTTCTCGGTGATATTAATAATATATTCTTTATTGCACACATAGAAAATACAAAAAAAGCATATTATTCGATATGTATACAAGAGCACGTCACACTATATAAGACTGTCAAATATCTATAATCGATTGTCAACATCAATTTGTTTACTGTAAAACACGAAATCGATTGATAAAATTTTACATTTTTGCATGTATGTTAAGAACATACATGCAAAAATTTAAACTTGTGTGGTTTAAGATTGTTGGATGAAACTTCATACGGTTTAACGTCATAGCAGTGAAAACGGAACAACCCTCTATTGCTATTCAATACTATTTTAAAGCATTCTGAATGATTACTCTTCTACTGACGAACATAAAAAAATATTCAGTGGAATCGATATAATGTGTGTATTAGTCACACATCTAGTTAATCGACTCCTAAACCTCTATTCACATTCAACAAACACATTACATAAACATGAAACAACTCTAAACTATTATTAATTGTCCTTTTTTTACAAAAAAATAGGCATAAAACTACACTTTACGTGTCGTAATTTTCAAATCAGTTGCATGGCAGTCGTTTCACTTACTATTATGACCCTTATATAGTTCGTAACAAGGACAGTTCAGGTGCAAAGTGTAATGCTTGATATGGTTTTGACGGTACAGTACGCAAAGCTACAATTATTACGCATTTAAAGCGCAGGCTGCACTGTCAGCGGGCGGGCGGGCGAGCGGGCAAGCGAAGCGATGGAAATTATTTATTTATAACACTTTCGCTTCAAAGAAAATTGTGGTCAGGAAAAGCTCGAAAAATTACATCATGAAGACTATTTTTCTAACATTTATTGTTAACATTGAAAAAGAATTTCGAAAAATTATGGTCTTGAGGCGGGAATCGAACCCGCGTCCGCTGCTATCCGGGCAGGTGCCTGACCGCTCGGCCACCCAAGACACCAAATAACTTGCCGAAATTCTTCTAACCTTTACACTTCACGTTGTAAGCCAACGGGTACCCTCGCAATGTAGAAATAAATTTCAAACATTCCAAAGCAGATATTTTTACAAATACCGACCATTACATACCATATCCATACCATTCGAAATTCTTTTTCTAACCACCAAAATCTTTGTACTAATTTTTCTAACATTTATTTAATGTTAAAATTAAAATCGAATAGTTAACATTGAAATTAAGATCAAAATATTAACTTTCGTTTCGTTCGCATCGCAGATGTAGCTTACCTTTGACTACCAGCAAAGAAACGATGCTCGCTCGGTTCGCTCGCTCGCCCGTTTCGCTCGCTCGCCCGTCCGCTGGCAATGTGACCCGTGCCTAAACCAAATGGGGTGCAGTAACTTAGAGTTAGGGGATTGGGTCATTTATAAAAACATGTGTCAGAAATATCATTAGCTCGCAGATAATTATGTCGCCACGCGATCTTGTTGTGTTGTGAGCTTCACGCGACCTTTCTTGTGGCGCGTGCTGGGTACATACATACATACATACATAAATCACTCCTATATCGCCGAAGGGGTAGGCAGAGGTGAACTAGCACCCACGTTTCGCCAACTATGACAAGTCCCATGTAATAGGTGGTGAGCCTATTGCCATTTATCGGGCACAAAAGTCGCAGTACATTGCTAGGTGGTAGGTATAAGAGGAACGCTGCTGCCCATTCCTCATCACTGATTTATCCTTAGTCGCCTTGTACGACACCCACGGGAGAGATTTGGGGTGGTGACAATTGTATTCTACTCTGCCGTCACCACACGGCCAGTAGTGCTGGGTACAGGTGGCAGCATATCGTCTATCACACAGTTTACGATGACTGTGTAATGATGGCAGAACAAAATGCAATTTTCACCAGTCCCAATCTACCCAGCAGGTGTTGTACAAGGACGACGAAGGACTGCTATTTACGTGCTCGATAGATGGCAATAGGATCTCCATCTGTTACATGGGACCTAATATATAATTGGCGCATCGTGTGTGTTTATTCCATGTTAGTTTTATGTATGCCCGCAATAGAACCACTTCCCTTACGCACTGCAAAAACGAAAAGATTGAAGCATATTTAAATTTAGACATTATATTCACTGCTAGCAATAAAAGCTCTGGCAATGAGTTGGACCTCTCATTGGAAATTAGACCCAATTCCGTTCACCTTACATCCCAGAATCGCATGTCCCTGTCCAGCACAGATCCCTCAGCGGCCGGACGCTAATGTATTAATAGAGAGTTTCCAGAAAAGTCGTATCTATTCTGGAAATTGCACAAAATTAACCATGTTTACATTTGAACTGTACCAAGAAGATATTAAGTAAAAATACCAACACGAGTTGACTTCGCCTAGATTAAATATGTCCGGGTGGTGACGGCAGAGCAAAATACAATTGTCACCACCCCAAATCTCACCCGCGGCTGTCGTACAAGGCGACTAAGGGTTAAACAGTGAGGAATGGGCAGCAGCGTTCCTCTTATATCAATGTACTGCGTTTTTCGTCGTTACATAATTTATTGAGACCCACTACATGGGACCTAACATAATTGCTGAAACGTGGGTGTTAATTCACATCTGCCTACTCCTTCGGGGATATTGGCGTGATTTTATGTATGTATGTATGTATTTATTATTGCCAGAAATAGGTTCGCAGGTGATGATTTTATCGTTTTTCCTTCATAATTCTTTTGACTGAAACAAAGTCTCTTTAGAAAGAAGGCGATATCTTCTTCTTCTCTCTACCTTAAATTTTTTATAAAAATAGGAGTAGATCACTGAATATTCATTGAATTTTCCAATTATTTTTGTCTTGTTTGTGACAGTTCAAAGCGATATTATCATATCGTGTTTCGGTGGTCATGTTTGCCAGGCGGGTCAGCTTGGATGGGTATAAACAAATATTACCACGAAAACCATAAACATATAGTAGGTACGCTTCATTGAAAACAGAATGCCCAGTAGTTCGCACATCGCAGAAAGCGTTCCAATAGACCAAAGCGATCTATCTCCAGAACAGGACACATGTAGGTAGGTACACCTAGTGGCATTCCCACTAAGCCCGCTTAATTCCCGTTTAAACAACGCTAGCTTGGCCCACCGAATCGAAATTCCCTCCCGAACCCGTTACTTTACGTCTATTTAAGCATTCTAAATAAGTACCCGGTCAAAGCATTGTTCCCTCGATTGGCTAGGACCGTTCCACCGGGAGTTGTACGGGCAGATAAATCAGTCGTTCACTCACTCATTCGTTCACCGGACCGCGGTGCACAATGCAAGGGTTAATGTCTTAAGCATAATTAGCCGAGGAAGGTACGTCCAATAGTTTTGAAAGGATTTGGTGTTTTGCTTTAAATAATTGGGAGTGCCATTTATGTATACCATACCTCCATATATCAGGGAAAGTTTGAAAGTAGCGAGAGATTGCGGAGTAACAGGGTTGGATGATTTGGTTATGTTATGTGAAGGGATGAAAGCTATGTTGGCAAAAGAATGTTAGGTATGAACGTGGAAGGACGTAGAAGGAGAGGAAGACCAAAGAGAAGATGGATGGATTGTGTAAAGGAGGACATGATAGCGAGAGAAGTGTATGAGAAACTGGTGAAGGATAGAGAGGAGTGGAAGAAGAAAACATGTTGTACCGACCCCGCTTAGAGCGGGATAAGGGCATAGGAAGAAGAAGTACCTCCTTTATAATGCATGGGGATTGTTTGGTTTACAGTGGAGCTAAATTTCCAATTTTTTATGTACTTTTTAAGGTATGTTAGTCCATCAACATTCCCAGCACATTATCGACTCCACTACTGAGAAATGGACTAAATTATGAATGAAAGTGTTACTGGAATATTGAGCACTTGTAATGTTTCACGCAATGTGGTTTGCAGAGATACATGTTTCACGTTGTATCTTTGCACACCACATTGTAGCACTATTCCTTTTTTTTATATATTCTTACACTTACAACCAAGACGTTAACAACGTAACGTCTTGGTTGGCCGAGTGGTATAGGCGTCCGTCGGTATAGGCACCTGCCCGGATTGCGGAGGACGCAGGTTGGAATCCCGCTTCAAGACAGTAATTTTTCGAACTTTTTCTAATCACAATTTTCTTTGTACCAACATCAATTCATATTGCCTGACTTGCTCTGCTCGGTATAATTATTTCCTCTTTTATTCTTATCGGCTAGATGTCATCGAGCCATCGAATCACCATCTTTGTTTGAATTTGTCTAACATTTTAAAAAGTCTTAATAAATTTCCAAAATAAAAATTTTTGATGATGAAATATAAAAAAAAGTACCTAACTAAAAAACCTTCTTTGAATAAAGTCAAGACACAAATGTATACCGTGTATGTATAATTATGCAAATAGTTTTAAAGCACGCAGAAACATTACAAAATTAGAATACAGATAGCTGTAGCAATTAGTTCCAGTCATCAAATGTTAATTGAATTGCGTTAAGTGATTCTCCTTTTAGCTCTAAATGTAAACTGGCAACTGTCCACTGATAAAACTATAATTAACATGAGCAAAATTTCTGTTGACACCAAAACAAGTCGCCAGAAACAGATTTATGTTAATGTTGAAAATAATTTGCTGGATTCAATCAGAATGGTTTAGAATTGTTTAAAAATAATAATTATAAATAAGAAAGTTAAACAAGTTTGGATAATATACGATTGATAAATATATTATAATATGATTGATTAAAAAATATTTTCTCCTTTATTCGCACCAGCATTTATAATTTCTCCTGCTCATTACAATCTCCCTTTATTCGCACAGCACTTCTTTACTGAAATAAAACACTTCTAGAACGTGTGAATGGCAATAGGCTCGCCTAATTCTTGGTTCGGTCTCTTTTATTCCTTGTTAGCAACAAGGCGTTGACAAATTTTAAAGCCTGACTCAGAGACGCTTCAAGGGTGCCATTATTCCATTATTTAATCAGCATTTCAGTCGAGGCTTCAGACTAACAAAACTTCGTTTTGCACAAAGCACAATTAGTTACATCTTCAGAGATACCATTTTCATTTACATCAGAGCTTTTCGTCCCTGCTATTACGACTGTCGGTTGATTGACGCATTCTGGACTCTATTTCTTGCTGGTTAAGGTCGGAGAGGCGCTTTTCGTCCGTTCCTATACACTTGGCCGGTCAGCGGCAGCGGGCCGGAATCATTCGCCGGTCACACGTTCACAGTTCACTCACTCACTCACGCTCATTTGTTCACTTTGATCCTGCGAAGCCTCCACGCACTTTACACTGCTTGCACAATCTGGCACATTATAAATTTAACTTGAATCCTCTGTGGGTATGCGTGTAGTTTGACCGTGAAATGATGAAGGTAGTCTTGCTAAAGTTACCCGAGTTGCACTAGAAAATATCACTACGTTTACAAAGTAAAGAGGGGTCAATGTACCCTTACCTTTTCAGGGATAAATAGGCGTGATATGGAGCATAATATAACAAAAATAAATCACGCCCTGAATACTACCCATGCTAACATGGTCAAAATACTTTGGTGTTATTAATAAATCAAAATTATTAGCGATGAACGGAGAGAGCGATTTGGATGGCAACATTTCAATCCATACTGTTCGAGGTTTTGGCTTAGGTTTTACAGCCGGCCGCCTGCTTGACACCTACCCTCTTTGGGTATGCTGTTGTTGGTGGTTTGCCCTCCACCATTCGGGTGGTTATTGGTCTACACCGGGCAATTGCCCTCAGTCGACTTTAACGACACCTATGGGATGAGTCGGGGCTGGCACATTCTACGTTATTTTACCCTCCCAGAGTGTATGAAACATTAAATTAATTCGTTTACGAATATTTTCTTTTTATTCGTGTGTGTGGTGACGGCAGAGTAAAATACAATTGTCACCACCCCAAGTCTCTCCCGTGGGTGTCGTACAAGGCGACTAAGGATAAATCAGTGATTAGGAATGGGCTGCAGCGTTCCTCCTATACCACCTAGCAATATACTGTGACTTTTGAGCCCGATAAATGACAATAGGCTCGCCATCTATTACATGGGACCTGATAAATGACGAAACGTGGGTGCTAGTTCACCTCTGCCTACCCCTTCGGGGATATAGGCGTGATTTATGTATGTATGTTTTGTTAACACATACACAATTTTATTAAAATCATTCGTAGTATGTTTAAGCCCACTCGATACTTCACCATTAAGCTGCACGGGTTCACGTAAATGCGACCTTTGGAAAACGCCTCACCGATTTCTAATAAGTAGGGTGCACAAAAAAAGTACAGCACACCCGAGACCTTGCATTTCAATAGGTTTTATCCTCGAATTGTGCCCTACAAAAGAATCTTTTTCTGCTCCATGTTAAATAGGTGGCTCGTACAGTCAGCAAAACAAACAGCGCGCCGTGTTTTAATAACAGAACTGCCGAGTTCGGAATCTGAACCTTTTGCGATCTAGTAAAGTACAGGGTCGGTTTTTAGCACCCTTTTCGGCTGACCCTACCTGACGGATATTATGGTAGTATAAGCACTTTGTAGAATTTGCGATGAGGAGTTATTGGATATTGTTCACAAACTATCTAATATAAAGCCCTTGTAGGTTATGAATTTATACATAAATTATAAAAAAAAATCAACCAAACTATTGAAACACGTTAGTTGTTCGCAACAGACTGACTTTATTTTTAAAAGGTTTGACAATATAAACCAGATGGCGTTAGTGTCACTATCGATAAAGTTGTAACATTTTGATATAGAATCTTGACACCCCCACTTATCAAAATAAACTACATATGTGTTACAAAGATGCAATGCCTAGCAAATTCATAAATTTGTAATGTTTTACATAACATAAACCTTTGGTCAGTATGTCAGCAGGCATTTCCTCACTAGGAATATATTTAATTTTAACAAATTTATACTTGACAACATCTCGAACATAATGACAACGTACATCTATATGTTTTGACCTATTATGACTCTGATTACTTAAGGCTAACTTTAATGCACTTTGATTATCGCAATATAAGTCAATTACATAAAGTGTATCAGTAATTTCATGCATTAAATTTCTCAAGTAAACAGCTTCTCTAGATGCTTCGGACAAAGCAGTGTATTCCGCCTCTGTGCTAGACAACGACACTGTTTTCTGCTTTCTACTTTGCCATGAAATAGCTGAACCTGACAACATAAAGCAAAAGCCGGTATAGGATTTCCTATCTAAGGCGTCACTTGCCCAGTCACTATCCACAAATCCTTGTAGATCCTTATTATTATTACTATATCTTAAACAATAATTTTTAGTACATTGTAAATATCTCAACACACGTTTTGCATAATTCCAATGTATATGACTATAACAATTATTGAACTGGCTAAGATAACTTACAGAGTAAGCAATATCTGGTCTTGTTAACACAGCTAAGTACATCAAACTTCCAATTAATTTTTGGTAAGGTACATTAGGTAAACATTTATCAGTTGCCTTATCCAAATTCAATTTAGCCTCAATTGGAGTACATTGTGTTTTACAATCTGACATATGGAATTTATAAGCTAACTGTTCAATATATTGTTGTTGATCTACAGTAATAACATTTTTATTTTTATCTAAATTAATTCTCATGCCTAGATATTGTCTTACAGGCCCTAGGTCTTTCAACTTAAACTCTGAACCTAATACATTTTTTAATAGACTAGTTTCATTTTCATTATTTGAAAAAATTAGAAAATCATCGACATACAATGCCACTACTATTCTGGTTTTACCCTTAATTTTTGTAAACAAACATGGTTCATATTGACTATTTTTAAAATTTAATTTACTTAGAACCCCTTTTACTCTTTCATACCATGCTAGGGAAGATTGCTTTAATCCATAAATGGCTTTTTTTAATTTCAACACCTTTCCCCCACTTTTGTTTACAAAACCCTCAGGTAATGACATATATATTTTTTCTTTTAGGTATCCATTCAGAAATGCAGTACTTACGTCTAAATGAGTAATACTCATTCTCATCTTCACAGAAAGAGCAAACAATAATCTTAGTGTAGAATGTCGTACTACTGGTGAAAAAGTATCTGTATAGTCAATACCAGGTTTCTGCGAGAAACCTTTTGCCACAAGCCGAGCACGAAACCGCACTTTATTATCAATATCAATTTTTTTATTAAGCACCCATCTGCACTTCACTATCGTCACATCACCTGGATTATCTACAAGCTCCCACGCTTCACTCTCCTCAAATGACTGCAGCTCCTCAGCCATGGCCTGCTTCCACTGGTTCCTCTCTGGCCCCTCAAGAGCCTCAGAGAATAAAATCTCTTCTGATGCTGGAACAGTACTGGAAACACACATGTTAGTGAAACCATACCTCTCAGGTATTTTCCTCTCACGCTTGCTGCGTACATCTGTCACTTGTTCAGTTGTGACTGTTGGCTGGACTACACATTCTGAGGCCTCTGGTGGATGTAAGGTTAATGTTTCATTGCCATCAACATATATTGAAGAATCTGAAGAGCAGTCAAAAGGATCCTCAGTTTCTGAAATGTTCTCCAACAATTCCCCCACTGAATTGCTACTCTCTTCCACCAAACTGTCTCCCGTTGTCTCTTCATTGGAAATCCAGATGGCAGATACTTCGGTTTCCTTGACATCAGTCTCATCCTCCATCACTACAACATCTCTGCTGGTAATTATAGTATTATTTGTAGGATTATACAAACGATAACCTTTCACATCCTCTCCATATCCAATCAAAATGTGTTGTGAGGCTTTCTTGTCCCATTTTAAACGCTTTTGTTTAGGCACATGCACCATCACTTTGCTGCCAAACAAACGTAGGTGACTCAAGTCTGGTTTTGATCCATACCATAACTCATATGGAGTTTTATCCAATCCTGATGCAATAGACCTGTTTTTCAAATATACAGCGGTATTTGCTGCTTCTGCCCAAAATTTCTTTGTTAACTTTGCATCATATAATAAGCATTTAGCTTTCTCCACCACAGTACGGTTAGCTCTTTCGCAAAGCCCATTTTGTTCTGGCGTATAATAATTTGACTTCTGATGTATTATACCAGCATTTTTTAGGTAATTTATAAAATCCTTATTGCAATATTCTAGACCATTGTCTGTCCTCAATATCTTAATTTTCTTACTTAATTGATTTTCAACAACTGACTTAAACTCTTTAAATCTGTTGAAAGCTTCACTCTTCTGCTTCAGAAAATATACGAATGTCATTCGACTATAATCATCAATGAACAGCAGGAAATATCGAGCACCACTTAAGGAACTTGTTTCCATCGGGCCACAAATGTCACTGTGAATTCTGTGTAGCGTTTCAGTACTTCGCTCACCCACATGAGAAAATGGTAATCTCATTTGTTTTCCCTCACAGCATGTGATACATTGAGACTTTGTTATGTCAAAATTACTTTCGTAAAATAATCCATCCACAATACCATTTCTCATTTTTTGCATATCTTGACTGTTAATGTGTGCTAGTCTTCTGTGCCATAGCTTTCCACTAGCAGAAGTCAACAAACAACTATGTGTCTGTAATCTCAATTTATAAACACCATCTGACAAATCCGCAATTGCAACCAAATCATTGTACTGGTTTCTAATATAACAGTGGTTCTCTTCAAATATGACATTATTTCCATTTTTGATAAGTTCACTTACGGATAACAGGTTAGTTGTCAAACTAGGCACACATAGCACATTTCTAACTGTAATGTGATAATTTAATTCCGACACAATTTCTACATCTCCGGAACAAATAACTGGCACTTTTGATTCATTGGCAACAATAATTTCCGGTAAACACGGCGTTAAATTCATGTTCTTTACCCAAGCTTTATTCGCCGTCATATGTGCACTTGCACCTGAGTCCACGTACCATTCATTCTTGTTATACTTTCCATTCAGGAAAACAACATTAAAAACACATTTATTTGTATTTTTCTTTAACATTGGGCACTGATTTCGATAATGTCCATCCTCTTTACACTTGTAACATGTTATTGTTTTTGTTGGCGTATTAGCTGTCACTGTCATTTTGTTTGTCGTTGAAGGACCGCCATATTTCTTTGGCTTAGTGTTGCCAGAGGAATATTTATTTTTCGCTGCGAATGCTATGCCGCTACTTTCGAAATCACTGGCTACCTCCATGTCAAGTAATTTCGACTTTATAACATCAGCAGTTATCGAAATACCCGAATGTTCAATTGCCATTATCATTGGAGAATAACGATCGGACAAACCTGCTAATAGCAATGATCCCACCCATTCATCTGTTATAGTAAAACCCGTGCCATTTAACCGTTGAGCCGTTTCGATCATTTGAGTGACATAATTAGCCATTGAGTCACAATTTTCAAGTCTTATAGATATCAAATGTCGAAGCAAGGTTATTTTTCTTGAGAAACCAGAGTCATCAAACATGGTTTTTAATTTATTCCATAATTCTGCCGAACTCTTGGTGTTCCTGATATGCACGTACAAAACTGGATCAATCGTTAATATTAACTTTGCCTTCGTTTTTGCGTCATCTACTGGTTTAACATCAAAATCTGCCGTTGGTCTGATGTATTTGTCCATACCCTCCAGCACCAATAAATTTTCTGCCGCAAAACACCAC
This sequence comes from Cataclysta lemnata, assembly GCA_963931975.1. NCBI lineage: Eukaryota > Metazoa > Arthropoda > Insecta > Lepidoptera > Crambidae > Cataclysta > Cataclysta lemnata. Next base: position 5,494,192 of record OZ008363.1, read on the forward strand.
TCATCATAGTTCTCCCTGCCTTTTAACTTTGGCACACTAGCAATGTAGTTAGTCGTCATGTTTCCGCGAAACAACACACACAATTTATCTATTTTACACTAAAATAACTGATAAATCGAACGTAAAGCCCATAACCTATTGAAACACGTTAGTTGTTCGCAACAGACTGACTTTATTTTTAAAAGGTTTGACAATATAAACCAGATGGCGTTAGTGTCACTATCGATAAAGTTGTAACATTTTGATATAGAATCTTGACATTTCGAGTTTCACCGTGCTTCGGAAGGCACCGACTGCGTCTGCTGTGTCGTGGGTTATGGCCCAGTCTCCCTCCCTATATTATCCCATTTATAGGAAAGGCCCGTGGCCCAGCAGTGGGAACATTAAAGGGCTGGTGAAGATATTGATGAAGTTATTAAAAATTTGTCCGTCATCTACTAGGTATCTATTATCAACACAAGTGCGCTACTTACTTAAGACTAGATGATAGGTGTGAGTATAAGCAATATTAAAAAAAAGAATTCGCAAATTAGCAATACTTTATAGATGTGTATGTTTTTAATAACATTTCGTGTATTCTTGTTACAGGTACAACTGAAACGACGTCATGTGATATTTCCTTCTAACGTGAGTAAATTTACTAACCGATGGCAGGTTAAAGTCAGGATTTATATTGAATAAGGGGGATAAGCTGAGCACTGGCCGTTCCTATGGGACAAAAGAATATAGGGAGAGTGGCTAAACCCCCAATTGAATTTTGTAATTGAATAATGCCGTGTGGTGACGGCAGAGCAAAACAAAATTGTCACCTCCCCAAATCTCTCCCGTGGGTGTCGTACAAGGTGACTAAGGATAAATCAGTGATCAGGAATGAGCAGCAGCGTTCCTCTTATACCACCTAGCAATGTACTGCGACTTTTGTGCCCGATAAATGGCAAAGGCTCGCCACCGCTATTACATGGGACTTGACGTGGTTGGCGAAGCGTGGGCGCTGGTTCACCTCTGCCTAACCCTTCGGGGATATAGGCGTGATATATGTATGTATGAGTTTTGTAAAGCTGGAATACGTCCAAGTCTTGAATCTAACTTTGAAGTGTCATACTTACATAAATCACCCCTTTTTATTCCCGAAGACGTAGGCAGAGGTGAAACACCCACGTTTCGCCAATTATGATTGGTCTTATGAAAAGGGAGTCGTGATGGGGAGATGTGGCGAGCCTCTTGTCATGTGTCGGGCACGTATATTGCTAGATGGTATAAGCGGACCGTTGCTGCCCATTGGTCATCGCCGTCTTAACCCTTAGTCGCCTTGTACGACACCCACGGGAGAGATTGGGGGTAGTGACAATTATATCCTGCTCTGCCGTCACCACACGGCAGTTTGATGCATACAATATAGTTTTTAATATTCAGTAGTTGCATAATACCTACTGGGCGTTATTCTTGAGTTTATCGTTTAATTTCAATGTTGCACTTTGAGAAGGTACCTTCACTTTTTACGACCGTTTCTTCTCAAAGCATTTCTAATTAACATTGAACAATGCGGGAAATACAACAAGTTGGTGCGATAAAAGAATTTGCCGATAAATGTTTCGAGAGAGAAATGAAAATGTTGATAGATTTGTGGAGTGACTGGGGAAGGTAGGATTAGGATTTAATTTATCAGAGCCATACATCATTATTATTAAGAAAAAACAAAAAGGAGGCAAAAAATGTCGCACAGTAATATTAAGGTTTACTTGAGAATGTTTCTGACCATAATATTCAAATCGGAAAAAAGATCAGAAAAAGAACAGAGTAATGATGAAAGTAGTGCCGGCCGGTGAAGGAGACATTTTTGCAACAGGGTTGAGTGCCTAATAAAAAAACTATACAATATTTAGAAAAAAAAAATCATTATCACCACAAAAACATTTATCCCTACTAGTACTCGAACCCGGGACGCAGTTTTCGAATTTGATCTGGCGTTATGGTCTTAGTAAAATTGTTCCAAAAACAGCTCACACAAAATAATGCACATCTCTTGTCTGCGCGCGTTATTTATTCAAATCGGTTTGTCTTGCTGACGGTACCCGATTCGTCTCGCAAAGGGCCCGACGACGCCGAACAAAGGTAGCAGAAACCAATTTGTTACGTGATAATATGCGGGGCAGGGGGGGCTTCTATTACGCCCCCTCCCCCCCTGCCGCGGATACCAAAAAACGAGAGTTGTTTCGTTTTTTCTCCTACGCTACTTGATAACATTTACGTCAAAGACCAAACGTGATAAATATAGGTCGGCAAAGAATTGTGCCCACACAGCAGCCAGCCATGTGTTTTCGATACATTTCTCGAAAGATCTCGACAGATCCCGAGGTCTGGAGTTCGATCCACGGTGGGAGTACAACTTTGTAATAGGTTTGGTCATTTTTTTTTTCAAGTCAAGCGGACCTTAAAATAGGCTAGCTACCACTAACTTGTCAAAATCTGTCGGCATAATAATACTGTTAACAGCATTATTCTGTTCTGACAATTTGGGATAAGATATCCAGTTTCCAGCCTACCGACCTATCGACCTACACCTGGAACCCTCAAACACAGAGGGTGTTTGAGGGTTCCAGGTGTAGGTCGATTCCATCTAGCTTGGCCCTTATCGTCGCTTATCATCAGATGAGATGAAGGCTAATAATTAAGTTAAATTCCCTGTGTAGCATAAAAACATTAATAACATAAAAATCTCGGCCCGTACCAAATTTTAACCCTTTAAATAATTTGTACAAATAAAAAAAGTCGCAACATATAATTTTCTGTTCATTTTCTACGATTTACTATATCGCCACCGTCCATTTCCTTTACACTTTCTTCACAACTCTTTACCCTGAGTTGAAAGCACGGTAATAATATTGCTGTCTTCATATTTTATCTATCATAATCCGATTGACACCCCTGACAGACAGACAGACAACGGGGTTCATGGTAAAAAATAGCTAAATTAATGCAGAGGGTCTGTCAATAAGTGCTCTTTCTATGTGGAATTTATTTTGAAATTTCTCACTCCGCCTCTCCCATAATCTGGTATAACAAGCACCGGCCTAAAGTTGCTGGAAGTGACATCGGTGAGGTAGCATTCATAACCCGCCTATACAAGACAAATAATTTGGTTACAACGAAATAATAATAAAAATATTTTAAAGAAAATGTCCTGGTGGGACAAATGGTATAGTTGATGAATAAGGTAGAATACCAAAGTTGATGAATAAGGTTAGTGACCTCATCGACATTAATCATTTATCATAGCAAAGTTTCGAAGTATTATTTTGGAGACACTCTGACTTGCGTGATTGAATAGTAGCAGCTTTAAATGACAAATTTTATTTCAATAAGCCGTGTGGTGACGGCAGAGTAGAATACAATTGTCACTACCCCAAATCTCTCGTGTGGGTGTCGTACAAGGCGACTAAGGATAAATCTGAATATGATTAGGAATGGGCAGCAGCGTTCCTCTTATACCACCTAGGCTAGCAATGTACTGCGACTTTTGTGCCCAATAAATGGCTACCTTTTACATGGGACTTGACATATTTGGCGAAACGTGGGTGCTAGTTCACCTCTGCCTACCTCTTCGGGGATATAGGCGTGATTTATGTATGTATGTATGTATTTTATTTAATGCTGTATCGTCTCGACACTAATTTTATTGCACGTGGTGTTTATCTGTATTTGACTGTGCACCTAGTTTTAGCCTAAATATTGTAACAACCATAATGTATTAGTGTACTAGTTGTTAGTGAACCAATAAAATAAAAATAGGCAGCCGTCCGGATATCACAGGGCGCGGGTTCGATTTCCGCGTCAAGACAAAGTTGTTCTGACTTCTTTTCATACATACATACATACATAAATCACGCCTATATCCCCGAATGGGTAGGCAGAGGTGAACTAGCACCCACGTATCGTCAATTATGATAGGTCCCACGTAATAGGTGGCGAGCCTATTGCCATTTATCGGGTACAAAAGTCGCAGTAGGTACATTGCTAGGTGGTATAAGAGGAACGCTGCTGCCCATTCCTCATGACTGATTTATCCTTAGTCGCCTTGTACGACACCCACGGGAAAGATTTGGGGTAGTGACAATTGTATTCTACTCTGCCGTCACCACTTCTTTTCGTTTGTAATTATTGCTCTAACATTTATAATATAAAAAATATTTCCGACTCCGAACTTATCAAAGTAAGCAGGTTAAGCGTTTGTTTTATGAAAACTAGATGAGGAACAAAATTTTTCTTGTTAAATATTGAAAACGTATCGCCAATTACTGCCTATTGTCATCTACTGCGCCCGGAAATCGCAATTTTTTAAATGAAATGAATCGTTCGAATAATTGGCTATGTTTCTACCGTACTAGCGGATGCCACTTCCAGTGTCTTTAACAGCAAGACCAGTTTGATCGGGAAATATATTAAATTCACTCGGCTGCACCCTTCCTGGGTATAACGACAGCCCAGAATGGTTCGTACCGAACTAAACTTGTTAGGATTACGTATTCGATTCAGATGTATACTAGATATATTTATTTATTTTATTTGACGAAGCGAATATTTATTTCTGCATATCGCCTTCCATTCCTAGCTACAGCCCAATCAACAGCCTGCTTGCGTGCCGTTTTGTTAGAAAAATATTTGACTGATTTTCTTGGTTGTTCTTCTCAAAATCGATCGGATGGCGTAGATTTTTTCGTTAGATTTTAAAAACTTGTTTTTTAACATGTTGAATGCTTATGCACAGTATGTTTCGGGTTATGCGATTGATTTTTGTGGGAGTTGCGGGATTGTATCTGGTGCAAAATTTACAATGCACCTGCAATGTCATAACTTGTCGACTATTATGGGTTTCTCCACCTACAGGCCACTTGCGTGCCCATTTGCTATTGAGGCATAGGGCTCTGAGGCGTTTAGTATCCACTTTGGTATTTAAATTTTAAGGTGTCGGGGTCAGCGCTTCGTTGGCGGATGAGACATTGGTGGGTTTTGGAGACCTATCATGATAGACTGAGGCATGCTGCGCACTCCCCTATCCTCCCGTGGACACACAAGTTTTCGATGTCTAGAATTTTTGAAATCCATAAAGTGTATTGTAATTCCAAATATGAATTAACTAATTTTGATTCTAGCCAATCACTTTACTGAAATGATTTTTCGTTTCTTTTTATGGTAAACGTATTTATTAAATAATCAGTATCTCATCATCAAAAACATACTTGCCGGCTGGTTTGGTGCAATTTTGACGAAGCTGGCTATTGGCTAAGACGTCTCGGAGATCGAATCCTGATAGGACCAAATGTTGGTATAGACAGCTAATTATAGTCATTTATCACGCCTCAAAAGTAACTCGTGAAAAATTCAATATTGTCTTTTTAGGAAATTCGTTAATTCCCTCTAATTTGCGTTGCAATTTTAGAAGAAAATTGGGATATTTACTCAATATTTTAGTGGCCTTTCTATACTTTTTCAAATATGTAGTAAAGAAGTAACTGAAATGCCAATAGGGATTTGACATTGGATATATAATTGATTAAACTATTCAGTTCAACAAACATCAGAAAATTAAAATTTTGAGATACTGCTTTTTGTCTTATGAGTAGGTACAATATACATAAAGATCACAATTTGGAAATCAATTAAAAGTCCCTCGCAAGAGCTTTGCCTTAATTTACATAAAAGTAAGTGACTGCCCGGGGCCAATTGACACTAGCGCCCTCTCGCTAGCGAAAATGAAAGTACTGGTTCTTCACCTCACCCCTCACGCTAACCGCAATGTATAGAGCAATGGGGAATCGTGGAAAAACAAATACGAACCAACGATTTACGTAGGGTTGTCACTTTTATAATAATGTTAACAAAAAATATTATTAAGCCGTGTGGTGACGGCAGAGTAGAATACCATTGTCACCTCCCCAAATCTCTCCCGTGGGTGTCGTACAAGGCGACTAAGGATAAATCAGTGATGAGGAATGGGCAGCAGCGTTCCTCTTATACCACCAAGAAATAGCAATGTACTGCGACTTTTGTGCCCAATAAATGGCAATAGGCTCTCCACCTATTACATGGGACCTAACCTAATTGGCGAAACGTGGGTGCTAGTTCACCTCTGCCTACCCCTTCGGGGATATAGGTGTGATTTATGTATGTAAAAATATTATGGTGAACATTTTTATGGAAAATTATAATTTTTATAACTGAGCAATTTTTTTTGTATTTGTTTTTCAAAATAATTATTTGTTTTTTATTTGAACATTAAAGAAAGATTTCCTATTATTTATGCAAGAAGAAGGATGGATGTGGATGGTTGGTGTGATTAAATTTCTGACGTGATGGAACCAAAGTATATTTTCAACGGCTTGGCATCCGTATTCAACAGCATTAGCTTGTTACATACAGATGTCACGCCCATATCCCCAATCCGCATTTGGCCTGCGTGGTGGGTTATGGCACATTCTCCATATATTCTTACATCAATAATAGGGAAGGCCTGTGCCCCAGCAGTGGGAACAATAAAGACTGGTGATGACTATGATGGTATTAAAATTTGCCGGTGCTTCTTACGAAAGTGGTAATGCTCATTATTGCTGCATGAAGTAATTTTTCGAAGTATTTCTAACCCCAATTTACTTTGTACTAATTTGTCTAACATTATATCATGTTTTTTTTATGCTAGACAGGGAATCTCTTGCCTTTCATCTAATCTTACTGATGGTAAGTGACCATAAAAGCCGATTATGGATTCGAGCTTCACCTGGAACCCTCAACAACAGAGGGGCTGGCTATCTTATCACACATTGTCGGAACACCAATAATGCTCTAAACATTATTATTATTATGGCGACAGATTTTGATAAGATGGTGGTACCTAGTCAGTTGGAAGTCCTACCACCAACCAAACCAAGCACAAGTTTGTTCCCCCCCCCCCCCCGGGGATCGAACCCGGGACCTCTGGATCTTAAATCCGGTGGGCGAACCACTAGACCACGGTGGATTTTCAAATTAAAATAGAAATAATAATGTTCATTAAACGTTGGCAACCCTACCACAGCACACACAGCACCCTTTCATGTGTACCGTAGTTACTGTCATTATTTGGATAAAGGACTTTGGACGTTTCGACATTTGAACGCGGCCTCTTTTTGTGTCGCCTTAATTCCTAATTGGTATTGAAAACTTCGGTCTACCGTCAAATTAGCGGAGCGCGAGTTTCGCCAACGAAACGTATTGGAGCCTTTGGCACAAAAGGGCGTTTTGGGAGGTTTGATTTATTGGTAATACTGGTGCGCAGTACCGATGTTTTAATCGGATTGACTCGCAGCGTAAAGAAATATGGCGGATTGTTTTTTGGAGTCGTCTGCAAAAAAAATTCTTGAGATTTAAATGTCAGAATAATTATTTAATTACATGCTCGTCTGGGAACGAAAAATAACGTCGAATTGTGCCAGCCCTGGCTCACCCCAGGGTTGTCCTAAAATACTCTGTGTAGTTTTAGTGTTGAGTCCCACCCACACTCACTGCGTAAATTGAGTTTTTCCTAGTCCATATTAAAAAAAAACGTTAGTTTTATACCGCTAACCTTTTAATTTATTTGGCAAACCAGATTTATACTTGGCATAAATGAAATTTTAAAAACAATAGATAACCAATTATAATATTATTAACTATGTTATTTTTATTTATATTATGTTACGTGCTTAGTAGTTTGCTTCGCAATCTGCTTTCGGGAATATTCTGTATTTTTTTCGTCGTTAATATCAACACTACTTTTCTATCCCAACCTTTAAAACTACAACTGGCTACCACACAACTCCATTCCCAAACCCATTAGATTAGACCTACCCCGTTCATTCACTACAAAACTCGACGACATAAATCACAACAAAACCGTTTGGATCGAAACGTCATTTCACACATTTATCTCGTGCGACAGCTACTTACCAGGACCCTTCCTATAGCACTTATTATCTGTGGATCGCACGCGCCAAGCACGTGTTTCATTATTAGCCACTACAATGCTACCAGAATCGAGCTAGGCACCGATTAAAAAGACCCCCAGTTCTTAATAATCACCCTAGAAGCTCTTGCAAATATGCAGCTCTACCTTGTCTGGTTATTCTGTGATTTCACACCGACACAATTTCGATGAATCCCGTACTATCGTTTATTGACATACAGTTGAATGAAATACTGAAGTTTTTCTATTGAATTATTTATGACACAGATGCATTTGATTTCAGCTGTTTTATTAATATAGTTTTGTATAGGTATTTATAGCGTTGATTTTTCTCACAACGTTCTGATTTAAATTTAAAATTGTTTAGTAATCGATGGCAATATCTTCAGTAAATATATAGGAGCTTGTATAGGTCATGAGATGACTTTCTCTGACTTACAATGTAAATAATTTTCATTAGGAAAACTAACAACATGTCTTTTGTGAGACGACGATAAATTTTTTTACAATAAATCAAACCTATTTATCCCCGAAGGTGTAGGTTGAAGAGACGAGACGAGAACTCTTAGCTTTACATGGATTCACCGTGCGGGTGTCGGTTCATAGTGTGGAAGCGACGGTGCCCCTTCAAACATGTCAACACTCACCTTCGCCATACTAACATATCTCTCTGCCCAGCCATATTTGGTAATCATCTTTGTGAATTCTGCGAGGGCCGCCTTAGACACACGTTCCAGTGTAGAACTTATGAAAGTTCTAGACAAGCTAAGGTGGTTTTAGTGAAGTTTTAATGGTAAACCCCACGTTCTCACCTCTACAGCATACAAACCAACAATGTAGCCATTTTATGTTAGTTGGATTATTATTTAAACGTAGGTGTTTCGCCAATTATGTTAAGCAGGAGGGGAGCTCGCTAGCTAAAATAAGCAAGTTCGCTAAGGCCGGTCATAGGATGGGTGACCAAAAATTAATTATCGCAAGATCCTCACGTTAAGCCGGTGGTCCTGGCTGCATCTGCAGTCGTTAATACCCACTAACCCGCACTGGGCCAGCGTGGTAGGTTATGGCCCAATCTCCTTATATTCTTCCATCCATAGGGAAGGCCTGTGCCCCAGCAGTGGGGACATTAAGGGGCTGGTGATGATGATGATGATGACCCGCGGAGGAGATGGAGAGCTGGTGACAATTGTATTCTGCTCTGCCGTCACCACATGGCAATGGCTTTGTTTTTACAGCAAGCCGCCTGCCTGACACCAATCCTCTTTGGGTACCAGAAGGACACCTATAACCTTGACACCAATCCTCTTTGGGTTGACGATACCTACAACTAGGTACACAAAACACATCACAAAAGATACCCGTAGCAATTTTCAGTCGCGCCCGGCTTGTAGCAACAGGAAACGTTATAGGAAGTTTCAGGTTGAAGGTATTGAGCAAACACTAAGGCTAGGTTCACACGGCATTGCACGGCACGTTTTTTTTGCAGGATAAATCTTACTGAATAAGTAGTGGCTCATACATTGAGTATAGAACCGTTCACACGTCGCCTGTACAACAAAAAAACGTACAGGTGTGAAAATACAGGATTTTCACACCTGTACGTTGTTGTCGCGAATGTGAAAGTGCGAATCCTGCAAAAAGACGCGCCGTGCAATGCCGTGTGAACCTAGCCTAACGTATATTTAGCTCTGAGCCGATATTGCTTCGCGGAAACTAATTTGTGACGCCCAGCGGTTGATTCGGAGCGAAAGTTTTTTAAACAGATGCCTTTTGATCTAACGCTGATTGTTTTTGGGAGGTGTTTGGTGCAAGGGCTTTAGTAATTGAGAAAGTTATTGATATCCCACTCATTATTCAACCGGCGACCCGTGTGGAACAATGGAAACGCGATTCCGAATGTTCCAATCCTTGTAAGCGTATCAGAAAAACATACACTTGGCTACATCGTAAACAACTCTGTTTACAGGCGTGCGAACTTTGAATTCGGGTTGGGCAAAAAATCGCATTGTTGCTCGCACTTCTGAAAGCGCCTGACTGCCGCACTGGGTTTTAGGTTTACATATATACCTACATAAATCACGCCTATATCCCCGAAGGGGTAGGCAGAGGTGAACTAGCACCCACGTTTCGCCAATTATGTCAAGTCCCATGTAATAGGTTGCCATTTATCGGGCAAAAAAGTCGCAGTACATTGCTAGGTGGTTTAAGAGGAACGCTGCTCCCATTCCTCATCACTGATTTATCCTTAGTTGCCTTGTACGACACCCACAGGAGAGATTTGGGATGGTGACTATTGTATTCTACTCTGCCGTCACCATACGGAACTTATTGGTTTAGGTCACAGCTTTTGTGTGTATTAACCGTATTTTTTCGGTTAGTATCGGCTATGGCCGGCGAACTAATTTGTGAAGGGCGTTAGTTGTGACTCGACAAGCTAGTCCGTCGAATTCGAAATTCCGGCATTTATGCACTGCTACGTGGACTGTCGAATTTAATTTGCAGACGGATGCAATTTGAAGCTCCAAAAAAGTTATTGTATTCATGCGACTACTACCATTGAACTACTATTACTGTTTACCTTATAACTCAATGTTGGTTATTGTGGTGGCTCGTGACGAGCTCGCTGGCGCAGTGGTATAGCGCGCTTGGCCTGCGATTGCGTAAACTAGGCAACGTTCGCCAAGGCCGGTCATTGGATGGGTGACCAAAAATTTATCATCTCTAGTTCCTCCGTGCTTCGGAAGGCACGTTAAGCCGTTGGTCCAGACTGCATCCCCAGTCTTTAATACCCACCAATCCGCACTGGGCCAGAACGTGGTTATGGCCCATTATCTCTATAATTTTCCATCCAGAGGGGAAGGCCCGTGCCCCAGCAGTTTGGTCATTAAAGGCTGGTGATGAAGGTGTGATGATGTGGTGGCTCGTCGCTTTCACGTTGCGTTTTGGAATGGCATTTGGTCTGGCCTGGCCTGAGAGCTAAAGAATAACGTAGAGGGCCTGCCCCGACCCCCGAGGGTGTCGCAAAAGTTGACTAAGGGACTAGTATGATGTAGATTAATAAGCACACTGGGGCAGTCAAATGATGGATGCCGTGTGGTGACGGCAGAGTAGAATACAATTGTCACCACCCCAAATATCTCCCGTGGGTGTCGAACAAGGCGACTAAGGATAAGTCAGTGATGAGGAATGGGCAGCAGCGTTCCTCTTATACCACCTATCAATGTACTGCGACTTTTGTGCCCGATAAATGGCAATAGGCTCGCCACCTATTACATGGAACCAAACATAAATCGTGGTGGCGAATCGTGGGTACTAGTTCACCTCTGCCTACCTCTTCGGGGATATAGGCGTGATTTATGTATGTATGTAATGTATGTAAATGATGGAGAGTAAACCACTAACAATGGTATAACCTTGAGCAGTATGCACTGGAACGATGGAACACTGGGCAATCTCCCTTAAAGCCTGTCCAGACGAGGCGGTTTACGCGCGAATTCTTATGCGTTTTCGTGTACAACGCCGCTAATGTGCTGCGCTATTTTATTAATGCCGCTTCATAGCGAGCAATGTGTAACGAAACGCGTCTCCCTCGCGCGTACGTCTGAACAGGGTCTTAGTCGACTTTTGCGACCGTTATTTAGGAAGGCCCCCGGCCAGCATGGATGACGTTGATATAGCTATATAAGGAACAAAATCAAAAAGGGATGTTTGTAAAATAGCTCGTCTCTAATCTTTCGTGCCGTGTGGTGACGGCAGAGCAAAATGCAATTGTCATCACCCCCATGTCTCCCGTGGGTACTCCTACAAGGCGACTAAGGGTAAAGACAGCTATGAGTAATGGGCAGCAGCATTCCTCTTATACCAAGCAATACACTGCGATTGCATGTGCCCTATAGATGGCAATAGACTAACATGGGACCTAATAACTCAATTGGCGAAAAGAGTGATTTATGAAAGTACGAGGTATGTTTGTAATCTTTCGTTTGATCACAAATTCACTCCAGATCAGCCAGAGGTTCCGTAGAAAATACTGCTGGAGTAATAGTGGCACGTATTGCTATGACCTCACTAGCTGCATGCTTCGTGTTTTACTACCTGCGCGATGCGAGAGCGGAATACTAAAGTGTGTTCTTTGTAAACAAGGTGGCTGGGTTCCGTATGCGAATTGGGCCGCTATGATTAGTGTATGTGTATGTACGAGTTGCAACAGTTTACTCGTGTGACTTACCAAAATTATTGTACTTTTAGTTTAACCACCTCCGTGGTCGAGTGGTTCGCTTACCGAAATTTAGTTCCTGAGGTCCCAGGTTCGATCGCTAGAGCAATACAATTTGTACTCGGTTTGGTTGGTGGCAGGACTTTCTTCAAGTCCGCTCCTAGCTACCACCATACATACATACATATCTTATCAAAATCTGTCGCCACTCTTCGCATTATAACTGCGGTTGAAGGTTCCAGGTGAAGCTAGATTGTATCTACATTCGCAAAAAAAAAAAAATTACTATTCGGCTTTGACGCCGACTAAAATAAAAAGGTCATCATTACCAGCCCTTTAATGTCCCCACTACAGGGCTTTCCTATAAAAGGAAAAATACAGGGAGAATTGGCCATAACCCACCACGCTGGCCCAAAGTTATAATGCTAGTCAGGGAAGCTCATCATCGCTCTTCATCGCAACTGATGGTAAGTGACTATAAGGGCCGAAGCTAGATTCTATCTTCGGCCCTTATCTTCGGCCTTATCCAGCGTGGTGGGTTATTTATGGCCTTAATCACCCTGTATTCTTTCTTCCATAGGGAAGGCCTGTAGCAGTGGGGTCATTGAAGAGCTGGTAATGATGACCTTTTTATTTTTTACTCAGCTTCAAAGATGAATAGTTTTTTGCATGCGGATCTCCGAATCTGCAATGGAGCGTGGACGGTGGACGTCAATTATTGCACGGTCGGATTTACGTCGCGTCACTTTACCGCCCTGTGATTGACTGCAGGCGGCCATCTTGCTTTTTTTATTTGCATCGTAGTACCAACAACAAAACTATGGTGCTTGGTGTCGGGTGCAGTTCCAGGGGGCGCGTTAGCTGTTTTGTTGGGGTGATCAGTGTATTTATTTATTTATTTGCAAAAAAAAACATGGTACAAACGAAGGTGTTTCAAATCGCAATAATATAAGGTCACGATCAACATGTTTTGCTGAATATTCAGCCTGCAAAATTACTTACTTACTGTCATTATTGGGATGATCTGTGTCACAGTAATCTTTGTTAGTTATATCATCTTCATCACTAGCCTTTTGTTGTCGACATTACTGGAGCACAGGGCTTCGCTATGGTTGGAAGCATAGGGAGAATGAGCCTTAAACAACCACAGGGCAGTGAGGATTGGTGGGTATTAACGTCTGCAGGCGCAGAAAGAACCAACGGTGCCTTCTAAAGCACTGAGGAACTCGAGATAACACATTTTTGGTCACCCATCCAATGGCAGACCTTAGTGAACATTGCTTATCTTACGAAATTGACCTTCTTTACGAGAACTGCTATGTAAAGTAACGTGAAATGCAAACGGAAAGCTTTACTTTAAGGCGTCTTAGGGTTAAGACAGCAATGAGTAATGGGCAGCAGCGTGCCCGATAAATGGCAATAGGCTTGCCACTGGGACCTAACCTAATTAGCGGAACGTGGGTGTTAATTCACCTCTGTCTACCCCTCGCTTTGTATTGGCATGATTTAGGTTTGTATGTTTACAAGAAAATTCAGGGGCAACCATCAAAATATCAAATCCGAAACGAGACAATGCCACGTGACGTCCCAGATGAGCTGCCGTCTCTTGTACTTCGCAAACGTCGTATCTCACAATATGCTGTCGGATCTCGGAAATCATTTGTCGCCTGAAGAGTGCTCACCTCCCCTTATTTAATAAGGGGGGGTAAGGGGGGGGGAGCTTTCGTAAACATAATCTTTGGCCCGATGAAGTTATTGAGTGGGTTAAATTTGATGTTGGAGACATCGAAAATCCGGATAACTTAGTAAGTGGAGTGTTGAATCCAAATTTTTCACGTATGTCTCCATTTTGTTTTTAATTTCAACTAATTTCAACATTGTAATAAATGTTAGAAAAATTAGTACAAAGAAAATGGTGATTAGAAAAAGCGTTTTGGCTACCTGCCCGGATTGCAGTGGACGCGGGTTCGATTCCCGCATCAAGACCATAATTTTTCGAACTTTTTCTAATCACCATATTCTTAGAAATTGTTCTTTTTATAGCTAGCTCGATATGCAGACTCTATTTCACTGATGAAAAGTTTGACGGGCAGTTTGGTCGAAAGTTCAGATCTCTGGATGTCGGCCAAGAGTCCCGAGTTCGAATCCTGGCAGGGGAAAATTTTGTGATGAACATAGAAAATTGTCCCCGAGTCATGATTGCATAGATATGTTTATGTAGTATATTTTCAATCATCACCATAATCACCAGCCCATTAATGTCCCCACTGCTGGGGCAAGGGCCTTCCCTATGGATGGAAGAATATAGGGAGATTGGGCCATAACCCACCACGCTGGCCCAGCGCGGATGCAACTGGGACCAACGGTTTAACGTGCCTTCCGAAGCACGGATAAACTCATGTTTATACATTTTTAGTCACCCATCCAATAACCGGTCTCAGCTAATATTGCTTAGCAATACATTGCTTAGTGTACGTACAAGTGCCCGCAGAGTACTACGTAGATTACGTAATCTACGTAGTACTCTGCCGGCACCACACGGTACGTAGTGCCGTGTGATGACGGCAGAGTAGAATACAATTGTCACCACCCCAAATTTCTCCCGTGGGTGTCGTACAAGACGACTAAGGATAAATCAATGATGAGGAATGGGCAGCAGCGTTCCTCTAATACCACCGAGCAATAGCAATGTACTGCAACTTTTGTGCCCGATGTATGGCAATAGGCTCGCCACCTATTACATGGGACCTAACATAATTGGCGAAACGTGGGTGCTAGTTCACCTCTGCCTACCTTTTCGAAGATATAGGCGTGATTTATGTATGTATGTACGTAATCTCTCAAGCTCCTCCATAAATCCTTATTGAGGAAGGATAGAGTTATAACAACAGAGATTAACGCGAGCGAAGCCGCGGGCGACCATTAGTGTTTGTATATATATAGTCCATCTCATAAGTAATTCAATATAGTCCAAGCAAGATAGACACATTCCGATTCTCAGATACATTTTCTGCGTCCAAACGAAAACATGCTTTTTTAAGTTCAGACATGGAAAACCAATCACAGATCCGTTGTAGCGATATGCATAAGTAACGGGAGCTGTTATTTTTGTCATAGGAACTGGTCGGGAATGATTTATTATGTATGTCTTTTGGTCTACGGTTTTTGCTTTTAGTAGTTGGAAGTTCCATTAGGACGCAATATTGTTTTTGAAGTGCCTCAATAAGTAATGTATCACGTAACTGGTGTACTCCATTTTGCTTTTTGTAGTTTCACAATTAGTGTTGCCCCATGATACGCATATATGACGCCTGTTTAAACACGAAGGGTTAGGCGGAGGAGTTAACATACAAATTTTCGCCAATTGATCTAGGTCCCATTTGGCGAGCCTATTGCCATCTATCGGGCACTTAATCGCAGCATATCAAGTCTCAGGTGGTATATACAAGAGGAATGCTGCTGCCCATTACTCATTGCTGTATTTACCCTCAGTCGCTTGGTACCGACACCCACGGGACAGATTGTGGGGTGGTGACAATTGTATTCTACGCTACGCAAAATGAATACATATAATACATTGAAAATACACTACATAAACATATACACAACCACGAATGTCAGTGCTCATCACCCAAACATTAGCCCCACAGATAGGATCCGAACCCGAGACCTCATGACCAATAGCCAGCGATGTGACCCTTAAACCGTCGCCAATCGCAAGATTAATTTCAGCAAGATCGATTGCCGAAAACATTTCACCAAATGGTCCTATAAGGGCCTCCGCAGACCAGATTAAGTTGGACATCTAAGATTTTAGTGGTTAGAAAAAGAATTTCGAAAAATTATCATCTTGAGGCGGGAATCGAACCCGCGTCCGCTGCTATCCGGGCAGGTGCCTGACCGCTCGGCTACCCAGGACACTAATTAACTTGCCGAAATTCTTCTAACCTTTACACTTCACGTTGTAAGCCAACGGGTACCCTCGCAATTTAGAAATAAATTTCAAACATTCCAAAGCAGATATTTTTACATATACGTGCCTTCGGATAAGCTTGGGTTTGCTTTATAAACTATTCGATTTTAATTTTAACATTATATAAATGTTAGAAAAATTAGTACAAAGATTTTAGTCGTTAGAAAAAGAATTTCGAAAAATTATGATCTTGAGGCCAAATTTCATTATCAAATTGGAAGCCTAATAAAAAAAAGGGCCAGGGGGCC
Organism: Cataclysta lemnata; assembly: GCA_963931975.1. Taxonomy (NCBI): domain Eukaryota; kingdom Metazoa; phylum Arthropoda; class Insecta; order Lepidoptera; family Crambidae; genus Cataclysta; species Cataclysta lemnata. The sequence continues at coordinate 5,510,604 of OZ008363.1, forward strand.
TACCTCCTAACTCGATTGCTAAAGCAAAAGCTATAGTTTATGACGTCATGCTGTCATTTCGCACCAAATGTACCTAAACTAATAGCGATAGCTTTGAACAAATGATCACCGAATGATTTTGTATGAATTTGGCACAAAATCCGTACTGCCTAAGAATTCAGGATCGCTTCTATAGCCGTAAGCAGTGCATTGCTATATAGCTATCATCAGCAATTGAGTTAGGCGGTAGGCCCCCAGATCAAGAGTACCCGAAACCGACTGGCATACATGAAGTGATCGATGAGATTGGATGAAGCGAAACAAGTAGGTATGTAAGGATCGTAGTAAGTGGAAAGAAGTGATCTCTGCCTACCCCTGTGGGAGAAAGGCGTGACATATGTGTATGTATGGATGTACCAAATAGTCATAGCCAGCACATCATCACAACTAAATAGTACATACGTTTCTATGACTTTTGGCACGATCTGCGATTTAGTTGTCCAACTTAATCGCATGGTCTGCGGGGGCCTTAAGCGTCAAGTTATCGGTCATTACAGGCGTCTTTTGTGCGATTTCCGTCCTCTCAGTCTATCAAAAGGTTTCCTTAGGCTCTGAAAGGGCTCCCAGTGGAGCTTTTATAGGAATTATTTTGGAGACTTGTGCTCGAAAAGATTGTTCTAGAACGGATGCAACACGACCAATCTTCAGAAAGTTTTCATTGTTGAATCTATTGTATCTAGACATCTATGTTGGGACTTAAAAGTGCTACATTGAAGGAGCTAGGCTACACCATAATAGTAGTTCAATGGGCTAGTGATTTCGAGAACTAAACATCGTGTAAGCATGAAACAATATAATTTAAGGATTTAAGGAGGAGCTTGATAGATTACGTAGACTAAGCAATATTAGCTGAAACCGGTTATTGGATGGGTGACTAAAAATGTATTAACATGAGTTTATCCGTGCTTCGGAAGGCGCGTTAAACCGTTGGTGCCAGTTGCATCCGCGCTGGGCCAGCGTGGTGGGTTATGGCCCAATCTCCCTATATTCTTCCATCCATGGGGAAGGCCCGTGCCCCAGCAGTGGTGACATTAATGGGCTGGTGATTATGGTGATGATTGAAAATATACTACATAAACATTATGCAATCATGACTCGGGAACAATTTTCTATGTTCATCACAAAATTTTCCCCTGCCAGGATTCGAGCCCTCTCTCTTGGCCAACATCTGAACTTTCGACCAAACCGTCTTTCCTCAATAAATGGACTATCCAAAACAAGAAGAATTTTTCAATTTGAACCAGTAGTTTCTGAGATTAGCACGTTTAACCAACCAAACAAATAAACAAACAAAAACTCTTCAGTTTTATAATATTAGTACCTATAGATTATTGTATAGATACATTTGATCTTCACTTTACACTCCTTTGCTTTTGCTAGCGCTTATCCTACTCTAAGTAGGGTCGGCACAACATGTCTTCTTCTTCTTTTTTCACTCTCCTCTATTAGACGTGAGCTCAGAATGAACTCCCCTCTTTATCTTTAATATCGTCTTTCATAAAATCCATCGATCGGTTCTTTGGTCTTCCTCTCATTCTAGGTCTATACTTAGCATACCTTAGTTTCACATTAGCTTCACATTACACTCATCACCACATTTTTGTGTTGAAGGGCCCGAACGAGGTGTTAATCCACCTTCTTTTTGAAGGACCTAAGCTATTGGACTTTACGGCATCTACTGGGTTTTTTAAGGAAGACGAGGCCCTTGTCCTTTTTCTTCCTCTTCTTCCTACCCTGTTCCCCAGTTTATCTGGTGTCGGCACAGTATGTTGCCTATTTCATTTATATCGGTAAGATCACAGATATCTATCTTTGATATATGTATATCATTGATATATCTGTAAGGATAAATCAATGATGAGGAATGGGCAGCAGCGTTCCTTTAATACCACCTAGCAATAGCAATGTACTGCGACTTTTGTTACCGATATATGGCAATAGGCTCGCCACCTATTACATGGGACCTAACATTATTGGCGAAACGTGGGTGCTAGTTCACCTCTGCCTACCCCTTCGGGGATATAGGCGTGATTTATGTATGTATGATATATCTGTGGGTAAGATAGACGCCATCAAGCCTACCTACCATGCCCTTTTAATACATATCATCCATCACACTGGAAAGGTGATAGTGATCAATGGATGAGAGACGGAAAGGACCATGAGAGATAGATGAACGGAGAGAGTGATTAGGATTCTATATATATAACCATTCCTTAAATAATCCAAATAATTAAAAAAATCTTTTGCAAACTTTAAAAGGTCAATAAGGTACAACTTTATGAGTAACCTGAATAACACTTTTCACTTTAACTTTGGTTACCCATCTTACTCGAAACGCTACGAAAGAGGCTTCATTTGTGATATCAAAACCAAATTTCGCCTCCGAAATTATTCCTGTCCCGGTGTGCGACTCAATATTAATTTAAGAGCGGCTTCAAGCGTATATTTCACGGAGGTTCGTAACCCCGAATGATATCACCCGAAATGTCATAGCGTTTCTTTAGAAAAGTAAATAAGTAATATATTATGCCGGTGTAGGTACATATGTGGGTGTAATGGGCTTACACTGAGGCGCCTACTGCGAGCCTATGTGTGTACAAAGCTTATACGCCTCACGGAGTCTGCGCGGTTTCCTAGATTGCTCGCTAGGGTTGTCGACGTTTGAAAAAATAATGACGCGACTAATTTTGAGCTTTTAAACTTTATTGCGGGTTAAATATCACAAATTGTGTGCTTTAAGACGTTTCTTAATAGACAGTTAGTGCATATTTTGTGAAATAATATTATATTATATATTATTATTAATATTTTTTTATCCAATATACTACCGCCTAAGTCTATTCCTGTTCCCATATTATACCGATCATTTAAAATATAGTATTGCTACTTACTATATTTCGTTATATTTATGACGTCTAGTTACCTTGTGTGATAACAGCGGGAGATATATAATATGGTTTGGTGAAAATGCCGTCAACACTGTTAACTTAAGAAAGAAAGAAAAAAAAACAGATTTATATAGGGACAGATACTTTATATAGGGGAAATTAGAATTAAACATATTACCCTACTCTCCACTAAATATCATAGTCATGTCATATAGTTACGATCCTCCATAAGTAATACGATAGACTTTCCTTATTGTGCCGAACCAATTATGGCTCTTTTATTATATTGAGTAATATTCAAAATATTTGCGTTGACATATAAATTTCACGTGGTCCGATATTTAAATGATTATTTGGATTGCACTCACGAACTTAATGCTATAAAAGGCGCACGTTGGGATTGTTGAAATTCAATAAAATAACCGTAGACACAATGCCAGAAATTTAATATTGGTTGCACATTTTACGAATACAAGTTATTCGTGTGCTTTGAGTTAATGGGCATTCGTTATTTTCCGTTAAATAATTGCCTGTCAGTAACACAGTCGCTCAGTACTGTGTAGTGTGTACCAATAATGTTATTTATTGCGGATGCAGCTGAACTCTTTTAATTCGATTGCGAAGAGCCAAAGGAAATTTTTGTTTCGATCTAAAACAATATAATTAAATAAATTTCTATTTAATTAATTTCTTCCAAAACCAAACCTTTCGTCTAGCCTGAAGTAAAGTAGGCACCCTAATCACTTGTCATACAGATACTAGATGACGGACAATTTTGTTTATAATTTATTATGATATTTATACACACATGGTGGTGGCAAGCCTATTGCCACTTATCGGTTACGCAAATCGTAGTATATTGCTAGGTGGTATAAGAGGAACGCTGCTGCCCATTAACCATAGCTGTCTTGACGCATCGTACGATCCGATACCCGGGAGATTGGGGGTGGTGACAATAATTGTATTCTTATCCGCCGTCACCACACGGCTGATATGTTGTAATATACCTACTATTGAAGAACCATTACTTGAGAACACAGATTAATAAATTTAAAAAAATATATTATAAAGAAAAAGAGGTCACATTTTTTAAGCACATAAATCTAACAATTATTTGTATTAGAATTAAGAATAATATACAACCATTGTGACAACCCTAGTATGCGTCGGATTTACTTGACAACAGTGCTACAGCTGTGTCACAGGAAACACACACCTACACTATAAGTGTTATAGTCATCTAAATCTGCAAGAGGTGACATGAAGTCTTTATCGTTGGCAGCCCTATAGCTTATCGTGGCGATGTGCGTTCGCTTGAAGGGGCTCCGTCAATAGCCGTGGTACGGCGTCGGCCTTGCTGTCTGTGTGAATCGTCCCTTACACAAATGTATGCAGTCGTGATTTAATCAAAAACAGTATTGACGTAGTTTCGCGATTGAACTGAACTGTTTGTGTGGGTACAGGGGTTTGCTGTTTTAATATCTATACGCAAATACCTATATCATTGTGGAACGTTATGCCTCTAAAAATAGATGTGGTTTGAATTGATTGGTCATTCCGAATTCTGTAACTGCAATCCAAGTAATTTGATCGACACGTAGGTTTAAGTCAGAAACGGCTTGATCAGTGTTTGTTTCTTGAAATTACTCAATACATTTTTTTTTTGTGATACTTCCTCTAAAAATAGAGATATAATATCGGAAAGCTTATATGCTAAATTATCACTTATTTGCTGAGATTACTCGGTTTTAACTAATTTTATAAGTTGATAGCAACACAAATTAGTACTTTTTCTTAAAATCAATATCAGATAAATAAATATTGATAAACCGTTTCGCATTTGTACTTTAACCTTTCATACATACACACACAAATCACGCCTATAACCCCGAAGGGGTAGGCAGAGGTGAACTAGCACCCACGTTTCGCCAATTATGTTAGGTCCCATGTAATAGGTGGCGAGCCTGTTGCCATTTATCGGGCACAAAAGTCGCAGAACATTGCTATTGCTAGGTGGTGTAAGAGGAACGCTGCTGCCCATTCCTCATCATTGATTTATCCTTAGTCGCCTTGTACGACACCCACGGGAGAGATTTGGGGTGGTGACAATTGTATTCTACTCTGCCGTCACCACACGGCACACACTTTAACCTTTCAAACAATAGTATTTAGGTACTAAAACTTCCCTACAATCACAAGACTCTCCGAGGCAATATTTTGCATGCAATACGCATTGGACCCAATAATCTCAGCGTTCCCGATTACACAGCATCTAAAATATCTGTCTGCTAGTCCCCCTAAAAAAGGTTCTAATAAAAACGCGTTCTTCGATCTCAGGATAAAACTCATCGTCATATCGAAAGCGAAGAATATTAATCGAAATGAAAGGAGCGGGCTTCTATTCTGGCATCGCTCGCAAATGTGGAACTATTTCCGTGGCTGGTGGATTCCGCGGACTACCAGCTATCTTCCTGCACTGTTCCCAGTTTATCTGGGGTCTAATTACACCCTTTTTCATTTATAACATCCATCACAACGGAAAGATGTTGAATGAATAACCAGAAAAGACACATGTTGAGAGGTCTGAATGAACAGTGTAGGTGATTCCAATCTATACTGCTCCGGGTATTACGTTAGGTTTAAACCCGGGCGCCCGCCTGACACCTATCGACACCTTTGTGTACCTGCCTTATGTTCGTGGTCAATCCTTGACTATTCGGGTGCCCCGAGGCGCTTACTGGTATGGACCGAGCAATCCCTTAGTCGACTTTAAGGACATTCCTGGGGTGAGTATTAGCTGGCAAATTATAGGTACGTTTAGTTTCGGCTCCCAAGTTAGCATCGACGCATGCTTAGACAACTTTCTCCCATAGGATAAGGAAGAGCTCACTTTTTTACATTTGTTACGATGCATACACACTTCTTTTGATTCGACTAACCTCAAAAATATTCTCATACATGCTCATCTCATATGGATATTCTGAATCTGGTATTTTAACAGATTGATTACGAAATATAGGCCTTGACCTTTCCTGGTCCACAAAAAAATGATTCTGGAAGCACCATTCAAGAAACTCAGCAATTTTAATTCTTACTTTTTATTCTTACATTGCGTGTACGAACAAGATCATCATCGCTTGATGGAGATGGATTGTGTGAGGATTGGCATGATGTGAAGGTGAAACTGAAACAAGAGATGTATTTTCAGTTTCCATTGAAGTAATTATGTATTATTTCTTCAGTACACTGCCAAAATAAATTATCTAATTCAATCTCCATAATAAACCTTCGTTTGAGAAGTCAGACCTAGAATATCATATATAATCCGTCTAATGTTCGAACACAGTCTTGTTCTATTCAGCCACACAGACTACATTGTGTTTCTAAATCTAGTTCTATTGGAAGCAATCTACGAAATAGCTCGAGATCCAAACTTAGAAGTATATTCCGCAAATGGCAGGACTTCGGGATACAAGACAGGAGATTAAAGAAAAATGAGCATCTTCCTAGGGCCGCGGTCGTAGTGGTGGCGAATCGGAAATGTGGATGCATTTATCTAAATTGAAAAAGCTAGGCAACTTAGTCAGACACCTGAAAAATTCTGTTTGTATCGAAATAAAATTGTTTTAAAACAATTTTTAGTACTTACTTTCGAAATGGTGTAACCTACCTGCTCTATTCCCAGGGTATCTTGGGTCGGTCTGGTATTTTTTCTCTTCCATTCATGTCGGTGGACAACATCAAACCACCCGCTCCTTTTTTAAATCATTTCACTCGTCATACCCGAAAAGTCTAATTGAGGAATCTAAATTAATATGATAAAACTCTTTCTGTATCATCAAGATTATTCATTCTTCTCTTTTATTTTAGGCTTTTTTAGGTTAATTGACCTGTTGAAATTAAATATGTGAAACATTATTAAAAGCAGGTTCCTCCCGCGTATCTCTCAAACACTACCTCACCTCCGAACAAATGAAAGTCTCCAATGTTACCAAGCAATTATAGCATCGAGAAGAACGATTTTTAGAATTGCACCCGCAAACCTCACTCTCAACTTAAAGCTCAAGGTATCCTTTGTTGGAAATATAGCAGAGTGTGCGTTTAATCTGCACCGGCCTACGCTTGGCTTGCTTTTTGTTAGTGGGGGAGATTTTATTTTTATTCAAGATAATCTGGCAGCAATTTAAGCGATCATTTCTCTTTATCTTGCCCTGAATGGCGTTAGGGATGTTTCACTCGGTGCAGTACCCTAATGAGATAATAATGATTCAGGTTGAGTATACCGCGAACCTTCTAATACACTTTGTATGCGTCGAGATGTTTTGTGGGGGTTGAGGTGTTTTTGATATAATGCGAGAAGAGCTTAAACGTTTTAAAACTGACCAGTTAATTATAGAAAAGACAGAATATCAAAGAATGATTGACATGAAATATTCCTACCGATGTTTTTTGGTTGTTTGCCCCTGCACCATTTCTTTCGTCGACCTTTGTCACATTCAACTTTATATTTACGCAAAGAAGCAATAGTTTTAAAATATATATTTCGCATCTAAATAATTTAATCTACTCCCAGAAGAATCCCAAAAGAAAGAAGTAAAGAAAGAACTCAACAAGACTTACTGCCGCACTCAGAGACGTCAATTAACTTTAATGAGTATTTAATGTCAAATATTTTCATTCAAATCAAGACCATAGGCCCGGCAAGAATAGAGACTAGTTTAGAATTGTCATTTTTTGACGTTAACTACTCATTAACGTTATCTGACGTCTCTGAGTGCGGCAGTAAGGGCCTGTTTCACAATAGAGAAGTAAGTTCGAAGTAGCTTACTTTGCAGTTCAATTGACATATATTTCATATTACAACTGTCAAATGATCTGCGAAGTAAGCTACTTCGAACTTACTTGTCGATTGTGAAACAGGCCCTAAGTGACAAAGCTAATTAAGCTTACCGGAAAAAAATTAACACCGTCCACGCACAAATGAATAGATAGAGATGCGCCGCGAGCTACTCAGAGGCAGCGGGCATAAAAACTGCAAAACGTCATATTATATTCATAAAACGGACCACTTATTATTACATCCATTACGGGGCTAGACGGGTAAAACTCGATTAAGGCGAGACTTAATTTTGAATTAACTTTTTATGCGACAATAAAAAACCAAAAAGTCCAGTTAGCGTTTAGCATAAATCTGTAATATTTAAGGAAGATGCCTCGGGGCGGACAGGTTAAAGTGTTCGCAATGATGTATTTCTGCTCACCGTGTGCTGCTTCGGTAGGCAAGGGTTGTCTTATCGATACGGGAATCATGACGCTCACAGAGTCATTCGTAAGTCGTTTCTGTTCTGCAACCAGAGACCTCTCAAAATGAGCATTGGCCTCATCATTATCACGAGTCCTTTAACGTCTCCACTGCTGGGGCTCAGACTTTCCCTATAGATAGGAAATGGGCCATATTCCACCACGCTGGCCTAGTGCGGATTGGTGACCCGATACACTCGGGACCAACGGCTAAATGTTGGTCCCGGGCTTAACATTGGCCTACCTACTCATTTTGCAGGACGTTGTGTCTAATCGAAACTGTATGCTGATTTCTTTCTCAATCAGAAAATGTTTCGCTTCAAGTACAAAATGAACCTTGACCGCTCGAATCATTGGAACAATGAACATCTGTTTATCGCCTTGGTTTATATTTGTTTTCCATGGGAGTAATAGTGGTCGAGATCCGTTCCACTTCCACGTGACCTTAATCGCAGTGTAGAATCATTTAAAACCCTCTGGTCGATTTCCTGTTTAAACACCATCAGTAGCTTCGTAGTCTAACAGCGGGAGAGGTAGGGGTGATGACAATTGCATGGCTGCTCTGTCCCACCACGTATTATATAAACAACATGTGCACGGCGTGTCCAGAAATACCTCAACCACTTGATAAGATACGGACTCGAGTGTGAATAAAAGATTGTACAAATGAGAAACTATGTCCTAGAACCTCAGTACTCAATAATGATCTACAGAATCATCACAATAGAGATTTTATTTTATAATTACTCTGGCCACTCGTCATGGTCTTTTTTTATTTCCAATCATCATTCTCACATTTGTCTCTTTTGCTCGATATGAATAAAGATAAAGCGATAGTCTTTACTCTTAACATGTCTGCTTGGCGAATGTGGCCAACGTTTCATGTCTATTCCTCTGTTATTATTTTCTTGTGTTCTGTTTACAGAGATCCCTTTATTTGAGAACAAAACATGAGGACTAGTTTTGTCTTTTGTTCTTTCCAATTTAAAATTGCGATGCTGGGTGATTCTAGTCGCCCTTTATTTGCTCTGCAGTATACCTTCTGGCATGGAATCAAGTATGATTAAGAACCACTGCTCATTTTGGTTCCTCTTCAAGGTGGTACGTTACAATTGTAACAATTCTGTAACGTGTACGTTTACCACCTTCAATCTTAGAGCATAATACGACCATTGAATTTCTGTTTGGCTTACTTTGAGTTCCCGTTAATTATTAGAACAATCAATTTTCGTTATATTGACAGCTAAAGTTCCAACGTTTGTATTGGATACTGTTGTTCAGTTTGATTTCGGCGAATTTGCCGAATAGTCCAATGATAGCGGCGACGGATTTGTTTGACTTGCTTAATCAATTTCATCTTTCGCACGGATAAATCTCTGGGGTTCTATTACGTCCAACGGGACATAATTTTGAGAAAATTTCAGAGCTGGCTCTACTTGCAATGTTGTATTTTTTATTAGTTATACAGACATTCTGCATTTCCGTAGTATTGGGCAAAGCGTTACCTACATACATAATATCACGTTTTTCTCTTAAGAGGTAGGTAGAGGTTTAATAACACCCTTATTGCTCCAGCTTATGTCAGGTCCCATGTAATACGAGGCGAACCTATTGTAGGTATATATTGCAATAGGAACCTTGCTGCAAATTGTAGTCTAGTTTGTCACCACCACAATCCAAAGCTTTTCTATAGCTATATCTATCCGATCATCTATTGCGTCCTGCAACTCGCTAAATTATTGATGGTAATGGAACTGGAACTGCTATAGCTGCGATTGCTCAGTCATTGCTTCTATCACATTATGCTCACGACGACACGATGACAAATTAATTATTGTGTCCAAAACATCTCATACACCCCACCCTCGTTATGGAAACGGGAAAATGCTCAAAATTTGCCCTTCCCGCTAGTGTCAAGGGTGGAAAGTAATTACAGCTAAACACCATAATTCAAGTCAAGTTAGAAAAGATTCCGTCCAAAGAATTAAACACAAAAGGCCGCTTTGGGAGGTTCACATAATAAAACAATGGCGGGGGCGGCCGATGTTGTACTCGCGATGATGCATTATTTGACGTGAGCTATGTAAAATATTCGCCGTTAAACCGACTCTGGCCGCGAAATTTTAATAATGAATTAAAACATCCTTTCAAAATGTAAATTTTTAATTAGGATACCGTTGCTGCCTCCCTTCGGTGTTCGGGCTATATTCAGCGGAGTTTTATTGTTTCGTCGTGTTAATGTATATCCGCGGTAAATTTGTTATGAAGCTGTAAATCGTGCTTTTCAAAATAACTTGCGAACAAGTGCTGGCGTTGGTAGGGATTTGAGGGGCGCGGTCGCTAGGAAAACGCGCACGGTACGGTTGCAAGGGTTATTGAAGGACTACAATCGGATGGGTGACCAAACGTCATGTAGTTCCTCATTACACTGTAAGGGTCAAGGTCAACGATAACTTTCAACAATGAAACATACTATTATTGTTAAAGTTATGAATCATTGTCTTGATTTAATTATTTATATAAGGTGGTTTGATCGGTAGAAAGAAAATTTGATTGGATTATTTAGTAATTATTTATTTCACAAAGCTATTTTAAATATTCCATTTTTATTCTACTGACCAAAGGCGCAATAAGTACTATAGTATAAATGCTGGAAGATTTCTAACCAAGATCCCAATATTGTCCGAGAGATATGAAATAGAATGAGAAAAGACTCTTTGACAATCCCTAAGAACCTCGAAGAAAACCCATCCTCAATTCATTTCCGCCTAATCTCGAACAGGCGACAAAAGAAACGTGTTATGTCACATAAATCATCCCACTCCGACATCAATGAAACAGAGAGAGACGGCAAACACAAATCCGCGACGCACGTCCATCCTCGCCCGCGGTCGACGCTATACTACTGCGTTATTAAACGTTACCTGAATAATTCATAACGGGAGGGTACATCGCAATAACTTCGCGCCTCGCGCGGTTATTAACTCTATCGCCCGGGGGTAAAGTTCATTTTGCCACGCGACTCGCATTCCCCGATCCGTCTTTTCGATCCTTCAGAGATTTGAAAATCAAAGGAGTTAAAAGCTAAAAGGAGAATCTTAACTATGTTTACTATTGACATTTTGTGGGGAAACCGGTTCGAATATTTTACCTTTTGTCGTGAGTTCGCGACGAAGTCACGGCTACTTACTATTCATACGAACTTGGTGGGAGGAAGAACAAATGTCATTTAGAACAACGCTGCTTTCAATGGTCGATCGATTAAGCCTTCGTTTGCTCGAGAGAGATCTACATTTTACTGATATTTGGAAATTTCTGAAAATACTAAGTTTTTCTTTCTCTTTTCTGGTAAAATCGCGTAACGGAGGAGTTTAATTGGCTATAGTCAAACAACAGAACTGTCAAGGTAAAATTAATATTACTATTAAGACTTGCTGACCTTACCCCATACGAGGTGAATTATGGCTGTTTTCACCATCAAAACAAATTTAAAAGTACCTAAAAGACGTTATTTTTCAGTTCTGCCGTCACCACACGGGAATGATGAATGGTGATGATATATCTTAAGTTGTACCTATTTCCGACCAGACATTGCCCCATTGTAAACTTAAATGCGTTATCCGACACCCATTCTGCCGCGCTTACGAAAAACGCATTATGTACGATTTTTAGCGAAATTATATATTTTAATTAATACATATTTTAAATTAGGAAAAAAAGCTCTATAACTTTCCCATAGAGACCATTTCAATATACTGAATATTCAATTTTTTACATCAATAAATAGCTCAGCCCTGTTCATACAAATGTACTTAGAAAAAACTACTTAACACGCGTTTTTTCAGAAGTTGTAAAACGGTAGATAATGCGTTTTTCGTAAGCGCGGCAGCATATAACAGTCAAAACATTTGGCCGTGTGATGACGGCAGATCAGAATACAATTGTTACCATCCCGACTATCAAGTTTAAGGCGACTTAGCGTAAAAACAGGGATGAGTAATGGGCAGTATCAAAATACTACGACTTACGTGCCCGATCGATGCCAATAGGCTAGCTACCTATTCCACGGTACCTAACTTAATTGTCGAAAAGTGGGTGTTGATTCACCTCTGCCTAACCCCTTCGGGGATAGGCGTGATTTATGTATGTATGCATGCATTTTAACAAGTAATTTTCAGTGGCGCCTAATAATTACTTAGTTATTCCGAAGTCAATTACAACATTAATTTTCGCATAGTCTCGCTACGTCCATGCACAATGCAAGTTTGACCTGCTATGACCCACTTTGGGACCGCGGCATGCGAGAGAGGGTCAAACAATACAATCCTATTACGGACGCGGTCAGCTTTATTGCTGCTTGGTCATTTGTTGTATAAATTTCGCCTTTGTTCCTCAATGTTTTATCTGGTCGGTATCGGGATAGTTGGTCGAGCAAATTTAAGGGGGAGGTTGGTAGCGAGTGAGACGAGATCGCTAGCGCAGTGGCATAGCGCGCGTGGCCTGCGAATGCATAAACTAAGCAATATTCGCTAAGGCCTTTCATTTGATGGGTAACCAAAATTTTATTATCTCGAGTTCCTTCGTACTTTGGAAGACACGTTAAGCCGTTGGTCCCGGCTACATCTACAGTGTATACCCACCCGCACTGGGCCAGCGTGGTTGGTTATTGCCCAATCTCCTTATAAGCTTTCATGCAGAAGGCCCGTGCACCAGCAGTGGGCTGTTGATGGTGATGATAATGATGTATAGTAAAATTTTCCCGTCTTCTAGCACAATTATTGCTAAGCCACTTACTTTGTGCTAGCTAGAGGACAGCTGTTCGTGTAAGAAATCTTTATTATTTCGACTTCCTCAAACCTTGTACGTTATTATACTGAGATTTGCTGGAAAAATGGCGTAACTATTGTTCTGCCTTATCAAAATAGTCATAAGGACTAGTATTGATTAGACGCCATTGTTATCATCTGCTGTCGCACTTTTAGTCCGACTGTACTTTCTCGGATCTTGTATTATATTCTAAGATGTTCTGGAAGCTGTTGTATGTCTTGTTCTGGCTCATCACAATAGTCATAATTTGCGAATAAGAACAAAAAAAAAATCTTTTTATTTGACTGCTTCGGTGTGGCTTAAACGTGTCCCCGTTAACAGGCCCCTTGAGATTGGTCCGTGGCGTCAATACATCCTCAAACTCAGCTGTTTTACACTAGGCTGGTAATTTGGTAGTATTTTTTTGGATTAGGATTTTCATTTCTAAATCGATCTAATCTAAATCGTATGACCCAAATTTGACGAAACACATTCAAGTGTTTCGTCAAATTTGGATTTGGGTCAAACAATTTCAATGTCAGGCAGTTGGCCGGCTGTAAAACCTAGGCCAAAACCTTGAGCAGTATGTATGGATTGGAATGTTGTCATCCTAATCACTCTTTCCGTTCATCGGTCTCTCTACATGGTGGATATCCCCTCTTTTCTGTACATTCATTCATCACAAGCACCTTTCCTTCGTAATGAATATTATGAATGTAGAAGGATAGGATTGATGGCGTTTAATCGATATAAATGGAAGAGAAAACATACTGCGCCGACCCCAGATAGACTGGGAACAGGGCAGAGCGAAGATAACTGAACATTTCTGAAAATAAGTTCTTTTACAAGCCACCAGAGATTTGCTGGGTCATATCACCATGATTAAGTGCCCTCAAACAAACCCAGAGATCTCGCGAACTCTCCAGCCAATGTAACAGTACATCGGATTAGTTCACATCAATAACCCGTAACCGATACGGCGGTCACGTATACCTACGATCGTCGCTAGTCGTGTTTGTAAAACAAATTTGTTTCACTGCGCGCTGTAATATTGCAATTCTGATTCATTTGCCTCGTGCACTGCGTTTGTAGGTGGATTGTAAATAATGCCTGCTGTGGTTTCCGATAGATTAATGTAGGTATGGTGTGATGAAATGACTCTTGACTCTGCGAAATAACTTGTTTACAGCGATGGGTTTCTCTACAGCTTACTTGCGCTAGCAAGGCGCGGGACGCCTTTAAATACTAAAAAAAAAAATATTTTAAACCAGTCATCTAGCCCAAAGTAAGTAGCCTAAGCACTTGTGTTATGGATACTATGACGGAATATGTATATTATAAATCTTGAAAATATACTAGGTACACACACATAAACATATACACAACAATGCCTCGAAAACAGATATTTGTGTTCATCACAAGATGTGTCCCTTCCAGGATTGGAACCCGACACCTCTTGGCCAATACCTAGCGATCTGAGCATTCGACCAAACCGGCCGTCATATTTATATAAATATTTATATTAACAGCAGCCCCTATGTGGTTTAGGGTCCCAGGTGAAGCTCGATTCCATCTTCGGCCCTTATCGACACTTACCATCAGGTGAGATGAAGGGCAAGAGCTTCCCTGTCTAGCATAATTTTTTTTTTTACTGCGAATGCTTTGGTAAACTAGGTCAGAGTAAGGAGCGCAACAAACTATGGGATCCTGACGATATACGGCGGGGGTTCCCGGAAATTCTAAGTAGCGTCGGAAATTTCGGAAGAACCGCGCACTTCTCTAGAACTTAGTTCTTAGGACATACTTAATTTCCACCTGCGCAATGAGGAAATTTATTTTTAAGTAGCTAAAGTTCTTAAGTTTTCTTAAGCTTTCTTCCTTTTTGCCAGTGGGGTTACTAAGCCCTGTCGTGACAGAACAGAATACAATTGTCACCACCCCCAATCACTCACTCGGGTGACAAATAAGATGGATAAGGGTTGAATTATGGGCAGTAGCGTTCTTCTTATGCCATCTAGCATTATACTGCGACTGACATGCCTTATAGATGGCAATAGGTTAGCCTTCTATTACACGGGACCGGTACCAGGATTCGAACCCGGGATCTCTTGACCGACAGCCAGCTATCGGAGTAATCGAGCAAATCGGACGTCATTTTGAAATGATTTCGTGCTCAAAATGGCGACAGACCATCGATCTCATCCAATTTTTTCACTGTAGCTAATTACGGAGAAGTGGCGATGCTTTAATTACCGCGGATTGCATCTCGTATCCCGATTCTGGAATGGTGTCGCGTCATGACCTCATTTTTGAGATAATTTTTTTTATGAATAGTAATATTCAGCCGTGGAATCCGTTCTGCATTTACAACATTTTAATGTAAATTTCAATTCGTGCTGCAAACATTTAAGCGATGATTTGGGTGATGATTTTTTTAGTAATTTGGTTACGGCAGAGTAGAACACGATTTATTGTCATCATCATCACCAGCCCTTCAATGTCCCCACTGTTGGGGCACAGGTGGGCACAGGCCTTCTCACGAATAACAATTTAAAGGTCTACAATGTTAAGCACAAAACTAAATCTACAACTTTTTAACTACCCGCTCGAAGCTGGTGGTGACGGTATATCAGAACCCAACTGTTATCACCCCCAAACTCTCCCACGGGTGTCGTATAAGGTGATTAATGGTTGAAACAGAGATGAGGACTGGGTAGCAGCGTGCTTGTTCTTGTGCTAATAGCAATAATTACATGCCCGATAGATGGCTATACGCTCGCCCCTTATTGCATGGGTCCTAAACAGTGCGAAAGAAGGGTTTTACTACACTTCTGCCTATGGAGTTTATAGGCGTAAGTTATGTATGTATGTCTGTTCATTTTGGATCTACAAAACACATCTTCCATATTCATCATCGTTCTCATACTCTTCTTCTCCCTACCCTGTTTCCAGTTTATCTGGGGTCGGCGAAGTATGTTTCCTCTTCCATTCATATCGGTCAGACGTCATCAAGCCATCCACTCCCTTTTGATTCATCATCCATCACACCTTAAAGGTGCTAGTGATGATGAATTTACCTGTAGAAAAGATACGGAAAGGACCTTGTCTAGAGCCCGATGAACGGAGAGAGTTATTGGGATGACAACATGGCAATCCATACTGATCAAGTTTTTGGCTTTTACAGTCAGCCGCCTGCCTGATACCAACCCTCGAGTCTTCCATATTAATCGTTATTCTTTTACACTTGACCTAAATTACGCTTAAAGTAGGCGCAGAAAGTTTTTTTGCCACAATCAAAGCGTTTTAAATACCGTAACTAGATTGCATATGTTCCGTGTGCCAGTTGTGGAACACTGCAACCACTCGTGACCCACTTATGGCACATCCCGCACACATGCAGCGTTTCAACTTTACATACACATACAGATCATGCCTATTTGTCCCCGAATGGATAGACAGAGGTGAATTATCAGCAACGTCTCGCATATTATGTTAGGTCACATGAATGTAATTATATTGCTTGGTGGTTTATGAGAAACGTTGTGAAACGTCCATTACTCGTCGCTTTTTTAACCCTTAGCCGTTTTGTAAGACACCCCCGGGAAAGGTGGGGGGTGGTGACAATTGTATTCTGCTCTGCCGTCACGACATCTAATCTTTATGACCATATAATTTCAAAGATTTTCAATTTTGTTGATTATTTTGGTGGTAGTCAGCGATGAGTAATGGGCAGCAGCATTCCTCTTATATCACCTAGCAATATACTGCGATTTATGTGCCCGATGGATAGCAAAAAGCTCGCCACCTATTAGGACCTAACTCAATTGACAAAAAGTGAGTGTTAATTCACCTCTGCCTACATAATATTTGTGATTTATGTATGTAAGTATGATTGCATTTTTTTCTTTCGCCTTTTCTTCGAATTATGTATCTTTTTTTGCCAGTGTAGACTAATTCCTAACATAGTTGGCGTTACGTGCATTAATTCGCTTCTGCATTTGGGCAAAATTTATGTAATTTATATAGGTATGTATGTATATTGTAATTAGTAAAATTAATTAGTTTATAATTACAATTAATTTGGATATTTTTGAAACAAAATTGTGTCATTTTAGAAAACAAGTCTTGCGATTGGTTTGAATTAATGTTTAAATTTATCTTACGTATAACACTGTATTTTATTATGTTTTGTTTTTATATTTAACGTTAAGTGTGTACATTAATTGTTAAATAAATAATATACATACATACATAAATCACGCCTATATCCCCGAAGGGGTAGACAGAGGTGAATTAGCACCCACGTTTTGCCAATTATGTTAGGTCCCATGTAACAGGTGGCGAGCCCATTGCCATTTATCGGGCACAAAAGTCGCAGTACTATTGCTAGGTGGTATAAAAGGAACGCTGCTGCCCATTCCTCATCGCTGATTTATCCTTAGTCGCCTTGTACGACACCCACGGGAGAGATTTGGGGTGGTGACAATAATTGTATTCTACTCTGCCGTCACCACACGGCACTATAAAAAAAAACTAGATAAATAGACTAGCTAAATTTATTTTCATAAAAAATCACTAACCCTCTTTATACTGTACCTATATACTCATACTCTGCAAGCGGACCGTCAAATAAATATAATATTTAAAAATCTGTCTGTTTACGTGTTTATGTTGATGCTTGATGCATTAATAAAAATGGCGGCGAAATTTCGAAGTGACAGCCCTGTAGTGCTTAAGGTCTGTACACATTAATGTTATTCATTAAAAGACGAGAAATCAGCGTAGGTGTCACACGGTACAGGGTCCTCTTAGGATATTCAAGTAGACTTGTTTATAGTTAGTCTTTTGACTGCGGCTGGATTAGTTCCAAGTGGTTTTATTTTGTATAGGTGTATTAAGTATAAATTATCTTTAAAGGCTTTTTCTGGAATTATTAAATTAAAGGCTAATTATATCTAAGACGGTACGGTGACGGTGGAGTAGAATACAATTTTCACCACCCCAAATTTCTCCCGTGGGTGTCGTACAAGGCGACTAAGGATAAATTAGGAATGGGCAGCAGCGTTCCTCTTATACCACCTAGGCTAGCAATGTACTGCGACTTTTATGCCCGATAAATGGCAATAGGCTCGCCACCTTATTACATGGGACTTTACATAGTTGCCGAAACGTGGGTGCTAGTTCACCACACATTCAGTGTAATTTATGTATGCATGTAGTAGCAGCAACTGCGTTCAAACAATCAAAACAAAACAATCCATCAACGCCTGAACAGAGTTTAGCTATTTCATTATCCAGAGTATCGAAACCAATCACCCCTATTACGAAGCCGTGAAAACGTCGCATGATACCAGCACAATACGAATCCACGGCTCAAAAAACAATCTGCTAAGCCGTGCCCGAACGCAGCGATGTCACAGTATACACAGAACAGTAGTTTATCTGCGGCCTGTCGGCGAGTTATTAGCCTACTCTCCACTAACCTCTATTATACAAGTACGCTGATTGAATACGTCTATTAAAATGACAAATGTTTCTTATACCGATTTGAACCTATCGAGCGGTAAGGGTACTAAATTTGACGTTTGTTGCTTGTATTTGACATTACAAATGCATCTCTAATATCAGTTCCGTGGACGTTCACCTTCGTACATCAGTGCCGCCAGCGCTAAGATGGCGATAATCACATTGGCTTCATTTTTTGGATGACAACCTTCAGTCCAGCGTACTTGTATATTAGAAGTCAGTGCTACTCTTGCGTTGACGCTAGGGTTGTAACTAAAGCGGTGGCTGCGAGCGCGAATGTGACGAACGGGAACGAGCAGCGAGCGAAAGTGCAATCACGTTACACGCGCGATCACACCGAACCCTTATGCCCCCGTATTTAACGTACCTACACGGCGGCGCGGAGTATGAAAGCACACATTCCAATAGGCAGCGGCCAGTTTGTGTGAAGACGTATTACTGTTCTGGGTATATACTGTGGTGATATCCACTGGCGATATCTTACGTTAATATTTTTACAACCCCATATATTCGGGGATCAGTCGGGGAATTATGTGGATTTCTAAGCCCGAAGTATCAATTTATCGCGGCACTATTTAATGTGTCCGTAGCGTAGGTGTGTTTATTGGGGCACAGTAAAAAGCACAAACGACCCTCGTTCAGATAACAAAAAAGATATACTTGGTTAATATTTAATTATAATAAAGTGGTCGCACTTAGACGAAACTCGTAAATAGGCAACCGCATTATTGTGGCGTAATCAATGTATTTGTACCGAAGTCCATTACTTTAATCAATAACACATGACTAGCTAACTTATGCCCGCGATCTTGCCTGCGTATCGTAGTATTTTAATATAAAATTGAAAATTAACGCCCACACCGTGCGAATCAGACATAATTTCTGACGTGATCTTAATTCCTTTAAGAACCAAAGACTATCTGCCGCACTCAGAGACGTCAATTCACGATAATGAGTACTTAATGTCAAAAAATGACAATTCAAAACTAGTTGTTATTCTTGCCGGGTCTATGGTAGAAATTCAAATGATTTTTTTTGACATTAAATACTCATTAAAGTTAATTGACGTCTCTGAGTACGGCAGTAAGTTGGTATTTAATCTGAAAATATGTTATTCTCTAAAGTTTTGTAACATAATTGATGAATACGTAAAATTATTACAGCTGCGTAAAATTATACTTGGATTCTTAAAATCCCTGCTTCCTGTCTGTATCCCGCTCTGCGGGTCGGCACAATTTTTTTTCTTCTTCCACTGCTCTCTATGCTTTACCAATTTCTCATCCATTCCTCTCGCTACCATACATAGTACATGCTCCTTTACACAATCCATCTATCTCTTCTTTGGTCTTCCTCTCCTTCTACGTCCTTCCAAGTTCATACCTAACATTCTTCTGCTTGAATTCTTAACTTAATAGATTCCATAATTGGCAAATTGTTAAACGTCGAAGATTTTACCTTAATCAATATTGGAGTGTGTCGTTTGAAAACAAACAAATAAATAAATAGCAGACCTTATTTTCTCACCGTGAAAATTAAAGTGACCTCTACCTCGAGAATAAAAATTGTTTGGGATATGATTTTAAAAGCCTGATACATTATTTATTTACAGGCTAGACTTAAATGTTCAAATTGTATTCTTTAAGAACTTGGAAAGATCTAGCTAGAGGGTAGGATGGTTTAATTAAAGTTTTTTTTTTGTTGCATTTCTAAAATATTGTTTATTGACTCAGTGTAGTCTAGTTCTAGTAACGCGATTTATATAATTTTCAATTTTTCAATCGTAGAAGTTCATGAACAGAAATAATGAATTCCCCTTTATTAAGATTCTGTCAACTATTGTCGCCAAGCTCCTGACTCCTCCCAGTAGCCATTGCAACTAAGTGTGTGATATTGTATTTACTTAATCTGGTCGCAGCTGTCAACCGGATTACACCAACTAAAGACAATCTATTGGTCTTTTCTTTGAATGACATAGGCTGGTGCCTGAGCGTCCTTTACAGCATCCATCGGTCTTCTTTCTAACCTTGCATTTGAGAATTACTTAGAGGGTTTCTCAACAGCAGACATTTTCCGTTCGAGTTAACTGGACTGCCGAAGAGTTATCTTCGAATCAGAATGAGAGACGGCAAATTTGTGGGTGACTAAAGGCTCGGACTTCGGCTTGTTGGTATGCGGTACCGTCATCGCATACTCAGCGAAAAAGAGAAGATCTTCCTCCGAGCCAGGTGTACGCACGGGGACCGCGGTCCGACTGTACCTACTTCGTCGGATCTCGTATATATTCCGAGTTCCTCCAGAAACTTTGTAATCGTGATTCAGGACTTGCTAATCTCGTTCTGCCTTATCACAGCAGTCATTGGGTCTACAGTTGGTTTCACTCCATTGTTATCGTGAGCTGACGTACTTTGTGTTGATCAACCATTTCTCGGTTACTCGTCACTTTTTTTGTGTAGGGCTATGACGTAGTCGCTACAAGCTCATTCTTGATAACTACAGGAGCTTCTGAGAACTCCCAGTGTACCTGTTATAGCACTACGCATGTTACGCAAGTTGTCAGCATCAACATTTTTGGGTCAAAGGCAACGCATAATGCGCTTGTTTCTCCCTAATCTTTTACTGCTAATCATAAGCACAGTATACCCAGAACAGTAGTTTATCTGCGGCAAGTTACTAGCCTACTCTTGCGTTGACGCTAGGGTTCTAACTAAAGCGGCGGCTGCGAGCGCGAATGTGTACAATCTAATGGGCAGCGGCCAGTTTGTATGAAGACGTATTACTGGTATGAAGATTGGGTTTGATGATGCTGGGTAACGTGGTTGTAATGCAAGATGCGTTGTCAACATCAACATTTTTGGGACAAAGCCAGCGCACAAAGCGCTTGTACCCGCCTGATCTTTTACTGCTAATCATAAGTTATCCTGAAACCCTAACCCACTTAATCCGCTAAGTGGCTGCTGCAATGCGGACGCGTAATTCCATTTAGCCTCTTCGTTCGCTCCACCCGTTTCGTTTAGAATATGTAGTTCGAAACGAAACCTGATTGGCGACTCGTAAACAACTCAACTGTTATCCGAATTTTGTTCACAACATAAATAAAATATCTGAGACAAACTATAGTCTAGCTAGCTTAAAGTAAGTAATTATGCTACTTACTCTAAGCTACCAGATGACGGACAAATTTTAATAGAAAAATAGGTCTATTTTTTATACTCAGTGCCCCATTAAGGGCCAAACGTTTACTGGGTAATTAAATAAACCTTTTTTAATATACTGTATAAACATTATTGTTTGTGGAGTGCCAAACGAAAATTAATAATTTTAGTTCAGTAGGTAACTTTTTTTGACAGTTGTAAGTGATGATCACCGAACTATTTACTTATCCATTACTACTTTACTATAATGCTATTGTGACACTTGTCCTGTGATAACAGCAATGAATTAGTAAATAGTTCGGTGATCATCACTTTCAACTGTCAAAAAATGTTAGGGAATAGGCCTACTGATCTCGTAAGGCGCCCTCTGTTCTTTAAGTTGATATTTTGGTCATTCCATACAGGTGTAATTAACCTATTGTTAGCTAGAGACACTGGCTAGCAGCTCTTTTGATATTATATTTTTGTCAATTTTAAATACCTACTGTTCCATTTTTACATTTTTGACTTTTGCCGTTGTCATTAGATTAGGATAGAATAACATAGTGTAAATCAATGTCATAAGCACATATTGCGTCCTTTATCCGTTTATTATTGTATTCTTTTAGGAAGACGAAAGAAAATTGTTCATTTTTCGTTTAGGCGCTTTGAACTTTTGTACCAACATTACAAACACGGCCACCTATCGGTTCTGCCCCTCTTTCTGTGTCAACGTAGGTACCTCAATGCACTGAACGGTTTCCCAACCCCACCGAATCGCACGTATAAATTAAAACAACTCGTCGTTATGGCCTATAACATAATCGCTCGCACGCGTCTCCACTCGTTATCTCCCCTCGATTTTATAATCAAGTGAAAAAAAAATATATATCGATCGCGCGGCGACGCCTCCACTGGTCGATAGCTGATGCGCTTTATTCTCTACCCCATAAAATCGGAATTCGAATGTGCAGTGACACGGGTGTTCTGATTGGATGTTATGTTATGATGCTGCACTGTTGCTGGTTGGAAGGTGACGATTGTAAACGCCGTTTAAACTTCGAAAAACATGTCGGAATTAAGAAATAAAACGTGAAAGCAGTGTTTTAGTTTGTAAATTGTTCCGGCGTCTCGTGTAAAGTTATTTAATTTTGCGCTGCAAAAGCGACGCGCATTTTGTGAAGCAAGCTTTTAAGCAGCGAACGTGTGGCACCGTAATAAAATAATCGAGCTTATGCTTGTGAATTACTTACAGCGCTTCGAACGATGCTTGCAGTGTTGCTTCTACTGATAGGAAAATGTTGATATGCACCAGATGTGGCTGTAGATAAAAGATCTCTTTGCCGTCCCAACAGCAGAAATAAAAATTAGCCACCAACGTACAGTCAACAAAACATCAAACTATACAAAACTGTGAATTCTTGTCTCAATCTAATCGATTGTCTTTCATAACTTACAAGCCATATTTGGACAGCGATGATTGACAAAATTAGAAATTGCGATGATTGATTAAATAACATATAAATAAAATTTATAAATAAAGTGGGAAATCCCACTTCCTGGTCAGGGGGTGACATAAATCAATGATCTTACCTTCGGCGATAAAAAGGAAAGCCTATCTAAGGCACATTCATCGCCCTCGCCTTCGTCGAACACTTGTGATCTGAGACATTCTTTGCTTCGTCGTCCTTGGTATATAATCTACTATTAAACCATTTATGATTTCATGCAATTAAAGGTAAGCTACGTAGTTCTCACGTGACGAAAACGAAACAACCACGTACCTAATTTAATTAATTAAAAGACATTTGAACTAACGTTTATTGCTTGCAGTATTAATTAGCGATGTCACGCGATCAAATCTGACACAATGACATAATATTTCAAAATAAAATGCGAAAAAATGACCAATTCGAAAACATTGTGATAAAAAACCATAGAGCTAATAAAAAAAAGAGCTGACTGAAGCGCATTAATTCGCTTTTTAACGACAAACAAACATTATCGATCGAACAATGGCGTTGAAAACCGAATTGGACCGCGATCTCGCGCACAAATCGTTCATACACCATAACTTGGGATCGCGAAATCAATTATCGCCAATCGTTAAGTCCCGATTAATCGCAATAGCAGGTTATCGATTTTAAGTGTTTTCCAGTCGTAAAACGGGAGTTGAATCGATTACTGCGCAGCGTCATGATACAAAATCATTGTGAAAGGAGAAAATATTAATCGGAAACTGCGGTTGGGTCGTGTCGTAATTTTTTATTTACGATCATTGTCGACGGTTTCCTTGTGATTTCTCACTTGTTGATTCGATAATGGCGTCGTTACATTGTGAGGCTATCGAGAAAAATATACCTCGGTGAAAATTATTTCACGACGCCCGTCGATGAAGGTGTAAAATGCTTTCAGGTAATTTACCATTAACATAATAACTCACTCTGTAAAAGATAAGTAATAAGTAAATTTTGTAAGTTATAAAGTTCAGAAATATTGATACAGAAATAAAATTAAACGACTTCATCAGTGAACTAACTATCAAATAAAGGAACTTAATGCTGCCAAGTGGTATTATAAAAAAAAGTATAAAAAAAAGAAAAATTTGGTAGAAAAAAAATTTCTCACCTACTTCTCTTTCTCTTTATGACATTTCCATTTCTATAATATTCATATATCTGTGGAATACTACATGACAAAAGCGCATCACGATCGATTACGGGACGAATCTCCAATTGTTTCTCTACTCACATATTTATAATAATGTTGCTTAAACACCGTGCTACATCAAAGATAAGGCTCAAAATGGAACGCAAGCAGCTAAGTCGATACTAAAAAATGGCACGGAAGCCACTTTACGTTTTCTGTCTAAGGCGATAAGGTCGAGAACAGCTTGCCGTAGCAGCATCAGCGGTAGACAATGCACGTCAAATGACAATTGCAATTTGACGGCCAGCCATAAATTGTCAGGAGCAATAATAAAAGATTATCTTCCTTGGTAATAAATACAAGGGGGAGGACAATAGTGCCTTTATTAACGTACGCCGCCGACTTTTTTTACCCCCTGTATATCACAGTATGGCATCTAGCTGGCTCCTATAGTCAATGGTACTGTCAGTGGTATAGGTTGATGAACACTTTAGCACAAAGGATGAAAAGAATATTGAGGTTAGAAAAAGTGCGAAAAATTATAGTCTTGATGCGGAATCGAACCCGGGTCCTCTGCGATCCAGACGACGACGTCTTGTTTGGCCGAGCGGTAAAGGCATCTGCCCAGATCGCAGAGGGCGCGGGTTTTCCGAATCAACTTTTTCGAGCCACAATACTTTTTAAACTAGAAGAATGTCTTCTCTTAAACGTAGACACGGCCTTCGTGAGGCTTTTAGTTTGAATAATTAACGTGGCTCTCGACTAATAAATTACATTTCCCTCTCAAAAATGTGACCGCTGTATTGTTTGTACGATTTATCGATCGTTAAACCGATTTATGCGTATGGAAATCACTGGGAGGCCATAAACCCGTACGTAATTAGAGCGAAAGGCTGAGATGCGTTGCGTTTCGAATTAATTCTTTGATTGATGACCAGATTTTCTTAAATGCATTGCTGAGTCAGGAATAGTCTCAATAGTGCTTCTACACGGTGCAAGTAGCTGGACCAAGTAAAGGCGCGAGTTATTTGCGCAAGCAGCTTACCGACTTCTTTTATGTAGCGGTTATGTGAGCTGACCAAGGTGTGATGATGTAAGGATGGTAATTAGTCCATACGCCCTAAGCTCCGAATTTCAATAGCATTCGAGAAGTCAGTTGAGCCTATTCTGAATCAGACACCCCTGTAACTCATACAGGTACTTAGACATGCGCAAACAACACAAAATTACCATAGAGAAGCAACCCCGCCAGACGCTTCCACCATATTTAAGCAGCGGTGCTCACTAGGTCACAAAAACGCTGCAATGAATCACCCCTGGTAAGACGTAGGCCAGGAGCTATACACGGATTCCACTAGTTTAATCATAGTATAGAAATAACAATGACACAAAGAAAACGGCACCTCCAAAAATTTTAATGGTATTTATTCTTATTCACATGCATCGCGATATTAATGTGAAGTGACTGTGAGTGTAAAGTGACGTATTACAGAGAAAACAACATGGCGACCGTCGTGTCAAATGTAAGAGATTCTGTCAAAAAGTGACATTTTTTTTCTATTCGTTCGAATTAATTGGCCCCCTGACCAGTTTATAATGTAATGCAGTACGCAAACAGCAAAGTCCAAAATAATTAGTATTTCCCGTTTTCCATAGCAAATCTTTAATATTAACGTTCTCGTGAAGAATTTTTAGTAAGCGCCATGAATTTCGCAAGCCTTTTAACCCGGCTACCGGTGCCGTGCAGTATTTCATAATTTTATCGCTAATGTAACCCGAAACAGGTATGTCTGTACGTTTGTACCGTCATTCATTTCCGTATACGTATTGTTGATGCTACGCTTGCTCTGTTTGCGGCTTAAGTTCATGCGCATAGGGTTGGTAACTTGACTTTGCATAGGGCTTTGCGCCACTAGGTCACGTTAATCAAAACGCATTTAAAACTTAATAAGGTTTGGGTTGACAATATTTACTAAGCAAACAAATTCGAAGACATTCTATAGAAGTAGTTTGCTTGATAAATATCTTCTAATCAGTATAATTGTTCAATGTTATGTCAATTATTCAATGTCAATCTAGATGATAGGTGTGAGTGTAAAAAAAAAATGTTATATTTTGATCGAAGGCTTTGAAGTCTTCTTTTGAAATAGTAGACAAAACAATTCAAATGATAATATATAATATTGTGAACTCTAACTGATTGTCCACCTAAATAATTATGTTTACGTAAACTGCAAAAGAAAGTTTTACTGTAGGACGTTAAGTGTCGAACTCGATTATTTTTTTCATTATGACAGGTCACATTTAGACTACCCTAAAAATCCCCATCCCTATCTCCATCCAGATCGGTATATGTCAATCTAGCTCACGTACATCTCAATTACTGATTGTTTCTTTACCAATTCCATCTAAATCACTGGATTGCTACTACACTGAAATGGCCAATTTATTCTATGTAGGTACCCAATCACTGTTATTCACTTTACTCAAATTTCATTCACAACACGAAAGGCCAAAATCCTTCCGTCGTCCAATTTCATCCCTATGTCAACGTACCCCACTACCGTCGACATTTAATTGCCCACTACACCTCCTCAAACATCCACGATAAGCCCCCAAACTCGAAGCACCCATAAAGCAGCGGAGCAATAAAAACAAAAAAGTAATTAAATAATAAATATACGCGCCCGCCGCATTTTATAAGGAATTTATACAGCAACCCTGGCCCGCGAGTGTTGGCTCGCATAAATCAAAGCATTTCGCATTTAAGTGCTCCCGGTATAAGGTGTTCTGTGTTGATTTACCGTACGCCGTGGATACAGGCCCTTGTACTAACTAGCTTAGCTCGAGCGTCTGTAAAGAGGAAATATCGCGAACGAATAAATATCTGCGCGTGATGTCGTTTCATTTGCATACGCACTGAAGAGAAATTGATGTACTGTCTACAATTGTGGACAGTTGCAACCGGATATATGGGAACATATCAAGAAGATGTGCCGTGTGGTGACGGCATCGGCAGAGCAGAATACAAATTGTCACCACCCCAAATCTCTCCCGCGGGTGTCGTACAAGGCGACTAAGGGTTATAAAGTCATGAAGAATGGGCAGCAACGTTACTCTATACCAGCTAGCAATATACTGCGATTTATGTACTCGATATATATATGGCAATAGGCTGGCCACCTATTACATGGGACCTAACCTATTTGGCGAAAATGGGTGTTAATTCACCTCTGCCTACCCCTTCGGGGATATAGGCGTGATTTAGGTATGTATGTACCTATGTGTAAACAGCAACAGCAAAAATTACGCCACTGTTTATATTTCTCATTGAATTCCATCATACGTGCGGCATCAAATATCGAGCGACAAGCATTGCTTAGCCAAACTCTCTGGAATCGGAAACCGATTGGATCTACTCCGATTATTAATCGTTCCGAGAATTGATTCGGTGTACAAAGTGTTGCTTAATAGTTTCACAATTAAAAACAGATGACTGTGTGATTACTCAGTGAAGGGACCACCCATTGTATGCTGCGTAGGTTGATTACTTTGTTTCATGTTACATCCAAGAATTCTCTGTTTAGTGTCCGGTCATACAGATCGGCTCGGAGGAGAGAGGAATTTTGAATCATTGTCAATCAGGCTTAGTTTTGCTTTTTTTATGTAAGACAGGGAGCTCTTGCCCTTCATCTCACCTGATGGTAAGTGACGATAAGGGCCGAAGATGGAATCGAGCTTCACCTGGAACCATCATCCTCAGAGGGGCTGGCTTTCTTATCACAATAATAATTGTCGGAACACAATAATGCTGTTAGAATTATTGTTAGGGCGACACATATTGATAAGATGGTGGTAGCTAGCCAGGCGGACTTGAAAGAAGTCCTACCACCTCCTAAAAAAGATGTTATAAAAGCCTCTCGGAAAACAGCTTAGAACCTTAAAAAAAAGTGCGCTCTGATCCTCTACGCGCCGCCGCCGGTCTGTGTGAACGGACACTAAGACTTAATTAGTGCTATGTGGGGTCGAAGATTTGATGCGTAAAGGTCTGTGCTATCCTAGCTGGGTAGGTATGTTTTATTTTGCTTTCAATCAGTGCGGGCCAAAGGTGAAATGGCGCACGGGCTGCGATCCGCCATATTTTTAACCAATTTGGTTGTGTAATCAACCATTATGCATTTATCTATGGATGGAAGAATATGGGGAGAATGGGCCATAACCCACCACGCTGACCCAGTGCGGATTGGTGGGTATTAACAACTGCAGATGCAGCCGGGACCAACGGCTTGACCTCCCAAAGCACGGAGGAAGGAACTCGAGATATAAATAATTTGTTTTTTATCTCGAATTTCACCCATCCAATGAACGGCCTCTGCGAACGTTGCTTAACTTACGCAATCGCAGGCCACATGCTATCGAGCTCCTCATTATGTTAAATGTTTGACGCAAAATTACGTAATATAACACAACAACGTTCGCCTGTCACACCTGAATGCGACACGTCGGCTCAACCCTATCTCGTCCTGCATACTCAGGGTTGTCACCCGCGACATTATTGGAATTCTCGCGCCACTAAAACGATGTTCACTTCGCTCGCCAAATACTCGATTATTACCCGAACTAATTTGATTTAGTACCGCCCTATGTCAATATTAAAGGTTTGCGAGGGTAGACTTGAAATTGCAAACATGTAGGTAGGTGGGTTTTAATTGGGAATGCTAATTTGATTGGGACATTTTGGAAGCTTGTCTTATTCGTGAATTGATAAATGAATTTGATTTTATTTCAATTTTTCTCTTTCTTTTGTAGTAGATATTAAAATTATAAAAGGGTGCTTATAAGAATAAATAAATTAAAAAATTCATTAGGTAAAATAATGCATCAGCCACCTCTATTTCTTCTAAGTTTGTGGTTTCTGAATATTTTTGTAGTCATCATCATCTGATCTTTAATGTCCTCACTGCCGAAGTATATGCCTTTCCTATCCATAGTGGAATATCAGGACAACGAGCTATAACCACCATGGGGCCCAAGTATTTAAAGATTGCATCCAGGATCAGTCAAGTTAAGCCATTGAGAAAACAGTCAAGAGAAGAAATTTTTAGTGATTCATTCAATGACCAGCCTTTGATAACATTGCTTAGTTTATGCATTCTATATTGACTCACCGCGTTGTTATGACGTCTTATGATTGCATTGTTGCTACGGATAACTTAGATTTTCCTGACTTAATACCACACTACCCAACCAAAACAATGGTTAAACCTCAGAACTGATTAGTTTTTAGTCACTTCGTAACGTAGGCACAAAATAATAAATAGCCAAGTTTTAAATGCAATCTAATGCACTTGCAACGGCGCGCCAGCCCTAGATTGCTAAGCGGATCCCCAGGGCTGCCAACTTGGACAATTTAGCTTTACAAGTTCAGCCACTGTCCGTCGCATAACATATTTACTGCGACGAAATATTAATCTGTGTTGTAACGAACTGGCGATAGTTTGCTCGGTGGGTGTTCAAATACTAAACATTCTGTAGACGAGTTAATCACTTGTCAAAATGTCACCATACATACATACATAAATCCCACCTGTATCCCCGAAGGGGTAGACAGAGGTGAATTAATAGACACTTTTCGCTATGGGTTGGTGTCGAGCCTATTGCCATCTATCGGGGACGCAAATTGCAGTATATTGCTAAATGGTAGGAGAAACGCTGCTTCCCACACGATACAAAGAAGGTAGATTAAAGGTAGAGTGTTCAAAATTAAATATGGCGAAATCATGATTCACCCAGCAAATAATGCACGGGCGTCATGATAGAGCACATAGCTCTGACTTTAGAATATAAAAGACATTACGTCTTTTATATTCCGAGTTAATGATCGTAATGAAGTACACGGAACGAAACTAGAAGCGAACAAAGAAAAAGTCGAAATGGGTATTTAATGCATTCAATGTTACCTATCAAGTTTTGAAGAAAATACCAACAAATCTAGTCCGCCACTCTTCAAAAACTTTAATATTTCTGATCTAAAAATATCCAACCAAGCACTAGACTGTGCGATTCTAATTAATATTTAGCGCGTGAACTGAACCAAGTGTGCGCTCAAAATACACAGTACAAGTTACAAGTGCCAGCACTTGTCACTTCCGATGGAACTTTACATCGGGAAAGTCCATTAATAATTAGCGCTTATTCTTTATTCACACCTACATCGAGTGTCGACTTCGTATCACGCTTATAAAGTAGGCAGAAAAGTCGGCGACTCCATAAAATGAGCCATCTCTTTCAATTAAAACTTTAATCTTTGCTTATCGCACGGTTGAAATGTACTACGTTTGTATTCATTGCAAAAGTTACTTCGCGTTTTGGAACCTAATGACTGCATTTTGCATTTGAAACTAAATGGGTTTTGTTACTGGTAACATCGGCGACAAGACGAAATAGGGTTCTTTGAAATTTCTGGAATTTTTCACAATCAAATGGCAACCAGTAGGTACCACGAATGACTACAATAGTAATAAGTGACATACATACATACATAAATCACGCCTATATCCCCGAAGAAGTAGGCAGAGGTGAACTAACACCCACTTTTCGCCAACTATGTCAAGTCCTATGTAATAGGTGGCGAGCCTATTGCCATTTATCGGGCACAAAAGTCGCAGTACATTGCTAGCCTAGCCCCCGAATACAGAAACGCTACTCAAATTTAGGGGACTGCTTAAAAAGTTAAATGGACACTACCTGTCAGAATTTGTATGGAAAAACGTCAATTTTGACAATACCTAAATGTTAAGCGGGACTCAAACTTTGAATAGCGTTTCTGTATTCGGGGGTAGGTGGTAAAAGAGGAACGCTGCAGCTCATTCCTAATCACTGATTTATCCTTAGTGAAACTTACATTATTATGAATTATTTATAAAGATATTTATCGAAATCCAAAAGCATCGCAGAGTCTTCTGTGTTGTATTGCTGTTTGATGTGAACACCCTATTAAAAAGAAAATATATTCTATACTGTACTACTTCTTAGGTTCTAACTATCAATGTCTATTTCCTAAACAATTCGAGTTATTTATAAGAAAGAGATCCTACAGACAGATCCGACGGTGTATACTGAATAATCAAACAAATACTAAATTTATTCATCCATAGCATCGCTAACAAAGGCTCAAACAATCAGTGTCTAATTTTCACTTAGATAACAAGCTAATCTAAGTTAAAGTTGACAATTATAAGTTGATCCGCAAGTTCCAACTTTGTTTTAACGCTTTGGTTATCTACTGGGGTTCTAGTTATAAAGTCGTCAATATACACATAATCTAAAGTTGCGAGAAGTTGCTCAACTGAATTATCAATGTTTGCGTTTCGAGTACTGGAACTCTTGTAAATATATAAACAAGCTAAATCAAACTGCAAAGTGGCCAGACTCTTCGCGGTATTTTCCTCCGATGGAATATTTGTGTTTGTCTGTAATGACTTCTAGTAAATCTTGTTAAAATGTTTTGTATAGTTCTGGATTATTAACTGTCTGTGACTGTGGATCAGCAAATGTCGTTTCTAGTTTTTGTTTGATTCTGATTGGTGTATCCAGCTTTGTTCAGAAAAAAACATCTCCATTGATCTTGATAGCTTTAGCATTGGTGACCACAGCAAATATCTCAACTACAGAACCAGCTAAACATAATTTTGCAATTTGACTAATCCAGGAATCTTAATAGTAATTATCAATGCTTTCTTGTTTGCTTGAAGTGTTTGAACGACGAAATTGACTGCATGGATTGTTTTATTCTTACATCATTAAAATGAAATGTTTCTTTTCCTGACATTGAAAGTTGTCGCCTATCTTTTATTTATTTGTTTAAATAAGTTCACAAACATGACAAAACTTTAACACTATCCAATTATTTTAAAAGATGAACACCCAGAAGGCTCACAAATTTGTTGAGGCTCCGTGTCAACAAACGATAAAGGAATTTAAATAAATATGAAATATTAAAGGAGCAGGTGATTCCAAATAAAGCACTAACTTATGTAATTATTTATGTATTATACCTAGCTATTCCCGGCGCAGAAGGTTGTGAATGTCTAGTCTTTGTGGGTAACATTGAAAATTATGCTTCTATTTCGAGGTTGCCATCAATAAAAATCCAGCCCCAACACAACCTTATTAAAACTGTTAAAGAAATTAAATTTTGAACATAAAATATTCAATACAAACACCCTGGTGTTTGGTTGGCGAGATATTGGCAAAAGTTTTAACTAAAGAAATCATGTCTCCGTCCTATTGTTACTTGCGACTTCTTCTGCAAAGCGGAATTCCTCTAGTAACAAAACTGCAATAAAACCTATTTCGTTATACAAGCTGTTTTCTGAAAGCGCAGTCTTAAAAGCAGACGGTCTCTTCAAAGCAGTGTACTATAAACAAGTCTGCCAGATCGTTTTTCGTGTGCGGCACAATACGTTGTAGCGTTTTATTTTCAATGGACGTTTGTTCGGGAATGTAAATTATTTGCAATACTGGTGTTAGCAGGGTTGTGGCAGCTTTTATATTTTCAATAGGCATGATGAATACCAGAGAAAGGAAAACAAAGAAACCAGACTTCGAAAATTGTTATGTGCGCTTTGAAGTCGGAAGAAAAGATTAGAAAGGACTAGTAGACGCCCGCGGCTTCGCTCGCGTTAATGTCGGTTATTATATTATAGTCTATAGCCTTCCTCGATAAATGGACTATATTTTTTCAATTTGAGTAAGTGGTTCCTGAGATTAGCGCGTTTAACCATACAGACAAACAAATAAACAAACAAATTCTTTAGCTTAATGTATAGATACTATACATAAATATTGCAAACAAAGATCGGTGAAGGATTAGTGAATACCGATCTTTTTTTTTCTAGAAAAGTAAAGTACTTTCCAGGCAAATTTTTATATCACCCGGGCCTCTATTAAGAACATAGACGGCGGCACATTTTTATTGATATCAGAAGAGTATGGTGACGGCAGAGCAGAATACAATTGTCACCACCCCAAATCTCTCCCGCGGGTGTCGTACAAGGTAAGGGTTAGAACAGTGACGAGGAATGGGCAGCAGCGTTCTTCTTATACCACATAGCAATGTACTGCGACTTTCGTGCCCCATAAATGGCAATAGGCTCGCCACCTATTACATGGGACCTAACCTAACCTAATTGGCGAAACGTGGGTGTTAATTCACCTCTGTCTACTCCTTCGGGGGTATAGGCGTGATTTATGTATGTATCATTATTAATAATTTGATTGTTTACAAACCAATTTATTACAAGACTAACTTCAACGCAGCAGATGTTGAGCACTTGGCAAATTCGTAAATTCACATGTAATATAGTTTATGGTTAGTAAACTATAACTTCACCACACGAGGCGTGCAAAATCCAAGTAATTTGGAACTTTGAATGAATTAGTAGCAGTTTTTGCGAGCACACATTATTAATGCTACACGATGTGGTGATGTGTGTTCCGGATGTCGGGTTCGGATATCGGATATGTTAGAATTATTTTGATCATAATATTTCTATATTTTAGGCAGAATATACACTCTTTCCTTAAATAGTTTTAAGTATTATTTTCAGGTAAAACTTTGGATATTCAATATTATTATATTTTAGTGATATAAATTTGTCTTGACAAAATAGTTTTACATAAACTTTGTTCCTAGCTCAACTAATTACTACAACATAATAATATATATTACAGCTTGTCATCGGATATCACCATCTTTCTTGATAACCTGGTAACAGCACGGTTGCTCTTCTCAAGAATATGCGATCGGCATAGTGTCAGACGTCATCAAGCTATACTATTTAATTCATATCATCCATCAAGATTCTGACTGGATTTTTATGTGTTTTATGTAATTCTAAATCTAGATTCCGATATCCTTACTGCAGAGTATCATGCAGTGCAGAATGATAAGCAGGTACAGAAAGACAAAGCCTATTGTGCCACATGAATTAGAAACATTTTAACAGATATATTCTGATAGCTTCATTTAGCTGTAAGATTGTTTAGTTTTAATCACTCTGTACTTGCTTTGGCGTTGTGTTTATAATACATACAGAATTGGTCGAATACATTTTTGATGCGCGTTCAAAAGCTCACAGTATCATATTTATTCATAGAGTCATAATTTTTGTAACAAAACAAAATTTTAAATTTTACTAGTCTGTATGCTATGAACTAGAACATTATTCAGTTTACATTGCTTTTATATGCATGCGATACGTTTTGATGTGAATAAACAAATGGATGTGTTTATTTGAGACCATTAAGTTTTGTACGTTTCCACTTTTTAATTGTGATACTCGGTTATGTTTTGTGTATACATCTGACTTTCAAATCTGTTGTAAGAGAAATTTTAGTTTCCATGGATAAAATTTTTTTCAAACGATTTTTTACGATCTATTTGGCAGAACCTTAAATAGAGTTAAAGTGACTTTCTTGTCTCCTGCTATATAAGTTTCACTAGAAATGGTAACTGTTAAATTATTTGTAATAGTTTTTATGGTATGTGGAGATGGATGTGCGGCGTGACAGGAATGGGTAAAGTGAGGAATGAATGAGATTAGAGGAAATTTGAAACTGCTAGTTTCATTGACAAAGAAGATCGTTTGGTTTTGTGGACATGTTATGAGAAGAAAAGAAATTTACGTGAGTCAAAGAGTGATTAATATCAATATTGACAAATGAACAGAAAGAGGAAGATCGTAGAAGAGTGAATGAAATCAAATAATGATGAGATCACAGCTAACAGGAGTAAATGGAAAAGAAAACCATACAGCGCCGACCTCAAATGAATGGACAAGAAGCTGATGATGAGTTTTTGTTAAGCAAATGTAAAACTTTTACATTATTTTACAAATATAATTAAATCAAACAAATTATTACAGTGACGTAGTGAGTTAAAACAAATGCTACAAATGTTAAAACAAGTGCCCAATAAATGGCAATAGGCTCGCCACCTATTACATGGGACCTAACCTAACCTAATTGGCAAAACGTGGGTGTTAATTCATTTCTGCCTATCTTCGGGGATGTAGGTGTGATTTATGTATATTTGTCATAATGCAATATAACGTAATGTTACAAAACCAATAACTGAAGCCAGTATCCGTTTCCAGTCACATCACTAGTGGGCAGTAGAAGCAAAGAAAGGGGGTGCGGGGGCTGAAACTTCAGCTATTACACCGAATGGGTGTTTAAATTTCGCAATAAAAGTTCGCCGAAGGCTGTGTTGTTCGGGTAGCATTGTGTGGTTGATATTTTGACAGTGCTGTTGATTCAAACTTGAGGAACTCGGAGGGAACAGCTTAATAATAAACGTCTTGAATACACCCCGCGAGTCGGAAGTATTCGCTTGAAAAGAGCGCTTTAAATTTATCGGAAATATTTCGGTTTAACATCGAACTTTTTAAGCGGCCATTGATCAATCTTGAGACATTGTGTGAGTGAAGACACTGTGTTTAAAAATAAAACTTGGACAGTTATTTTCTTATTATTTCGTATGATGTAAAACAGTTGGCGAAACATTCATACAATTATAAAGTAAATCATGACTATATCCCATGTGATAGGGAACGAAACTATTGCCATCTAACGGGCACGTAAACCGCATTTGCTAGGTGACATAAAAGGAATGCTGCTGCCCATTACTCATCGTTCTAGTCGCCTTATACGACACCAGCAGAAGAGATGACGATGGTGACAATTATTATTGTATTCTGCTCTCTCAACACGACGAAACACGGGTGTTAATTTCGCCTCTGCCTACCCCTTCGGGGATAAATTTAATTATAATGATATAATAATAAAGTCTACTCTTCGTTACTCTGGTAACCAAATACAGACCTCATACCGGTTTCCACATAACGATTCTAAATGGGATAATAATTCGAAAATGCCATTTATAAGTCTACAGAGCACGTAATTGCGGTACCTCAACAAACGAACTATGGTCAATTTATTGAAGTACAGCGGCCGGCCGGCACCGTTACGTCGACGACACAGCCTAATGAGATACAGTTGGTTTATTGCTCCTACGTTAGCAGAATCACAATTATGCTGGATAAAGTTTGTTTTGAACTATCTAGACTGTGCGAGCTTTTTATACCTGCGTTTGCCAGCTAAAACGGTTACCTGAAACTGTGGTAAAAAAAAACCGTAATGCACTATGCTATTTTAATTTCATAAAGTTACTCTAACCTAAGGTTTAACCTACCCTGGTTGAAATTGCTATTATATAATTATGGATTCTTTTAGTCCATCTTTTTTGTATTTTCTTATTTCTTGTGTCCTTGTGAAATAAAAATTTAGTTAACATTCATTCATTCAATAGTTCGCCTTACATTTTACATTCAGCTATCTAAAATAAATAAATAGTATCTTTGACGCAGGTAATACGTGTTATTTTGCCTTTAGTGTTTATCGATAACACAATCAACAGTTATACTATTAAGTTCAACTGGCTATTATAGATTTTAACTAAACTGAAATATCTAATCAACAGAGGCTTATTGCCTTCTATTGGCCAGTACCGCTGCTACACATTCTTCTTCAATTTATAATTCCTTATACCTGTTCTCACCATCAACTCCCTAACTTTAATTGTTTCTTTGTAAAAGAAAAGCATCATACTGTTAAGTAAGTACGTTAACAGAATAAATCTCATTAGTTTCCATATGTCACAACCGTCACCGTGTGCATAAAATAGAGAACTGCCTACATTTTTCATAAATTTTAATAGCAAGTAAAGTTTTTTATGGGACCCTTTTATATTAGAGGCTTATGGTGGAAACGGGCATTAGTCGCGTTGAAAACACCCACGGGACATATAGGGGTGGTGAAAATTGTAATCTGCTCTGCCGTCCGGTTGTTAAATTAACATTAAAAGAGGAAACACTCCTAAAAATCCATCCCCATGGATGGTTAAGAGTGGGGTATGAGTCGGGTTCTTCACTCGATAAGAAAGGTCACTGAAAAGTGTGTGGGACGTGGGATCTAGATGAATTGCTCTCATCATCATCACCAGCCCTTTGATGTCCCCACTGCTAAGGCACAGGCCTTCCCTATGGATGGAAGATTATAGGGCGCATGGGCCATAGCTCACCATTCTGGCCCTGGATTGGTGGGTATTAATGACTGCAGATGCAGCCAGGACAAACTGTTTAACGTGCCTTCAGAAGCTAACGAGGAGGAACTCGTTATCCGTCAACGTTCTCTGTTTGCCTAGTCAAATTTGATAGAACTTTTGCAACAAATAGATTTCTGGAAAGGCACGATTTGTTCGATCCACCCACCGGACAAATCGTCGCATTGAAACTAATAAAAATACACTTACAAATAATTGCAGCAGTAAAAGTAATAGGTGGCGTATATTTCGACAACGCGCGCACTTAACGCCAACTGTAATTTAGCAAAGAAAAGTAATTATAAGGAAAGTAAAAGTAATAATCCTTGTTACTCGACAGACGCGAGATTAATAGAACGGGCGTAGGGTGCGTATGTGGGTGGATATACAGAAAACCAAATTCTTGTATGTCATAATTTTATATCTAGCTTGCTTTAGAAACAAATAATCATTCAATTTACAGCCTAAACATTTATGTGTGGTGACGACAGTAGAGCAGAATCCAATTGTCATCACCCCCATCGTCATCCGTCGTACAATGCGACGGATAATGATGAGAGATGGGAGGCAAAGACAACGATGGGTAATGGGCAGCAGCGTTTCTATTATACCACCTAGCAGTATACTGACGTTCCAAATAGGGCCTGAACCCTTAAACATAAAGTAATTTACGCCCGTCATAAGACGTATCAGTATACCTACTTTATCACAAACATCATTCATATAGTGTGGTGACGGCAGAGCAGGATACAATTGTCACCACCCCCATCTCTCCCGTGAGTGTCGTACAAGGCGACTAAGGGCAAAGACAGCAATGAGTAATGGACAATAGCATTTCTCTCATACCACCATGCAATATAAATTTGTACTGCGATTTATGTGCCCGATATATGGCAATAGGCTCGCCACTTGTTACATGAAACCTAACTTAATTGGCGAAAAGTGGGTGTTAAATCACCACTGCCTACCCCTTCGGGTATATAGGCGTGTTTTATGTATGTATGTTTGTATGTACATACATACATACATCTGTTATTGTATTAGTCATTCATGTATGCGTGGTGACGGGAGATTAGAATATAATTGTCACAACCTCAAATCACTCCCACTGGTGTCGTACAAGACGACTAAGGGTTAAAAAAATGATGAGTGACGGGAAGCAGCGTTCCTCTTATACCACCTATCAATAAAATGCGACTTAGAAGCCTAATAGACTTTAAGCCTTTGAACATAAAGTCCTTTACGCCCGTAATAAGACGTATCAGCGCCCTTTATCAGAAGCATTCGTCATATAGGTTTCCAGCTAGCGTATAATGGCTGCGTACGTCTACGCGTACACGAGAAACAAACTGCTTGTTAAATATTAATACAGAGACAGTCTTCTGCAATTATTTTCTCTGGTTTTCCACCATTACTTGTATACGTGATCGGGGTGCGAGCACTGGGTGTACTGTACTTGCGTAGGCTGTGGCTGAGGTCAGCGGGGACCGTTAGCATTGGACAGACGGCGTGCCGATATCTATCAGTTTTACATACATACATAAATCACGCTTTTCTCTCCTAATGGGTAGGCAGGGGTGTTTTAACACCCGCGTTTCGCCAATGATGTTAGGTCCCAGGGGCGAGCCTATTGCCATTTGACGGGCAGTATATTGCTAAATTTTATATTAGAACTGTGCTGACCACTCAAAGCTGTCTTTACCGGCGGGAGAGACGGAGGTGGTGACAATTGTATTTTGCTCTTCCGTCACCGCAGGGCCTTTATGGATGACTTTCCCCTCTTACAGGGCTAGGAGGAACACCGGAGTGGTTTATTGGGTAGTGCTGGTCGCTGGGTGCCTTGGCGAGTCCCACATACGCCAGTCGCCTAGCTAGCGGCTGGTATTCAAAGCATACCACTCAGAAAAAAAAGGGGGCTTTTATGGATAAAATATTATAATTTTAGGGAGAGTGGGCATTAGCCATTATGCTATCAAGCCTAACTATCAACCATGCTTAGGTATTAAGATAGACCACTCATCCCTAAAAGGAATGCTGTGTAGATAAGTAATCGGGGCGAAGGCTATATAATTAAATTCCTTATCAACCAGGCTTTTTTCTAGATCGGCGAAGGAGTTTGTAATTACTTCATCTCCCCCTATTTATCTGCAAGGATTGTGGGTGCTTAAGTTTATGCTTGCATAATCTATTTCATTGTATTTTCATAAACTTACAACGTTAAATAGTCGTGTGGTGAAGACAGAGCAGTGAAAGTTGTCACCCCTCTCAATGGTGGACCCCACGGGTATCGTCCAAGACGCCTAAGCGTGCCTGTTGTAACACATTTGCAATATACTGCAATTTACGTGCCCGGCAGGTGGTAATAGGATCACACAGACTCTAAAAGATTTGGCCAAATGTGGGTGTTAAGATGTCACCGTACAATTGTAAATACAGTTAGATTATAATCTACCTCGCATGATGCAAATGCAAATTTTTGAAAAAAATTGTTTCTTAAAAATTTTTATGAAAAACTTTTATGAAAGTACAACTTACTGGCACTCGCCGGCAGCTGCTGCGGCACGCTCGCTTTGCTCGCTCGGCTCGTGCGTGATCGTTAGTTCATGTACTATCCTCAACTATAGAGAAATACTGCGTTAAATTGTACGCAGTAAGTTACGGTTCACAATCTTTCTACGGCTTACTATCTCGCGAGATAGATTATAATCTAACGGAATTGACAATTTTACCGTGACAAATACACCTCTACTCAGGTACTCCTAAAGTGTGATTTATGTATCAATTTATGTAGAAAACAATACCTAGTAACTCACACTAATAGAAACAACATACACATACATACATAAATCACGCCTATATCCCCGAAGGGGTAGGCAGAGGTTAACTAGCACCCACGTGTCGCCAATTATGTTAGGTCCCATGTAATAGTTGGCGAGCCTATTGCCATTTATCGGACACACAAGTCGTACTACATTGTTAGGTGGTATAAGAGGAACGCTGCTGCCCATTCCTCATCGCTGATTTATCCTGAGTCGCCTTGTACGACACCCACGGGAGAGATTTGGGGTGGGGACAGTAATTGTATTCTACTCTGCCGTCATCACACGGCGTCACATAATAGAAACAAAACATTGATTAAATTTCCTACCCAGGACACCACAATATGTATGTCAAATTTTCACAATAGATTTGTGGACATCAAACAAGTTTATATCGACAAAAGGTTGGAGCTATAATCAATTATATCGAGTATCTATAACGTAACCTTACAGACGAATGCTCCCCGAAGGAGCACCTTGGAACGTCCTTAGCGAACGAACTAGACTAGAAGTGAAAGAGATAAATTACATGTTCAAGATAACAACGAGTAATTAAAACGGTACTAGATTTCGAGCGCTTTCCAACTGCTAACCTAGCTAGCTCACTGATTCCCAAAGTGCCAAGGCCCCCAGGGGTCCACTGAAGAATCGATGGGGGTCTACGTTGGCGCACAAATGGGGGTCCATAATTCGTAAGCGGACAATTTATCTGGTTTCGAAAGTGAAGAACTAAAATTTTAGCATGACTTCATCTATCAATGTAGGCAGATAAATTTTTTTTTATGCTAGACAGGCATTCATCTCACCTGATGTTACCTTAGTAACGAGTGATAAATTAATGTATAGAAAAGAAACGTAAAAGATCACGTCGAGACACCGATGAAAGGAGACAGTGATTGGGGTGACAACATTCCAATCCATACTGCTCAAGGTTTTGGCTTAGGTTTTATAGCCGGCGGCCTGGCTGACATCAACCCTTTTTGCGTATGCTGTTGTTGGTGGTTGTCCCTCCACCATTCGGGGCACCCAAGGTGCTTGGTCTACACCGGGCAATCTCCCTTAGTCGACTTTTACCGACACCCATGGGATGAATCGGGGCTGGCCTATTCTACGTAATTTGTTCGCTACCAGGCCAGCATTGAAGACTTTTTAAATTGACAATATTGAAAGCGGTCTATGAGAAACCAAAGTTTTAGAACCTCTGCTCTAGCCGAAGACGATTCCACTGAAAAACGAACAGCGCAAGAAACCTTTTACTCGAAACAAAAATGGCGGACACCACCCACGTGCTATTTATCAAAACGCTAGACAAGGAAGACGGATTATACAGTGGTCTGTCTTCACTAGCTAGCAGCTACCCGGGTACGTTTCCTTGAAACGAATTCTACGTTAACACAGCTTTGGTAATGGAGGTCCATGGAAGTAGGGCGGGGAAGGGGGTAGACTTTTATGTACATACATACATAAATCACGCCTATATCCCCGAAGGGGTAGGCAGGGGTGAACTAGCACCCACGCTTCGCCAATTATGCTAGGTCCCATGTAATAGGTGGCGAGCCTATTGCCATTTATCGGGCACAAAAGTCGCAGTACTATTGCTAGGTGGTATAAGAGGAACGCCCATTCCTCATCTCTGATTTATCCTTAGTCGCCTTTTACGACACCCACGGGAGAGATTTGGGGGTGGTGACAATTGTATTCTACTCTGCCATCACCACGCGGCGCTTTTATGTAGGTATCATCAATATAGGTGAACAGGGGAATTAAGGCGATTATGTGTTTACCTTTTTAATGCCTGACGTTCCAGCCGAGTTGCACCGACCGTGGTCACAGGCGGACTGATAACATAATCGCGTTAATCTATAATGATCATGCAGCGCAAAGGTTTAAAAGTGACTTTTATGTATACTACAGGTATTATCGCAAAGAAAATTGTGTTTAGAACAAGTTCGAAAAAGAGTAGAGTTCGAATCCCGCATCAAGCGGGATTCGAACCTGCGTACTCTGCGTTCAGGGCAATTGCTTATACCACTCGGCCAACCAAGACATGTCTTGGTGCTGTTAAGTGGTAAAGGCATCTGCTTGGAACGCAGAGGACTGGTTTGATTACAGGATCTTATGATATAGTATACATATATGATTCTATAATAATAATATGATTCTAACCCATCATATTCACAACAATATTTTTTTGAGAAATATGTCTTATATCGTGTCTGAAAAACAACATTAATTTCGTCTACTTTTATGTAAAATTTATATACTTTATGAGCTTACGAACCTTTTTATGGACGTAACAAAATGGTGCTATTAAAAAAACTAGTGTAACCAAAAGAAATACCTTCGTGAGCAAATTAATGCATCGCAATAAAGCTACTTTGTATGCTGTAGCCGAAACACTGTATGACCGTCATTATTACTTTGTAGTAGCGTCGGGTTTAAGTAGTCGTTACGTAACACAGTATAATAAAATACAGTAGTGCCACAAACAAAAGTTGCACCAATGTGCAGTGTAGAATCCTTCGCAGAAGTCTTAATAACAGCACGAAACTATCTTTTGCCATTTGGACGCAGTTAAACGTAAAAGAACCAAAGCAATCGACAACAGTATATGTTTATATTATTATACTGTTGTATAAAGTAATAGGCAACAGTTTATAATTTTATCCAATGGTTAATATCACCCCTTTTTAGTTCTCTCTAAACCTCAGTATATACATACCCCAATCTTGCTCCTCAACGTTGTCATTTCTAGCTGCTCACAAATACCTGTAAGTTACGAGGGCGGGTCAATAAGTCCGTGACTTTTTGAATTTTTTGAACCTCTTTTTGAACCTCGACAAATCATATTTTTGATATAAAAATTGGATAAGCGTTGGACAAAGTGCATAGAGCTCAAGGGAGACAACGTTGAAAAATAAAATGATTTATTTATCAAAAAATCTGTGTTTTATTCCAAAAGTCACGGACTTATTGACCCGCCCTCGTACCTATCATCTTTACAAATCGACTGACTAAAATCTTATGCCTGTTTTTCAAATTGAAAGAGCTACGTCCATTCATCGATATCCTGTACTTCCGATTCTCTCACTATTAGTTTGTCAAGTGATTTATAGCTTGTAAAATTTAGCTTGATCGCTCTGTTACAGCAAGCAGCGAATATCAAACTGCTTTATTTGCGAAAAGGATAGACAGAAATGTGTATGAGTGAGTATGACTTCTGTCATATCAATCATCCTATATTTTACAAACTATAGTTCATGTTCTATTTTAAGTCCATGTTGAATCTTCATCGACTTTGCTCCAACAAACACTATCTTCTACTTCTCAGCCCAGTCTACATTTAGCCGGGCTTCAGGTCACCGTCGCTAATCTGGTCTACGTTAACTAATTCCTTACTAATTTGTTTACCGAACTAGTTCCGACCACTCAACTAATTAGCCTTAAACTACCGTCACGTGTTCAGGTCGTCTGATTCGTTTTTTAAGCAGAACTGTTGACTGCTTGCGAAGTTTTCAGAGTAGGTTAGGTATGTTCAGATTTGGAAGGCGCTAATTATTTAATTGTGTTCGATTTTTAATGCTGTAGTCGAATGTTGTCAGCTGTATTCTTAAACTAACTGCCGCACTCAGAGACGTGAAATAACGTTAATGAGTACTTAACGTCATAAAATTACAATTCAAAACTAGTCGTTATTCTTGCCGGGTCTATGGTCTTGATTTGAATGAATTTTTTTGCAGTAAGGCAGTAAGGCCCGAGTTCACCAACACGTAAATCAAACGATTAAAATATAACCGGCAGTTTTTGACAATTCTTTCATACAGAAAAATGACAAAGACTGACGTTTTTATTTTAATCGCCTGTTTAAGTGTTGGTGAACTCGAGCCTAAGGCCTGAGTTCACCAAAACGTAAAACAGGCGATTAAATGTTAACCATCTATTCTTGACATTTCTTCCATACAGTTAAAATGACAAAAAGAACCGGTTGAATAATAATTGACTGTTTACGTGTTGGTGTATGTGAAAAACATCACTCGTTTTTTTTATTGCGTAAATTATTGCGTAACTATTTCTGAGATGGATGGGCGGAGTGACAAAAATGGACAAAATACGGAATGAGTACATAAAAGGGAGTCTGACAGTGTGACAGTGGCGCCAGTAACAGAGAAGATGAAAGGGAGCCGTTTAGCTTGGTATGGACATGTTATGAGACGTGATTCCATGAATGTGAGTAAGAAAGTTATGGACATGAATGTAGATGGATGTCGAAGTAGAGGAAGACCACTGAAAAGATGGATGGATTGTGTGAGGTGTGATATGAAGGTGATGGATGTGAATGAGGTGATGACGAGTGACAGAAGAGAATGGAAAAAGAGGACATACTGCGCCGACCCCAAATAGGAGGGGATAAGGGCAGGGCGATGAAGATTGCGTAACTATAAGGCAATAGGCCCGCCACTTAACATGGAACCTAACTAATTGGCCAAAAGTGGGT
This sequence comes from Cataclysta lemnata, assembly GCA_963931975.1. Taxonomy (NCBI): domain Eukaryota; kingdom Metazoa; phylum Arthropoda; class Insecta; order Lepidoptera; family Crambidae; genus Cataclysta; species Cataclysta lemnata. The sequence continues at coordinate 5,555,426 of OZ008363.1, forward strand.
GTCTAATTCACCTCCGCCTACAGATATGGGACGTTTGATTTACTTATGTATTATTTTCGACATAACAGTGTCATTTTTAGGCAGTTTAGCTCTGCACCACTTTCTACCGCTTTTCTGGGTATACCTAAGGACTGGATCATAGCTATCGTCAGTTTTGTTTGTATTTGTATCAGCCGTGTGGTGACGGCAGACAATTGTCACCACCCCAAATCTCTCCCGTGGGTGTCGTACAAGGCGACTAAGGATAAATCAGTGATGAGGAATGGGCAGCAGCGTTCTTCTTATACCACCTAGCAATGTACTGCGACTTCTGTGCCCGATAAGTGGCAATAGGCTCGCCACCTATTACATGGGACCTAACATAATTGGCGAAACGCGGGTGCTAGTTCACCTCTGCCTGCCCCTTCGGGGATATAGGCGTGATTTATGTATGTATGTTGTTTGTATTCAGAATAGTTGACGAAAGAACTTGGCCGTATTTTGCCAGAAGCACCAGGGTTGATAGTGTGCCGTATAAGGTAATAAGCGAATCAGTAAGTTCGCCGCCGCTAAGTGCGGTTCTGAGACACCTGGGTCTTAGTTCTCTAGGGTTGCCGCATTAGTGGTTTTTAGAAATAAGTGCCTAAGTAAGGTTTTGTTAAAAGCTAAAGATATTTTGTCGTGTAGTTATTTACTGATGAGGTAGGCACACCAACAGCATTATAATTATATCATATTAACATTAAAGAACATACAACACAACGTGTAAAGGTTAGAGAAATTTCGGCAAGTAAATTAATGTCTGGGCGGCCGAGTGGTATAGGTATCTGCCCGGATCGCAGAGGACGCTGGTTCTGGACTATAATTTTTTGAACTTTTCCTGAATCCACAATATTCTTTTTTTTAACATAAACTATTAAAGCACTTTCGTGTTTTTCTAAGTTCATTCTATTTATAGACACCCTCCAATTCGCTTTCTAATTAATTCCGATAAGAAGATAAGATAAGATAAATAACTTATATTCTTTATTATTTTTTTTATCTAACGCCATATTGTTATTCGGCTAAGCGGAAAATAAAATCGTGGTAGGATAAAATTATAAAAACAAAGTTGCAATATGAGAAACGGTCCAAAGGCCAATAACAGTAGTAGTATATAACTAGCGGTCGCCCGCGGCTTCGCTCGCGTTAATGTCGGTTGTTGTATAGCCTTCCTCAATAAATGTACTATCCAACACATAAGGAGTTTTTCAATTAGAAGCAGTACTTTCTGAGATTAGCACGTTTAACCAACCAAACAAACAAACAAACTCTTCAGCTTTATTATATCCATATAGATTTTGAATCCATCCGGGACCGGATTCAAAATATCAAATAAATGCAAATTATAAAATTAAATGCTCTGTTGTACTGTTTTCGTTTCACAGGTATCCAAAATATAGGTAGGCTACACAGATTAATTAAATATACCTGAATTCCCAAAACAAAACCTTTTAGCAAATATTAACGAAGAGCTTTATTTATTTAATTATTTTACGCAAAAGCTGATGTAATTAATTTGATCATTCGCCATAAAATTAAAGGTAAAGTTGTACACGTTCTACATATATGCCTATTATGTTTTACAATCTCTTTGTGAATCTACTCGTATTCCATGTATGTTAGGGATATGAATGTTAATAGATGTTGAAGTAGAGAAAAGACGGATGTATAGTCTGATGTATGACGTGAAGGTGATGTCTGTCGATGAAGAAACGAGGAGTTAAAGAAGAGAATGGAGAAAGAAGACATACTGCGCCGAGGAGAGCAGGACGATGATGGTGAAAATGTTTGTTTGTAATGTAATGTTTATTTGTAAGTTTTTTTAATTAACCTTCATCTCACCTGGTCGTAAGTGCCGAAGAAAAAATCGATCTTCACCTGGAACCTTCAACCACAGAGGTGCTGGCTATCTTAGTACAAATTGTCTGAATACAATAATACCTATTAACATTATTTTTATGGCGACAGATTTTGGTAAGACGGTGGCTAGTCAGGCAGACTTGAAGAAAGCCCTACCACCAACCAATCAGATTACAAATTTGTACTCCCCTGGAAATCGAACCCGGCACCTTGGGATCTTAATTCCGGTGGACGAACCACTAGACCACGAAGGGGGTTAAAGTGTAATGTGTGTAATAAATGATAACAACATCACTATTTCCAGTACTGACAGCCCTAGTCCTGTCATAACGAGATGACACGTACACTGAACTATAAAATTTGCAAGCAACAAAGTCCCGATGACGAAGCCAGCGGTACCTGAATATTGTATGCTCGGTTTGGACACTCATTGTAGGCTACCATAAACACCAATAGTTTTGGGCATTTAGATCAATCGATTTAGATCCGAGCGTTACTTGGGAACTAGTTCGCTGTTGAATATATTATTGCATTGAGGGTTGGTTGTTTAATGTCAGGCATTCTTATTGCCTCTTTATAAGGTATATTTTTTTACTAGTAGACATGGAAAACGTTGTTGTGTCCTTATCACCTAGGTCTAGGGGTACAAAAAATAGCCTATGAGCTATTCTCAGAACTACTAAATATAACAAAACAAATCATAAAAATAGTCGAGCTGTTCTGAGGGGTTCAATTACAAACACTGTGGCATGAGATTATTAACCAACTTTGGGTACACTAACACTGCAGAATATAATCAAACAAACATTTAAAATTAAGCAAGCTTTTTGCTCGTGAAACATCATAATAATAACTACAAAAAATATATACCAAAAGAACTATTTAATAAAACCAGAAGTAAAGATGAAGATATTATAATTATGAACTTTGAAACAAATTAATCAACTTTTCCACTTCGACAACTATCTATAGTTACGGAACAAGAAGAACGAAATTAACTAAAAAGAACGATGCTCTGAACTAGTTCGTCTCCACAAGTCTGTACCTAGACAAGTGTTTAATATTCTATTACCTTGTGACGAGCCCGATCGTTAAGGCGAAGCATTTAACATCACTCGCCCTAATATATTACGGTGACTATTGGTGACTAAACGTAGATAGGACATGTAATTTATTTAATTTAATGAGAACTAAATGCTGCTAGATAACGTAGTACATGAGACTGGTTATTATATTTTATGTCTTAGCAGTAATTACAAGTTATTCAAGACATTTTACTCGATTCTGTAGTAAGTACGATCGTGTAATAATTTTATCTATAATTATTATTGCGTGGCGTTCTACGCTTCTAGGTATGTGAGCTGGGTGTTAATTGGGGATGAGACCAAAAAAAATGGATTAATGACAAGAGGAATGATCTTACTAACCGAGATGCGTAAATAATAAAACTCACTGTGTCAACCACCAAGTTTTTTACCGTGCCCAATAGATGTTTAGGATAGCCCCCTATTACATTCCTAATCTTTTGGGGATAAATAGGCGTGATTTTGTACGAAACTAGTCGCATTCTTCATAATCTTTCAATTAATTTTTAATTCTCAAACATTCTTTAGTACTTTACAGAAAAACTCATAATATCTCCAGCGTTATAAATGGATTGTCTATTAGAAGCATTCTTCTACACTTTACAACAAAGACCCAATCATTATCAAGTATTATTATATGAAAATTATCGGATGCTCTTAATAACATAAATCTGTCGATAATTGCTACGATTGGTCCGTAAGTTTAAATATATTTAAGGGGAAGCCTGCGTTACTGTTGAACCTAAATATTTTTGACGCAGTATGGTTCCTCTTCTATTAATTCGGTCATTATCTAGCCATCAAATCTTTTTAGTAAGAAAGAATGATTGGAAAAGTGATATAAAGGAACCATATCGAAAGGCCGATGAAATGAAAGAGTGAGTTAATAATATTCTAATCTATACTGCTTAAGGTTTTGCCTTAAGTTTACAGCCCGGCTGCCTGACACCAACCCTCTTTGGGTATGTTGTTGGTGGTGTGTCCTCCACCATTCAGGTGGCCCAAAGTTTTTGGTAGTTTTTGGTATTCATTATAAAAAAAATATTTAGTAAGAATATTTGAAATAGGCGAGAACTAGCCTAGTCTGATACCTACCTCCATGTTCAAACTAAAATTTGTTCAATACATAACTTGGCCTTAATAAGTAGTCGGAATCATTAACAAAAGTGCCACGTAATGTACCATTGTGAAATGAAACCCATAGACTCTTTGAGTGTACCCACAATGAAATTTATTTGCACTGAGTCCTTGAATGCATTTATTATTTACATTAATTTCACTACAATCAGTACATGTATGTAGTCCTTAGTTGAAACATAAAGTTTGAAAAAATTCAAACAATTATTTGTCCTTTGCGGGAAACGAACCCGTGTTCTCCGAAATCCGGAGAGATGTCTATACTACTTGTTTATTAGTTATTCATGGTCAGACAGTTAGTTTTGAACTATCTAAGTGATCTATAATACAATTTTAAAATAATTTTTAACAATACTTCTTTAACGGAACTATTAAATATTTTCCTATTGTGAGAGTGAAGATGTATAAATGAAAACTTTGAGTATACTCAAAGTTAGATAACAGTAAATTTCTCACTCACACGAAACTAGCCTTAATTATGTAACATAAAAGCACTTGTGTCATGGATACTAGATTACAGACAAATTTTTTATATACATATTAATCATACATAGAAATATTTATAGTACACTACATAAACATATGATTCGGGGAGAAATGCCTTCGCCAGCGATCTGACCATTTGGTCAAGCCAACCGTCGTAGAAGATCATACTGCATCATCAACTTCATTGAAAACTGTTGAACACAACGAGTAGTTATTTATACCTATCGATTGTTTTTAAAATAACGATTCACTCACATTGTATTTTCGTTTTTAATTAAAACCCATTAAATTTAAATCCCTTTAAAACCGCCACCGTCGACCGTGTGGTCATTGTTTCATGGTAATTAAATTTTACGTTATATTTATTAATTATTACGAGGGCCGATTCAAAACGGCCAAAATACGAATAGCCAATGCCATAACATGCAAATACGACCACAGATTAAACTGACTTCCAGAGATCATCAATCATCATGCCTCCGGAGCGATAGCGGGTGGGTCTCCAAGTTGAAATTTGGGCCCTATAACTGTGTCTCTAAAGTTGTAAATTAATGATTGATTCAAGCGAAATGGCCTTGATCTTGCCGTTGGAAAATCAGCTCTGTGCGAGGGTGGCAAGGTTGAAACTTGTGAATTGTAAAGGTATAGTCAGCACAATAATCTTCCGGTGAAACAAAGGCTGTATTACTAATTGAATGCCGTTTCGAGGATGGCTCGCAGCGTAAATCTTGCTGCTTGTCGATGCGTTCTTCGAAGTGGCTATAGCCATTGTTGTTCGGTCCAAATTCATAAATGTTGTTTCTCCTGAATATTCTGGTATTATTTCTATTTTAAGTGAAATATTATTAGACTATAGCATTTCTATTTGAAATTCATTTTCATCGGTGCAATTTGTGTCATAGTACTATCGTATCTTCTATGAGATAGTAAGTAATTTAACTAATCATTGTTTTCTCAAACCCCCGTTCATTGCTAAAACCTATCATTATTAGTAGATTATAAGTAATCATGATTTTCTTCCCTGTTGGCCCCGACTCACTTCAGGGGTGAATCAGAAACCCGGTAGACCAATAAGCACCTTGCGACACCCGAATTGTTGAAGGTTCACCAACAATAATATACCCAAAGATGGCTGGTGTCAGGCAATGCTGTAAAACCTAACCCATGATGACTCTTGAGCAGGATTGGAATGGTGTCATCCCAATCACTTTCTCCATTCATCACAAGCAAATTTACGGTGTGATAGATCATAATGAATCAATATTGGAAGTCTGGATGACATCTGACCGATATAAATGGAAGAAGAAAAAAAAGCCGTGTGGTGACGGCAGAGTAGAATACAATTGTCACCACCCCAAATCTCTCCCGTGGGTGTTGTACAAGGCGACTAAGGATAAATCACTGATTAGGAGTGAGCAGCAGCGTTCCTCTTATACCACCTGGCAATAGACTGCGACTTTTGTGCCCGATAAATGGCAATAGGCTCGTCATCTATTACATGGGACCTAACATAATTAGCGAAACGTGGGTGCTGGTTCGCCTCTGGCTACCCCTTCTGGGATATAGGCGTGATTTATGTATGTATGTATGAAAAATAATGCACCGACGCCAGATAAACTGGGACCAAAGCAGGAAGAACAAGAATATTAGTTAATACTGTTAGATTATTAAATATAGACCTTTATAATGTAAACAGTTGGTGTATTGACGGATAGTCAATGTAATGAATTATAGTCTGTGTTGGCGCCATTTGCTGTCGGAAGATTGACAAGGCGGTGAATGAGTTCAATTGAAATGAAGTTGCTGCGCAAGCGCCCTTGATCGATCTGAAGCATCTTAATTCGTAGCTACATTCATACTGGACATCATTCATTCGATAGACGCAAAATGGAGGACATCTCGAAATTGTATTGGGATATACAATAAATATTGGAAAAGTGTTACTTATTGGTTTTATTTCAGCCGATTGCTTATATCAGAAGTGGGATAATACAAAAATATACCATTTTTGTAGCCGTACGCCCAGTTATTGGAAGAAAAAGAACACAGGTGACGTACTTTTTTTTTCCGTCTTAGTAAGTCTTCGCAAATCAATTGTTGATACTTAAGAAACATCCAGTTAATAACAGTAGAAGGTTAATATGTATATTTATTTATTTTAATAAGGCGAAATACAGATTTCGCAATGAAACATAGCTAGTGAGTGATAAACACATTTTTCATACAAGTTTAAAATTACAATGCTGCGGAAATTGTTAGGTGAAAAAAATAATAATAATTTATTTTGAATTGACAACTATTGTTACAAATCCGTGGAGTTAGTGAAATGTAACAAAATATAAAAAGGAATAGCCCATCAATGTTGTTTACATGTTATTGTTTTAATTCTTCCTTTTTTTAGGGAAGGCAAGGGGATTTGGCTCATACAGCCATGTCTTTAGTTATGTATTTTTTTTTACTTACAAAAAAGAGTGTCTTATATTTGTTAATAAAAACATTCTCCATGTCGTTTACAGTTTCAGCTGCTATAAAATTACATGAACTAGAAAACTAAGGCCTAAAACGCATTCGGCCAAGACTTTAAAGTTGTAATTTTCTTCAAAAATGAAAGTTAAATAGCATTATGAATTTTACTGGCGTAGTTATTCAAATATCACTTAACTTACTTAAGCGAAGTGCCTATAACTGTAACATTGAAAGTTAGTGAACTAGTAAACATAAAAGTCAGTTTAACATTTTCTTTAATTAATGATTGCTGGGATATCTTATGATGAAAAGTCGCAGAATAATTAGGATATAAACGAAATAATAATTATGTATCTACTTTATTTCCAAATGACAGTTGAACTATAGTTTAATTAACACACAAAAAAAAAGAGGAATATTGAAAGCGGTAAATGTTGCTTCCTCTAGTTATTTTAACCAAAACAAATATACAGTTGGATTAAATCTGTGTGCTTACTTTAATATTTCACTTGATTCTTTCGGACCGACTCCTTGTAATTTTTAATCTAGACCTTTTACATAGAGGCTTTTCATTTCAAGTTCCAGAGACATAGAGGAGGATCACAGTGGCAAACGGAGAGAGCTAATAAACACCACGGAGCGTCTGTCCCAGTGAGACCAGACAGAGACCTGCTGAGCGGCGTGGCCGAATTCGTACCCGGCGCCGAAGATTGATATGACTGCTAATAATTCTCGAAATGGGAATAGGGGATTTAGTGATGACATTGTGTGTGAGAGACTGTTTTTTTTGGATAACGAATTGTATGCAGTGAAAGGAATGGATGTTGGTGGTGCATGAGCTTCTGAATTGTTTCATGATCTTCAATCTCACAAACTAAACGCTGCCAATCACGTTATTTCTAATATTGACAACACCGTTATGTCCTAACTGTATAATTAATCCAGGTAATACTCAATAAAGTTTTTGAGAATTTAACGAGATTCTTCAAAACAAAGACCTTGACATAATTTTTCCTAATTCTGTCAACGCTGACCTGATCTCTTAGAGAACAAGCAGTACACTATGCTCCACTGAAACTTGTTGGTAATGCCAAAACCTGCTATCAGGGTACGCCTTCTATAAAAATAAAAGAAGTTTAATAGAAGAATCAAGTTAAAAATTATACATGTCGATATCAATGAAACAAAAAAAAAAAACACAATTATATAATAACATTTTCACAGCACCTAATGTCAATGTCAATAATAAACATAACACAGCTTTAGAATAAAATTATCAAAGCCCCAACGATGACAATTTAAAAATTATCACAACTATAAATATCTCAATAAATATGTAGTTATCAATCTTAATTTTTGTAACATTATGCAAGCTATGATTGTCATAATCAACTTTATTCTTTGCTATCAATGTATTCGTTTAGGGTGTAAAAGCAATTTTACGTCAGACATTTTGTTATTCTTAAATCCTATACCTTCCAGTAACTTTAGGCTTTCCGGGAAGCCTATTATATATTATGATGCTCATATTGTATACACTCCTTTGGTAGATGTATGTACGACTCGGAGGTTGATGTAGCATATTTACATATTACGCTCCAAGAGGTCTGTGCGATACGTTCAAATAATGGTTGTAGTAGATGAAGTGAGATTTTGAGAGAGACAAAGACGCATATGTCTCGTATGTACGTATGTGCAAGGTAGTGAAAGGAAGTTTGATTTGATGAATAATAGTTTGCAGCTGTCTAACACCCATGCATCGATTATAGCTCGAATACGTTTCTTTGCAGTTTGAATGCCCTTTCTATGTCAACAGAGACTCCCCTTAAGATCAGTCCATAGCCAAGAACGGAGGGAACGTAACCATGGTATGGAACTAGTACGATTTCAGCAGATATAGTCTGCCGCATTCGTCTTAGAGCATAAACATACCGCTCCAGTTATTACAAAATAGATAATTAAGCGGAGTAGTTGACCGAGGGGTTCAATGAAAGAGTACGTCCTGGATAATTATTACAACTTTACTATTTTTAAAGAGAACAAAACATAATTTACCGAACAGTAGTTAAAACAGAATTCGTCGAAATTAGTAGGCTAAAATTATAGGAATTGTAATAAAACATACATATAAGTAAACCATACGATAATGTTATTTGTTGTAAATTATAATGGATGGACATCTTAGCTATAAATTCCCAAAACCGATAGTGTGTAAATCTTTGTAATTTTATGGAAAACAATTCGAATATCTGTTCTAAAAGGGCGAACAAATACTTTCCTAAATTTTTTGGTAACCAATTATGCGATATCAATTTGGTTGTAACCTTCCAATAAAAATGTCTCAAAATATGCTTTTGTCCCGTATGTGTCAAAATTGTATAATAATAGGTATATTATTATGTGCTAATAGTAATGAAATTTATGTAATCTTTTATCAAAGTGCTAGTAGGTTTAAAAAAAAAAAATATAAATAATACAATAATATAATAATTATTATAATAACAATAAATAACAATAATGGTGGAAGAATTACTTAGTTTCCGATCTGAAGAAGCAAACTTGCTGAGCGTTGTAAAATGATGTCACATGTCGTCATGTGAATGTTAACGGGCCTTGATATTTATCGTAAGTGTAAATGCATGTAAAATCAAAACTAATGGGTATTTTTGACTACAACAAAACTAGTGCATTTGTAGTGTATAAGCTTGTATGTATAGCTTTACTGTAACAAACTAATAAGCGATCTGGCATACCTATTAACATTCTCAATTTTTTGACTGTTGTTTGCCACTATGAAATAAATGAATAACAACGATCCATTTAGAATATCAAATTTAAACTAGCTGTACTTTTTCATACAATACATGCCTTTAGGACCTTTCCCACTTACAAACACGGCAGTACTTATATTTTAATAATATAGATTCTTTTACGAAATACTTACATTGGGCGGCCTTACCCAGTACCGAGTTTGAAGACATTATAGTATTTAGTATTTGAAAACATTTTATTTTAATTTGTTGGGGTCACCATTTACTGTTTACTGACAAGAGCAACAAGCTTTACAAGGAAAAGTTGAAAACATATTATGTACAGTCACTTGTGATCAAACATGGTATCCTATAAGTATTTCACATGCACGTTCACGATCTATCGATAACTTGAGCAGACATTATTCCTTTGCCATATATAAATTGTTAAGTTAAAACATAAAATGTAATAATTTGCACAATTAAATAAAATTAGATAAAATGAGTAACATAAAACCACAGAACACACGTTAAGATACAAATAAAATGAATACCCAATGTTTATTTGAATGTCAGGAATAACAAAGAAAACAAACCAAAAAGAGGAACACAACCTACATTCATAATGTCAATCCAATTAATTAGCATTGTAGCTATAACAATTCAGAGGGCATTTTAGTAGGGCAAAACAGGAGGTCATGGACAACATTTAATAAGTTTATTAATATAAAAATAAAAACAAAATTATGAACAGTCATTTTAAAAATGGATAGTGATAATTTTTAAAGACTTAGGACGTCTATTTACCGGACATTCGATTAGGTATTAAAACAACTGTTCATTATCATTAAACTAACACCCATGGAGTTACTACTATTAATTACAGGGTAGTTTGAACAAGATATTATTATATTGAAGGATATTAGGGATCAAGAAACATGTTAAACAATTGAGAAGATTAATAAAAATAAAAAAAATAAAACGAGTGCGTGTAACGGAAGTGCGAATGTCAAGGTGAACGTGGGGGCTGTGACATGTAAAGATAAGATGCGGGTTGAGCATAGAAACAGGAAAACTTTGAAAATCGCGCCAGTGACTGAGAGACCCCAAAATAATGGACTTGGATTGGTTAGTAAGGTTATGAGAAGTGATGAAAGCCATGTTGGCAGAATAATATTATATATGAATGTGGAAGGACGCAGAAGTAGAGGAAGATCAAAGAAGAGATGAATGGATTGTATAAAGGAGTATACGGAATGGAGAATAATAAAAAAAGAGCGGAAGAAGAAGACAGGTTCTGTCGACCCCTTGAAAGCAAGATAAGGGCAGTTATATGAAGAACCGAAAATATAAAAATCGATAACTTAGTTATGTATTATGTCTAATTGGTGCTGGCTCGCCTCTGCCTACCTCTTCTGGGATGTAGGCGTGATTTATGTATGTATGTATTATGTTTAATAATGTTAAAGACAAGTGATTGATATTGGGAAAAGGTTGCTTCCAAAAGACTAATACGTGAACATTATCTCAAGTCTGATTGAGTTGATGTCTCTCGTTTTATATTCAATATAATGCCATAGGAAATAGTTATTTATTTATTATTATGTATTTATATATTTATGTGTGTATGTGTTTACGTTATACCTCATTTATGTATTTTATTAAATTTGTAGCTAATTAAGCTTTGCCTCTTTATTATCTCTAACACACCCTACTGATTGACTGGTAGAGAATGCCATATGGCATTAAGTCCGCCAATTGTATAGTTCATATAGTTGTCCAATAATGTTATAATAAATCTATGAGTATAAACAATACTTACATATATCTGTAATAGTAATGAATTGATTGAGATAGTGATTTGTCTATGACGTGGAAAGCCATGCATGAAATTAAGTGATGAGGTTTGCATAGCATAAAGCAGGATGGTAATGATGCCGCCCAGAAGTGCTATGCGACACGCAGTCAAGTCAAGATGTTGAAAGAAATTACCAACCTTGTTTCGATATAGTTATAATTTTGGGACTTTATTTAATAAAATAAAGGGACTCATTTTTGTTACGGACGGCCGACGGCTACACATAGTAATTATTCACAAGAATAATAATTATCATGAAATAATTAGATAAATTTATTAAATCAGTCGAGTCCCTATATAAAAAAATAAAATAAAAATAATAATAAGTAAAGATAAAATAAAAATAAATTCGAATTGTCAAAAGTATCATGGCCGGCCATTCAAATCATAACGCAGACGAACTAAATACTTGGTAACAACAGCTTTTATTATACATGTGGTAGATGTCTGATTATATGTTTAATTTAATTTATTTGGGGTGTCGATAGATCCACCTATTATGTAGTTGTATGTAGTTGATGAGTGTCGATAGATCCACTCCTAGGTCTTGGGTGTCGATAGATCCACCTATTTGTCTACAAAGTAAGTAAACGACGTCGATGAACCGTCGAGAGCGATGTTCAAATGAATGTGTTGATTTCGGGCTTAAGAGATGGTTGAGTCTCTTAAACTTAGAATGACTGCGTTCATTGAATATTAAGAGAGAATTTTATTGAATAAAGTTGATTAAGAGTGTCGATGGATCCACTCAATCGACTAAAGTGATTTGGTGTCGATAGAACCACCTATTATGTAGTTGATTACGAGTGTCGATGGAACCACTCAATCGACTAAAGTGATTTGGTGTCGATAGAACCACCCATTATGTAGTTGATTACGAGTGTCGATGGAACCACTCAATCGACTAAAGTGATTTGGTGTCGATAGAACCACCCATTATGTAGTTGATTACGAGTGTCGATAGAACCACTCAATCGACTAAAGTGATTTGGTGTCGATAGAACCACCGAGAGAGATATTTATTTATTTAATTTATTTATTTATTAACATCACTAACAAGTTCATCCTATTCAAATGATTGTGATGAATTTAAGTTGCAGAGATTGTTAAATAGAGAACATTTTATTTCAGCAAGTAATGATAGATCCGTCGGAAGAGATGGTCAAATGATTGTGATGAATTTAAGTTGCAGAGATTGTTAAATAGAGAACATTTTATTTCAGCAAGTAATGATAGATCCGTCGGAAGAGATGGTCAAATGATTGTGATGAATTTAAGTTGCAGAGATTGTTAAATAGAGAACATTTTATTTCAGCAAGTAATGATAGATCCGTCGGAAGAGATGGTCAAATGATTGTGATGAATTTAAGTTGCAGAGATTGTTAAATAGAGAACATTTTATTTCAGCAAGTAATGATAGATCCGTCGGAAGAGATGGTCAAATGATTGTGATGAATTTAAGTTGCAGAGATTGTTAAATAGAGAACATTTTATTTCAGCAAGTAATGATAGATCCTTTGGAAGAGATGGTCAAATGATTGTGATGAATTTAAGTTGCAGAGATTGTTAAAAAGAGAACATTTTATGGTAAGAAAGAAAGAAAAACGTTAATTGAAACAACATAAACAATAAAAGAAGAAGTAAGAAGTTATGATTTAAAATGATAGCACTTCTACGATTAAGTTTGAGGACAAACTTGTAGTCAGGAAAGGCCGAATGTTAGATTATTAAATATAGACCTTTATAATGTAAACAGTTGGTGTATTGACGGATAGTCAATGTAATGAATTATAGTCTGTGTTGGCGCCATTTGCTGTCGGAAGATTGACAAGGCGGTGAATGAGTTCAATTGAAATGAAGTTGCTGCGCAAGCGCCCTTGATCGATCTGAAGCATCTTAATTCGTAGCTACATTCATACTGGACATCATTCATTCGATAGACGCAAAATGGAGGACATCTCGAAATTGTATTGGGATATACAATAAATATTGGAAAAGTGTTACTTATTGGTTTTATTTCAGCCGATTGCTTATAATACGTCACTGCTAGTTAAATCTTATTTGACACGTAGTCAATGTTTCCACTTGCATATCGTTCGGATTGACAAGTTAACATCCCAGGTAATCGTATATGAGGCTTCTGAACCAAACATTCCACGTAACTATCAAGTACAAATTCACTCAATCATCATCATCATTTAGCCGAGAGACGCCCACTGTTGGGCATAGGCCTCCCCCAAGGATCTCCAAACCCGTCGGTCTTGTGCTGGCCGCATCCAACGGCTTCCCGCGACCTTCACCAGATCGTCGGTCCACCTTGTGGGGGGCAAACAACGCTGCGTCTTCCGGTTCGTGGCCGCCATTCGAGGACCTTTCCGCCCCAACGGCCGTCAGTCCTCCTCGCAATGTGCCGTGCTCACTGCCACTTAAGGTCCGCAATTCTTCGCGCTATGTCGGTGACCTTAGTTCTCCTGCGGATCTCATCATTTCTGATATGATCACGCAGGGAAACACCGAGCATAGCCCTCTCCATTGCCCTTTGAATGACGTTGAGTCTTCTTATAAGGCCGATTGTAAGCGGCCACGTTTCGGTGCCGTAAGTCATCACTGGCAACACACACGCAATGCACTCAATATAGCTACACAGTTCGCACATGCTGAATGCAATATGGTGGTGTATTGAGAATTGTTTTGTTACTGCCGGCATAATAGACGCACGGGATCCTTTGTGCAGTCCATTACTCCATCAGTTTGGGGCATGATATTGAGATGTGATCAAATAATGGAGGCTACGCAGTGTAATACCAGTATTTTGGTTGCGCTATAGGTACAGAACATATACAGCGTGATAGTTAAGCCTTATGTCCCTCCCTATAGGGTTATAAATGTTAAGAGGAATGGACAGCAGCGTCCCTGATAAACCACTTGGCAGAACTGCGATCGTCGTGCCCGATTGATGGCATATTAAAATTTTTCATGACTTCCTATCTCTCTAATTGCACGAATTTCAAATAAGAGGACATTGTTATTACTGTATCATTGTAAGTGAACTACAATGTTTTTACAAGAGAAGTCTTCGAAATTGAATCGTTCCGTTTGAATTTAAAAAATTATGCAAATGGGGGCAGGACAAACTCAATAATGCTGTCCGGATCACAGATTTCGATAAATATAATTTGGTCACTGATCCCAAGGCCTGTCTTTATGAATATTGCTTAGTTTACGCTATTAGGTAGTACTTACTTACCTTTTGATATTATAATATTAAGCAAATCAACTTTGTACGTGCTTAAACTGACAAAAAAATCTGTTTAAAGATAGAATAGAATATAATAAAACTTAATTGCACAACTACAAAAAATTATAGTAACACGTAAAAAAAACAAAAATAATCTATCACAAAAAAAGTTAACAGTAAAATGCACAACGGGACATCAAAGGCTAATTCATCATTCGTTCAACTCAATTTATCCGGCTCATCGTGCTCGTTTCGATTCCGATGAAATCACCCTTCTGTACCAACATTTAGTACTCGCAAAGTGCGACCTGGAATTATTCCATCCCCTCCCCCCTTAGGGGGCGTCTCCCTCTCCCGATTACGTCCAGGAGCCGCTCTCTGATGATGGATAGCCGGAACTTACCGGTACTATATTACTATCTATTTCGTATAGGGGGTGTTTGCTTTTTAACGTAATAATCATGTTTGAGCTAATTAAAATGTATCAGTGTTCTTAGAAAATAAGTTTCAGATTTTATAATTATGACAGTTTGATATTGTGGTGGTAGCAGAGCAGAATACAATTGTCAACAACCCTTTTCCCTGTAGCTAATATTAAAAGACCAAATTGTGTGAGGAGTATTGGAGGACGCGGGGTCTATTCTCGCATCAGAATAATAGATTTACTTTGTTTCAAATAGTCGGATAAAAATGTCTAATTAACAAGAATCTAAAAATAAATAATAATATTCTTTCTATATTGCACAAAAGTAGGGTACAAATTACATGCACGCAAATCCATTTTTTTAAGTTACCTTGGGCATGGCTGTATTGCATGATGGTAGAGTAATGGCAAGTAAACTGTCGTTTCCGCCATTATTTTTCCTTAATTCTCTAACAATCTCATATGTCTTTCGAATAGCTTTAACGGTTGATTATGCTAACAGCAGTTAATCTCGAAGACTAAGCCACAAGTTCGCCGATCAAGTTTGCCGAATGAAACTTAAAGTTAAGTTTAAGTCAACGAGAAGCAGTGACTTGGCCGACTCATAAGAGGATCATACAGTTGGTAAACGATAAACATTTGCGACTTATGCAACTTACCCCCGAATACCGAAACGCTACTCAAATTTTGAGCACTACTTATTAAGTTAAATGGACAGTACATGTCAGAATTTGTACGGAAAAACGTCAATTTTGACAATACTTATTTGTTATGCAGGGATAAAACTTTGAGAAGTGTTTCTGTATTCTAGGGTTAAGGACCTTGCTTGAGAAATTACATTATAATTATTAGAAATTAAATTAATTGAATAAAATAGCGGCCCAACTCAAAAAAATTTTCGACACGTTGTGCATTCAAAATATTGAGACTAATTTTTGCAAGAAAAGATTTTTTTTTTGTCTCTTTAATATTCGAGAAGCGACATAACTGTGCACTCTATTTAGCTCTACATTCGTGTCTATATCATCGAAATAGATATTACTATTATGAATATAGATACAACCAAAGCATAATTTAAAGGGCTGCCCTAAACATTTCAATGTTATTTTAGGTATTCACAACCACAACCGATGGAATGTGGGGCAGTGTGAAACGCAAAATATCTGGTTATTGTCTTGTCTGTAATTGTTGCGAAATTCCTAAACACCGCACCGCCTTGTAATTATAACAAACTAACTAGTTACCTACCACTTAACTTTAACTAAGCTTAAGCCACCGTTAAGAAAGCTAGCGGTTGTCGCACTTGACTTTTCTATTAGTTACGTCAATATAATTGACTAGTGATGGCCCGCGGGTTCGCTCGTGTTAATGTCTGTTGTTATATAGCCTATAGCCTTCCACAATAAATAGACGAACAAAAGGAATTTTTCAATTTGAACCAGTAGTTTCTGAGATTAGCGCGTTTAACAAACCAACCAAACAAACAAATTCTTTAGCTTTATAATATTAGTATACTAGATAGATACAAAATGTGATGAGGCATGTAATGAGAAGGGATGAATTTTTGACTAGAAATTTTTCAAGTATTGATGTGAAATTATGGATATAAAGAATAGTCCGCGTCCCATAATGAGTTTTGGTGCCAAATAGTTTCTATTTCAAAGTGGAGAGAACCTAGAAGTGGTTTTATTGTCTTTTTTCTTACTCGAGACTATTTAGGCATGTACTTCTAGTCGAACTGATCGTAGCATGGGAAACGAACATTCCCAAAGATACGTCATCAGATTTATTTATTTTTCCGAAAAAAGGCCCTTTTTGAGTTAACCCTGTTTAGATCTAGGTGTGGGATTTGGTTTATTATTGCCAACAATAAAATTAAAGTAGACCTAAAAAATTTTATTCTGGTCGCTATGGCATCAGCCTGTATATCATCAAAACCTTATATATCATTGTAACCTAAACAAAGGTGTATTCATTACGCAGTATGTATTGACCTATTTTGCTCAGAGTATAATGAATCCGGGTCACATAAAGATAACTGAAAATATCAGAAACACAATACATAATGCTAAGATAGTGATATAATATTTATAAAAGATCATAAAATCTTCTCAAATTTCTAAATTAACTTTTATTTCTCAAAGTGCATTAAATTGGTTAATTATGTTAGATCTAAGGTTCTAATTGGTGGCGAACCTATTGCCATCTATCGGGCACTTTAATCGCAAAATATATCGCAAGTAAATTTTGTAGATGGTATAAAAGGAATACGCCGTGTGGTGACGGCAGAGTAGAATACAATTGTCATCACCCCAAATCTCTCCCGTGGATGTCGTACAAGGCGACTAAATCAGTGATGAGGAATGGACAGCAGCGTTTCTCTTATACCATCTAGCAATAGTACTGCGACTTTTGTGCCCGATAAATGGCAATAGGCTCGCCACCTATTACATGGGACCTAACCTATTTGGCGAAAAGTGGGTGTTCATTCACTTCTGCCTACCCCTTCAACCAAATAGGTGTGATTTATGTATTAAAGGAATCCTGCTGACTATTACCCTGCCTTAAACCTTAGTCGCCTTGTACAACACTCGCCGGATAGCATGGAGGTGGTTTCAACTGTATTCTGCTCTGCCGACATCACACGGCTACACGATAACAATGTCATACGAAAAAGTTTCCGTTTTATGCTATATGCCCGTTTTGGGGCCCCTTCCACTATACTTATTTTAGACGATAAAGATATATGGCCCCGTAGGTCTTCCAGGTTTCTGTACGCCGCCGTTCTATATAACCGTTTCCTTTAAAAATAATTATTAATACTTCTTGAATTAAATGAATTCCCATACAGTTAACTAACAGCTGTATGTACTTATTTCTTGTTCGCCTTTTGGCCCTTTGATCTCTATACCGCGGGCAAATAGATAAACGCTTGGTCGAAGCGTTAAAATAATAACTAGTCTCCGCGGCGGGCGTGGTTGAAATATGTGTAACGAATTACGCAGTAATGACTTAATTATAGTCGGTAAGAACGGGACGGGTTGAGCCCGTGTGAAGCCGTCACCTTCACGTGTGAAAAAACTCACGTGGTCACACCAATTTGTCACACCGGTGTGACTATGGTGAATTCCGTTTGTCCGTAGTTACACCAGTGCCCCTTGGAAGAACTTTTCGAAGTTACGATTCGTAGTCGTATCGAGGAAGCGCTCTAACACCGAAATAAAAAATTCTAAATCTCAATTCGGGATTTTTTTAACATTTCTTAAGCAAAATAATATTATTAAATTAATATTCACATTAATAATTAACAGTTTCCGTGACTCTTTTGTTATTTTGCCATAAGGCATTGTTTTTAGGTGGTTTTATTTCGTTTTAAAGTATTTAATTGTTACGTATTAAGATTCATTTTTGTATGTATGTAATATTTTTTCTAATAAATAAACTACGTATGTTTAAATGACAAAAAAATGCTCGTTAAAAAATAAAATTGTTAACAATAATTTTTATCTTTCACAGGTACGGCAAATCGATTGCTTCAAAATCGTAATAGACATTCGTAAGTTTTATAATAAGCATAACTTTCGCCCCAAAGCCAATGTATTAGTTTCATTCGTTGCGAATATAAATGCTGTATTAATTCTTAACTGAAATAGAGTTGAATATTGCTCGGCATGTCTAGGCAATTTAACCAACTTTAAAACAGCTCGCCTAAACGAAATTAATATTATTATGTACATAGCCTACTCATTGTAGTTCGTCCATTGTTTTGCTGGCATTGAAGCAAGAATTAATAGGAGCAGACACAATTAAGACCTGACTATGCGGCGTCGCCTTGCTAAATTAATATTATTAAATTAATAAAGTGATGAGCTTGCCGTCTGCGTCACTGTGACGCTTCCTCGGTCCGTCACGAATTCATTTTCCGAAATTGACGGTGGAAAACTACTTATTCTTCCTGTCCTGTTTCCAGGTTATCTGGGGTAGGCACAGTGTGTTTCCCCTTCCGATATATCGGTGAGACGTCATCAAGCCATCCACTCCCATTTTATTCATGTCATCCATATGAATTAATGAGAAAAGAGACGGAAAGGACCATGTCGAGAAACCGATGAACGGAGAGAGTGATCGGGATGTCAACATTCAAATCCATACTGCTCAAAGTTTTGGCCTAGGTTTTACAGCCGACCGCCTGCCTGACACCCACTCTCTTTGGGTATGCATTCAATGTTATTTTTTCGCTCCCAGGCCAACCGGACCAAGTGGCCTAGAATACAAAATACAAATTTACAGAGAAAATAATTCGTCAATTTAATACATTTGATTTCTATGCGTTCGAATAGATTAGCCCTTCGGCTAGGCCCTCTGCATAGGAGCTTCAGGGTAAAAAACGGTTCCGCCGTAGCAGGGGCGGCAGGTGATGGAGTGGGGCTCCGTCACTTGCCACTTAAAGCCCCAGCGTTAGGGAAGTGTCTTAGTCTTTCCGCGGACACTCCCTTCCTCCCCCCGAGGAGCCTGAAAAGGCAGACCTGGTGACCGGCACATGGTGGTAGTATGCGATGAGCGTCCCACCTAGCCGGTCCAAAGCGGGATAGCGGAACACGACCTGTATAAAACATTTTCGGTCGGGAAAAAAAAGGGTAAAAAACGGTTGAAAATAGCTTATAGAAATTGTATGAACAGCACTAACCGCCGCTTCGCTTCGTAATAAAGTTCAATTTTGGAGCGCTTCTATTTCTTCGTCATTACCAGAATTGAGATTTATTGCCGCCTGCATAGAAATTGACGCAATGGAGTGCAATGGACCAAATTTGGAGCAATATTTTTGTTTGGGTCAACGTGCTAAGGGCCAGTGAGGAAAGAGGACCACAATGTCACCAATCTCTCTGGAATGCCTTACGAGACAAGGTTGCATCATATCACTTAAGAGATATATTTAAAATATATATACTTTAAGAGAAGGAATTTTTCAAACAAAAAAAGATCCGTGAAAAAACCCGTATTTCAAATCGATACAATTCCAAATTCCTAAGCATTTTTGCCACTCTGGAGTTCTACACTGGCGTTTTAAATGATACAAACTTCAGGATTTTGTAATACAAAAGCAGACGTCCGAAAAATGGGCTTCATAACATACTGTGCATAACATAATGTAGAATACACAAATCACTAATATTACAAAGCTATTACCACTGTACTAGCAGCATTCCTTTTATACTATCTACCAATATACTGCGATTTACTTGTCCCTACATAACTAATTGGCGAAAGGATCTAACCTAACATACCTAATTGGCGAAACGCGTTTGCTATTTCACCCCTTCGAGAATAAATAGGTGTGATAAGCCGTGTGGTGACGGCAGAGTAGGATACAATTGTCACCACCCCAAATCTCTCCCGTGTGTGTCGTACAAGGCGACTAAGGATAAATCAGTGATGAGGAATGGGCAGCAGGGACCTGACATGATTGGCGAAGCGTGGGTGCTAGTTCACCCGTGCACATTTTGCACACCTTTGCTTTTAAAGAAAAAGTGCCCGATAGATGACTGTAATGGGGATAAACGTGGGGGGAAAGTGTATGAATAAATACACCTAAACCAAAAATGTATGTGTGTATGTAAGCGCCTGCTATAGCCATATTTCCCGCCTTTCCCAAACTCCACAGATTACGCTCGATGTAGACGTGACAGTCAAACTCGTGTCCCGGCAACAATTAAAGATTAAACACTGCAAATTTAATTACACAAAGTTCTCTGTGACATCCAGACGACTGACGTTTGACTGCGCACAATTATTGTTTACGATTCACCCGCCGAAAGTTGGGGAGGTTACCTATATATCTAGACGTCACTTATATAATGACATGTAGGTGTTTCATTGAAGAACGTCAAATAATTCATAATTCGTATAAGATAAGACTAGGCGCCTTGTAAGATACCCGATGGAAAGAGATATCATATAACAGAGAGATATAAGACAGAGGTTGGACGGGGGGACAATCATTTTTTACTCTGCCTTCACCATTCGTATAATATAGATACATACATAATTGGGAGAATTTAAAACTGTTTTCGGCGTTTTTTTAAAGATTGGTAGGTTGTACGTGATGGTTATTTAAAATAGATAAGAGAACTTGGTTAGTATATATAATTCCTTAAAAAAATGCTACAGACAAAAATAAGCCAGATATTTTTTGAAAAAAAAAGCATATAGTTATCGAACCAAGTGAAATTTTATTTCAAAGTGCAATCATTTACTCCAATTTCCAAAGGACAAAAGGCCCGTATCTTCAACCAATGACACTCTAAGCTTTCCATCGCTTTTCTACATACAATGCAGTCACAAGTCAACCTATCATCGTTCACATAAACAAGCCTATGCCTATTGTAAAATACATAATAGATACCCATAAATTGCTACAATATCAATAAAGCTATTAAACATTCACCATCTCATTACGTCTCCGGTTCACAATAAGATGTCCTCCGATATTGAACATTTTAAACTTAAAATGGCGGCATGAAAGCCGTCGGATCATTCACGGCTTAATTATGCGTTTATTGTATTCAAAGTCGTATCCGTAAGTCTCCCACCCACCCTCATTACCAACAGCAAAATATAGACCGCAGACCCGAGATTGACTTAAAAAAAAAAGAAAAAAAACCAACCGTATGTCAATCTTTTTGTCCTCGGTTGAAACAAATATAATATACTGCGGCGCATCTGGCACAGCCCTGCCTTATTCTCGCGGTGTAGGGCTGTCAATCGCGTGACAAAGTCTCGTAACAGTGCAGCAACAAAGTTGTCGTTCACTTCATACGTCTAAGTTAACGTCACGGCCAATTTAAAGAGACAGCCAGACAGATGTAACAACGATCTAACTATAAATATAAACGCAGCCCTTAATAGCTCATTTGATGTGTTTAAACGGTGCAGTTGTACGGGAAACAGTAGCTGCGGCGTTTTTTTTTCGTTTTATAAGGTGTCTCCAGAAAATTACTTTAACAATAACTACTTAACTACTAATACTGATGAAAAATTCATATTCGTTAACAAATAATATTTCAAATTGCAAAATTCCAATTAAGTATTAGGGCTCATAAGAAGGCTTTAAGTCACTCAAAAGGTATTAACTTCTGCACATGCAGTAGGGAGGGACCTACGACTTATCGTGCTGTCTAAAGCACGATGGAACTCGAAATCGTATATTTTTTGATACCAATCTAATGGCTGGGCTAAGAGAACATTACTTTCTTAACGCAAACGCATGCCATGCGCTAGTGAACTCTTCCATTGTAATAATTTTATTTAGAAGTAAATTGTATTGAATTATGAAATGGGAATTACTATTTTTTATGATCATGTTACTATACAATTTTATTTCTTCGTCTTTCACTTCAAACTTAAAAAATAAGCTAATAATAATCATAATAGCTTGGAACAGTTATATTAAATATTAAGCCGCTGTACTTCATTCAAACTTAATTCCAGTCACGAAGTCTTATAACGAGATTCTAAAAATTCTAATTATGATTAACCTCTATTGTTATAAGTAATTCACATTTACTTAAAACATTCTCAAAGAACATTTTAGAAATCTTATAATATCGTTACAAAAAGATTTTGACACTTTTTAGATGTAGAAGCTTTCGCTGTGTACTATTAAGAACAATTAGTTTGAAACTTTAAAACAATTCTAACACTGAAGTCAGATGGAATTTTGCATGAATGAACGTAAAGCGCATACGATACAAATTCAAATCAATTTGCACAATATGAAGAAAACAATATCATTAAAATCAAAACACAATACTAACTGTTGACATTACAAACCTCCGCATTTGTCAAATACGTATCACACTTTACTACCAGCATTCTAATTTCATTACACAAACATTCCACCGTGCCAATATATCCGAGCACATAATCATAATACGCTGTATGTATCAAAATACCACAACATTCGAACATATCTCGCAATCAAACCCGAATGGAGGTAGTTGAATATTTTGAATACATAACTGTGGCAGCCCTGGCTCTAGCAATTTGGAACCAAATTCGGTGAGCGGCGAAACGTCAAAGGCGTCGCTGCTAGGGTTGCCCCTATTGAGCTGTCGATGCAAAAGGGAATATTGGCTACCGAATAACTTTAGGTAACTAAGGCTCCAATGCATTTTAAGCGCAGTTATTGTCTGTCATGTACTGGTTATATGAATCACAATGGAGCAGGTCTTTTAAGGGCGGCGGAGGTGTCAGTTATAAAACACAGCTGCCGCATTGCTTGTCCGAATACTTCAATATTAAGTTGGTAAAGACAACATTATGATCTGTGCTGTGGTGCGTAGTGGCGGCAAATTACCTCTTTTATGACGTCACAATAGAAAATATTATCGGAAGCAGCTACTAGGCAGTTTTCTGTACCCGTATCCAGTGCACAACATTGCACCATCCTGGCTAGCATGACTACCGAAACACGATATGATAAAGCCATTTATCGCTTTGAACTTTGGCTTTATCATATCGTATTTCGGTGGTCATGCTCGCCGGGCTGGAATTACTACCAAAAATACTTGGATTGGAGGGTTGGTGTTATTCTGGACGCGTGCCTATCATCCACGCTGGTTCCAGTGTGGTATACCACCCAGAGTGAATGACTGACTGATAAACATTTGTAATATTATAATTTATATAGGTACTACACAAATAACCATGATTCGAAGACAAATATCTGTGTTCATCACTACCAAGATTCGAACCCGGGATCTCTTGGCCAGAGATCTGACCATTCGACTAAACCGACCGTCCGTTGTGACAATGAAAGCTATGTAGTTTGCAAGAAAACTCACAAAGTAACTTGCCTCCATCTAATTTGAGGGAGTAAAAAATGCTCGAGGAACTTTAAAAATAAAAGACGCCACCAAACGTCTAGACTAAGCTAGGGAACTTCCAATTGTTCCAAGATTTATCGCTCGCTTGACATAGATGAAATTGGGACTAGGTCCTGGTTTCAATTGTTGATGATTAACTGCTGGTTTTATATGAATTAAATGTATTCTTAAGGTTATAATTTTCGCGATATTGCAGACCGGCTATGTGAGACAGTAAGTGACAAAAAATAAGGCTGGTTTGTATTTCAGGCAAAAAATTATAATTAGTCTCGCGATTCAGCGAGGTAATGCAGCCAGTGTTATTGGTACACTTCCTGTTTCAGAGGACATAGGCGAAGTATTTTATCTTTGTTTTAGTGTAAAGTATTTTATCATGTAAGATTATAAAACTTTAGTAAGCCTATGTCTGTCTGTGGGTAAATATCGAATAAATATTTATCATTTAATTTTCATATGAACATTAATTAAATATTAGAAAAAGAAAAAACTAAGATAAAGGAACATGGGACAGTAGTTTCGAACTAAGTTTTCCAATACAATCTAGCCCAAAGTAAGTATTGGGTTAAGAATACTAACTGCCGCACTCAGAGACGTCAATTAACTTTAATGAGTATTTAATGTCAAAAATTTTTATTCAAATCTAGACCATAGACCCGGCAAGAATAGCGACTAGTTTTTGAATTGTCATTTTTTGACGTTAAGTACTCATTAACGTTATTTGAAGTCTGTGAGTGCGGCAGTAAGTGATGGACAAACTCTTCTCTGAAGCGGTTTTGAAAAGGACAGCTATATGTCTGATGATCCCCCTTCATTAAAATGATAGAGCACATTATTTTGATATTGAAAACGGTCTTCCCGTTTCGAGACAGTATAGTACCTAAATACAAACCACATGGCGTGAATTGCAACGAAAACTCTGCCTTGTTGCGAGTGTAAGAGATTCGTTTTTGGAATGCCGCTTCGCTTGTACATACATGGCCGGGGGTGCAATTACGTGTGTCGAAGGCAAATTTCCTCTAATAGTGTATATATAATATACACTATTAGAGGAAATTTGTTTTCAAATTTCCTCTAATAGTGTATAATTTAAAACTGCGGAAATTATTATAATAATATAATAATTTCCGCAGTTTTAATAACATAGATATCGATGCTTTGAGAATGGAGGTAAATAATACTGATTGGGCTGATGTTCTTAATCATGACACTATTGACGCCAAGGTGACTCTCTTCAATAATCGTATTCTAAGTTTATATGATAAACACGCCCCAATGAAACGCGTGAGAATCAAGCATTTCCCGGCCCCTTGGCTTACAGCTGGCATTAAAGAGGTGATGTTAAAAAGGGACAAAGCCAAAAGACGCTTAAAACGCTTTCCCAATAACATAAACCTTCTACGGTATAAAGTTTTCCGCAATCGCTGCAATCGTCTGTGTAGGGATGCGAAGAGAAAATATTTTCATGAATCATTGAATGGGAAGTCGTCCTCTGAGGTGTGGAGGTTTTTGAAATCGGTGGGTGTAGGTAAGTCTCATGACCAATGCTGTGAGGTTGATGCTGGTTCCCTCAATAAGCATTTCGCCAAGCCTGTTACTTTGTTGGACGCCAATATCAAAGCTAATACTCTTCGATGTCTATTGAACTCACCTATACCTACCTGCACTCCTTTTAATTTCAATCCAGTGTCTCCCGATGATGTTAGGAAATCAGTTCTGGCAATTTCTTCCTCTTCCTATGGCAGTGATAATATATCTTCCAAAATGATTTCTCTCCTACTCAATGAATTGACTCCAATACTCACCCATATCTTCAATTTTTCTCTTGCATCCAATTCATTTCCCAGTCAATGGAAACGAGCCTATATTATCCCCTTACCTAAAGTTAGTAACCCTAAGGGTTTTTCAGATTTTCGACCCATATCAATTTTACCTTTTCTTTCTAAAGTCCTCGAACATATGTCTCATAAGCAACTATCTTTTTACTTGTCCTCCAACAGCTTACTAAATTCTTTTCAATCTGGATTCAGACCGGGTCATAGCACAGTTACGGCCCTCGTTCAAGTCACTGATGATATCAGGTATGCCATGGAAAATAAGTCACTTACATTACTTTTATTACTCGACTTTAGTAATGCTTTCAATGCAGTAGATTTCGACGTTCTTCTGGGCATACTTGGTTCAATAAACGTGGCGCCGGATGCGCTTGCCTGGTTTGATTCCTACCTCCGTGACCGCTCTCAATGCATCCGCCTAAACAATGCCTTTTCCGACTGGTGCACTCTGTCTTCGGGAGTCCCCCAGGGAGGTATATTATCCCCTCTCCTCTTTTCATGCTTCATTGATTCTGTTACCAGGGTTCTAAAATGTAATTTCCATCTTTACGCTGACGACTTGCAGCTATATTGTCACTTCGCTCTATCGGATGCCGTAGGTGCTGTTTTGTCTATGAATGGGAACCTGGAGCAGGTGAGTACATGGGCAAAAGCATTTGGGCTTTCACTCAACCCATCGAAGTCTAAGGCGCTAATTTTAGGCAGTAACTACATGATGAGGAAACTTACTCCAAATTCGTTGCCACCTGTGACTCTCAATGGATCTATTATTCCCTTCTCTGAGTCAGCCAAAAACTTGGGAGTGATCTTGGACTCTAGTCTAAATTGGAAAGCCCATGTGAATGAAGTTAGTCGGCGTGTCTTTTCGTCTTTCCACATTCTAAAATCCTTACAATTCTTTTTACCTTTCCAAACTAGAATCTCCTTAGCTCAAACACTAATACTTCCAATCTTAGATTATGCCGATGCTTGCTACTTAGACTTGACTAAGGACCTTTTAAATAAGTTAGAACGCCTGCAAAATGTATGTATACGTTTTATTTTTGGACTGCGTAAATTTGATCATGTGTCACACTACCGTTCGCGTCTAAAGTGGCTCCCTATAAGGCTACGTAAAAATTCTCGTGTACTGTTTCTCCTTTTTAATATTTTACATAACCCGTCATATCCTGATTACCTTCGTAAGCGATTTGAGTTCGCGCGTCTTCCTGGTACATCATGTCGTCCTCACCTTCGCACTCTCCTCAAATTCCCATCACATACCACTCGTACTGATTTCTACGCACATTCCTTTACTGCTCATGCCGTTAAGTTATGGAACGCACTACCACCTCCATTGCGTGAAATTAGGACATTAATTCAGTTTAAGAAAAGAGTTAAAGAGCACTATCTCTCCATAGTTTAAGCAGTTTTAATCACCAAATTATCAAGTTTCTTTTTTTTCATCTATTTATATACTTAATAAGTATGTTTATTTATTATAGTTATATAGTTGTACTTAAGTATTTATTATTATGATATTATTATTATATGTATTATTTTATATATAGGTTAGCATTTTCTTTTTTTTTCTCTATTATAATATTTATGTTATTTTTAACGGTACACGTGTTATCCACGTTTCAGTTTTTTTTTTCCTTTCACAGGTGGGCTGGAAGAGATTTCTATAGAAATAAGCTTCACCTTTTGTACTATTTTATATGAATGTAATCTCCTTTGTGTATTTTTGTGTACAATAAATTATTAAATAAATAAATAAATAAAATAAAATAGTGAACCTTACACTATAATGGTTATGGAGGAGGCATTTTGGTCAGCTTTAATATTTATTTATTAATATCAATGTTAATAACATTATGTTAAGAACATTAGCAAATGTTAGTACTGTTCCGTAAGCTCAAGATATACTGGTATTATTATTTGTTGAATGTAAAAAGGCTTTTTATCTGAACCTAAAATAATGTGGGCCGAAATATAAGCCAGCCTACCCTTTTGGAGACATATGTAATACTTTCGCTTTTGACTACCTATGTAAGGATAGTAGTGGAAATAAGTGATCTCTATCTACCCATGTGGGAGAAAGGCATGAGATGTATGTGTATGTATTTACTCCACTTTTGTCTCGAAATCCTTCACACTTACTGCTACGCGACTGTGGAATGATCCGCCCTTGAAAAACCGTAAATTTAAGATATTGGCTAATGATTTCTATCTCAATTCTCTGCATAATTAACTTATTAATTATGAAATCGATTTCTATAATGACTATGTGTAATTTTACTAACTATAACAGTCAATATTTTAAGTGTTAGTTCTATTTTTCGTGCCTACCAATAAAAAGAATATGTATGGTCGACTGGGATTAATTGGTTTCAGCGTTAAGTCCGCCATTAAATACATTCTTACGTCACTTCTTTCCACGATCCTTAAATACTTATTTCGCTTCATCTAATCATAAATGTCTTAAGTCCACCATATATAGGTAAGTATATTTATTTGTATATTAATTGTGCAATAAAGATTAAAATAAAATTGTATTCAAATATTTGTCCTTCATCTAGTTTCCATCTTCTATGGACTAGATATTGAATGTAATAGTGTGAATGTAAGAACTATTTATTTATATTCCAGAATACCACATCCATTGTCACTCAGTCTTCTGGGTTCGATACCCGGTCGAACTTTCAATTGCTCATCGAAAATCGCTCCGCTACCCAAATATTGAAATATTGTCGCTGATATTTGTCACTGCTCCTAAACCGTAATATCGGTTACGATATAATATCGATCACGGCATCACTTAGGAGCTTAGCGATCGTTCAGCTGAATTAAATCTTGAGATTGAAGTTAATTATAAAATGTTTTAGTACGTGGGCGAGTGTCTTCCGTGGGGCTAAAAAGGCTGTTTAAGCAATATCGCCAAAGCAATTCACTTTTTGAGAGGAGCTCGCTAGCGCAGTGGCTTGTCGCGCTCGGCCTTCGATTTCGTAAACTAAGCGATGTTCGTCGATCATTGAATGTTTGACCCAAAATTTATTATATTATGTATAGAGTTCTTTCGTGATTCGGAAGGCACGCTAAGCCGTTGGTTGCGTGTGCATCTGCAGTAGTTAATACCCATCAACTCGCACGGGCTAGCACGGTGGGTTATGGCCCCTTCTCCCTATATTCTTCCACCAATAGGGAAGGCCAGTTGGGACATTAAAAGGCTAGTAGTGATGATGATGAATTTATTTTTCTGAATCCATCTTACTTTATTAATCTATTGTAAACCATTTTAAAAATTCTACAGAGGAATAGTTCATCTAACACAAACAGGCGACCAACGACTAATTTATGATTCGCAATGTACCTAATTCATAATAGGCTCATAAAAGAAATTCCCCACGTTACCTTTTTAGACCGTCTGGTAACTGATTCCTGCAAATTGTTACGGAATTCATTAGAGGAGTACGTATAATCGGAGAGGCGCTTTCTTGTTGTCTTAAGCACATAATACTTACTTAGTCGCAATTCTATTTATATCGAATTTAGAAGGTCATTTAATATATAATTAAGCCAGCCTTACGCGTGTTAGGTAGGTGTTGGAAATCTTTTACGCGTTAGGCTATTCGGATATAATTAGAATATTCTTAACACGGGATTTTAACATATTCGTCGTCTTTCTACCCTATTCCAGTTTATCTGCTCTGGCTCAGAGTTCGTCAAACCATGCATATCCTTTTAATTCATATCATCTATCACAGCATTAAGATGCTAGTGAAGAATAGTGAATGATTGGGATGACAAAATTGTAATGTATATTCTTTTGGCGAATTAAAGGAAATTGCATGTAATCATTCTTCCTATATTAAGTCCTATGCGAACATTAAAGATCTGGTGAAGATTATGAAGTAGGTATACGTAGGCGTAATACACTTTCCTCATTTAAATGAAATTAATTGAACTATAACACACACAACAATTAACACTTCTACGTTTTCCAATTTATGACTTCAATTTTTCATTAGCGATTTGAACTTATAAAAGGTGCCGTGGGGTGCAGAGCAGAATACAAATTGTCACCACCCAAAATCTCTGCCGCGGGTGTCGTACGAGACGACTAAGGGTTAAAACAGTGATGAGGAATGGCCAGCAGCGTTCCCCTTGTACCACCTACCAATATATTGCGATTAAGGTGCCCGATATGGCTATAGGCTCGCCCCCTATTACATGGCACTGAAAACAGTTGGCGGAACGTGGGTGTTAAATACACCTCTATCTTTCTTTCTTTTTGTGTAAAGGTTGGTAACGCCAGTAATGTCGTTTGAGAGACGACTCTAGCGACTTCAGGTACAGAGGTTACCAACCTTCTCCGAATCATATTAATTTTACATATATGTCTACGCGACCAGCGAAGCTACGAATTTCCCCTACTTTTCTACATTGGCAACACCGAAGAGATCCCTCCCTATTAGCTAACGACACGTCATGTTTAAATCTCTGTACAAATTTTACGATTAAAGCGGTTACATTACAAAATAATAAGCATTCATTTGAGCCGTTATAGCGAGTAATTTTCCCAAGTTTCCTTCTACAAACATATTGGTCCTCCAGAGTCGGATAATTCAAGACAAGAACTCCGAAATAAGCGATATTGCGATTTGCGAATCTTCAAAGAAGCGACCAACTTGTGAAAAAATAGCGTATTCAACTTAACGGCCAACAGGATTCCTTTTTCTTACTTCCTTTCAGCATACAGTTTAGCATATTTCGTTAATTGCAATACCTGTTACGCGTCGCAAGAGGAAAGTGCCCATTAAACCGTAAGTACTTATCTACACAACTTCCATTGTCCACCAGAATGAGTACCGACAAATTAGTTATTCCACAAAAATCACCTAAAACCCCGAATCCAAATAACGATGAGCAAATTCAAGCCTTAAATAAGAAACGGGGCGGGTAATTCGAGGCAGATTAACAGTATTCGTTAAATACTTAAATAATATTAACATTCAAGACCTTAGTTCTAATTTTAACAAACGTACAGAATTAGAAATACGTATTCAAGGTGCATCTCAATTTTTTAATGAATTTAACGTTATTCAGAGTGAGATTGAAGTTTTGGTGGGAGAACATGAACTGTTTCAACAGTTAGAATTGCGAGAAGGTTTTGAAAGCTCTTATTACACTGCAATAGCTCAAGCTAAAGGCTTACTTGCGTCTGGTGAGGTTACTACAAGCACTAATTCCAATTTACATTGTGTAAAATTACCTACTATCGCAATGCCTACCTTCGATGGTTCATACGAGCACTGGCTTGAGTATAGGGACACATTTCTGTCACTAGTCCATAACAATAAGGATATATCCCCTATACAAAAATTTCACTATTTAAAATCCTCTTTAAAAAATGTAGCATCTATTGTAATCGATTCATTAGAATTCTCAGCAAATAACTACGGCGTAGCGTGGGATTTAATTTGCAATAGGTATAATAACACTAGACTTTTGGTTCATAATCATGTTAAGGCACTATTTTCTATTCAAAATATTAATAAGGAGTCTCCCGTCCACATTCGTAAATTAATAGACACAATTTTAAAAAATCTACGTGCGTTAAAACTTCTGAATGAGCCAGTTGATCATTGGGACACCCTTATTATTTACATTGTAGTCTCCAAATTGGATACCGAAACGGAAAGAGAATGGGAGAAGTACAGAGGGTCCATAACTACCGACGATAGTGGCAATTGTTCCCAGGGTTTTGAACCGGTAGTTAAACTAAATCACTTAATTAAATTCCTAAAAGACCGCGCCGACATGTTAGAAACTTTGCTAGTCACACACGGTCATAAGTCTAATAAATTAACACCTACTTTCAAAGCTCACTGTCATGTTTCACCAATTCCTAACCAGCCTAGTAGTGCGCAGCACTGGAAAAAACCACGTATATGCGTAGTTTGCAAGGGTAATCATCCCATTTACACTTGCCAAACATTCACTAACTATAATTTTCAAGATAAGTTAAATGTTATTAAAACCAACAATTTATGTCGCAATTGTTTACGGTCGGGGCATTCGTTAAGTAACTGTAGGTTCAGCTTCTGCCGTAAATGCAATAATAAACATCACACATTAATTCACAACGACGAACTAACCGGCCAGTCGTCCGCGGCAGTCGCACTTGATAATAACAAACCGGTTTTACTTAACAACTCAGTTAACTCCAGCTCCGATCAATGTGCGTACGGGCATACGGCTCACTCACACAGTGAACGCAGTGTGCCTATGATGCGAACCGTGTTATTGTCGACGGCACTCGTTCAAATAGTAAACAAAAATGGCAAAAATTTAGTTGCGCGCGCGTTACTTGACAACGGAAGCGAACGGTGTTTTATTACCAAGAAATTATGCGATTTACTAAACTTATACACGATACAGTCCACTATAGAAATCAAAGGCGTTGGTAATACCGTAACTAATAGTACGCAGTCGTGCAATGTTGAGATTAAATCTTTAACTAGCCCTTTCTTTACGCAGCTTCGGTGTTTAGTGTTGAATGAGATTACGTCATCACTGCCGCCGGTTACTATTCAAAGCGACATAATAGAATCATTACAAATGCCTGATAATATACGATTGGCGGATTCTAAATTTTATGAAAGTCAACAAATTGATATTTTGATAGGAGCTGACATTTTCTGGAATTTAATATGCGATGGAAAAATGCGTTTAAAACAAGGTCCATATTTACAAAACACTAAATTGGGGTGGATAATTTCCGGCCCAATTTATGCGAATATTTCACAGCCTGATATTTCAGTTCATTGCAAATTTACTCAGTCTATTGATGCGCAATTGCGGTTGTTTTGGGAGTTGGAAGAACTCCCAAAGATTAATTTACTAAGCGAAGACGAGATAGCATGCGAAAAACATTTTGTAGAAAACACAACGCGTACAGTCGGCGGCAGGTTCTGTGTCAAAATTCCCTTTAAGCGGACACCAAAACTTTTAGGCGAAACTTATAATATAGCCGAACGACAGTTTTTATCTCTTGAAAAGCGACTATTACAAAACTCTGTGTATAAAAAAATGTATACAGATTTCATTCAAGAATACATCAATCTAGGTCATATGAGTAAAGTAGAAACATATGATACTCCTCATTATTTTATGCCACATCATGGCGTTTTGCGAGAGCACAGCACCACCACAAAATTGCGGGTGGTTTTTAATGCTAGTCAAAAATCTAGTACAAATATTTCACTCAACGAATTACAATTGGTTGGGGCTCCGATTCAGGGAGATTTACTAGCTATATTGTTAAGATTTAGGCAGCATAGATACGTAGTCTGTGCTGATATAGAAAAGGCTTACAGACAATGCCTCGTAGACGAAGATCAACGTAGTCTCCAAATGATTCTATGGCGTGACACTCCTCGCGAGTCTTTGAGTTTTTACAAATTAAACACGGTTACCTACGGTACTGCATCGGCTCCTTTTCTCACTGTCCGGTGTTTAAAGCAGTTGGCAAAGGAATGTTCTGACCCAGACGCGAGATTGGTATTAAGTGAAGATTTTTTCGTCGACGATATGATCACGGGTGGTGATTGTAAGGATAGTGTATTGCGTCTTTGCAAGGTCATTAAAGATGTGTTAGATTCTGGATGCTTTCCTTTGCGTAAGTGGATATTTAATTTCACCACAGATACATCAAGCACTTTTGACAAGGATCTTTCCCTAGGCGAAAATTACAATTGTCGTACGCTAGGATTGGGTTGGAACAATGCCACTGACAATCTTTTTTATCATACGCATTTTAAAAATAGTTCTACAACACTCACTAAACGGTTTATTCTATCCAGCGTTAGTCAAATATTTGACCCACTAGGTCTACTAAGCCCCATGATAATGATTGGGAAAATTCTTTTGCAAAGGTTGTGGCTGCTGAAGCTTGATTGGGATGAACCGGTGCCTAGTGAAATTGCAAGCGTTTGGCATCGATTTGCGGACTTTCTTCCTATTCTAAATAAGTTGCTTATACCGCGTCACGTGATAGGCATAGAATACTCTCGAATAGAACTGCATTTATTTAGCGATGCTTCGCAGGTCGGTTATGGGTCTTGCGCTTATGTTCGAACAATCAAAAATGACCATAGTGTGGACGTTCGATTGCTATGCTCTAAAGGAAAGGTCGCCCCGGTCAAGCCAGTGAGTATACCTAGGTTGGAGTTGTGTGGCGCACTATTAAGTGCTAAATTATTCATTAAAATCATGGAATCACTACGTTGCAATTTCAGCGAAATTTTCTTTTGGACCGATTCCACTATCGTCTTAGGGTGGTTACGAATGACACCTAATTTATTAAAACCATTCGTACAAAACAGGGTAGTAGAAATACGCGAACTCACAAAGGAACACCCTTGGTGTCATATAAGTGGCAAAGACAATCCCGCGGATTTCATTTCTCGCGGTCTTAATTTAAATATGCTTAGCACCTGTGATTTGTGGTGGAATGGGCCCAAATATCTGCAGCAGTTAAATTTCGAATATTCCAATAAAATAGATATTTTAATTCAAGAGTTACCCGAAGTTAAAAATATTAGCAATTCCAATGAAATTCACACATACGTTACTGGCAGATCGAAAGAGTTTAAATTCCCATTTAATAAATTCTCTCGCTTCGATCCTATGATTCGTGGTGTCTCCCGATTGAGACGTTATATTTACAACAAATGTCAGAAAACTAGCTTACGTTCAGGCCCACTTAGCGTAGATGAAGTGGGTGACTCATGTAACCTTTTGATCAGATATGCGCAGATGGAATCGTTTCCTGACATTTATAATCTCTTAATTAATAATCAACCTTTGCCTACAAAACATTATACTTTGTGTCTCAGTCCCTTTATTGATGATAACAAAATCATACGCGTTGGGGGTCGTCTCGTTTCGTCTGACTATAATTTTAATAAAAAACACCCTATACTGATATCATCAAAACACCATTTAACAAATTTAATTTTCAAACAAAAGCATATACAGTTATTGCACGCGGCGCCTCAATTATTATTATACAGTTTAAGAGAACGATGGTGGCCTATTGGCGGACGCAATCTCGCTAGGAAAATAGTTCACGAATGCGTCAAGTGCACCAGGCTGCGTGGAAAAACACCCGAGCCTATCATGGGTAATTTGCCTAAAGAAAGGTTAACTCCGGGCTATCCTTTTATGTACTGTGGTGTGGACTATGCTGGACCGGTGCTCGTATTAAACAGAAAAGGTAGAGGAGCTAAAACCACGAAGGCATACATCTGCTTATTTGTGTGTTTTGCGACTCGCGCTGTTCACTTGGAGTTAGTAAGTGACCTCACTACAGATGTTTACTTGTTAGCTTTAAAACGATTTATTGCGAGGCGATCAAAACCTATAGCAATTTATTCAGACAACGGTAAATGTTTTGTCGGACTAATGAATGACTTTTCTAAATTTTTAAATTCTTGCTCTCAAGAAATTATAGATTACGCGACTCAACAAAACATAAAATTTCAATTTATTCCACCGTATGCGCCTCATTTTGGTGGACTTTGGGAGGCCGGTGTCAAGAGTTGCAAGTACCACTTGCGGCGCGTAATAGGTAATGCACATTTGACCTATGAAGAATTCTATACTGTCCTAACCCAAATTGAAGCCGTCCTAAACTCGAGACCTTTGACCCCACTCTCCTCAGACCCATCAGACCTTTTACCGCTCACTCCAGCTCACTTTCTTGTTGGCCGTCCAATGACATCCCCTGTATACGCTGAACAAGATGACAAGCCCATGAACAGTCTCACGCGATACCAACGAGTGGAACAGATTCGTCAACATTTCTGGAGTCGATGGTGTAAAGAATATGTAAGCGAGCTACAAACGAAATCTAAATGGAAATCTAACAAATCCACTTTAGAAATAGGAACATTGGTGGTGATCAAGGACTCGAATGCACCCCCACTGAAGTGGAGTCTCGGCAGAATAATATCCATCTTCCCCGGACACGATGGAATTACCCGTGTTGCTGATATTCGGACAGCGTCTGGAGTGGTTAGAAGAGCCTTCTCAAAAATATGTCCTCTTCCCGTCTCGACTGAAGAAACCCATTGAAAGCTGCAGCTTCCAAGGCCGGGGGCATGTCTACGCGACCAGCGAAGCTACGAATTTCCCCTACTTTTCTACATTGGCAACACCGAAGAGATCCCTCCCTATTAGCTAACGACACGTCATGTTTAAATCTCTGTACAAATTTTACGATTAAAGCGGTTACATTACAAAATAATAAGCATTCATTTGAGCCGTTATAGCGAGTAATTTTCCCAAGTTTCCTTCTACAAACATAGGATAATGTGCAACTCAGATTCCAAAGTCGACGATATTAAATCCCGAAATCACGCACGCCAATGTCAACTGATTTCTAATATTATGTAAATGCGACTCCTAAGTATTGTTATTCAGAAGGAAGTAATGTGTGCCCTCCCCTTTGTCAATTCGGATTTTGGATTGGCCTTTGACGCTGTATAGGAAACGCTTACGCCTGGGGTTTTTGGCAGTTAGAATCATGAGTAATGTTGCTAATATTATGGTACAGTTAACATCACGTCAGCTTACTACAATGTTGTTATGTTTGATTTTAATTTGAATATTATAATATACACTCATCAACTTTATCTAAGGATATTTTATTGACATTTCTTTATGTTGTATCGGCGATCTTTCTGAAAAATACTGACGATTTCTATGCAATTTATTCTATGTTATGACTGATGACCATAAAAGTAAGTCATTGAAAAACTGCAAAGAATGCGTCAGTATTATAAGAAAGGAGGCTGGTCAAACATGAAGTGGCTACATAAAATATGAAAATATCCATATACATTGTTGATGAGTGTAAATGTTAGAAAAATTTCTACAAAAAAAAAAAAACTTTATACTTACCGAAATTAAATATGTAAGGCTTTCGCCTACTCTATAGTTTCTTCTATAGAGACACATCGATTTTGATATTGAGGCGAAATCAGCCTTATTGCCCTCACATTAAAGGTTACTTTGACACAATGTAGGTACTTGTGCGACTATTCATTCGCACGTATATATAAGCGTTTCTAAAATCCAAAGCTTTATAATCCAATACAACAAAAGACGCGATATAAAATATAATAATCATCCTCCAAACATTTCACACCCTGCCTGCTGGGTCGTTGAACCTTTCCGCGGGATTACCCGATGGATTTTGAGCTTAATTGCTTAACAGATAAAGTTTGAATTTGATTGTGAAGCGAACCGTGCGGATTATCCACCTAGGCAAAATTTCAAGGGTTGAAACAATTCGCGTTGACGCCGTATTTAACGCGTCACCCCTTAAGTGGTTCGTGTCGAGTGTACAGAGGAGATTTTAATAACCCCCAAATGTAGTTATGGTTCAATGGTTTTGAATCCGATTCTTTGGAACCGTCGGAGTATATCTAACGCGCCCATTTTTTTTTACTAATTCCATTCTATGATACTCGTAATTATGAATAAGTTCATAATAAAAGTGTAGACAGAAGAACACAAGTCCTCTAACTAGGGAACCGCTAAGCCCAAAACCACCACCGGAACTACTCGGCTATATCTAATACTAGCTGAGGCGGCATACGTTGTTATGCCATATAAATTATCCCAGAGTACGGGATAGTAATCGGTTACGATTTGGTTGCCATGGTTACGTCAAATGTTATTATGGGAAAATGAAATTGTTGTTTTCACTAATTTCCTCGCAATTTTTCCATATTTTCTCACCTTTCATGCCTTGCCTGGCCCAAGACAATAATTGCGAAACTAAAATCAGCTAAATCGGCCTAGCCGTTCTCGAGTTTTGGCGAGACAAACGAACAGCGGTTCATTTTTATATTAGAAGATATAAAAATCTCGTGTTTGTTAAAAAAATTGTTAGAACAATAGTTATGAA
The DNA here is from genome assembly GCA_963931975.1 of Cataclysta lemnata. Taxonomy (NCBI): domain Eukaryota; kingdom Metazoa; phylum Arthropoda; class Insecta; order Lepidoptera; family Crambidae; genus Cataclysta; species Cataclysta lemnata. Next base: position 5,593,430 of record OZ008363.1, read on the forward strand.
ATTTTTTGTTAGGTCACAGGTCTTTTATACCCCTAGCTAGACAAGGGGGGATCCAGGGGGTGGGTCATGTGGGTATCTATTATTATCAAAATTAAGGTCTGAGAATGGGTCGTAGAGTATATTTTATGTTTGTCGGATCAGCTAGTATTTATAATTAATGTTCAAATAAAAATGAAAATACTTAATACATACATACATAAATCACGCCTATATCCCCGAAGGGGTAGGCAGAGGTGAACTAGCACCCGCGTTTCGCCAATTATGTTAGATCTCATGTAATAGGTGGCTAGCCTATTGCCATTTATCGGGCACAGAATTCGCAGTAGGTACATTGCTAGGTGGTATAAGAGGAACGCTGCTGCTCATTCCCCATCACTGATTTATCCGCCTTGTACGACACCCACGGGAGAGATTTGGGGTGGTGACAATTGTATTCTACTCTGCCGTCACCACACGGCGGCACACCATACTTAATATTACTTTTCAAATTATTTATCCTGAGGCTGACCTTTCAAACTACACAATGGGTACATTTAACCCTCGCAGAGCCCGAATACAGACACCCATTTATATGGTACGTACATACAACGCACCGGAAACAGAGTGCCTCTAGCACGAACCTTTCGAAGTTTCGTAACGTAATCGTATCGACAAAGCACACGGTTTCAATGATCATCTGCGAGTTTGACACTGGCAGTTTAGATTTTTTTTAACCTACACAAGATTTCATTCCAACAAAATTTTTCGTGACAAATCTTTCGTATTTCTCTTTAAAACCCTCCTTAATTACCTACTTTCATTGCCAAACGTCAAAAACTCAAGGGTCACGGAAAGTATTCACAAACCAAGCAAATTATTATTATCAAGAATATTTATTTATTTTTATGAGCTATTAAAGTACTTCCATTTTATGTTAATTTAAATAATCAAATCCCTTCATATTGAATATTGTTTCTAATTTAAATATTCATTTAATTTAATAAGTATCTTACCTAGGAATTATTAATAATTTTCGATTTACTACAATTGATTTTGTTTTGGTTTTAGAGTGCTTTCTCGATGCGATTACGTTACGAATCCTCGAAAAGTCCGTGCCCGGGGCACAGATCCCGGATTCACGTGTGCCGTTAACGGCAAACATGGCGGGCGGAAGGGGCCGTTACGACCCGGCCAACCCTCTCGGAGGCTTTCGAGGAGTTTGTTGGCTTGTAAAATTCAAAAGTTTTTTTTCCGGCAAATAGTGCTCTCAGGAGTTTTGATTTGGGATTTGGGTTGGTTGGTGTGATGGTTTTCTCGGAGAACTGTAAACGGAATGGGCCGCGCTATTTCACTATTGATAAAATAGCGCAAAGCTGGAAGTGGCTGGAACAAATACATGGTGTTCTTTTTGAATTTCCGGATCCAACTTTACTAACGAACTAAGAAAATACGTTTATCATTAATTGACATATTGGTGTATACACAACATTCAGAAAACTAGATATACTTAAACAGAGAAAAACTTTAAGAAAACTAATTGAGATTATCTTCAAAAGTAGGTACTCAGACTTGATTCTGGCGTGTTTCACGCTATCCTAGCAAATCCAATATCAAATGACGCTTTATTGACCTACAAATTTGCAGCTGATAGTCAGAGGTCCGAGAATTCAGTCAATATTTACAGTCAGAATGGGATTGGCATGTAATATTATTAGAAAGCCCCCCTTAAATAAATAAATAGAAAAAAATCAAGAATATGGGCCCAAAGCAAGTTTGTTGGTGCGTTCTAGCATGGTGGTCATACCCAATCGTCTACAAACATCGACTAGAAATAAACACTAACACCAAAAAGTATAATTACTTCACTTAAAACACCTCTTACTCATTCAAAATTGGCATATCCAAACTATTCCATACAATTCTTTAAATCCATTATTAGTCACTGCACTATAAATAAAGGGGAACCATAATTTCAGTTACGTAGGCAATAAAATGGAAATTATACCTCCGATATTTCTTTTTCATCCAAGTTTTCCCCATTAAAATTTACATACAAATATGTATGAGTCAAGCGTAATAAAGATACGACGTCGACTAAAACAAACAATACCTCCTATATTTAGGTATTAAAATATCATATACCGTGACTTGTAGGTCTAGGGCTGTACAAAAGAGGATTATTTTATATTAATGAAGTATTTAAGGAAGGAAGTATTTTATATTTTTAGATTTTATTTCATAACTTTCATTAATTTTACCCTCGAATATTTCTTCATCATTTTGCTATCTTATATGTCGCTTCTTAAATATGTAGTACTTAAAGATCTTTATCTTTAATCATGATATATTCTCACCCTCTTACATTCGCCATACCTAATGCCTTGGGTAATCAAGTATCTAGTAAGTACTATCATTTCAACTATGTGACGTTAATGGCGCGAATTAAATCTTAAAAATCTAAAGATAAAACCTCGAGCGTGGGTGGCTTGATGATTATGACATTCATCATTATCACCTTTCGGTGTAATTGATGATATGAATCAAAAGGGAGTGGCAGGCTTGATGACGTCTGACCTGTGTGAATGGAAGAGGAAACAAACTAAATCTATAATTCAAATTTAAAAAACCAATTTTGACAACCATAGCGAAGTTAGGGCCGATTGCTCAAAGCCCTTGCGCACCCTACGTCACAAATCTCCCGAGGATTGTGGCAAAGATTAAGAAATGCAGAGGGTGACTACAAAGAGAGCTCCGGTAAACACTGATTGTCCTTGATTATTCCCATAGACGACAGAGAGGAAATTAGAATGGGAATTATTACTTAGGCACGTTTTTCGATGGTGGCACGAAAGATTTCGTGACAAATCTTTCGTATTTCTCTTTAAAACCCTCCTTAATTACCTACTTTCATTGCCAAACGTCAAAAACTCAAGGGTCACGGAAAGTATTCACAAACCAAGCAAATTATTATTATCAAGAATATTTATTTATTTTTATGAGCTATTAAAGTACTTCCATTTTATGTTAATTTAAATAATCAAATCCCTTCATATTGAATATTGTTTCTAATTTAAATATTCATTTAATTTAATAAGTATCTTACCTAGGAATTATTAATAATTTTCGATTTACTACAATTGATTTTGTTTTGGTTTTAGAGTGCTTTCTCGATGCGATTACGTTACGAATCCTCGAAAAGTCCGTGCCCGGGGCACAGATCCCGGATTCACGTGTGCCGTTAACGGCAAACATGGCGGGCGGAAGGGGCCGTTACGACCCGGCCAACCCTCTCGGAGGCTTTCGAGGAGTTTGTTGGCTTGTAAAATTCAAAAGTTTTTTTTCCGGCAAATAGTGCTCTCAGGAGTTTTGATTTGGGATTTGGGTTGGTTGGTGTGATGGTTTTCTCGGAGAACTGTAAACGGAATGGGCCGCGCTATTTCACTATTGATAAAATAGCGCAAAGCTGGAAGTGGCTGGAACAAATACATGGTGTTCTTTTTGAATTTCCGGATCCAACTTTACTAACGAACTAAGAAAATACGTTTATCATTAATTGACATATTGGTGTATACACAACATTCAGAAAACTAGATATACTTAAACAGAGAAAAACTTTAAGAAAACTAATTGAGATTATCTTCAAAAGTAGGTACTCAGACTTGATTCTGGCGTGTTTCACGCTATCCTAGCAAATCCAATATCAAATGACGCTTTATTGACCTACAAATTTGCAGCTGATAGTCAGAGGTCCGAGAATTCAGTCAATATTTACAGTCAGAATGGGATTGGCATGTAATATTATTAGAAAGCCCCCCTTAAATAAATAAATAGAAAAAAATCAAGAATATGGGCCCAAAGCAAGTTTGTTGGTGCGTTCTAGCATGGTGGTCATACCCAATCGTCTACAAACATCGACTAGAAATAAACACTAACACCAAAAAGTATAATTACTTCACTTAAAACACCTCTTACTCATTCAAAATTGGCATATCCAAACTATTCCATACAATTCTTTAAATCCATTATTAGTCACTGCACTATAAATAAAGGGGAACCATAATTTCAGTTACGTAGGCAATAAAATGGAAATTATACCTCCGATATTTCTTTTTCATCCAAGTTTTCCCCATTAAAATTTACATACAAATATGTATGAGTCAAGCGTAATAAAGATACGACGTCGACTAAAACAAACAATACCTCCTATATTTAGGTATTAAAATATCATATACCGTGACTTGTAGGTCTAGGGCTGTACAAAAGAGGATTATTTTATATTAATGAAGTATTTAAGGAAGGAAGTATTTTATATTTTTAGATTTTATTTCATAACTTTCATTAATTTTACCCTCGAATATTTCTTCATCATTTTGCTATCTTATATGTCGCTTCTTAAATATGTAGTACTTAAAGATCTTTATCTTTAATCATGATATATTCTCACCCTCTTACATTCGCCATACCTAATGCCTTGGGTAATCAAGTATCTAGTAAGTACTATCATTTCAACTATGTGACGTTAATGGCGCGAATTAAATCTTAAAAATCTAAAGATAAAACCTCGAGCGTGGGTGGCTTGATGATTATGACATTCATCATTATCACCTTTCGGTGTAATTGATGATATGAATCAAAAGGGAGTGGCAGGCTTGATGACGTCTGACCTGTGTGAATGGAAGAGGAAACAAACTAAATCTATAATTCAAATTTAAAAAACCAATTTTGACAACCATAGCGAAGTTAGGGCCGATTGCTCAAAGCCCTTGCGCACCCTACGTCACAAATCTCCCGAGGATTGTGGCAAAGATTAAGAAATGCAGAGGGTGACTACAAAGAGAGCTCCGGTAAACACTGATTGTCCTTGATTATTCCCATAGACGACAGAGAGGAAATTAGAATGGGAATTATTACTTAGGCACGTTTTTCGATGGTGGCACGAAAGATTCTTTTTATTGGAATACCGCCGTAATTTATGTGTCGAATCGTTTGATGTCTGAATACTTGTATCTATAGACGGTTTTGTTGTCTCGACTTTCCTTAAAAGATGCGTTTTGAGAAATAATAATTGTACTTCTATTAATACATTGTTCTTTGCAAATGGAAATTACGATCACGATTCTCCTTTAACTGCCGCACTCAGAGACGTCAAATAACGTTAATGAGTACTTAACGTCAAAAAATGACAATTCAAAACTAGTCGCTATTCTTGCCGGGTCTATGGTCTAGATTTGAATGAAAAATTTTGACATTAAATACTCATTAAAGTTAATTGACGACTCTGAGTGCGGCAGTAAGAGTGATTTCAGTGCTCGTTCAAAAACTTACCTACGCATTAAGCCAGACTTCGTTCGCATGACAACTCATTGATCTAGTTATATGTTAAGAGGTTCTGGTAGACAATTAGTACCTAGTAAGTTTTTTCCCAAATTGATATCTGAAGTTTATATTAATGGCCGTGTGGTGACGGCAGAGTAGAATACAATTGTCACCACCCCAAATCTCTCCCGTGGGTGTCGTACAAGGCGACTAAGGATAAACCAGTGATGGGGAATGAGCAGCAGCGTTCCTCTTATACCACCTAGCAATGTACCTACTGCGAATTCTGTGCCCGATAAATGGCAATAGGCTCGCCACCTATTACATGGGACCTAGCATAATTGGCGAAGCGTGGGTGCTAGTTCACCTCTGCCTACTTCGGGGATATATATAAGGCGTGAATTATGTATGTATATTAATTTGAGACGATAACTCAGCGTTCCATGGTTTCACCGTCCTGGTGCCGAGTCCATAGTGTGACAGAGGGGGAAGTCAGTGGTAGCGCGTGGGACTTGTGACCCAAATGTAGGCTTACGGGGTCCCTTCACAACTCTCCTAACCTTTGGGGAGCCTTTGCCCAGCAGTGGGATCTTACAGGCTGATAAAATGAAAAAATTATAATTCGAAAATTTCTAAATATTCCTTAAAACCATGATCGGCTTGCCCGACTAGTCGGCCTTTTTATAGCCGACTAATCGGCTAGTCGGCCAAAGTCATAGTCGGCACATCTCTAAAAATTACTCATTCAAATGTACAAACTATTCCATACAATTCTTCAAATCCATTATTAGTCACTGCACCATAAAAAAGGGGAACCATAATTTCAGTTGCGTAGGCGGATAGCAGCGGACGCGGGTTCGATTCCCGCCTCAAGATCATAATTTTTCGAAATTTTTTTTCTAACCACCAAAATCTTTGTAATAGAAAGGAATATAATTGTACCTCCGATATTTCTTTTTCATCCAAGTTTTCCCCATTAAAATTTACATACAAATATGTATGTAAATTTACTAATATATATATATATATATAAACATATATGTAATATCCAGTTGGTCGGGTTTAGGGTGATGTCCTTTGAGCCCTTAAAGGTAACAGATATTACATAGAAGAGCTCCGTTAAAAAGCTTGGAATGTACACACAAAACTTATTAAAGTTGAATCGTATTCAGGTAGCGTAAACGTAACAAACCTTCATTTTAAATAAATATATAAATAGTCAATGGAAAATAATTTCGATTCAGTGGACATTTTCCTGTTTTATAAAATCACAACAGTTGGCCTACCGCCTAACTTGATTGCCGATGATAGCTATATTACAATGCACTGCTTACGGCTATAGAAGCCATCCTGAATTTTTAGGCGGCACTCATTTTGTGCCAAATTCATACAAAATCATTCGGTGATCATTCGTTCAAAGCTATCGCTAATAGTTTAGGTACATTTGGTGCGAAATGACAGCATGACGTCATAATCTATAGCTTTTGCTTTAGCAATCGAGTTAGGCGGTAGGCCCCCTGGTCGCCCGCGGCTTCGCGTTGTCGGTGGTTATTTTGTAGCCTTCCTGGGTATTATGGACTATGCAACACAAAAATAATTTTTCAATTTTGAATCAGTTAAGTTACAAAGATTTTGGTGGTTAGAAAAAGAATTTTGAAAAATTATGATCTTGAGGCGGAAATCGAACCCGCGTCCGCCGCGGCCAGCAGCGGACGCGGGTGTACTAATTTTTCTAACATTTATATAATGTTAAAATTTAAATTAGCCGTGTGGTGACGGCAGAGTAGAATACAATTGTCACCACCCCAAATCTCTCCCGTGGGTGTCGTACAAGGCGACTAAGGATAAAACAGTGATGAGGAATGGGCACCACCCAGCAATATACTGCGACTTTTGTGCCCGATAAATGGCAATAGGCTCGCCACCTATTACATGGGACCTGACATAATTGGCGAAACGTGGGTGCTAGTTCACCTCTGCCTACCCCTTCGGGGATATAGGCGTGATTTATGTATGTATGTACGTATGTAAAATTTAAATCGAATCAGTTAAGTTACTGAGTTCAGCGCCTTCGACCGAACAATATCTTCAGTTTTATAATATTAGTACAGATTAAATAGTTTATACAAGTTTGTTATTGAATATTCTCAGGAGATCTCTTCTCTCTGAGAGGTTATGTATTAAATAAATAAATAAATAAATATTTTTACACTCACACCTATCATCTAGCCCAAAGTAAGTAGCCTAAGCACTTGTGTTATGGATACTAGATGACGGACATATTTTTAATATAATTATGTATATAAATGTTGAAAATATACTACATAAACATATACACAACCATGACTCGGGAACAAACATTTGTGGTCATCACAAAGTTTGCCCCTACCAGGATTCGAACCCGGGACCTCTTGGCCAATACCCAGCAATCTGAGCAATCGACCAAGGCGGCCGTCAAAATGCATTAATATTTTATTATCAGTGATAAATCGTTTAGGAGTTTGATAGCGGAGTGGCTTAGCGTTCGCTAAGGCCGAGCATTGAATGGGTGACCAAAAATATTTTATCTCGAAATTTTCTTTCTTCGGAAGGCAAGTTAAGCTTTTGGTCCTAGTTGCGTCTGCAGCCGTTAATACCCACCAATCCGCACTAGGCCATCGTGGTGTGTTATGGCCTTTTCTGCCTATGGCGCCCGTACATAGTCAAACGATCGATCGCGGTCCGCGATCAAAATCAATGATCAAGATCCAGATTGTTTGTGTAGAGCCTGTACACAGTGAATCTGGATCGTGATCATTGATTTTGATCCGTGGATCGCGATCGAGATTAATTGTGTACGGGCCGCCAATATTCTTCCATTCATAGGGAAGGCCTGTGCCCCAGCAGTAGACATTAAAAGGGCAAATGATGAATAAATCGTTACTGAACCGTCAATCGATTCACTTGATCTCATCCTACGAATCGTTTCCGTAACGTAGCCGAGGCGAAATTCACGAAATCGCCGACGGTAGACAACGCGACAGACAGACGTATTCGAAACAAATGACAATCGTTCCAGAAATGAGTCCGATTAAAACAAGCAGCGAGTTTGGTTTCGCTTTTTTTTCGTTTGCTCGTTGGCCGTTGGTTGTGCAGCGAAACTTTTTCCATTTATCATTTCCAAGAGGCAAAGGAGTTAAACACAGGCATTCCAAGTTTCGCATTGCTTAGACATTGAAATATAAACTTAGACAAAGCCGATGTAAATTGTGTAAACCGAAGCATTATGCACCGTACTCTGAACTTGGGTAAAATACGTGAAGCATTTTAATCTATGATTGTGCCAATTTCTGCCGCGCAACTGCTACGCGATTATAACTTCTAACATCTGCAAATACGAGCCGCAAGGCTTGCAAAAATAAAATTGCAATAATCTGTATTCAGAGACAGTACGAACAGTCTGATTGCCCTAACATCCATTCTGGGTGTTTCAAGTTAAAGATTTGCCCTTTATCATTACTCTCAGATGACTTAGTTCAAATTTAATTTCAAAGCTCGCGTTTCTCTCCAGTAAATTCGTATGGCGGATTGTTATTATTTTGCGGCAAAGGAAACTCGCTACAAACAAGAATTGATTTTCTGTAACAAAGAACAATTCATAACATTTGTCTTAATAGGACAGTTAACTACAATTTACACCAACTGTTTAAGTTGTCTTAAAAGAGTCAATAATACTATTTTTAATGAAAATATACAATCATATATATTTTCACTAAAAAGAGTATTATTGACTGATTACTGATTAATCGTAAAAGTGTCAATTCATCATTTTCCTGCACTGCCCTAGCACGAACTTTTCGAAGTTTTGAATCGTAATCGAATAGCGAAATAATCGTATAAAGAAAAATAATCGAGCATGTAAATCGGACAGTAATGCTCGGTGCAATAACATGAACTCTGCTTGCCAATCCTGATCACCGTTGTAACCCTCAGTCGCCTTATACGACCCCCGGGGGAGTTAACAATTGTATTCTGCTCATGTTTCGTCACTACACATTATATTGGAATAATTTCCATAAAATTTACAATAAAACGTTAAACCATTGAAAGCATTGTTTTTGTATTGCGAGAGAGTTTCAAGAAGTCTTTCCCATTGGATTCTAATTCTTCTTCATTTGTATTTTCTTCTTAATAATACGTTATCTCAAACAATAGTCACGCTCGGGGCATTTCTAAATCTGACACAGTATCTATTTGATATACTTAGATTAAAATATCGTCACAGCTAAGCACGGTACACGACTGAAATGTTAATTAAACAATTCACCATGGTACGCTTTGGATATATTGAATTACATAGTTTTAATTCATTTAACCAACTCACGTCGACATAGTATCTTTAAGACTACCTACTCTATCTACCTTTAATATTGTTATGAGAGAAACCAAAAACTAACTAAAAACGCATAAGGCTACTCCAATGAAATATCATCTGAAAATGATATTAACTTGGTTCAAATTGCTAAAGAAAATAAAAGGAGGAATTAATAAATTGACATAAATTAAAGGGAAAAAAATAGAAATGAATGTTATGTCGGTACGACTGTGAACTGCCTGAATGATTCGTCTGAATGATTATATAATCAGTGGCGTAAAGAGCAAAATTGTGGTCATCACCAAAATCTTTAAGATATCTAACTTTTCTATTTTTTTTTAATTTTATACAATCGGGCCCGACATGTAGTAAGGTATTTCTTTTATATCACTAGTGCCAAAAAGGGATGCACTGCACTTAATGTTATTGAAGAAATAGTTTCTGGACCGGATCCCCGAAATAGTCACTTAATACTAATTCCGCTCATCGTGATGACCCCTGCTTCAGCAGAAACCCGAAGCTGACTACACCAGGAAATTTAATCAAGAATGATTCCCGCGGTTCTATTCATACGAAAATCAAAACAACTAGCATCCTATTCAAATTAGGAGCGGTGATTTATCAAAATAACCACAGAGGGTGGAGGGAGAGGTCTTAGTCGGAAAAGGTACGGTACGTACACTGACACGGGTGCGATTTGGTACCTTTTCGCTATACATTTAGTCCGATTAATTGGTCTGTACACGGTAGTTTTAATAATAGGACACAGTTTTGTTCAATTTGGGTCCTATTTAAAGTGGGATCTTTTTGTTGACATCTGCACGCTCAAATAGTGAATAAGGTTTCCGTCGCAATTAATTTTGGAAATTAACCCGGTGGGAGTTTTGCGTTTAAACCAGGATTGCATTTTTTCCATCAGGGCCTCGAGTCTGCAAATTGTAAATATGTATATCTATATCCTTTCATTCATAGGAAAGACCCTAGAAGTGGGGACACTAAATGGGCTGGTGATAAAAACCAAAGGCAAACTTTAGTTAAAGGCACTAGGATTCAAAAATAAACCGGTACTTAAATATAAAACTCAAAATGGCATTTCTGCAAAAGGAAGTCTTACTTTCATGAATTTACAGCACATTATGTTTCTAAGTATTTTTTGAATTTCTTCTTTTTGTACTAAATGACCAAAACTTTTCGCAATAGAAGTAACAAAATGCACCGATGAAGCACTGAGCAAAACTCACTGGTTTCCATAAAATAGAGAAACATTGTCTCCATTCGCGTACAACTCCGGTTTATTTTGTATTTAACGTTATATTTTCCCTTGTACTAAATGGTGCAGAAATAATTGCATTGTGAGCTTTAATACACGGAAGGACAATCGTATCTACAACTGTCAAAGTCTGTCAAACTAATGACTGTCAATATAGCAGCGATGGTAATGACATTACTGTTCGGCCGAGCGGAAATGATAGTAGCACAGCGATTCACCTTGCGAGCGATTCCGTTCTGTATCCCGCTGATTTTAAAGTTGAATTTCCTACGGGTAAGCAAGGATATAGTTTACGGCGGCTTTTGCCAATTGATTTGTCCAGAAGCAATCTCTTCTACGATTTCCTCGGAATACGGCTCTTTCTTGAGTGTTTGCATTTCCTTGAGCGTGTACCAAAGGAGGAATTTGCTTAGCTCCGTTACACTGACGCCGACATTGAGTTCTTTCGTCCACTGGTTTCTTTCAAATGCTAATTACTTGAACTTGTTTCCATCCAATCGTTACTGACACCAATAACTACCGGTTTGACCTCAATTAGAAAATTAATCCGGCGAAATCGATTTTCCGCCACCCGTATAACAACAGTAACTTTATTAAGTGATTCCAAGTTGATATGGATACCATGATATTCGGTTCGTATCATCACTCGTATATGTGAGAAATGACACGCCTGGTAATGAGCACTGTGACATTCCAATTTCTGATTCACGTCCATTGTAGGGTCGATGGCATTCGGAATATCGGTATCACATCAAATTTTTGTCATTACATTCGAATGTCCAAATTGGAATGCTTTAATGAAGTTCGGGATGTTGGTACTTGGAAGCTTCGTGGCTGTTTTAATATTCATTTCAGTCACACTACATTTAAGTTATTGTTGACTCATAAAATCATCAATGAATATAAAGTATCTATAGACATGTTATATATTCTTAATCATATAAGCTTCTTATTTGATTGAATATTTCCGTTCCTCTCCTTTGTAAGTCATAAACTTTACCTATTTGCATTGACAAATCAAGTTGGGTTCTGAATTAAATTCAGCTAGATTCCAGACCGCGTCTATGGGGCGGTCCTGTTTAGATACGTCATAAATAGATTGAATTTTATGTCAGGGCTAAGACAATAAAAATAAATTGCCTCACCGTCGGTTTTATTATCCGTCAATACGCAACAAATAAAACAGCAATAACGGATCTCGGTAACTTTTCCAACAGATACCAAACTGTGTATTGTTCGTATGATCTGCAACAAAGCGGCTTGTTTCGGGAGAACAATTTTGAACTGTCAGCCCCAAGCATTCTGGCATTTGGCAACCAAGCTGTAATGGCACAATAAATAGTTCGCAGCCCTCACCCATCTGTCACTTAACTAGTAAAATATACAGACGTCATTCAGCGAACCGCGTTGAAAAATCGGCATGCCACCCCTGGATCAAACGAAGCACCAGCAAACAATTCTGCACTCAAAACCCGGCGGCCAAAGTCGAATTTCATTCGCGACAATCAATGAATAAATTTAAATATTTGTTAACTTAAAATGTAACTCATGTTAACGGAAATACAGTCTAAATTGCAGCTATGGGTATTTGATTCTTGGATCTAGGGTGTGCTATTTGAAAATCAGTTCTATGTGTAACGGAGTTAGTGTGATATTGCCTTATTTTTTGTTTTGCAACTCAGGGGTTGTTTAACTTTGAAGTCTCTCAAAGACCCCCGATTTTGAGATTCTGGTGGATTTCTTTTAGGATTAAAGACCCCATGAATATAATGATAATGTACGCAAGCTTTTATTACCAAGGTCCTGCCACGTGTCGTTTTTAATAATCTTTTTTGTATAATAAGCAATGATCAAACATATTTTGCTTCACCTTCCAAAATCCTTTTAAAACAAACTCCGAGATATTTGCCTCATCTTTAGAGACTCGTTTCAAAAAACCAAGATTTAATTACTGTTTATTATGCATGCAAGTTTAATGCGTCGGCAATTTTTTTAAGCTTACTCTCTAAATATTTTGAGCAAATGTTTGAGCACTACAAAATTATTTAAACGGCGGGCTTTAATTTATATTTGCATATTGTGTGGAAACTATGTTGGGGAAAGTTTGCTTTATTTGTCAAATATTTGAGGCTCCATGCAATATTTATAATTATTTCCCTTTTTTTTTCAGGTACTATAACGAGATAGTTGGAACAGAAGGAATGGTGTGGTTAGTATGTATCTTATGTACTGGTCCCGTGATAACTTTACTGTTGTTTTTCGTTGTGGGACTTGGTTAATTAGTCTGGTAGTTTATTTTGTATTCTGCAGAGCGTTGAGAATAGGACACTATTTTAATTTTATTTCCACGTTCTTTGGCATCAGTAATTGAACCAATATATTTCCTGACTGATTTTGATGACCGTTTCTCACACCACCAAAGACATTTTAATAGATATTTTATTATGATAATATATTTTTAAAACGTCAAAAGCTTTGTAGTTATGAAGAAACTGGCTCAATCAACATATAAGTATGATGTAATAAGTAATTTGCGAAATAAATAAAAAATAAGTATGCAGTATTTATTCAGATATTTTTCGGGATGTTACAGACCATATAATAGGCATTATAGAAATTGTTATTAAGCTGTTTAGACAAAATAATTGTAACATTGTCACAATTGAGCAAATGACTGTGATGAATAAAGTTAAAAGATCTGCAAGAAACATCAACGAAACGAAATAAGACTAGAATTCAGTAAGAATTTTCCAGATACTTTGTCTGTGTATTTTCATCGCCTAAGATTAAGTCTTTCACGTAGCATCCAGGGTTTTAATGATTTATATGCCACCTTATTATTCTTCCATATCACGTGCGATTTCTTTCATACATTTTTTTAACGTCTGGTTTTATTCCCCCGAGTAACAATATCTTTGCTACAATGCTAAGGCCGGAAGGATAAGGATAATATTTGTGATGTCACAGTGTTCATTGTGGGGTTTACAATAAAAACTGATTTAAAAAAGAAGATTGATAAAATCAAACTACAAAGCATATTATTAGCATTATATTGTATATTATAGCATTATATTGATATGAAATAATTACAATCTATTAGACTCGTGTTTGTATGTGAAGCTTTCTTTGTCTACTGTATAGTGTAGAAACCGTAATCAATTCAACTTTGAAATATTTCATTGGCAATGGAAATACAATTTCCCTTGCATTAACCTTTTAAAACCTGTAATAAAAAGCTAATGAACATAATAATGGTAGTGATTTAAAAAGCCATACTACTAAACTAGGTATACAGTAAAAAGACAGACAACTTCAACAGAGGCCATTCTCACTAAATGATCCTGAAACAGTAAATACATTCGAAACACAAACTCAACTACAACCCGTGTCATTACTTCCAACTGTTAATATTGATGTTAACATCATCACTTTTCAACTAAAAACAAGTAAACGTAATCAAACACAAATACCTTAACGAACACCAATACCAACAAAGTTAGTTAATCACAACTCAAATAGTCTGTAATATCGGAATTATTCCAGATATGTACAAACTTAAACTGACTATCAACGAACGGGCTAAGTAAATCTTGTATGTAAATTTGGAGCCGCGTGGTTCAAGGCACGAAAGGGCTGAACTTCAAAGAGTGAGAACCGCGCTCTCAAACACACAAATAATGTACATTCAAATACATTGTGGATACACAAATGTGAATAATAATTAATACACTCCAATTACAGCATTGGTATTGTGACTTCTATTATTATTTGCTCTTGTTGACAGTTCGATATTGTAAAGCAATGCTTATCGTTGTTTAAACAGAATTTAGAAATTCATGTTGCTAAATCACAAATTATATTGTTTTAAATACCTTCTACAATTTTACAATTCCGCTGTAAATTTGTATTTGCAATTAAAACACAATCCATTGTAAAATGCAAACAGACTGTAACAGACTTTAATAGACGATATAGAATAATTGAAATGCTTTTGCGGCCTTAGAAATTTTACACTATAAAAAACTTAATGCTATTAGAATATATAAAAACATGAAATTTTATGAAAACTAAATACTTTCATAGGTACTTTTACGGTGTCATTACAAAAAAAATATCGAAGTTTATTGAAAAAGTTTTATTGTGTTCAGATGCTGTCACACACAATTGCCAAAAAAGGACAACATCTTATTTAAACATCATCTTAAGCAAAATACGTCTTAAGGCCGCACTCAGAGACGTCAATTACCTTTAATGAGTACTTAGTGTCAAAAAAATTCATTGAAATCGAGACCATAGACCCGGAAAGAATAGCGACGAGTTTTGAATTCTCAGTTTTTGACATTATGTACTCATTAACGTTATTTGACGTCTCTGAGTGCGGCAGTTATACACTTTTTTGTAGTAGCACCATTAATGTTTTATTCGCGTTTGCTGCATGTATGCGTCTTCGTAATATTCCATGCAGCATATTCTCAGACTAGCAATAATGTAGCCAACGTAGCACTCATGCATTAGACCACCACAGTAGGAACCGAGGCTAATCCTCTACTGACGATTATGCATATTAGTTACCAAACATTAGCAAGTTTTCGTATGACTAAAGTGTTTTTGGAGTTCTCACTGCCCGTAAACCATATAATCTAAATTCTATTCACGCCAACTGGACCCTTTTGCCGTGGATGAGGAATTTATGCTTACCTGTCTTACGTAGGTACCCCATAAACTCCCTATTGCAGAGCAGACAGTCCTATCTCTAACCAAGGTATCATATTTCACTAACCTATCGGGTATCGCTTAGTGGGTATTTCTATTGTCTCTGGTGATGGTAGGACTGATGATGGTGGCACAGCTAAGTCTAAGTGTACATGGTCTTAGTACGTTTGCAATAATATAAACATACATCACGACCTTTCCCCTTAGGGCTAGGCATAGATGTAAAATCCATATAGGCGTGTCTCTTGTCCTCCTTAAATCCCATTCTCATAATCATACAGTTTATTATAACTCTTAGTCGCAAAGTAAAAATAATTAAATTGGCCAAGGACACTGCTGTTCGCTCTTGTCTGTTGACTAATTTAGTTAATTAGAAAGAAAAAGTTTAAGAATACTGAAAACCTAAGGAAACGGAAGCTTTATATATTTTTTATATAACTTTTCAGGTGACAACAAAAAGTGGACGAGTCTATGGTGACATAATCGAAAGCCTTTCAAAATATGATTTAATAAAGATTTCCTTAGATTTTCCGCCTCATCGATTTGCACGGAAGAAGTTTTTCCAATAATAGCCTCAGATAACTTTAGCACCCAGCTTAAATGTTAACTTGCTACTTTCAATTACTTTAGAAGCATTAATTATCCATTTGTATTAAATTTCAGTCTCTTCCAACGTTTGCCTAAAGTCCTTTATTGGAGTATTATCCGAATATTCGACCCGATTCTTTATCATTGCAAAATAGAAAAATGCTTTTGCCAATGAAACCTGCCATTTTGGATTGTGTAAAATAACTCCGACAAATAATTGGACGCACGAAAGCAGAATTGATCAAAGCCGTCCAAATAGTTTTGGCGAGTTTAGCTTATATCCGTAGTTTAGAAGGATTAGTCATAAAGAGGTTGGGTCTAGAAAATAGAATGATTTTAAATATTTTATCGATTTGTTACGCTTAAAACGTGCATGGTATAGTATTGTGATTCCTTTTTGTATGCCGTGTGGTGACGGCAGAGTGCAAATTCAATTCGTCACCACCCCAACCTCTTCCGCGGGTGACGTCCAAGGCGAATAGGAGTTAAATAGTCATGAGGAATGTGCAGCAGCATTCTTGATGTAGAAACTAGCAACACGCTGCGATTTTAGTGCTCGATAGATGGTAATAGATTCGCCCCCATTACGTGATATTTGGTGAAATGTGGATGTTGTTATGGCCCTGCCTACCACTTCGAGTATAAACAGGAGTGATTTATGTATGTATGTATATTACTTTTAAGTTTTACTGTGTCCTGATTGGCCAGTTATAAAAATGGTTCAGAAAATTGTTCACAAAATTAAAGTAAGAGCAATAAAAATGATATAATAATAGTAATCAGTATTCCAGCCGTGTGGTGACGGCAGAGTAGAATACAATTGTCACCACCCCAAATCTCTCCCGTGGGTGTTGTACAAGGCGACTAAGGATAAATCAATGGTAAGGAATGGGCAGCAGCGTTCCTCTTATACCACCAAGCAATAGCAATGTACTGCGACTTCTGTGCCCGATAAATGGCAATAGGCTCGCCACCTATAACATGGGACCTAACATAATTGGCGAAGCGTGGGTGCTAGTTCACCTCTGCCTACCCCTTCGGGAATATAGGCGTGATTTATGTATGTATGTAATCAGTATTCAGGTCTACAATCAATCAATCAAAACAGTTTTATTCCAATGTAGGCTAAAATTACAAGTTAACATAGGAAATTGAAGGAAATATACACCAACAAATAAAATAGGTAAGTCACTGACTAAAGAATATGCATACCAATAGGTAATGTATGCAAAATAGTAAAAGTACCATAAGTATACGATATCACGCGAAACCGACATTTTGTTAGCATTTATATAAGGTTGGAAACGCTGTGTAACGTTTCTGAACATCGTAAACACCGGGTTCACTGCTAATAAAATTGAGACTCTGACATTATACGAATAAAGCTCAATTTCTGATGTTAATACGATTGGAGATACGATCTTTTGAGTAGTGGGAAGGCTCAGCTAATAATAACAAATGATGGGTCAAGGGTGAATGTAGACGAAGGAATCAAAGAAGAAAATTAGGAATCGCTACGGAAAATGTGTTAGAATTATGGTTGTAACTTCCAACCTGAAGTTTAGACTGTTTTCGCATTGTTTCTTTAGTAACTTGTTTCTTAGATGCATGTGAAAAAACAAAGTAAAATCCTCTTATGGTTCTTGTAAGGTTTAATGTTTGTGGGTTTTGTTCTATGGTTTTTCAGGGAAAAAGTGTCCCAGGAATTTATACATAATAAAATTTATACCCAGGGGGGTATAAATTTGTGCTAAGGGTACAAGTTTTTTGAAAAGTACATTTTTTATCACTTCCTTCCATATTTAGGTTAACCTGATCAAAGTCATTTACAATCTGTTGTAAGGTAAATAATTTAATCGAATTTAATTAAGGACGAAAATTCTTAGAGTTCACTATTAGTAAATATGGCTAACAATACATCCTTGGTTGATGCATACTCGCAAATCTCACATTATCATAAGGTGAAGCTTCTTCTGAACCTCTTGGGATGCCTTAATCCTAGATCAACGGATTTTCTCTATCCTTCGGGACCCTTCGGATAAGTGTGATTATTTGGGCGTTTTAATTGGTAGTATGAGTAATTACCGTTTGGTTTTCCTTCTAAGTAACTATTTGTAGCTTCACCTGTACTGTTCTCTCATGCACAACAGTCGATCTTTCTTAGTACAAAGAAATAATTTTGACAGCAAGAATTAAAAATCTATTAATATATCTTTACGAATACATATATTACTTACATTATTAATTCCTTTTTCAAAATACAGTAAGTAATGTTTTTCATAGTCGTGTCTATTTTATACTAAATTACTATATATTTGGAGATAATATCATGTATTAGTTCCATTTCACCGTAAATACCCAAGATTTTTGACGTAAAAAACTGGTTTCCAAGTCAAGAAAAAGTTCTATCGTGAGGCACTGAATCTACTTACCGCTTGCTAGCGGCGCTCAATGCAATCATTCTACCTTCTACCTCCTGAGGGATGGGTATTTGCATTTTTATCGATATACAATATCGCGGCTGGATACTGGCGATTATCGATTTCGGTGTAATCAATTCGATGTGGCGTTCGATTTTGGATTGATTGTTTGGCTACTTTATTTTTTGGCAGAAACTTTGTAAAAGAGAAGAATTGTTTTAATGTTGCTTAGTAAAGTTTATTGCTATTACTATTTAACGTCTCGAATAATCATTTGTTATGACTGAGACTAAATATTGATATCGACTTATTTTTATACCGATGTGTGCTAGAAAAGTTACTACTCTATTTTGTTGATTGTGTAGGACATATTCTGAGTGTCTATTATATAATCAGTAGACACACGGAAAAACAGGGGCCTTACCACCAACTCTAAACGCGACTCAATTCCCATTGTTAAAGTGAGACAAAGCTATAAGCCAAGTAGAGCGGCGTCCCGTTTCGTCACCCGCGTTTGGATCGCACTAATACTTCATGGTACGGCCATTGTTAACATCAATTTGTTGTTTATAAGTTTTAAGTGCTTGGAGACGTATTCATATTTAACGATTGATCTTCTGTTAAAACTTATTGTCCCTCTCTAGCTTTTAAATTATTTCGATTGGTCCGCCAAATGTTTCCGATCACTGTCACTGAACGCTTTGTTCTGAAGGTCTGATTTAACACGGCGTTAAATCTAGGAAAATATAATTGTTGTTATCTAACTTATGGTCGAAATCGTAATTGTCTCAATAGTGTACGGTTACGTTTCATTCTAGTGTCAGTCCGTCGTCAAGTCTATGTTTAAAGGTGTTTATTTAAAAGAGGCTGGATGCTGCGAGTCATAAAGGTGTCCGTTGATGCCGCTATCAAAATAAAAACGAATCGCGGTCACATCTCGGAATATTATCGACGTCAGTCCATCCCCGAGCCGTATTACCATACGTACACACAACAAAATCCGTCTCGAGCTATTGCCCATCCCTCGGGTCTTCTGTATATTCCACTATTTTTATTTACTTGAAAGGAACGGCGCTCGATTTAAGAGATTCAAAACGACCAAGGAATACATTATTACACATTAGGTTCGCCTTTTTGAATGGGAGACACTGTTGAATGCCTTTTAAGGTTTTGCATGTCTGAAATTTTATTGCCACTTGGAGATTTTCGTAATAGGGTGGGAGTATTTATGATGATGACGGAATTAGATCCAAAATGTTTAAAGCGTTATAAAATGGAAGGTATAGTTTTCGATATAATTTGGATGGAAGTGGCTGACTTTGTTCTTCAATAAGTTGTTACAGGAAGAGACGATCCCAGATGAATGGTGTAACAGTACGCTGGTGCCCATTTACAAAAATAAGGGTGATGTGCAGGACTGTAACAACTATAGAGGAATAAAGCTCATGTCACATAGTATGAAGATATGGGAGAAAGTGATAGCGAGACGAATGAGAGAGGAATGTAATGTCACCCAGAACCAATTCGGTTTTATGCCGGGACGAGGAACAACCGATGCAATATTCGCTCTAAGGCAACTCTGCGAAAAATACCGTAGTGCACAAAAGAACTTGCACATGGTCTTTATAGACCTGGAGAAAGCATACGACCGAGTTCCGCGTACAGTTCTGTGGTGGGCTATGAGAGAAAAGAGAGTGCCTGAGAAGTATGTGAGGCTTGTGTCTGAAATGTATAGAAGAGCTAGTACGAATGTTCGGTCCGAGGCTGGCGTTACCGACAAGTTCGATGTGGCCGTAGGCTTGCACCAGGGATCGGCTTTAAGCCCGTATTTGTTCCTCCTGATTATGGATGCTCTGACATCGGACATATAGGAGGAGGCACCCTGGTGTATGCTGTTCGCCGACGACATTGTACTTGTCGGAGAAGATGCATCCGAGGTACAAAGTAGGCTGGGAAAATGGCAGGAGAGATTGGAGAGCGTAGGGCTTAAGATCAGCCGGACCAAAACAGAACACATGTTCTGTGACTTTGGTGGCCCCTCCAGTTTCTCCCGAATTGCCTTAGGTGGTGTGTTCCTACCAGTTTGCTCGGATTTCCGGTACCTTGGATCGCTCTTCCAAAGTGACGGTGATATTGACCGGGATGTAAGGAATAGAGCGAACGTAGGATGGATGAAGTGGCGACAGGTCTCAGCAACAATATGTGACCCACGGATGCCCCTTAAGCTTAAGGGGAAAATCTATAAGGCGGTCATTAGACCTGTTGTCATGTATGGATCAGAGTGTTGGGCTATGAAGAAGACTGATGAAAGAAGAGTGCGTGTAACAGAGATGCGTATGTTAAGATGGATGTGTGGTGTGACACGGAGAGATAAGATAAGAAATGAGTATATCAGGGGAAGTTTGAAAGTAGCGCCAGTGACAGAGAGACTGCGGAGTAATAGACTGGGATGGTTTGGTCATGTTATGCGAAGAGATGAAAGCTATGTGGCAGAAGAATGTTAGGCATGGACGTGGAAGGACGTAAAAGGAGAGGAAGACCAAAGAAGAGATGGATGGACTGTGTAAAGGAGGATATGATAGCGAGAGGGGTGGATGAGAAATTAGTGAAGGATAGAGAGAAATGGAAGAAGAAAACATGTTGTGCCGACCCCGCCTAGAGCGGGATAAGGGCAGGAAGAAGAAGAAGTTTTCGATATAATTTAATTATAAACTTTAAATTAACTGATATATTATAGTATAAGTTATAAGCCGTGTGGTCTTCCGTCACCAGAATTTCTTATTTCTCCTATTACATGGGACTTATGATAAGTTAATTGGCGAAAAGTGGGTGTTAAATTCGCCTCTGCCTATCCCTTCAGGGATAAAGGCGTGATTTATGTATGTATGTATATTTTTATTCTATTACGATTTTAGGATACGGAACCTTTTATTAATTTTATTTTAATCTTAACAGTGTACCTGGTGAAGCCTGCGGGGCTTGTGACTTTTTTTATACTTCGGTCTTGTAACGGCGAGGGATGAAAGTACGGCTTAATTTTTCTTTCGCTTTGGTTAGAGTTTTCAAAATGTAACCGCAAAGACATTTCTTTTATATCGCTCATTTTATAAGCACGATAATTATGGTACTATATTATTAAAACAGCTTATGCCATTTTGCATTAAAAACTTCATGTAAAAGGAGAAACGAAGTTTATTGCCCGTTCTTCTCAGAACATATGCAGATCACTTCTTTCCATCTGCTACGATTCTTACACGCTTCCTTTGTTTCATTCAATCACAAAAATCTGAAATAATTGGAGACATTTAAGATTTCACTTTTCACAAAATTTATATTCAGTAAAATTAAATTTAATGAACATCTAATTAGATGTAATTATAATTATTAGATGTAATCCAAAAATGTACCTAGGAATGAATAAAATAAATAAAAAAATTACTTCCTGCCCTCATACATACTTGAGTATGTTGTCTCAATAAACGTTTTGCTTTCTTTATTTAAATTTCTCCTGTGTAATTTTTCCTTTCATTTATTCCTTTTAACAATATAAAAATTCTGATAGTGAATGAAACGATATTTAATCTCCAATTAAGTTTTTGAATATGCATAAGTAATATAATTTTTTTCAATGCCAGCTCTGAACCAACTTCGGAATATATTTGATCAAATAAAATGACTACTTTGTATTCATGTAAATGGATAAAAATTTTTGAAAGAGAGCTTTGATTAATTGGATTCTGCATTCCACTCGATTGTTTCAAATGGGGCATTGTACGGAATAATACATTCGTTAAATCTGCATACATTAAGATGACTTTGAAAACAATTGCCGTGAACGAAAAACTGCTGTGCTTAATTAATAAAATGGCGTTGCAAAATGTCTGCAATTCAAACATGGCTGCGCCGAGTGAATGGGCAGTATCTCGGCTTTTGGCTCAATGTAGACAGATTACAGTTTTCCAAAAAAAAAAACTTCAATAGACAAGTGACATAAATGAAACGAAAACTTCCTCCTTATTATTTATTATAAAACATGGACTAAAGTTAGTCATAGATTAAAACTGCATCAGTTTTACAAATTAAGCCGTGTGGTGACGGCAGAGTAGAATACAATTGTCACCATCCCAAATCTCTCCCGTGGGTGTCGTACAAGGCGACTAAGGATAAATCAGTGATGAGGAATGGGCAGCAGCGTTCCTCTTATACTACCGTCCTGACAATGTACTGCGACTTTTGTGCCCGATAATTTGCAGAATGAAAGAAATAGTCCATGTGTTATAATTATGAAGGGGGTTACCGTGCGGGTGCCTTCGCCATCCCTACTGAACCAAGTGTAAGGCCTTTTCACAACATATCGATACTCGCCTTCGCCATCCCCACTGAACCAAGTGTAAGGCCTTTTCACAACATGTCAATACTCGCCTTCGCCATCCCTACTGAACCAAGTGTAAGGCCTTTTCACAACATGTCAATACTCGCCTTCGCCATCCCTACTGAACCAAGTGTAAGGCCTTTTCACAACATGTCAATACTCGCCTTCCCATCCCTACTTCTCTCTCTCTCCAGCTGTGCATTAAGACACACGTCCCAGTATAGAACTACACGTTCCAGTGAAAATAATCAATGAACTATTATAATATAGATCCATCGAGCCATCTAGTTCCTCGATAATCGAGGAATTAGATGGCGCAGTGGCTAGCGCGCTCAGCTTGCAATTACGAAAACAAAGCAATGTTCCCAAAGGCCGATAATTGGATGGGTGACCATAAACATTTATTATTTTGAGTTCTTCGGTAGGCTAGCGTGCTTTTAGTCCCGGCTTATTCAGTCGTTAATATCCGACCAATCCGCATTGGGATAGCGTGGTAAGTTATGGCATATTCTACCTATTTTAATCTTCTGTGCTTATGGAAGGCCTGTGTAGTAGCAGTGAGGACATGAAAGTTTGCAAAGTCACTTTTAATAAAATATCTGTTCTGAAGCGCTTCTTTGAAAAAAATACAGTGAATGATTCTAGAGATTAGTAAGTGCCGTTACTTCTATAAATGATCCCAATCATATTGTTCAGAACGTCCCTCCAACCAATCTCATTTCCCACAATTGAACATGACAATGTGAATATGGCACTTACATTGTATCAAGCACTGAACTAATGCCACAGATCCTACGACCCCACATACGCCACCAATATTCATTAAACCTCACCGTATACAAAGGCAGCATTTAAAGATTTCTATCTATTCAGACAGCCGTTCATTAGAACTGAGCTTCTTTACGCCTAGCCGTAATGTTCCCACAATCTTATAGGATACTGCGGACCTATTTACCATGATACCGGTCTCCACCAATGAGAGTCGAGCTTTATGTACATATGCTAATGAGTGACAACCCTGCGCGAATGGAATTGTCATGTAAGGGCTGTCATTATGTTATTCCACAGTGAGGCGCGGTGAGAATGTTATTTTTGCATTTGAATTTGCTTGTAGACAATGTCGCGTCATTTTTCGAATGAGATTCGCTGCTCCTCTTTTTAATTATGCGGCGGCTATTTCATATTTGAGTTGCTGCTTAGCGAACGAAAACAGAGGTTCGGGCTGTCAGCGTACAGCCAAAAGTAACAATAGACAAATATTTTTGCTTTTGGCTCCTACAAAATGTGTTATGTCGGACTTTGCAAGCAAAAGAACCTTTCTATGAAATATTCCCTTATCTATCTTATACGTTATGTTTGCGTTTAATTTATCTGCACATTTGGAGTAGCTTGGCTTAGTGGCTAGCGCGCTTGGCATGCAATTGCGTAAGCTAAGTAGTATTTGATAAGACCCGTCATTGGGTCGATGGGTGACCTAAAATATACTATTTCGATTGCCTCTGTGCTTCGGAAGGCACTTATAGTCCACTATGCATTTACAGTCTTTCAGAAACACTAATCATGGTAGGTTATGGCCCATTCTCTGCCTATCCATTTCATCTGTAGCATATAGGGAAGATTTGTGCAGTGTGGACATATACAGGGCTGATGATGATGAAATTGATTACCATCCAAACCGAAAGATAATGGAATTCATAATGTTTCCCGGAACATATATCCAGAGTTAATTTGGCCACGGATAATGAATAAAAACGTAATAAAAAGCTCGCATGAAAAATCACTAATAACACCCTACCAGCGATCAGCCCGATATTTCCGTTGAAAGGCGTGATAGCGGAGATCCTTCCGACACCGCAGAAAGCATTGATCTAATCTCTGCCAGGAGACAAGTCCAAAGTGTAGGAACGGCGTGGAATGGATGCACCATTTCTTACCCTCAGGTGGTCCAAGCGTCAGAAGAAAGCTACCGAACGCAGCCGCGAATCGAGTTTGCATTTTAAGAGGCTATTTACAACACAAATGCTCTCGCATAAATAAAAAGAGGCAACTTTTATATTCGCATAAAAATTCCCGGGATGTCGGCGGGTGTAACAAATCGCTTGTATTACTTTTTGGTATAGGCGTCGGTTATGAAGACTGGTGAATTGTTAACGCTGAATTTATGGCTGGAACAGATGCTTGGTGAGCTCTGGATCGCTTTGATGATGCTCTCAGTCTTAATTTTGAGACGGCCTGTAATATTGATGATGTAATAGCGCAAGGCAATTTACTGTATCTTAAACCAGACAGTTACTTGAGTTTCTAGTGGTGCTAACGTGTACACTCATCAACTTTATCTAAGGATATTTTGTTGACTTTATGTTGTATCGGTGAATATTCTAAATATACTGACGATTTCCATACAATTTATTCAATGTTATGACGGATGACATAATTAAAACTGCAAAGAATATGTCAGTATTAAGAATGGAGACTGATAGAACACGAAGTAGTTGTTCATTAAATATCCTTAGACATTGTTGATGAATGTATATTTTGAAATACACTGATGCCCATAATCTGTTGATAATAAACCGCGGAATATAGAAACAAATAAAACTTAAAACACATGTAGTGTCATAAAATATTCATTAACACCTACGTGTGAAACTTGTAACACAAATGAAAGTACAAGAACTACAAGGACTAGACACTTATCTTACATGTTAAAGCTTTCAGAAGGTTCAATTTTAAACCCAATCTGCTTGATAACTATCTTATACCAGTCTTCTTTTAAATAACTTCAAAGCTTTACTCTTTAATCTTGTAATATTTCTTCTTATCGTAGGTAATATATGCGGAGTCGGGTTGCTGAGAATGTATGTTACTTTTATTTATTGGGAGTTGAGATAAAAGCAACAAGGCACTTTGTATCTATTCCGTTTTTCCAGTGCAGCCAATGGTTATTTAGAGGAATTTAGATACAGTATCGTTTTTACAGAAGTGTGCAATTTATTATAAAGATGCGACAATTTAAAATATTGTTTCAGAATTAATTAGTCACTAACGACCTAGAAAATCGTGATTTCGAAATGTTATTCCCTAAAAGCCTAATGAAATCAAAAGAAAGATCGATTTGGAGAGTTTGAATGAAAACGAAAATAGTCTAGACGTGAAAAAACATTATTAAGGCAATGAGCATAAATTTTCAGTGCGACCAGCTTTATTGCAAACTAAAAACTTTGACCTTGCTCAAAGTTAAACAACCGAATCTACTAGAAGCTTTTATTCAATAGGATCCTTGAAAGAAAAAAAATATTGTTCTAATTGGACATTATGATAATACAATAAAAGAACATTAATACAGAGTCTTTGAAGGTTTGTAAATATTTAAATATAAAATGTTACTTAATCCGACTTCGTCAGGATTAAATAAATTGGTATTGGCTCCAAGATAACATTTACATTGGGGATTTTACTTTTTCTGTTTTTTGCTATTGTTAGGCCTTGGAATATTTCTTCTGTGTTACTACTATTGGTTATTTCGGTAATACTAACATAAC
The DNA here is from genome assembly GCA_963931975.1 of Cataclysta lemnata. Classification (NCBI taxonomy): domain Eukaryota; kingdom Metazoa; phylum Arthropoda; class Insecta; order Lepidoptera; family Crambidae; genus Cataclysta; species Cataclysta lemnata. The sequence goes on from OZ008363.1 coordinate 5,619,984, forward strand.
CATTTCAAGACTGGCGGTAGAAAGTCCTAGAACCCTAAGCTATTTCACTTTACAAACATTGTAGATGTAATCAAAAGCAAACATCACCGATAAAATGTTGCTCTTCAGCTTTCGGCAGGAATGTAATGGTATTCCATCTTTCATAATTCACGCTTTATGACGGAGCATTAAAATTCAATTTGACTTGGCAAAATGAGTCATTAACATCTCCATTTCGAAAAATTAACACTTCAAACACTTCCCACGGAGCGATCACGTTACATTATTCATTTGTTTAAACAATAGAGGATCTGCATTGATTTTCTCAACTTGATTTCATTAGCATAGCAGCAATCTCCGAACCGCCATATGCTCAAACAAGAGCTTTCTAACCAGACAGACAAACAAACACCGTAATATCCACAGAGCATATCAATTTTACTTGTTTGTCGCCAACAGGGCAAATAGACGTTTTTCAATATTGATTAAGCTGATCAAATGTTTGTTCTCGGGGAAATGGCTATGTAAATATTGCGGACTGGCTAGCAGGGTTTCAATTTTGTTACGAAGTTTTTTTTAGCAATTTGTACTTAATATACCAGGCCCGATTCAGTATCCTAATTAGGTTTCCTCACGTCTAAAATAAAACCTGAATTTACCTGTCTGTTTTTTTTGCACATTGTCAAACAGAGTTTTATACAAGTTTTTAACATCAAATTTTTAATATTTGTTGATATTTCATTTACGTGTCTTGGAATTATGAAATTACAAAGGGTATCGTTAGAAAAATCTTAGTTATTAAACAAAACATATCTATCGTACGTAGCTATCAATATTATAAATAGTTGCTGACTTTTCTGAATTCAGCCAATTTTCTGTGCGACTATTATTTAAATACAATTTTTCCTTAAGAGCTTTCTACAAAGTATAAGATAACTTAATAAAAAAAATTACATAGGTCAAGTTAGGACGTGATCAAGGGAAACAGGGATTCATTTAAACATAGGATATAAAAGATCTGAAGACACATCATTACGCCACAAAACTGCCCCTGAACGAGCACCTTTAGCTCAAAAGCGTTTTAGAAAATAAGTCCTCAGAAATATGATTTACAAAATACGTTTAGCAAATGTGGGCCCCAAAATGGAGCCTAGCCTTATCAAATTTAATAACATAGGTAGGACTCGACAAAAATGTAATATCACCCAAAATCATTGGAGCGTGAAGTGGGCGTTGACAACCCCTGCGGCGAATCGGTTCCTCGAACCAAAACATCGATGTTGAAGGTAGATTGCGCTTACTGGATCAGACTGCAGAGCTTTAACGTCTGATTTTGTAATTAAATTAATTATTTTAACTATGGTTACTCATTCCAACGCGGTGCTTTGTTAAGGAACTTTCTTGGAGATTGGTTGTGTGTGTGTGTTAAGGGTAATTGCAATGTTGAATATCATATAATACTGTACAATGTCCCTGAATAGTGACAGAGTTATGAAATTTGATGTAAGATTATGATATATTTTATCAGCAATACTGGGAACTTAATGAATGGCAAAACGAGATTAATTAGTGTAATAGAATTATAATATTAATTGCATAGAAAAAACATATACATTTAAATGTTCAAATAAAAATCTAGTACAATTGCAGATTTTCTACCCCATAGATTTGGTTAGCACGTTCATTGGCCTGTACAGACACCGAGTTAATGTTAAAACATAACATAATCCTGTGAAAAGTTTCTACTGTCCTTTCTTACACAATCCACATGAACACACAATCTCTAAATGCTAAACGAAAATATCAACATCCTTCTGGATACTTATTTATTTCTTTCTCCAAGTGAAATTTTCTTTTACACGTCTGTCAACCACCTTTATTTATGTCTCCCCACACACAAACCTAGTGAAGACAATTTTGAACCACTTCCAGCTTAATTCCTATATACCGTCAATAACAGTCTTACGAATGTTGCCAATGCAGAAAACATCGGATCCCGAAGAAATGACGTACGTTTGATCCTTTATACATATTTAAATGAATCCTATTTTTTTCGGTCATCCAAATAGACCGATACATTTTGTTTTGTTGGCCGAATTCGATGTTTTACGGCCTCTAAGTCGACGGTAAGAGGATTTCCATCCCCGTCTTCACTGATAGGTAGATAAGGCGATTGTCTTTATCATTCCGATTTTACATAAATTATGAGATTGTTATCTGTTAAGTGATACAGCTAAGAATGTTGTATTATTTTCCCTGTTATTTATAAGGCCGGAAACGATTACTGATGTTTGTAACTTATATATCTGGCTCTCTATTAATATAATTAAATTCGGAGCGTTCTCTGCACTTTAGCTTGATTATTACTGTTCACAGTACAGATTGGCATAATTTTGTGGTCTTCTTCTCCACAAAAAACCCAAATTCGAGAGAAAAAATACTAGCTGCCGTCTTTACAGTATTATTTCATGTATACAATGTAACAATTAGATTTCAGGTTTCGATTTTGAAACTGTCTTAAAAATCTATTAAAGGCATGGTGACATTATGCTCGTAAATATGTCATTAACTTCATTTTACTTTCCAAAAAGTCCTTAGTACGTGTTTTATTTTTACACACGTAACGTGGCACATCTTCTAAAGTATACTGCTGTTATCCGGTAACAGGCAGTCAGCAAAGTACCAACGCCAGGAAAGATAAATTTCCAAACAAGTATAGCTGTTAAAATGTTTTGCTCTACCCTAAAACAAGGCATTTTCTCCGCCGCAAACGGTACGGTGGATAGCACAATGGTTGCCCCCCACAGGTGCACGCTGGCCACATTTCTCCACGTCAGGGTGCAATCTAGTTTTTACTACACAAACAATGTGTTTGTAACATTTGTTACGTTCCGAAGCGGGCACTATGTTACAGCCACTGCGGTTGGGGCGCTGAAACATAAATCCAGCTTTTTATTCTAATATAACAATGCAAGCTTTGCGTCTGTTGAGGAGCGTATGCTGTTTTGTTTACATTTTAATGCATGCTTATTAACTGTGTATCATGGTCGAATCAGCAAACGTTTTGTTTCAACCAGTTAATGGTTATTTGACAACATCAAAATTTAACTTGGAGTAGCTGATAAAATTTCCAATTCTGAGAATAGTATTGAAATATATTTTAGGCTTTCAATTAGTGGTTAAGCTTCGTTATAAAATGTATTTGTTTCAATAGCTCTTTCAGATGTTCTAGTATTGCATTACAAAATCAATAAAATATTGTAAGATTTTCATTAGTAGATATTCATATTTCAACTAGTAATTATAATATCTATAATTCACAACATAACATATATAATACACGTTTGAATTATAGATGTTAACCACAAAGAGAATATTGATAACGATGAAGCTTCAATTAAGCATACATTTAGTTGAAGGTTTTCATGAATATTTTTGTGTTATGACGATTAGCTATATACGAAAATAGTAGATTGTTTTAATTAGAATTGAAGTCACTTAATTATGCAGTCGCGTTTTTCAGCAAACACACGATTAAGCCCCTCCACCCCCAAGTGATGAAACGGTTTTAACAAGATTTCTATTCGTTCGCTAGGGTAAACCCACCAAATCCCCGCTGGCGCCAGGTGCGGCCATTCTTCCACGTCTGTTGTACAATTCACTTTCTGTTGCACCGCTAGATGGAGCTACTATAAATCATGCTTAACCGTGCCCCCGGGGATTGTTCGCGTTTTTGCCCGCATACCATCAAATCCCATTAGTTCTCGGCGGTTAATGAGTCTAGCTTTCGTTTCGATGTAGTTTTTAGCTTCGCTTAAGACAATTAGTTTATGCTAAGGTGTTAATGGTTGTATCATTATGGGCATTAATATCTTGATGACTTGGGGTGCAAACTTTGAGGTGACACTCGTTATTTGAGAACTTAACAATTTGTTTGAATTTCCTAAATGTTACACTGTTCTTTTGTAACAAATGTAACAAAATATTAAGTAAGTGGTAGACTTATATTTCGTGATATGGTTTATGAGCTAGGTACCACTAGGGAAAGACCGTTAGATGAAGTTAGGCACTAAAAGATTTTAGGTTTAATTAGTGGAAAACTTGCCATTACTGATGTTTTGCAGGAATTGCGTAATCAAGGTTCATAGTACTTTTTTCATGCAGCAGAGGTGATTAATAACACCCACGTTTCGCCATTTATCATAGATCCCATGTAATAAGTGGCGGGCATATTGCTATCCATCGGGCACGTCAATCGCAGTTGCTTGGCGGTATAAGAGGAACGTTGCTGTCAATTATACTCATCGCTATCTTAACCCTTACCCTTAGACACCCGCGGAGAGATTTAGGGTGGTGACAATAGTATTCTGCTTTGCCTTCACCACACGGCAAAAGCCAAGATATTATAAAACGAATTAAACACCTTATAATGTTCCTCTTCGTCATGTTGGCACGTAGTTTGTTTATTTTCTTTCTTAGTTCACTGTTAACTCATTTTTCAAAACAATTTGCTTTTTAGACACTAAAGTTTATTAAGGCTTATCGCGGCCGTCTCGCCTTACAGTTCGGTTGTCATTAATCCTCTGAAGTGACGTTGAATTAATACGGTTTTTTTAAATCTTGATAGTGGCCAACTGAAATTAGTTTTTTGTGTGAAAAACGAAGAGTGGGTTATCGCGTGGCTGTAAATTGTGCACAATCTTAATGACTCTCGGGAAATTTTAAGCGGTGACTAATATACAGCCTTTAGCTTCTTTTAATAATTCAAATGTCTTCCCTTCTAATTATTTTCATTTGTCACAAAATTTGATTTAACTTCTTCTACAATGCCTACTGCAAAAAACTATAATATATTTTCTGAAATTTTATTATGATTAAATTATTTTTAAATAACTTTGATATACAATTATTATTAATACAATACAACAACAGTTGCACAATTCAATCTAAATTTGATTTTGTGCATTTAAATTTCAAACTTAAATCAATACGTTTGTCTAAATATAGAGCAGCAAATATACTGTCACACTTCTAAGGCTAAAAAGATTCCATTTCAATTAAAATAAAACGGAACTTCCATAAATCGTTTAAGTAATCCAACTCTTCGGGAAGTTTTTGTTTGCTCACAAAAATAATTTATGTCGCTAATGTATCTTTAATGGCTTTGATTGTCTACAATTCAGAAAACATTAATGCTTTCGTTTATTTGTCATTCGTGCTAAGTCTTGGATTGTAATGTTCATGTATGAAACTTTTCTATGTGTTTATTTCCTATAAATAAGCGTTCTCTTGACCCCACTGAAGAGATAACGATTACATCAAGATAAAGATCGAATTGTTTTAGGTAATATGTTGCTGATAGTACTTTATTATATTTTAAAGTCAACTGTCGTAGCATGTTCAATTTAATATGCATCATCATGAAAATTAGAATACCCAAAGAGGGTTGGTGTCAAGCAGCTTGTAATACCTAAACAAAACCTTGAGCAGTATGGATTGGAATATTCTCATTCCAATCACTTCGATCATCGGTCTCCTGTCATACGCGTTTCTATCACACATTATCACCTTTCTGGTGTGATGGACCATATAAATTAAAAGGGAGTGGAGACATACTGTGCCGACCTAATAAATAACCTGGAAACAAAAGATGGAAGATTATGACATGATGATAAACATTATAATAAGCTCTCTAATTCGACACAATCTCAAGTAAAATCCCGTAACAGTTTTCCAAAAGGAAGCTAAAATTGATACCCTTTCCTTCGTTAAGTTTATCCAGCCATCCATATTGTTATAAATTCAGAACTTCCTTGGATAGGTTAACATGATTCATCCCTTTCTACGCGATATATTGCAACTAACCACTTCATAATTTCATAAAACACGGTTCTGTCGTAAGTTACGACCTTTACTACCTCTAAAAGAGGGTTTTCAGGGCACAAGAGTGGAAATATTTCCTTAACTAGACGCTACGCGAATAGGCACTTACGGGTATGAAAATTTCATGCCGCAGTCAATAGTTGAACGGCGATTTAGCTGGAAATGCATTCGCCAAATTGTGCTGGGTGAGTAACATTGCCTACAGCTGAACGATATGACTTATTGCCATTGGATTTTGCATTTTGGACTATTTGATAACTGCGTGGTGTTATTTTGCGTTCCGTTGCAGAATAAAACAAAGGGCAACAGCTGCTTTTACCAAGATAACTTCGTCATTATTACTCGTTCCATTGTCCTGGTACTTCATTTGGGGTAGGCGCAGTATGTTTTTTTCTTCCATTCACTTCATATGCAGTCCATCTTCTGCCACTTCGTCTCATTTATTACTCGTATCATATCTGATCCAATAATATGTAGGTACTTAGTTTCTGATGTTATCATACTGATTTAGGTCAATGAGATCCTGTTTCATAGGTTCTAAATATAAAATGGACAACTAACAATGTGTAAGTATAATATGCTATCTATAAATAGCTAAAGTGTAATTATTTTGACATGTTGCTGATTCAGTTATCTTTAAAACAATCCATTAATTTTTTGCCGTGTGGTGACGGCAGAGTAGAATACAATTGTCACAACCCCAAATCTCTCCCGTGGGTGTCGTACAAGGCGACTAAGGATAAATCAATGATGAGGAATGGGCAGCAGCGTTCCTCTTATACCACCCAGCAATAGCAATTTACTGCGACTTTTGTGCCCGATAAATGGCAATAGGCTCGCCACCTATTACATGGGACCTAACATAATTGGCCAAATGTGGGTGCTAGTTCACCTCTGCCTTCCCCTTCGGGGACATAGGCGTGATTTATGTATGTATGTATGCATTATTTTTTTCATAAATTCTTATAATATATTCATTCATATTAATTTTTTTGTTCCAATTGTTGGGACACTATTTGGTTGCCTTAAAAGGAAGAATACAGTCCTATATTACAATTTTAAGTATAAATAACAGAAAATAGACTCCTGAATTTATTCGACATAACGGCTTTGTAACTTCCATATTTGACTTGAATTGGTCTAGAATCTAGATGCTTATCGGACTAGGGAACTTAGGAACTATGCCACAGTCTTGGTCTGTATTACCGTTATCTTGATATGGCATTGCTTTAATAAGGTGGATTCCAAAAATTGGCATCGCCCATTTACATTCTGCACATTCAGTGTTAGCTTACTATAATTGGTATTCGTTCTTGTGTTCAAATTTACGAATAATCAAACGAAACGAAGTTCTGCTAAAGTTAATAGTTTTTTCTATAAATTTTAATTTAGTTTCTTTTTTATGAACGATGTCTTTGATTGAACTTGATATATAATCTACTATAATCTCTCCCCCTGACCAGGAAGTGGGATTTTCCGTAGGTACGCGTAGCGGGCGGACAAGTTCACTTAATAAATGTCTGTGTTCTTCACAAACATTTCATCCCGAACCCTCCAAGCTAGATCTAACAATTCGAGCAAACCGGTCTTCAAAAATATTTTGCTGCAAAGGTTCTTTCAAGGTTCGTTCTTCTAATTTTATGACATTAAATCATAACGGTACAAGAAGAAGTGAGAAGCTCGCTAGCGCAGTGGCACGGCGCGCTTGGCCTGCGATTGCGTAAACTAAGCAAGTTCGCTAAGGCCGGTCATAGGATGGGTGACCAAAAATTTATTATCGCGAGTTTCTCCGTGCTACGGAAGGCACGTTAAACCGGTGGTCCCGGCTGTATCTGCAGTCGTTAATACTCATCAACCCGCACTGGGCCAGCGTGGTGGGATATGGCCCAATCTCCCTATATTCTTGCATCCATAGGGAAGGCCCGTGCCCCAGCAGTGGGGACATTAAACGGCTGGCGATGATGATGATAATGAACGGTACAAGTAGAACTGCCAATTCGCTCAAGACACCAATTAAATTGCTCGAAATACCGCGGCATTGCTCGAAATAATGTAAATAAGAAGTTGGTGAAGAAGCGGTCAGTAATTGGCGAACACGCACCGATTACACCCGATTACTTCCGAGAAGTCACCGGAGACTAAGGGCGCGTTCCCACTTTGTCGTGACGACAAATCATCGTGTAGTTTTAAGTATCGTGCCTTACATGTTTAAATGGAGGTATCCACATATAGAACGACACGATTTACCTTTTTTGCAGTGACGACAGATTGCCATGACAGTGGAAACGGCTAACACGGCAGTCGTAAAACAATAAAAAATCGTTTACACGTGTAGAAGCGACTGTAGATTTGTAGCTTGCTAATGATGTGTAAACGACAAAGCGACTGCCATGAAACGATAAACCATCGTCGCGATCCAATGGGAACAGCTAGATACGATAGTCGCGAAACGATAAAAATTCTTGACGACAAACAATCGTTATAATGGGAACAGCTAGAGACGATAAATTGTTCGTCACAACATAGTGGGAACGCGCCCTTACTCGGGTTAAATGCTGGTATTAAAGCGTAAAAAGTTTTAACTACTCGAACACGTAGTACCCTTGCACCGGCATGGGGTAGCGATTGGCCAGCGCCGTTTAAGGCCATGAAATTTTAAGCTGCCCCCGCCAATGCTTTTCGGCCTGTGGTCTAAGTAAGTACTACTTATAAATGCATATACATACATACATAAATCACGCCTATATCCCCGAAGGGGTAAGCAGAGGTGAACTAGCACCCACGTTTCGCCAATTATGTTAGGACCCATGTAATAGGTGGCGAGCCTATTGCCATTTATCGGGCACAAATGTCGCAGTACTATTGCTAGGTGGTATAAGAGGAACGCTGCTGCCCATTCCTCAGCACTGATTTATCCTTAGTCGCCTTGTACGACACCCACGGGAGAGATCCGCACAAAAAAGCACCCTTATTCTGGTTTTTATGCATGTATATGCATAAACACCAGAATAAGGGAGCTTTTTTGTGCTAGACATGGAAACTTTTGCCCTTCATCTCACCTGATGGTAAGTAACGATAAGGGTCGAAGATGGAATCGAGCTTCATGGCTCATACCTCATGGGTCTGGCTATCATATGACTAATTGTCGGAACACAATAATGGTGTAAACATTAATAATATGGCGACAGATTTTGATACGAGGTATCCTCGCAACACATCCTCGCACACCTCTGGTAGAGAAGCACCCTTATTCTGGTTTTAGACTTAGAGTGTGGTGATGGCAGAGAAGAATACAATTGTCACGTGAATGGCAATCGCTATAGGCTTGTCCCCTATTATTGCTCTGCATACCCCTTAGGGAAGAAAGTCACCTAGAAAAATGTCATGGAAAATGGAGTGATTCTATTGATTTTCTCCACAACGTCCTCACACATCTATGGTGGGAAAGCACCTTAAAAGCGTATAATATGTGTGTGATCAATATATAGCCGTTCTGTTCCACCTTAGACCATCGCATATCTAGGAATGTGCCGGCTATTCCACACAGCCATTTCTAAATTTAGATCGACATAACTACCGTTCCCTTAAAGGCACGCCGACGACGGCGCACCAACTAGTATTACTGGTTAATGAAACCTGTAAAATAATAAATTGATCGCATTGTAAGTTACGCTATGGTTAGGATGACGCGCCGTTAAAAAAAATATATTTTTATCGCTTAGTGGTAGTCCCCTGAGAACAAGGGAAAACGTTTGTGTTTTTATTTTATTTATTTAAACTTTAATATCCATAAGTAAATGTACATTTGGCGGACTTAACAACTAACGTCGTTCTCTACCAGTCAACCATTGGGCTAAGCAGAGACAATTCAAGAGGCGGCACCACGTTCAATTAAATAAACAAATTATGGATAAGATACACCTATTACACAATAATACTTATAATAATATATGCTATACTTATATACCAAATATATACATAATATATAAACATATACCTACTTACAATTATTATACATACCTACGTAAATACTTTAAAATAAGCTAAATGATGATGATGCCGTGTGGTGACGGCAGAGTAGAATACAATTGTCACCACCCCAAATCTCTACCGTGGGTGTCGTACAAGGCGACTAAGGATAAATCAGTGATGAGGAATGAGCAGCAGCGTTCCTCTTATACCACCTGGCAATGGACTGCGACTTTTGTGCCCGATAAATGGCAATAGGCTCGCCACCTTTATTACATGGGACTTAACATAATTAGCGAAACGAGGGTGCTAGTTCACCTCTGCCTACCCCTTCTGGGATATAGGCGTGATTTATGTATGTATGTATGTAAATGATGATGATGCGATAGAAATCAAAGATTACTAATTTGCTCAATGTTACCAACCTGCGCTTTAAAACTACCTTTGGTAGTGGCGGATCTAACACCTACTGGTAGCGAGTTCCAGAGCTTAATATAATAGGGATATAATTTTGCGAACTTTTTCTAACCACAATATTCTTTGTGTTAGCGGTACCTAAATTAAAAAATATTTATTTATTTTATCAATAATTTAAATTAGTCTGTAAGTTTTTCATTTCTCATCATGGATCATTAATGTTTACCTTTATGTTTCATTGTAGTATATTTCCTTCATTTTCTTGTCGTCGACTTTGAAAGAACTAACGTTTGTATATTAAATTACTGCTCGCCACCATTCCCTGTTTAGTGTTCCTGTGACATCCACTAAGTACCCTAATAAAATAACACCTTTTTACTAGATTCTAGATAGTTATAACTTTGGTACAGCAGAATTTAGAGAAGCAATTACAGAGATTTCGAAATGTTGGCTCACTTTTCTAACTAACTAAAGGTGTAGTTAGAGTTAAAATATTATTTTTAACTCTATAACTACCGCTTCCGGGTGCAATATCCACCCAGATGCAATATGTTACGTCGCCTTTTACAATTTTGTCATGATTTCATGTAAAATTTTGCAAACTTTATATTATATTAAATTTACATAACTGTTTTTTCCGAGCCTATTCCCGTAATTGCACGACGACGACAAAGCTCGACAGGGGCAACCTAAACATGATGATTAGGGCTCTACCAGGCCACTGCGAGTTGAACAGACATCTCTATAACATGAGACTAAAATACACTGATACTTGCAGATTCTGTGAACAAGAGCGTGAAACACCAATGCACCTCCTGTGCTTTTCTGATTCTCTCATTCACAAAATAAACCGACATTTGGGAAGGCATATCCTCGAACCAGATGATATAAAAACAATCCAAGCTGGGAACATCCTATCATTTTTAGACAGTGCCCAGCTAAAGTAGTTCATGTTAAGCTTGTAAGGCCTTAATAAGACTTACTTATGGCTAGTCATAACAGATCTTCATAGGTCGCAGTGACGCAAACAGACCCGAAACATCGAAATAATAACAAAACTGTTTTTCTTTCTTGACAATGAATAACTAATTAAATAACGTTCTATGTCCCTGTGTACCACTTAACAGGATTAACGACTCTAAAACGGTGTTTCAACAAGTAAACAATAAACATTGGCTAACCGAAAAACGGCAGTGTCAATACAGTGGCTCGCTGTTTGCGCGAGCAGTGCAACTACAAATTCCTGAAACAAAACAGGGGGGGTAAAACAGATAATCAGTCAAGGGGAGTCGCCACCTGAACCCGGAGATAAATAGATGGACTTCGTGAACAAAACAGATTTCCTCAGAGCGGACGCTTCGTACGAAGACAGTGTAGGGATTAAGATCTGCATGGCGCAAAGTGATATTGTCTTCGGTGCAGGGTTTCTGTTTTTTCTTTTTTCTTTCTTTCTTTCTTTCTTTCGTCTTTTTTTTCGTGCTTTCTGTTTCTGAAGAACGATGGGCATCGATCGAAGATTTTATAGGAAGCGGATCAGGTGACCTCACGCTTGATACAGAACATGGCGCAAAGTGAAATTGTCTTCGGTGCAGGGTTTCTGTTTTTTCTATTTTCTTTCTTTCTTTCTTTCTTTCGTCTTTTTTTTCGTGCTTTCTGTTTCTGAAGAACGATGGGCATCGATCGAAGATTTTATAGGAAGCGGATCAGGTGACCTCACGCTTGATACAGAACATGACGCAAAGTGGAATTGTCTCGGTACAAAGTTTCTGTTTTTTCTTCAGGTTCTTTATGCATCTAAAGAACGTTTAAAGAACTTTTAAAAATGTAAAACTGAATAGCCACCGTGTCTATTTTATACTCTCTATGACAAGATTGCCACAATTAATAGTTGTTTAATCTCTGTCATCGCATCATCAAGCACTTTCAATAATTATTTGATGATGGGATGACAGATAATTTGATTTGCAATATCACTATAGTAAAGGAAGTATTATATCATAATTACGTTTTATTTAATTAAATTTATATAGGGTTGACTTTTTCGTTATCTCTTGCTCTGGCACATATTTCCCCATTTCTTTTTCTGTTTTTTTCAAGAGCCTGTAAGACATTTCTTTTTGGCAATAAGGCTACCTAATTGTACTTTTCTGCTTCTTCTAGGTACATATATTTATGTGCAAAGATGAATATACATTTTTATTTATTTATGAATTACATCAATTCCAGCCTAATGGCTAGAAGTTTCGTCAATACTTACTTACCTACTTCAACAGCCCGACACTTCGTCAATGGCCATCAAAAATATATTTACAACACCGCAATCTATTACCCGATAACGAATTGGTGACTTAACTCTGTTTACCGAACGCTTACAGATCGTAATTGCTTCCGAACCGTGAGGTGTATTTACCCCACGACCCATAAATCGGGCGATATTAAAAACTCATCTCGCACTCGGACCTCTAAAGCTGAGGACTCACGGGACGATATCCGCCCGCGCCCGCAGCGGTTGCGAGACCGCAACACTTGTAGGATCACGTCCTCTTTCCAGGGGTCGGCGCACTGTGATTCCTCTTCCATTTATATTGGTCATACGTCATTAAAGCTTCCCTTTTGATTCATATCATCCTCACACCGTAAAGGTGGTAAATTAATCTATAGTGTAGATAGACGGAACGGATCATGCAGAGAGACCGATGAACGGAGAGAGCGATTGAAATAACAACATTCCAATCAATACTGCTCAAGACTTTGGCTGAGGTTTTTCAGCCGATCGCCTGCGATGCCAACCCCCTTTGGGAATGCTTCTGTTGATGGTTTTCCTTCCACCATTCGGGTGCCCCAAGCTGCTTGATGATTAGTCTACATCGGGCAATCTCCCTTAGTCGAATTACGACACCTATGGGATGATTTGGGGCTGGCCCATTCTACGTCATTTGTTCGCTCCCAGTTGCAAATAACCGCCCTTCTTATAATCGTAACCGCGGCGGCTGCGTTTCCGCACAGAACTGCGTTCTCGTGAGTTAACAAACAGAACAGCAGTCCCGCAACCGCTTCGGGCGCGGGCAGAGACCGCTCCGTGAGTTCCTAGCCTAAGCTAGGCACGTTATTACTTTTCGGATATCCGGGCCATTGCTTAAGGAAAACACCCGGAAAGGCAGCAATATCCCTTAGTACCTACGGATAAAGCTGTTATTCACGACCAATAAAACGGTTGCACGGCCCCGATAACTCATGACACCTGCGAAAGATCTCAGTGCGCGAGTTAGAACCGGCTTGAACTTTTCAAACGTCCCCGGGGAGCAAAACAATTTTCAGTTACGTTTCGGACGTAGGGTTGGTACTCTCTAGAATTAATTTAGATTTTGTCCGAATTTAGTTCCCGAAATTGAATTGTCTATCATGTTTCTCCGTGCTTCGGTAGGCACGTTAAGCCGTTTGGTCCTGGCTGCATGTGGATCAGCGCGCTGAGATATACTCCCTATATTCTTTCACATATGTGTACGGGAGGCCTGTGCTCAGAAGTGGACCATGAAACCATTAATGATAATGATGATAATATTAATATTTATTTAGAGCTTCCTAAGAAATGGGTAGGTTCCTACATGACCTCCAAAAAAGTGTTTACCCCAACCCTAACTCCCGCTTTGGTGACACACGGGAACAAAATGCCCGATAGTCGTTACGCATAAAAATATTTGTCGGACGTGGGCTACTTACCGGTAGGTACTTACAGGAGTTCCCGTCGCCCAATTACGGGCAATAGAATTTCATAGTAGCAGGGGTCCAATCGTGCTAGTTACTTATATAGGTAACTTTGATTGTTCAACAACAAAAACTAAATTAATAATCTATAGATGAAAGTATGTACATGTATTACAAAATGGACACACAGGAAATTTTCCAAAATTTCCAAGTTACATCATGTTAAGAATACTACCCATGCTCACTTAGGGCACGTTTCACAATCAACAAGTAAGTTCTAAGTAGATCATTTGACAGTTGTAATATGAAATATATGTGAATAGAACTGCCAAGGGCCTGTTTCACAATCAATGCTTTATTTACACGATCGTCCTTGCTACGACACTTAGGGCCTGTTTCACAATCGACGATCGGCTTACTTTGCAGTTCAATTGACATATATTTCATATTACAACTGTCAAATGATCTGCGAAGTAAGCTACTTCGAACTTACTTGTCGATTGTGAAACAGGCCCTAACTGCCGCACTCAGAGACGTCAATTAACGATAATGAGTACTGAATGTCAAAAAATTAGTAAAACAGTATTAGTAAAACATACAGTACAGTTAAATTAAAATTTTTGACATTAAGTACTCATTAAAGTTATTTGACGTCTCTGAGTGCGGCAGTTAGTCATATAAAAACTTTGGTGAAAAATTCAAAGTTGTAAAATAAATTATAGAATTTATTGCATTTTGAAACCGACTGAACAATTTGTATGGGGAAAGAAAAAAAGTCGCTTTATTAATAATACCGTAGTATTTATAAATATGACTATGTTAGCATGGGTAGTATTGAGGGCGTGCATAATTTCTGTCACATATTGTATACATATACACATATATTTTATACGAATCAGATATACCAAAATACATTTAATTTTGTTCAAGTTCCAATCCTCTTCACATTAATTATTTATAAAAAAACAATCTGACTTACCAGGACTAAAAAAAAACTTGCGTCACTTAAAAAAAATTCGTCCTACCCGCAAACTAAGTAAGCCGCAAAAGTAATCGATCTTCAAAGCGAGTTCCATTTAAAAACCGTTAAACTCCGCTGTAGCACCTAATCCCCGCACTATCGCGGTCTACGGGATAAGGCAAGATTAATGGGGAGCTTCTGCCGCCGGACTAGCACCTGTGATCGTACGTGCACTCGGATGCACTATGTGGACGATTGAAAGGGTCACATGTTCGCTAGTAGGTTTTGAAATTAAAGAATTCAACTTGTCTGAAGAATTAGATAAAGTTTGAGCAGCAGATTTCCTCTTATAGCACCTAAAAATGTACTGCGTTGCACTATGTGAACGATTGAAAGGGTCAAATATTCGCTAGTTGGTTTTGAAATTAAAGAATTCAACTTGTCTGAAGAATTATATGAGGTTTGAGCAGCAGAGTACCATCTTATAGCACCTAGCAATGTACTGCGTTGCACTGTGTTGACGATTGAAAGGGTCAAATGTTCGCTAGTTGGTTTTGAAATTAAAGAATTCAACTTGTCTGAAGAATTATATGAGGTTTGGGCAGCAGAGTACCATCTTGTAGCACCTAGCAATGTACTGCGATGCACTATGTGGACGATTGAAAGGGTCAAATGTTCGCTAGTTGGTTTTGAAATTAAGAATTCAACTTGTCTGAAGAATTATATGAGGTTTGAGCAGCAGAGTACCATCTTATACCACCTAACAATGTACTGCGTTGCACTATGTGGACGATTGAAAGGGTCACATGTTCGCTAGTTGGTTTTGAAATTAAAAAATTAAACTTGTCTGAAGAATTAGATGAGGTCTTGGCAGCAGATTTCCTCTTATAGCACCTAGCAATGTACTGCGTTGCACTATGTGGACGATTGAAAGGGTCACATGTTCGCTAGCTGCGCGGCTAGCATGACCACCGAATCACGACATAATATATTTTATTATATCGTGATTTATTTACCATTTATCGCTTTGAACTGTCAAAAATCTATCTGACTTTAGACAGTTCAACGCGATAAATGGATGTATCATATCATATGCTGATGTATCACATGCTAGCCGGGCAGGTTTTGAAATATAAATATAAATAAAAGATGAGGTCTGGGCCGCAGCGTTCCTCTTATGCCACTTAGCAATAAACCGAGTACTGCGTTTTTCGTGCCCGATAAATGGCTATAGGCTCGCCACGTGGGTGTTAATCCACCTCTGCCTTCTTCGTGATTTATTTATGTTGAAAATATTTGAAAAATTTCTGCCCAGGATAGGCCGCCTAGATTGCGAAGAACACGGATTCGACTCCCGCATGACGATAATTATATTTCGAAAATTTTGAGACCTTTTGTAATATTTTTTCTGATATTTTTACAACTTAATATATTTTTTATAACATTTATAATTAATCCCCATTTATTTGCCACACTTGATACTATAACACACGTAGTGGTCAGGTGCCGAAAATGGGGTAAATTGACGCATTAATATGAAGTGGATCTCTTTAGAATTATGTAAGAGATATTCATAGATGTGCTACATAACAAATAGGATAAAGTTGTAGTAGTAATATACTAATAGGCCGTGTGGTGACAGCAGAGTAGAATACAATTGTCACCACCCCAAATCTCTCCCGTGGGTGTCGTACAAGGCGATTAAGGATAAATCAGTGATGAGGAATGGGCAGCAGCGTTCCTCTTATACCACCTAGCAATGTACTGCGACTTTTGTGCCCGATAAATGGCAACAGGCTCGCCACCTATTACATGGGACGTAACATAATTGGCGAATCATGGGTGCTAGTTCACCTCTGCCATATAGGCGTGATTGTATGTATGTATGTAAGTAACAGGTGGGTTGGAAGAGATTTCTATTAGAAATAAACCACACCTTTTGTACTATTTATAAATCGATATTTTTCCTGTTTTTGTAATTCTCATGTATAATTAATGATTAAATAAATAAAATAAAAAAATAAGTAATATACCTTAAATAGCCATGTGCAAAGCAGAATACAATCGTCACTACCCCCATATCTCGCGATGTGTCGCGGGTGTCGCAGAACTAAGAATTAAAACAGTGATGGGGGATGGCAGAGGCATTCTTGTTCAGTAACAATTTTTAACAATTGCTTGAGTTAACTATGCATAAAAAAAACTGGCCCTTACTGCCGCACTCAGAGACGTCAAATAACGTTAATTAGTACTTAATGTCAAAACGTGACAATTCAAAAGTAGTTTCATTCTTGCCGGGTCTATGGTCTGGATTTGAATGAAAATTTTGACATTAAATACCCAGATCATAATTTTTCGAAATTCTTTTTCTAATCTCTAAAATCTTTGTACTAATTTTTCTAATATTTATATAATGTTAAAATTAAAAATCGAATAGTTTATAAAGCAAACCCAAGCTTAACGCACGGTATTTGTAAAAATATCTGCTTTGGAATGTTTGAAATTTATTTCTACATTGCGAGGGTACCCGTTGGCTTACAACATGAAGAGTAAAGGTTAGAAGAATTTCGGCAAGTTAATTAGTGTCTTGGGTGGCCGAGCGGTCAGGCACCTGCACCGGATAGCAGCGGACGAGGATTTGATTCCCGCTTCAAGATCATAATTTTTCGAAATTCTTTTTCTAACCACTAAAATCTTTGTACTAATTTTTCTAACATTTATATATTGTTAAAATTAAAATTCGAATAGTATTAAATACTCATTAAAGTTAATTGACCTCTCTGAGTGCGGCAGTTAGTGCCGCACTCAGAGACGTCAATTTACGTTAATTAGTAGGTACTTAATGTCAAAAAATGACAATTCAAAAGTAGTCGCTATTCTTACCGTGTCTATGGTCTAGATTTAAATGAATTTTTTTGACATTTGGTACCCATTTAAGTTATTTGACGTCTCTGAGTGCGGCAGTTAGTTCTTATACTTGGACAGCGGTTAGTAAAGTATTTTTTTACTGATCCGGTTTCAATGCAACCCTGTGTGTAATTCACTCATCGTTTCTACGTGAGCGAATCATAATTGTATTACAGAACACCGAATACTTATAAATTGAAATAGCTTAATAATTTTCAATATTTCGAACCAAATTCATTGTGTGTGTCAAAATTGTAACATAATTTTAATATCCACCATTGTTGTTACAATGATTATGATTGTAAAGAAAGCGAATTTAAGTAATTAAATTTGAATTTATTTACGCCAAAATTTAACGAGGCATTGCTTTAAATAAGTTTTCAATGCATTTCGATTTTGTTTGCTTGGGATGAACGATATATACAACGATTGTGTGAAAGCACAATCGTTGTATAATTATGTTTGTGAAATAATATAAAATCTGTACCCAATAATTACTTTTAAATTAATATTTTCATTGGAGATGAAATAGTCGGAGGAGTTTTGCCATAAAAGTGGTTATCGGTTTGCATAAACTAAGTTATGTTCTCTAAGGCCGGTCTTTGTATTGGTGACTATAATGTATTCTCAAGTTCATTCGTCCTTCGGAAGGCACGTTAAGCCGACCTGCATCATTCGCATTCTCCCTATGTTACTTCTTAATTATGATGAAGGTTTATTGTGATGCTAATTAGACGTGTTACCAACGGCTTAACGTGCCTTCTAAAGCACGGCGAAACTTGATTTAATACTATTATTGGTCTGGCCACCCATCCAAAGACTGATCATTGCGAAGTTTGCTTAGCTTACGCGATCGCGGATCGAGCACGCTAAGTATTGCGTCCTCTTGCCTCTCAAATAATAAACTATTGTCTATGCTGCCCACTTTGTATACCTTGTCTATGCTTTCACTGATCATCGTCTACATACATAGTTCGTCGTCTCTAAGTGACTAAAGTAAACTACACTAAAATAGACCACCTTATCACCTTAATTACTTCTTGTTTCAAGCATAAGCCACGTGTTTTAGCAAAAAGGTTTTAATACTAATCTTGTCTTTAGCAATATGAAACTTAAGATTAATGGTCGCTCTCGTGATGCGGACACCTGTGAACGAATACGTCGAGAAGATAAGTGGTCTGGGGTACAAAATCATCATCCTTCCTTTCCAGTGGATGGAAGAATATATGAATAATAGGCTATAACCCACCACAGTGGCCCAGTGCGTGCTTAGCGTGCCTTCTGAAGGACGGGGGTATCTGAGATAAATTATTCTTGGTCACCCATCCAATGACCGACCACAGCGGACACTGCTTAGTTTACGCAATCAAAGCCCGCTGCAGCAAAGTAATCAATTCAGGTCAGCTTTATAAGTTAGTACTGATAAAGCTGGCCTGAATCTGTAAAAAGTTTTCAAATTGTTTAACCTAAGTAATTATTTTAAGTAGAAAGTAGTAAGTAATATTTAAAGGGTTTAAGTGAACATTTTCCTGTAATTAATGTTAATGTATGACATTTATTTGATATATTATTTGAACATTGCTTTTTTGCAAAAATTCAAAAATTTCATTTCGTTCAAAAATTCAGGTTTTATAATAAAACACATAAATCTTATTTCAAAAGAATATATTTTAGTCAGAAAAAGTTTTTAAAATTATGCTCTTGATAAGGGAACCGAACCCGCATCCTCAGCAATCCAGGCCTATACCAGATACCTATACCACTCGGCCAACCAAGACGTTTAAGGGCCAATTTTACCGCAGAATTAAACGCGATCAGTTGAAGTTGAACTTGGTTATGCTAATCAAAACCAAGTTTTATTAAACTCAGTTTCTATGAGAGACGTTGAAATCTGATCTAAATTATTTGCAGCTCAAATAGTAACGAGTGCACCATTGAGAAATAGCTTCAGTCTAATTCCGATCCCATAAATGGATGGCACGAAATAAACCGAACCTATAGACACATGAGTAAACTATAGGTGGTGCTAGTCGATAATTCCACGTCATTATCGATAAAAAAAATGTCGATAAAACACCTTGCCCAGGTCTAGACTGGTCGTTAATCCGACATCGCGAAACAAGTTCATCTGCGGGCCTAGCACGGAGTAGACAGAATCTCTCTCCACCACTCGAGTGTTATGTCTCGGGATTTAGGGGGAGTTAGGGCCAGAGGAAGTTATACTTTCTTTTCCCCGAGGAGATTTTGTCCACGTCCCGCGCTACGGCTGGGGAACTCTTTATCTCCGTCACTGGGCCGCAGGTGTCGGCGATGCCCCTCCCACTCCCCACCTCAACGTAGTACCTACGATAACACACTGTCACATCCCTTGATGAATTGCTTATTAGACCGTAGGCTTCATTGGTGCGATGTACAGTCACCAAAATAAATACAGGGCATCCCACGGCTATGCCACATGCAGGGAAAGTACCTACCTTGAATATTGTAGAACTGAAAGAAGACATTATTTTAGTTCAAAAAACAATTTAAACTGCATTAATAGATTTTCAAATATTTTTACCTTATATGTCATAATACTCATAATCCGATATTTATGCTGGAGCAGTAACATAAAACGATGTTTATGCCGGCCACAAAGCATCACGTTTTTTTACCGGAAAACTATCGTCACATACTTAAGATCTCAGTGGACAATCAGATATTTTGCGGAGTTCCCCACAGCCATATATTTATGTTGGTGACTGTACTTCGCGTCGATACCTCTTCGTAATAGCGTCCGTATTTGTAGCACTCACCCTGTTAAATTGATAGTTTTTTGCGATGTCTCCGATACTACGTAAATACGACGAGTCAATGGATTGTTTTGTGAAATTGAAGTCTAAATAAGGAAAATTGCTTGTGTTTCTTATCGATGAAGAAATTCGCGTCTGTTTTTGTACTGGCATACGGCATAGATCAGAGTGGTCACATTTGGTGTCGGTTCTGCTGTTATTTATTCTGTTTTATATGTAAGATTGTACCACGACATTTTTGGAAAATTTTATCTTGTAGCTTGTATTGGTTTTTTGTGTAGTCAATGCTTTATTTTTAATACCTATTATTACTTGGCCAATTTGGTAAGCAATCATCGCTTTTTTCGGGTTATTGGTAGGTTAGTATAGGTACAGACTATAAATCTGTCTGCACTATGTTTTATAAAAAGACCACAACTCAAACAAATACTTCAAAACAGTATTCAAAATGTATTGCGTTCAAATTTAATTTTGCAAGTTATGCGTTTTGTTTTATAATTAAAAAAGCGATATACAGAGATAGGTCATTACTTCATCAGCAACATACCTCTAACGTCTTCACTGCTGCACAGACCTTCCTTATGGATGGAATATAGGGAGAATGGACCATTACTTAGAAAAGTAGGTCAGACAAATTTAGTATACCGTCGAGTTTCGCAACAGACGTAATTTATACTGATTTACTCACATTTTAGCACTTTCAAACGTAACCGCTGTAACAATGGGCCGCATAAGAAGGTAAAGTCACTAAAAAGGCGAATGAGTGGTT
Organism: Cataclysta lemnata; assembly: GCA_963931975.1. Lineage (NCBI taxonomy): Eukaryota > Metazoa > Arthropoda > Insecta > Lepidoptera > Crambidae > Cataclysta > Cataclysta lemnata. The sequence goes on from OZ008363.1 coordinate 5,641,366, forward strand.
CCCTACGTGATCATATCAGAAATTATGAGAACAAAGGTCACCGACGTCTTTCATATTAGAAAAGACTGTCACAGAATAAATATTCGAACGTTTAGCAATAAAATTATTTCTCACAAAGGATATTCAGTTCTGGCGGTACAGGCATCCAGACGTCATAAGTAGCAGCGGTTCCTCAAAATGCATCTCTATTAACAACAAATAAGGTAGCACTCCCCGAAACTGACACGTCGAACGGAGAATTCAATATTTTTAAAAACACGATCCCAGATTTCAGTTTCCAGTTTTCAATATAAATCGTAATTTTAATACTCAAGCGAAAGGCTTATATCAATACGTGGAACAGTGTTAAATGTTTTAATGCGTCGAGATGTCATATTAAGTTTTCTCTTTGAAATTGCAGTGACGGACGGATTATACATAAATATATTATTTCCTGGCCACTTCAATGTGTTTCATTTAGGCATTTCATGAATAAAGCCCAATTAGTGAAATGAGGAAAATCGAAACATTGTCCTGATGCGAGAATCTTATAGTGGCATAGGCAGTCGTCCGGATTGCGGAGGATGCGGGTTCGATTCCCGCATCATTTTGTCTATAAAAATTTTACATTAATTTATTTAGATGTACAAAAAAAATCAAATTAAACACCAAGTAGCAATAAATTTTCCAAACATTTTCTTTAATTATTCACATTGAACCGCGATCCCTTTGTCTTATTTTTTTTAAAAATCCCGAATAAGACAACACAATCTGTATTGCATCAAAGTAACGCAACGCAGCAACCAGTTCCCAAGAACAGCTTTGGCACTACAAAGCGTCGATCCTCGACGATTAGACACGGCTCGCTACTCCAAGGAGCCTGTTTGATAATAATACCACGTGTACGCGCCGCTGTATTATCTGTGCCAATTCCCGCCGAGCGGCCTGTCATCCGTCCCGTGAGCAGGTAGCCTCCCTATTGAATGTCACCCCAGTCCAGTAGTAACAAGTCACTCACCGAACGCGGTGCGTTGAGTTCACGCCATTTTGTTAGCGTCGGAGCGATGCAAGTTTTGTTGTTTAAATTATTTTTTCTTTAGCGCGTTCCAAATTTAATTTTTGATTTTCTTTTTCATTTAGTGTTTAGCGCATTCCATTTTTAAATTTCAAAAGTGTTGTGGTGTTCGTTGCTTACCATGTTGGGCCTGATTGTGGTAGTGAAGTGAAACGGTTTGTGTGTGGATGTGATGTGTAGGTGATTTGCCTGCTCGCTGGAATTTGAACCGGTAAATGAATTAGTCGATTAACAGAAACGAATGCCTGCTAAATTTCACTCATCCCCAGAATTCGATGCAAGCGTTTTAAACGAATACATACGTGCAACTTGCGAGTGTGTTTTTTTAATCAAAAGTGACTCGCTCGTACACAACTTAATATCAGAGCGAGACCAAATTATGCGACGAAGTCTATCTCGTTCTTCATGTAATAAATAAAAACGATACGATAACTATTCGTGTTTAAGGGCTGTTTTAAAATAGAAGTGTAACTTGACTTGTTGATGGTCGTGAGATTAATATTCTTTTGAATATTTATATTCGTAAACTGGTTATTTTAAAATCAACTTTAGGGTTGTTTTGTTGTTATGAGGACGATTATTGATTGCTGTTTTTTGCCCATAGATGCATCAACTGAAGATTAATAATAATTTCCCTTCGTTATTAGCACTTTGTGTTAAGTCTATCTATACCTAAGTATTACAAATTCTCAATAGACTGTAACAGTAATAACAAATTTGCTAAGATGCAAAATCATACATAGACAGGTACATAAATCTTTTATCCCATTTAATTAGGGGTGGGTCGGAGTCTCATTTACATTCATGTAGTTTCTCTTGAAATCCACATCTCTTCTTTATAGTCTTCCAAGCTGGCCTGGAAGTAAAAAATTACGTAGAATTTGGCAGCCCCCACTCATCCCATGGGTGATAAGTCGACTAAGAGAGATTGCCCGGTGTAGACCAATAAGCACCCTGGGGTACCCGAATGGTGGAGGGCAAACCACCAGCAACAGCATACCCAATCAGGGTTGGTGTCTGGCAGGCGGTTGCCTGTAAAACCTAAGCCAACACCTTGAGCAGTATGGACTGGAATGTTTTCATTCCAATCACTGTCTCCTTCTCTCGACATAGTCCGTTCCGTCTCTTTTCTATGTATTAATTCATCACTAGCACCTTTGCGGTGATATGAATCGGGAGGGAGTGGATGGCTTGATGACGTATGACTGGTGTGAGTGGAGGAGGAGACATACTGCGCCGACCCCAGATAGACTGAGAACAGGGCAGGGAGAAGATGAAGAATTAGGGCCTGTTTCACAATCGACAAGTAAGTTCTGATTAGCTTACCTGGCAGATCATTTGACAGTTGTAATATGAAATACATATATGTCAATTGAACTACCAAGTAAGTTACTCAGAACTTACTTGTCGATTGTGAAACAGATCCTTAGTATAAAAAGTCGTAAATATTGAGTAAAGCAAACTATAAAGTTACACCATTAAGGTAGATATCCTCAATAAGTATTCAAATGAACAAATCTAACATGCTCACTGAATTTATTATTGGATGGATTTAATGGATTGCATAAATTTTAACTGGAACTGAAAATTTCCTGGAATTCCAGATAGCAGAGGAGACCCTTTGAACGTCCTCACAGACAATTGGATTTAGTTAAGCAGAAAGGATCCAAAACATTTTGCTATAAATAAATAGGGAGGGGGCTGTATTCTATTGTAGTTCTGTTTTGCCTTATCTGTGTCCAATTAGTATCTAGTCAACGAAAAAATATAATTGAACAATAAAAGTGAAGAATTTCGGCCATTATAATATTAGGTTGGGGAAAAAGTCTTTTCGCATTATAGTATGTATAAACTTGTAATAAAATCACTTTGGCTATACTATTTGTATCTGGCTGGTTTTGGTATCATTGAAAGTTTAAATTTTAAAGAACATAATTCCAAATTCAAATTAGGAAAATGTGTGATTTTCATTTGTTTTTCGTACCGCCAAGATGAGTGAATCTAATGAAGAAATTCGATACATTTTAAAATTTTACTACAAACAAGGTAAAAATGCAGTGTCTGTGAGAGTAGCACAAATTTGGTTTAAGCGTTTTCAATCCGGAAATTTTGATGTCAAAGATGCACGTCGCTCTGGTCGCCCTATTACAGATAAAATGGATGCCATTTTTGAAAAAGTGGAGCAAGATCGGCATGTCAGTAGTTACGACGTAGCTGAAGAACTGGGAATTGACCACAAAACAGTTTTGGCGCATTTGAAAAAAACTGGGTACACAAAAAAGCTCGACATTTGGGTACCTCACGAGCTCACTGAAAGAAACCTAATGAACCGTGTACTCATTTGTGATTCTTTATTACGACGTAATGAAACCGAACCATTTTTGAAGAAGCTGATAACTGGTGATGAAAAGTGGATCACGTACGACAAGAACGTGCGAAAAAGGTCGTGGTCAAAGGCCGGTCAGGCTTCACAGACTGTGGCGAAACCCGGGTTAACTCGCAACAAGGTGATGCTGTGTGTGTGGTGGGATTGGAAGGGCATTCATTATGAGCTGTTACCACCAGGCAGGACCATCGATTCTGAACTCTACTGCGAACAACTGATGAGATTAAAGCAAGATGTTGAGAGAAAGCGGCCGGAATTAATCAACAGAAGGGGTGTGGTTTTTCATCATGATAACGCTAGACCTCACACATCTTTAGCCACTCAGCAAAAATTAAGAGAGTTTGGCTGGGAGGTGTTAATGCATCCGCCGTATAGTCCTGACCTTGCACCTTCAGATTTCCACCTGTTTCGGTCTCTTCAGAATTCTTTAGGCAGTGTCAGGTTAACATCACGAGAGGACTGCCAAAACCACTTGTCGCGGTATTTTGACCAGAAGTCCCAAAATTTCTATAGCAATGGGATCATGTCCCTACCTACAAGATGGCAAAAAGTTATCGAACAAAATGGTACCTACATACTTTAGTTAAATGTAAATAAACTATATTAAAAAATGTTTTGAATTTTTTCCCCTTTTTCCCCAACCTATTATTAGAAATTTAAGTGATAATTTGATCTTTTCTAGGTATCTCCAGATTTTTAAAACAAAATTGTATTCTAACGTTCCTTATTTCTTCTTTGCAGATGAGATCACAAGATGAGGAGGCGATTTGACCAGAAAACATAGTGCAGTCAACATCTCCAGCAGAACCATGGTCTCTCAGGACCTTGAACCTCTAGAAAAAACTATATCAGACGAGAGAAGAACGCTCCAAAACCTCAGATCTCTCCTAGAGGACAGAGGAGGGACAAAAAATAGAAACCACATTAGCAATAATAGACCTTATAAAGTACAGAATAAGAATAGTAATAGCAATACTTGGAGGTGTAGGGACAGACAACGGTGCTGTAGGTTTAAGACAATAGTGTTTGTGTTAGTGAGCATATTCGTGAAGACTTTAATACTGGCAGAAGCGAGGAGTTCAGGTGAGTTGATTTAGACCTTATTTTTAAAGTATCATTATTTTTAGTGATCACACTAGACTATTGTAGGTATAGAGAACTGTTAGGTTAAATATATAAAAATATTCGCTGAACGGAGGGAGGATACTGGCGTGGTTAATTGTTTTGATTCATTCATAGCACCCCCTATCACACCCGCGGGTGTCGTACGATCAGCATACTAAGTTGATGACAGTATTTGCACAGTGAGATATTAGACATACTGCATATTAGGCAGTGACTAATAAGCCAAAAAGCAATATCTGAATTAATCTCTGTTTCTGATTTCTTTGTATCGGATAGTTTAATAGATCATCTAAGGCTTTAATAACTCTAAAAAAATAGAGAGTACACTGAAATTCTGCGTAAATATCTCAATTCCTTCGAAAAATCATTAAAACCAGATCAATCTTTAAATACACGATCTATTTCTGACAAAATAATAATATGTTTACGCTCTGATGAAAAGAGACAGATCTGTGATTTAATTTAACAATGTCTGATTTAGTTTCTGTTTCAGGCTAAAAATAAACTAATTTAATAGTTTATTTATACCATTAGAGTACTCAGTGCTTTCTTGTTAATTAGGAGAATTTTTCAGTTTTCTATTTCTTATTGTATAATAGATAACCTTACCCCTTCAATCACAAAATATCAGAGTATTTTCCAACACGAAATCACTCCAGGAGCGTCGTTAAAGTCGACATAGGGTGGGCAAACCACCAAGATAACAAGAGAGTTTCTGTCAGGCAGTCGGCTGGCTGTAAAACCTAAGTCAAAAGCTAGAACAGTGTGGATGGGTCGGAGTATTGTCATTCCAATCACGCTCTTCAATTTTCTTCTCTGCTGTCACCACATAGCACTAAATGAAATACATCATATTAATAAATACAATGTCGTATGAATCAAGTCTTGTGCAACGTTATCCGTTGTGTGTTGGCCATATCCGCATTCCTTTAACAATTTTGATTAGCCCGTGTTTCGAGAAAACAAAGGCCTTTCATTGTTTGCAAGTCCACCTAATATTGTTGATTTGCGGAACAAATATTTTGAGTCTTCTTGCGGTAAGCGTTTGGGATTTTTCACGGAGTTGCTCATTCGAAATTCATGTTAATTCACATAGGCTTTCGTGACTAATTATTGGGTAGCCAACACATTAAGACTTGCTCAACTGATTAAGCACTTTAAGTAGTTGCAGGAAGATTCTTTTTACGAAAGCCTCGGAAGTTCTGTGAGTAAGCCAGGGCTTTGTGTGGATTGGTAACGGTGTTTTTTTTCTTTTCACAATAGACTTTATTCTTGGCCAAAAACGTTGTAAGTCTAAATAGAGATTGACACTGAGCAATAAGGTTATTTTTGGCTTGACAGTTTTAGGTGTGAACTGGTGTTTTCTTAAAAGCAAAATGGTATAGTAATGTAAGTTTCTCGGAACGTTTTTTTAGGTATTTAGGTACTGTTTGTGGCCAGTAAAGAAAGATTACTCATAATCAGAAACAAGTATATATCAACAAGAATGCTCAACTAATTGTGACCTTAACATGTCTAACATTAAAAGCAAAATCGATAAAGAAAACTTGTCAATGACGTGACCTGCCTGAACTATAGGTACTCCAGCCAGCCATTATAAACACAGACTGGATGTAAACAGTTTTGTTTTTTTTCTTTTTAATTCTCCCTATATTTTAGGGAAGGCAAAGGGTCTGGCCCATACAGCCAAGTCTTTAGTGTATATTTTATCTGTAGTCTTATGAAATAATGAGTGGGTGAAAAGTATGAATGAAATGAATTTTACGTTAAAATATGGGTGTCACATATTTTAACGCATCTAGGGAGTGCTTGCCTCGAATTGAATAGTAACAGAGTTCATGATGGTGACTGATGAAATGGATTAAACCACTTTTTATAGTGATCTTCACCACAACATCAAACACATCATAAGACTTGTTTTCGATGATTCTGCATAATTGCACATCAACACGGATGCTTGTGCATCAAAATAACACCACTTTCACTGCACAAAATCCACTCTGTAACAATTTTAGAATTAGCGAAAATAAATCTGACTGACACCACGAAACGCGCCAAACACTCCCTTTATTTTTTTTTAATTCTCCTATATTTTAGGGAAGGTAAAGGGTCTAGCCCATACAGCCATGTCTTTAGTGTATATTTTATCTGTAGTCATATGAGATAATGAGTGGGTGAAATGTATGAATGAAATGAATTTTACTTTTAAATATGGGTGCCACATATTTTAACGCATCTAGGGAGTGCTTGGCGCGAATTGAATGGTAACAGAGTTCATTATTGAGTTTTTTACGAAATGCATTGCAGTCGATATTGATGATTATTCATAATAATTAATAAGCAATTCCTCACGATGACCAATCCAAGGAATGGCGTCAGCAAAAACGTACTATGGCGTCACTAAATATCGATCGAACAGCTTCGATAATTCGCTATAGATGCTGCTACGATATCGTCAATTACCCTCACAGTAGGGGTGCGCTGACGCATAAATCACTCACATTTTGATATGTCCGGTGACTATTTATCAGTTATTCCAAAAAATATATAGCTAATAGTGCATGAACAGGAATTGAGTGAAAAAGTGGAATTTTAGCAACAAACAAATAACTTTCTTATTAAGGCTAGTAACAAAGTCGTTTTTTGGCTGAACCAGTGCTTTCATGACGGTTCAGTGGTTTTAAGGATACGCGACTTAAATGTCAATCGGCTTTTTATAGATAACATAATTATGAAAAAAAAACCGTGTCAGCGTGTGGACCTTTCTCCCTCTTATATTAGATATTATCGCCTCCGTGGTTTTAACCCTTAGTCGGTTATCACAACTCTCGCAGAAGACATTAGGGAGGTGAGTGAAAAGCATTCAGCTCTGCCATCACCACACGGCTAAAATATAGTAGCAAACATCTAATCATCGCACAAATATCTGTCCTACTAGAATTCGAACCCGGGACCTCTTGTCCGAAAGTCAGCGGTTTAACTATCTCATCAACCCGGCGGTCGAATGGCGTATTGTTTTATATGGCACGTATTTTTCCGGCTTTGACCGTTTTATCTGAATTTCTATTGACAAAGGGAAACACACTGGCGAATTCATATCCCCCAATCACACACAATCCCGAATAATGGCCGTTGTCAGCTTGATACATCTTTGTTTGTCGCTATGAAGTGTTAAAGTACAGTGGACCGCAAGTTAGACGAGTCATTCCATCGCCAATGTCACCCTTATCGCTCACGTGATACGACTCAATCGAAATGGGAAGTGTTCCGATACATTTCCGTGTCACAGTACAACTGGAGATAGATTTTGTTATCAGAAATCTTCGTAAAGAGGGTACTGTCGTGAGTATACAAAAATGAAACTTAATCTCTTCCTCATAAAGTAGGTAACACTATTGCCTAACATTATTATATCAGTTGATAACAACCGAAAGGTTTAATTGTTATGTAAATTATTTTCGATGTTGATCGTCATATTTTCTGCACTGTTTATTTGAGGTTTCTAATGATATGGTTTCTTCTTCCATAATTATTATCTGATGGACGTCATCAAGTGATCCTCTGCCTTTTGATTCACATCATCCATCACACCGAAAGATGCTAGTAATTAAATAATGCATAGAAAACTGACAGAAAAGACTATGTCGAGAGATTGGTGTTATGTATTCCGGTGGTATGATACGCACCAATCCGCATTGGGCCAGCATGGTGGGTTATGGCCCATTCTCCCTATATTTTTCCTTCCCTAGGTAAGGCCTGTGCCCCAACAGCAGGGGACAGGTAAAGAGCTGGTGATTATGGCTTTATGACGTCATTATCTGAAGTAGGTCACAGATACTATCCATGTCCGGAAGTCTCCAATGATGCACTTTTCCGAGGCAAATGAAGCTGCAAACTCCAGTTATTACAGTCTGCCGTGATTATTGTCTTACTTAGGGAAAATTTCGAATTTGGGAGATGACCTAATTTCGTTGGATTACGGATTTTATTATTAGGATAAAAAGGCGGGCGAGCCGAGAAAGGCGATTCTTCCGGTTTCATTCGGAATTCCAAATTCGCTTATTGTTTGTTCTGGGCGAAGGGATTTCGGTAGCGAGTTCAGAGTAATCGTTTAAAAAATTACCGAGTGTGGTGACGGCAGAGTAGAATACAATTGTCACCACCCCAAATCTCTCCCGTGGGTGTCGTACAAGGCGACTAAGGATAAATCAGTGATGAGGAATGGGCAGCAGCGTTCCTCTTATACCTACCACCTAGCAAAGTACTGCGACCTTTGTGCCCGATAAATGGCAATAGGCTCGCCACCTATTACATGGGACCTAGCATAATTGGCGAAGCGTGGGTTCTAGTTCACCTCTGCCTACCCCCTCGGGGATATAGGCGTGAATTATGTATGTATGTTAATCCAACCAGGAGACCTAGCCAAGTATTCAATTCCAACGGATACAATACAAATGTATGAAACTGTATTACAGAGACAACAACTTGGAGACTGACATGTCAAATGTAAGAGAAAAGCTATCAAAAAAGGCATATATTCTATGCGTTCAAAATCAAAATGATTAACAAGCATAGGTGTTGTGGTGACGACAGAGCAGAATACAATAATTGTCACCAACCCACCATCCCCAATATCTCCCGCGGGTGTCGTATAAGGCGGCTAACGTTTAAGACAGCGATGAGTATAAATAAACTTCGATTTACATGCCCGATAGATGGCAATAAACTCGCCCATGGGATCTTACATAATTTGCGAAATACATACATACATAAATCACGCCTATATCCCCGAAAGGGTAGGCAGAGGTGAACTAGCACCCACGCTACGCCAGCCATGTTAGGTCCCATGTAATAGGTGGCGAGCCTATTGCCATCTATCTGGTACAAAAGTCGCAGTAGGCAATAGCTAGATGATATAAGAGGAACGCTGCTGCCCATTCCTCATCACTGATTTATCCTTAGTCGCCTTGTACGACACCCACGGGAGAGATTTGGGGTGGTGACAATTGTATTCTACTCTGCCGTCACCACACGGCACATCTTCATAAATTTAATTTGCGAAACATGAGTATTAATACACCTCTGCCTACCCCTTCGGGAGTAATGCGCGGCGTATAAGTATGTGTATGAAATGGAGTCATTTGGTGACCTTGAATAAATAACGCTCTATGCTTGTATAACCGTTGTTGTTAGTAGTACGTAAGTATGTAAATATCCACGATAAATTACTTACACAATCCAAAACAAGAGAACGTAACATTAAAAACGGGCCCAAATTAAACGCCAATTAAAACACGCAAATCCATTCGGAACTATGGAGAAATTTATCAACTTCCAGCAACCCTTTGAAAATAAAATAATCCCCTAATCGACTCAACCACGAAACAAGGCGGCTGAAATGGATTAGCGGCGACACGAAGAGGAAAAAAAAAACGTAAACTGTTATTTCCCCTAATTGCTCTCCCACTCAAAGGACGGGAAAAACCGATACTATTATAGAAACCAATCTACGTTCAATTGAAAAAAAGTGCTAAATATCCGCAGGTGAAACGAGTGGTCCAATCATAGTATAATCCATTAAGATTTTGCTCTGCCCCGCTGAACACACTTCCAAACTCCCGCGAGGTAAATATTTCAACCCCCACCCCCCACTTTCCCTGGTATAATGTATTCTACGCCCCCTCAGACCTCATCTTTCCGTCCCTATTTTGCATGAAGGGGAATTTAAATTGTGTAATCTAACTTTCAATTCATTCATACATTCAGCGCCATCTCTGGGTGATAAATTGAAACTAGGATAGATCCTTACAGTCACTTAGCTTTTGGGTGCCAATGGGTGGCAATTAAAATTGGCTTTTTTGCATTTTAACCTGGGTTTCGGTATTTTTTTTCCTTCGAACCATACTTTTTCGATGAATGATAAATGTCTACTAGAAAAATGCTGTGCGATTGAAACATTGGATGTAGAAAGCTCTAGTCATTGAACCCGGCGCTATAATTTTCTAACTTATTCCTTTATCTTTATTTAGCTAATCCTTAAATCTACACTCTAATTTTCTATAGATTTAGTACTCAGTGACACATATTTCTAATATTGTAGTTACATAAACACAACTTAATATTATAATTTAGCTGCATGTAAGGATGCGGCCTCTGCTTATTTTTAGAGTTACAATAACGAGTTCTTCATAAATTTAATTTTTAAACTAAACAAATTAGCTACCAATCTACTAAAAAAAACTAGGTACCCTAAACCGATGAGCGTGCATGAATGAGATTGTATGAAGCGAAAGAAGTATCTAAAGATCTTAGCAAGTGGAATGAAGAAATCTTTGACTATTCCTGTGGGAGAAAGCCGTGATGTATGTAATTACCTATGTATGTATGTAAAACAGCCACTCTCAGTAAACAATCTACACTACGATTTAATTATGGCGAACATTCACGGGTTGACTGGAAGAGATCTCTGTTAGAGATAAGTCCGCCCTTGCAAACTATTTATTATTTTTAAATTTTTTTTATGTATTTTCAATTGCAATAAAGAGTTAATTAATTACAATCCGAAATCATACAAAGCTCAAGTCATACAGAAAGTTAAATCCTTTCATGGCACCAAACGCGAAATTGCAATCAAGCCTAATGAAGGGGGGTGTCTGCACGTCTGTCATCATCAAATTAGCGCTTACAACAAAACCGAACGTTTTGGAGCGAACATCGATTTGGCCTTTTTAATGGCCTTTTTAAGAATGAGCCTTTTTTATTAGGGTGTGAACGAACGGACCAAAGGACCAAACGCAAGCGCGCTTGGCCTGCGATTGCGTAAACAAAGCAAATGTCACCAAGGCCCGTCATTGGATGGGTGACCGAAAATTTATTGTCTCGAGCTCCTCCGTGCTTCGGAAGGCACGTTAAGCCGTTGGTCCTGCTGCATCTGCAGTCGATAATACCCACCAACCCACACTGAGTCAGCGTGGTGGCTTATGGCCTAATCCCCCTATATTCTTCCATCCATATGGAAGGCCCGTGTCCCATCAGTGGGGACATTAAAACGGCTGGTGTTGATAATGGACCAAAGCATTTAATTAAAGCAGTTAGCTTCGAATGGAAGCGCTCTTGCAACTTCCAAGGTTCTTCTTGGGGACGAGACTTCTTTAAAAACCATAATAATATCCTAATTACCTTCCTGCCCTGTTCCCATGTTTACTGGGGTCGGCGCAGTATGTTTCCTGTTACTTTCTGTTTAATTCAGATTATCCATCATACCGGAAAGGTGCTAGTGATAAATGAATGTATAGAACAGAACAGTGACCCAAAGAACCATGTCGAGAGACCGACGAACGGGAAGAGTGATTTGGATGACAAAATTCAAATCCATACTGCTCAAGGTTTTAGCTTAGGTTTTACGGGCGACCGCCTGGTCGGCACACTTTTTGGGTACACCTACTGTTGTTGATGGTCATACTGTTATTATTCCATCTCAATAAAAGTTCTGTCAAGGTTTTTAACTAAAAACGACAATGAAATAAAAGAGACTACAATAGAAAAATAGGACAGCCGTCCCAATTCTGAATGCAACTTACATAACTATGTCAAAGCATCCTCTATAGATACTCAGATACATAGTTATAAAAGCGAAATGAAAACAGCTTTTTTCAAAAGAATCCGCGATTTCCAGCATAGCAACATACACACGTCGTCCTAAATTCATTTTTCAAGCTTTGTGACACAGACCAGTGAAATGCAGTAGGTTTTTGTAGACCTATATAATCATTGACTGGCATAGCACCTTTGGTTGTAATATTTAAGCTTAGTATACGTTGAATGAAGGAAACAGATAGTGAATATAATATCACATTATAAAAAAATTAAGTCACTATCAAAACATATCGAAGTTTTAATTACAAAGAGTTCTTACTTTTGACGCAACTCCTTTGAACGCAGGATTCGATTGGCTTACTGCCACACTCAGAGAAGTCAATTAACTTTAATGTGTACTTAATGTCAAAAAAATCATTTAAATCTACACCATATCGGTACTTTGCAATAATACCGGAATTGATTTGTCATTTTCTGACATTAATTACTCCGTTAATTGACGTGTTTCGGTGGTCAAGCTAGCTAGCTGGGCTGAAGTGCCTTTGGTTACTGACAGCAATTTCCAATATTTCAAGGGCATCGTCATCGCATCGGTTCCGCTGTAACTCGCTACACTGTGGTGTGCCGTAGCAGGTGTCATATGGGGCATGGGCAAGGTTTACGTCCGGAACAGTTCTTTGTCTAGTGCCGATGGTTTTTGTTCCTGCACAATGGCGTTCGGCAGTTTTGTGGGACACTGTGGGATATTGCGAAATTTCACTGTGACACAGTACTGTTGATTTGATGGTTCGCTTTGTTTTTGTACTGGCGCAATTTTAGTTCGCAACTAGAGCATTAAGTTTTGTTTTAATCTGATTTTCGCTTGGTGCGTTACGCAATATTTCCTTTTGGCCCCCATTTGATAAAGGTTTTTGACCATCAAGAGCTTAAACGTACTGGTGGTCGCTAAAATCAATTATGACACCAACAACCAAAAACCAGGCAGGCGGTCAATTGATTGGAATATTGTCATCTCAATCACTCTCTTCGTTCATCAGACTCTCCACATTGTTTATCTATTCCATAACACTTCCGTACTTACAATCATTCATCACTAGGTTGTGATTGATGATATGAATCACGAGGAGTAAATGTCTTGATGAAGTCTGACGTACCTCTACTCTTGACTCAAGAAATGCTCCAGAAAATGCCTCAAGAGTCTTGAGCGCATTTCTAGACGATAGGCAGGCACCTCCTGAAAGAGTCGGGATACCTAAGATAGCGTTTCGAAGGTTATTTGAAACCGAGCAGGGAGAGGCATAGCCGGCGAAGTGATGACGGCAGAGTAGAATAGTATCACCCCATATCCTCCAATGGGTGTCGTAGAAGGCGACTAAAGGATCTTCAAAGGGTTATTGCTCACCTTGAAACTCGTCCACCAATCCGCATTGGGCAAGCGTGGTGAACCATTGCCTAAAGCTCATAGGAGCTTTTCGATGACTGGAGAGGCCTTGTGTCCCAACAATGGGTCGAATTATGCGGGAATTCCCGCACCAAGATCATAATTTTTCGAAATTCTTTTTCTAACCACCAAAACTCTTTGTACTTATTTTTCTAACATTTATATAATGTTAATATTAAAACCGAATAGTTTATAAAGCAAACCCAAGCTTAACCGAACGCACGGTATTTGTAAAAATATCTGCTTTGGAATGTTTGAAATTTATTTCTACATTGCGAGGGTACCCGTTGACTTACAACGTGAAGTGTAAAGGTTAGAAGAATTTCGGCAAATTAATTAGTGTCTTGGGTGGCCGAGCATTCAGGCACCTGCCCGGTTAGCAGCAGACGCGGGTTCGGTTCCCGCATCAAGACCATAATTTTTCGAAATTATTTTTCTAACTATCAAAATCTTTGTAATGGGTCGAATTATAAAGAATAGTGATGATGAAGGAGAGGCAGGCTTGTGGGTATCAGACAGGGCTATGGTTAGAATACGAAATCTTTCATCTGAAACAAAAGCCACAAACGCACCCAGTCTTCGTATAGCATCATTAGCCACGCATTCTTCGACTGCAACGAAAATGTTAGACATATTCTTTCGCCATGTCAACCCCCATCTTCAAACCCTATATCGGGACACAATCTCAAACCTTTACCTCCGCTTCTATTGTCCTGCACATCATAAAATTTATATCCAATCACTAAATAATGTTGTCAAAGGCTAAGGCACCTTATTTACACCAACGCAGAGCTGAGAATGCACTGCGCGAACAGTCTCATTATCGGAAAACACAGATTATGGTTGTGGTAGAGTTGTCAACTGTGAACACTGGCTATTGCTTTGTGCCTTTATTGTTTAGAATGTATGGAATAACCGTGCCATTGCCATAATACATTATATTCATGGAATTTTATTACGGAATGTTGTCTGTTACGCAAAATAATGGCGGGAGTGAATATTTTTCATAATTTACAACGTTCACGGAATTCATTTAGGCATGAAAGGGATCCCTGGTAATCGGGGCTCTTTGCGAGGTACCAGCGAGAAACAATTGAATACGGTGTTCTTTTTTTGTTATTTAATGCAGTAGTAAAGCGTATGTTTAAAATCTATTGAAAACTTATTCTTTTCTTTATTATTTTAACTGATGCTAGGAATTTTTGCAAGTCAGCAAAAATCAAATCTCGATATGAGTACTGTTTGTACTTGTATCTCTATAGTTGATTGCTAATATGTATGTTTTTCTTGAAATTAAATAATTAGTTTTAAAGTTCCATTGGTGGCAACCACTTAAAATAACGTACCTATTGAAGAACGAACAGCATCGAAATATATTGCCAAAAACAATCAAACAAGATAGTTTTTTTACTAACGTCAAACAATCAGGACATAATCCTGTAAACCCAAAACACTTATGAGGAGGGTGCGAGTTGATTCAGCGGCAGCAGAAATTAAAAAAAAATCTTTAGCATGGTCATGCAAAATTTCACGCTCAGTTGTCATGATAAATCAACAGTTACTCGGTGTTGTGTTAAACAAATAAATTGGGTTCTTGAGAACCAGGTTAAACAAGGTATCCTCAAACAGCTGAAAACAATTCGAAATTTGGAGCAACCAACTTTTTTGCTGTGAGTGTTTGTCAAATATAGCGAGTTTAATATGACGTATTCTTCTTTATTTTTATGTGAACATTAATAGTATACAGTAAACAATAATATTTAATATGTTAGAAAGTGACTGAACAATTTGTATGTACGAAGAAAAATTAATTTTACAATTTCGACTTTTTAATAACATCATAGTATTTATATAATTATGTTAGAATGCGTAGTACCTATTCAGGGTGTGAGTTCTTTCTGCTCCATGTTGTAATTAACACAACTAAAAATAAACCCAACAATTTTTGCGCCCCAATTAATGGAAGAAAAAACCTTTGCTTTGGAGTGGACTTAAGCTTTTGTAAATGACGGAGTTGCTGAGCAATCTGCTCCCCTCTCAACCTTAATAATTCACGATTAAAAAAACGTTAAATCTTAACTAAATATTAGGAAACATTCCCTTATAGCGCCTCTCACCTGCATGACTGTCTACGAAAGAATAAGTAACGATAATAAAAGATCCTCTTCAAATACAATCACATTAAAAAGGAACACACCAGCGATTTCCGCACTTAACGCTGTACCTTTAGAGGCGGTATTCCCTTGCGATTGGAGACAAAACGGGCAATTCGGAATGGAAAAAGTCGCAATTTAACGACTGGAACATAAATTTTTAAGGAGAAGCCTCACAGGACGCTCATTTTGATACCATTCAATTATGAATTCGCAAATTAGGAATTCTGCCAGATATAATATTCTTTGTAGGTTCTGCTCGACTGGGCCCGGCTGAGTACAAGTTTTATTACAAACGACAGTTTAATAGAGCTCTTGAAGTTGAGATTTTTCTACGAGTCAATATAAATGCAGGCATATTCAAATGCTTTGTGTTGGGATCAAGCCAAATTACAATCAAAACATCTTTATTGCGATGCATAGGTTATATCATCGTTACGATTTACCTAGTCTGCTAAAGCACCATTCCCTACATTTACATAATGTTAAATTCATTATTTATTTCGATCACTTATCATTGTAATTAAATTCATGTAACAATTCAACTACAGATGAAAACTTGAAATGAAATTTCAGTAACATTAAGTAATATTGAATTAAGAACATTATAAAATCACCATCACCTACAAAGAATCTATTGCCGATGTAGGGAAAGATAATGTATTATGTTTCAAAATGTTGTTAATAAGTGAAGTATTAGATTTCATTTATCGAAAACAATAAACTCGTGGATATCCGGCAATAACCCGCAAAACTGAGTGACATTATTCAACTTATTGCTTCTTAAAAACAAAACAGATACAACTCAAAATTGTGTTCATGCAACAGTGAGTCTTATTCTTATATTTTTAGAAAACACAACGTTTCTAAGTATTGTTTGATTTGCGTCCCTATTGTAGCAACCGAGCAATATAAATTTGCGACAGCCAAGCACGTGTCTACTGTACTTACTACCGCGTCAGAATTCATATTCTATTCCACAATAATCCCTCCCTATCTTCCCCTCATATGTAATTGAGTTCTACATGATTTCCGCAGCAACTTATGTAGGCTTAACTCTGACCCGACCGGAAATCGAATTCAAACCCTTCTGTAATACACTTGCCAACCATCCCGTGCCACGAAACCCACGGCGACCCGTGACGATATATTTTTGCGCTTCGACGAATTCAAATGGATTGACATCTAATGATGATTGGTTGAAGACACTTTTAACAATGGCGCACAATCATGGGTGTACCTTTTAGAGCGTCGATCTGGAGAAATACCTTGACGCTAAGATTCTTGCGCTGTATGATGTATGATGGTTGCTGTGACAGCAACAAGCAAATTAAAAAAAAAATCAAAATTTTGTGAAATACTAACCGCCTACGTGGTCTAGTGGTCCGACCACCGGAATTAAGATCCAGAGGTCCCGAGTTCGATCCCCAAAGGGGGAACAAATTCTTACTCGGTTCCGAAACATGCAGGAAACCGAGATAACAAATTTTTGGTCACCCATCCAATGCCCGGCCTCAGCGAACATTGCTTGGTTTACGCACTCTTGGTTACGGGCTGAGTGCGCCAAGCCGCTGCGCCATCGAGCTCCTCCAATCCTTTTCGACGTAACGACAAACGACATCGGAACAAAGGAACTGCCTTCATAAAACAAAAAAGCGAGCTATATAAGAAATAATAAGAATGTTTCTCGTGTGCCCAGTATGTTACTGCCGGCCCCTGTTTATAGCTATCGCCCCACCGGGAGCGGTCAGTCGGTGTCCCGAAATGGGTTTTATTCGTTAACAACTTACAACTTCAGTTGCTCCATCTAATATTAAAGCAGCGGTTGCGAGCTGATAGGCCGCTGAAAGTTGCCCGTCGAAATAAATTCCTGAAGATTGTATTAAGTAAAATACCTAAATACCTAAAGAGATCTAGGGTCAGGCAAGCAGCCTGCTGTATAGCCTAAGCCAAAACCTTGGATTACGGATTGCAGTACGGATTGGAATGTTGTCATTCCAATCACTCTCTCCGTTAATCGATCTCTCGACATGGTCCGTTCCGTCTCTTTTCTATACATTCATTCATCACTAGCATCATGTATTGATGATATGGAGTGGATGGCTTGATGACGTCTGATCGATATGAATGGAAGAGGAAACATACTGCACCGACCCCAGATAGACTGGGAACAGGGCAGGGAGAAAAATATTGTATGAAGTAAAACGGCTACTAACTCATTTGGCGGAAGCAGAGTGGAATAAGATGAACTACCCACGTTTCGACAATGATCTTAGGTCCCATGTAAAATAGGTGTCAAGCCTGTGGCCACCTATCAGGCACGTAAATTAAGAAGAGCGCTTCTGCCTATAACATCGCTGTTTTACTTAACCCTTAATCGCCTTTTAATACACCCGCAGATCTATTTACCTCGGGGCATTCGAATAGGCGAATTAACACCCACGTTTCGCTAGTTAGATTAGGTCTCATGTAATAGGTGGCGAGCCTATTGCCATTTATCGCAGTACATTGCTAGGCGGCATAAGAGGAACGCTGCTGCCCATTACTTATTTGTCTTAACCCTTAGTCGCCATGTACGACACCCGCGGAGGAGATAGGGGTGGTAACAATTGTATTCTGCTCTGCCGTCACCATACGGAGTCTAATAATAACAATGCCAAACACCTAAATTTACCCGAGTTAAATCCGTAAAATTTGTTTTACATCAAATATGAATAATTTTGTTTCTCTCAAACAAAATACCGTAATTGAATAAATCTTCGCCCTCTTGCCGCTCATACGCTTCCAATTTTTTTCACCTCGAGAGGAATCGACAAATAATTGATTGATGACATTCCTCCCGTGGCTGATATAATGGAATAGGTAGACAACTTGTATAGTCTTGGTGTGTAAACTTTGCTTCTACTCTGTTTCTAGCTTCATATAAATATAATTACATTTAGGAACTATTTTTGCTATATATTTGAATATATAAATTTTAGAAATTTTTTTACAAAGACAAATAGGTCAGAAAAAGTTTGATAAAGGCTTAAAATTAAGTATTAATGCGGGAATCGAACCCGAAGCCTCCTGGCAAATGCCATATACCACTCCGGTTCTTCTACAAATTACCTATAAACATTTTCACCACCACCACAAACATAACACCACCAATTTATATATTTTCAGTACAGGACAAAAAGTGTAGAACATAGGGTCTGTGTTCCAAATAAAAATTAATTTATGGCTTTGTCACTAATCATCTTTCAGCAGCCATTTTGTATCGTAGCTTTTAAATCATATATAGACGTTCCCATAACTGCAAATTATCCAATTGTCAACAAAGAATGTAACAAAAAATGAACAATACAACTTTCTTAATAATATGTTTACATAAAGCTTTCGGTATGATTATTTCAAATGCGGGTATTATCCAATTAAAATGATTCGGCTCGCCGCGAAACGTCCTAACTTAGGCTATAATCATAAAATGAAAGTTGTCACTACAATCAATGCTTTTAATTCAGGGCTTTCAATTCTATGGTTTTGCTTTTAGCTTTAACGCGAGATATCATCTTCGGCACTTAATGTTTCTTCTTCCATTCATATTGATCGCACGTCGTCAATATATGCACTCCCTTCTGATTCATATCATCCATCACACCAGATAGATATTCATCTGCAGTGCATATAAAGTTAATGGAAATATCCACATCGAGAGGACGAACAGTTATTGGGATGACAACATTCCAATCAATCCTGCTCAGGTTTTGGCTTAGGTTTTATAGCCGGCCACCTGCCTGACACCAACCCTCTTTGGGTATGCTGTTGTTGGTGGTTTGCCCTCCATCATTCGGGTGCCCCAAGGTGCTTATTTGTCCACATCACACTTAGTCGCCTTTTAGGACACCTCTGGGATAATCTGACATTTTCTATGTAATTTTTTCGCTTCTAGGCCAGCGCGGCTTATTTGTACATTATATATTAATATCGCTTTCGTTGTCCTGCTCTGTTGCTTTTTTCTTTCTCGTCTCTTCTTATTAGGGTCTCATTTCAAATTATCTTAGCACAATTATTGTATCAGTCTTTTTTCCTACAAAACTTACTTTTTATTTTTACATCACGAAGATAACC
This sequence comes from Cataclysta lemnata, assembly GCA_963931975.1. Classification (NCBI taxonomy): domain Eukaryota; kingdom Metazoa; phylum Arthropoda; class Insecta; order Lepidoptera; family Crambidae; genus Cataclysta; species Cataclysta lemnata. Next base: position 5,661,234 of record OZ008363.1, read on the forward strand.
GTTGGCCTTACAACGTGAAGTTAGATTACAGAAATTGACTTCAAGTTGACCGGCTGGTATAGGTACCCAGGACTCTGGCTATATTGACTTTAAAAAAAATCTGACTTCTTTTTCTTTCTGAATTATTTTTCTAACAAAAACTATAAAATTTTTGTTGTCCCTCTTAAAGAATTTCGTGCCAGAGAAGCAATATAACCCAGATAAACTGTTTATTTGTACCATCGGTGCAAGTGCTTGCAACTAAATCGAGTTTCCAGCCAGCAGAGAGGTTACTTTAAAAATTACGAGTGACAACCCTATTGCCGATGTATTTATAGCGGGAGTCGATACCGCTACTACGGCCCTCGAGGGGACAACATTCGAATTCAAGTTGGAAAAGTAAATGATTACAGTTTCAGCTTTGTCGTCGATACTAGACTTAGCGTCTTCCATACTGGCCTGGGAGCGAAAAAATCAGAGTAGCCAGTCCCGACTTAACCCAGAGGTGTCTTAAAAGTCGACTAAGGGCAATCGATCGATTTTCGATCGACGTCATCAATCGACGATGAAGTCGACGTCGACCGACATCTTTTACCTACTTTAACAATTCCGAACCATACCAATCGACCGACTACGTCGAATAAAAGTATCGACCGACGATCGATCGATTGGTGTGGTAACACCCTAAGGGAGATTGCCTGGTGTAGATCAATAAGCACCTTGGAGCACCCGAATGGTGGAGGACAACCACCACAACAGCATACCTAAAGAGGGTAAGGGTCAGGCAAGCAAGCAGCCTGCTGTATAACCTAAGCCAAAACCTAAGTATAACCTAAGCCAATACAATATTCGTGGTTGATTTCTCGTTTTGAGTGTAATATATCTGATATGTGATGACGGCAGAGCAGAATACACTTGTCACCACCCCCATCTCTCCAGTGGGTGTCGTACAAAGCGACTAAGGGTAAAGACAGCGAGTAATGGGCAGCAACATTCCTCTTATACCGCCTAGCAATAGAGTGCGATTTACGTGCCCGATACATGGCAATAGGCTCACCACCTATTACATGAGACCTAACATATGGCGAAACGTGGGTGTTATTTACCTCTGCCTACGCCTTCGGGGATATAGGCGTGATTTATTTATGTACGGCAATAGGCTCACCACCTATTACATGGGACCTAACATATGGCGAAACGTGGGTGTTATTTACCTCTGCCTACGCCTTCGGGGATATAGGCGTGATTTATTTATGTACGGCAATAGGCTCACCACCTATTACATGGGACCTAACATATGGCGAAACGTGGGTGTTATTTACCTCTGCCTACGCCTTCGGGGATATAGGCGTGATTTATTTATGTACGGCAATAGGCTCACCACCTATTACATGGGACCTAACATATGGCGAAACGTGGGTGTTATTTACCTCTGCCTACGCCTTCGGGGATATAGGCGTGATTTATTTATGTACGGCAATAGGCTCACCACCTATTACATGGGACCTAACATATGGCGAAACGTGGGTGTTATTTACCTCTGCCTACGCCTTCGGGGATATAGGCGTGATTTATTTATGTACGGCAATAGGCTCACCACCTATTACATGGGACCTAACATATGGCGAAACGTGGGTGTTATTTACCTCTGCCTACGCCTTCGGGGATATAGGCGTGATTTATTTATGTATCTAATGTATACATTTGTATAGTTCCCGGCACGTTAATTGAACCAAAATGACGATCTTTTGCACAGGTATAATTGAAGGCTGAATGAAAAGTGTGTGTGACTCAAAGATGTCAATTAACTTTAATTAGTATTTAATTTCAAAATTTTTGATTCAAATCTAGACCATAGACCCGGCAAGAATAGCGACTAGTTTTTAATTGTCATTTTTTGACTTAAAGTACTCATTAACGTTATTTGACGTCTCTGAGTGCGGCAGTAAACTAAATTTTGAACGCGCAGAAGTAGGTTACTGACACACTTCTCACCTCATACAGAACCATTTAATACCTGAAAACGTTTTTCTCCGCTGCGTATAGGTCAACTCAAGTGTCAGGTATTATATCTATCACTACTTCAAATACTTTCCCTCAGAACTTGTTATTCTTCAAAGATTTACTGCCGCACTCAGAGACGTCAAATGACGTTAATGAGTACTTAACGTCAAAAAAAATTTCGCTATTCTTGCCGAGTCTAGGTCTAGATTTGAATGAAAATTTTTGACATTAAATACTCATTAAAGTTTATTGACGTCTCTGAGTGCGGCAGTTATTCCTTCATTGCCCTAATACCTACGTCAAGGCTCGACCTAGGTATTGTACCGAACTATGTAGTTAATTCCCTTTGTGTCGAGTCATCACTAGTGCGTTTGTTCTCACGGCTTTATTGGATCCGACATTTTATTTTGGGGCGAAGAGTAGGGGGCAGAGTAGAACAAAGTTTTTTTTTCAATTATAGGTAGGTAGGTACCGTTTAGAATTAATAGTGGCTTGATGAAAAGTGGTTTTGGAGTATTATTTTTTATGTAAAAATGTACTTTCGTATATTTTAATATTTATTTACTCATTGAATTTGTTTCGAAATATGGTGTGCAAAATGATGCCCTTTACTAACGCGTGTATGAACAGACATAGGGTTACCGCATATTAAATTAAATTTTCACACTTATGTTCATTCGATATTATTTTACACCCATAGGTACTCAGCATAAAATATAATTCGATTATTATTTGAAAATTTATGCAAACAAAAAAGTAGTCAGAAAAAGTTTGCAAAACTAGTGTCTTGACTCCAAATCTGACCCATGTCTATGCCAGGAACCAGGAAGTTAGTTTGCCGAAATTTTTCCAACCATTCAACTTGACGTAGTAAACCAACTTTTTGCTTTGTAATAAAAGTTTTCCTAACATTTTTAAGCAAATGTTCAAATAAAACTCGATATTTAAAACAGTTGGTACCCATTTCAAGCAATTCTGACTGAAATAACCCTCGAGCTAAAGTTGAATTTCGTACGCGTTGTCTCCAGCCTGTGTTTTCGATGACTGTACACTATTTTCTCTGCACCCAAACTACTCTACGGCGTATCCTGAACACGCTGGTACGAAACTAATGGGCCATCTCGAAGAACCAACCATCACAATGTGGGCAATTTTTGTTTATTATGATTACTACCAAAATCATTGCCTGCCCCCATTCACGGCTATTCTTGCTTGTAAGCAATTTGAGATTAACAAAGCCTTTTATTCGGAAGTATCGACGTTCGCTGGCCGTTGTGAAGGCGGCTTACAATTTGTTTTAACAGGGGTGTTAAACATTTACTAAGTTTGTGAATATGATACCTTTTGTACACATATATCCATACGACTAAAATTTAAATCTGCATAATTATTGTTTACGATTCACCCGCTGAAACTTGTAGAGGTTGCCTATTCTAGACGCCACATTAATCAATTGCTATAATTATGTACACCTACAGCATGTTCTATGAGCCTCCATTCTCATAATACTGACATATTATTTGCAGTTTTTCAACGACTTAGGCTGGTTTTAACGGCGCGCCCTAACGGCGCTGTCGAAACGCGTAACGAAAAAACCAGCCTTACTTAATTATGATCAGCCTTCATAACATTGTAGAAATTGCATAGAAATCGTCAGTATATTCAGAATGAGCACAGATACAACATAAAGTAAAGTCAATAAAAATGTCCTTAGATAAACTTGGTGAGTGGGGGAATATCAGTACCAGCCTTTTAATGTCCCCACTGCTGGGGCACAGACCTTCCATATGGATGTCAAAGTCAAAGTCAAACGGCTTATCGTGCCTTCCGAATCACGGAGGAACTCGAGATAATAAATTTTGGGTCACCCATCCAATGTCCGGCCTTAGCGACCATTGCTTAGTTTACGCCATCGCAGGCCAAGCGCGCCATATGTGGGTATATTAGCGGCCTTCGTTATTCACTTCCCACAATTTGTCCAAGCAGATTCGAAAGCCGATCGCGTGCTTTATCCAATTAAAATTAATTCGTTTATTAGTTTCCACATTTATCAAATTCGAGAGGCTCTCCCGGTGTCACAGCGAGACCACCCGTGTATCAAAATTGATACATTCTCAAAGGTCGTCATAATCATTCTCATTAGGAGCCAGTTAATTTATGGACGACTGAGACAGTTTAATACTTATGAAGCTGCGGAAGCACTTTGAATGGATGCGGTAAAATTATGTCTATAATAATAGTCTTCTTTATCTTGAGAATGTTTTGGAAAAGCGCTTTAATGATCACTTGTTTCTTAAATAAACGCTATAGGATTATTAGAAATGTTTCTCTCCTTCTATTTCTTCTTCCTGCTCTTATTCTACTGTAAGTGGAGTCGGCACAACTTTAGAGAATGAAAAGAAAGCTCTTCCATTCTCTTCTAAACAGACGTAAGGTCAGTATTACTTTCCATCTTCCTCGTATCGTTTTTCACTATTATTTTAATTTAAACTATAGAACTTGGCCTATCTTCTCTAGGAAGATTCCTTTTTCTATTAATTTAAACTTGAAACCAGATGTCGATAAAATTATTTAAAACTTTACCTAAAACTTAAACTTAACTTAAAAACATTATAAGTTCACTAGGCACTAGTCTAATATTGTTGAAATGCCACATCCACTAGCGACCGCATCTATTACAAAACATATTTCAACCGCAGCGATACATCAAGCGCCCACGCATGCGACAGATTTACCGAGCCGACGTCCATTTTTATTTAAATTCTAATAAAGATGATGAGATTATTACTTATTGTATACCACTCTAATTGATTACTCGGTAATATACCGTTAAGCCAGCCGTGTAAAGGAATTCAGCCTCTACGCGCATTTGATCAAGGTTGGTATTTGGCTCGCGTGGTTAATTCACGGTGATTTAAATTTGAGAGCCTATTATCAAGTAATGTAGGTACAGTAAGCAAAGAGTTTATAAGCCAAGATCCAGAGTGGTACTGACGACAGAAAAGGTAAAGATAATTGTTTGACTTGGTAGAGGACAAAAGGAAAAAATATCTTAAATCACGCCTTTTTAGCGCTAACGATTGCGTAAACTAAGCAATGTCGCTAAGGCAGGTCATTGGATACATACATACATACATAAATCACGCCTATATCCCCGAAGGGGTAGGCAGAGGTGAACTAGCACCCACGTTTCGCCAGTTATGTTAAGTCCCATGTAATAGGTGGCGAGCCTATTGCCATTTATCGGACACAAAAGTCGCAGTAGGTACATAGCTAGATGGTATAAGAGGAACGCTGCTGCCCATTCCTCATCACTGATTTATCCTTAGTCGCCTTGTACGACACCCACGGAGAGATTTGGGGTGGTGACAATTGTATTCTACTCTGCCGTCACCACACGGATTGGATTGGATGGGTGACCAAAAATTCATTATCTCGAGTTCCTCCGTCCTTCGGAAGGCACGTTAAGCCGTTGGTCCCGGCTGTATCTGCAGTCGTTGAAACCCACTAACCCACACTGGGCCAACTGGTGGGTTATGGCCCAATCTCCCTATATTCTTCCATCCATAGGGAAGGCCCGTGCCCCAGCAGTGGGGACATTAAAAGGCTGGTGATGATGATGATGACGCCTGTTTATCCCCGAAGGCCCACATGTAGGTAATGAATGGCGACCATATTGCCATGCCATGTATCGGGCATGTAAATCGTAGTGTAATGCTTGGTGGTGAGAGGAACGCTGCTGCCTAAAGTCACCTTGTACGGAAGAGATTGAAGGTTGAGAGATTGTCGCCAATTGTATTCTGCTCTACCATTACTACACGGCACTATCACTACTTTACATAATCATTAAATTCGTCGCTTTATCTATTCTTGCCGCTTATGCATCTTAATATGCTTTTCAAAGGCACGTGTAATCGACTTTTAACCTTCCATCCATCATAGAATTAAGTAATGCCGTCCTTATTAAACTTTTAGCTCACAAACTTCATGACGGGACGCGTAGAAAGTATTAAATTACCGTTTGATGGCAATCGGGTACTTAAATACGCTTCGTGAGTTGCATATCCGTAATGGAATGCCTTAGGAGATAATATTAAACAATAAAAAATTCGCATCCTGTGATAATTCCGGAAGCAATTTTAATAGTCGCTCATTAAAAGCATTGCTTCGCGTACCAGGCGATTTTATTGCGGCCATTTTGAATTAATTCGGTGCCAAACAAAATGGCGCCGAGGTAACGGTGAAATTTTTATTGAAAGCCAAAAGATATCGGGTACAAAGCCTTAATTGTTTTATGGATTCGTAGTTTCGGCATTCTGATCAGCTGTGTAGCTGTAGAAGTTATAACTGTTTGTAGTTTTCATGGTGAATTTTTTTTTATGTTAAGGATTTTTTTTAATAACACAACAACATACTAATCGCCTATTTAGGTATGTACGTTACATTATATAAATCACATCTATTTATTCCCGAAACGTTAGGCATAGGTGTGTTGACACATATTCACCAAGTATTACCCATGCATTGCCGCGTAGTGACGGCAGAGTAGAATACAATTGTCACCACCCCCAAATCTCTCCCGTGGGTGTCGTACAAGGCGACTAAGGATAAATGAATGATGAGGAATGGGCAGCAGCGTTCCTCTTATACCACCTACCAATAGCAATGCACTGCGACTTTTGTGCCCGATAAATGGCAATAGGCTCGCTACTTATTACATGGGACCTAACATAATTGGCGAAACGTGGGTGCTAGTTCACCTCTGCCTACCCCTTCGGGGATATAGGCGTGATTTATGTATGTATGTATGTATGTCCCATGTAATAGGGGGAGAGCAACAAAGGACCTAAAATTGTTGACACTAAATTGCTAGATATAACGTATAACGCTGCTGCCCTTTTATTCACATTACTGTTTCAACCCTTGGTCGCCTTATAAGAAACTCTCAGGGTGGGTGGTGACAATTTTCACTACACGGCTAACAAGTATATTGTAATGAATTGTTACCTATTTAAATTATAAAAAAAATAATATCAAACTGGTTTTACATAAACGAAGAAAAATTGTGACTATAGCATCTAAGATAATAACAACATAACACGCTGAAAAATCTCCCGTGTAAATGAAACTAGGTAAATGTTAGGCAGCTAAGATTCCACGGGAAACCCGTTTACTTGGGAATGAGGAAAAAAGATATATATTTTTAACAACAATCACTGTCAAATGCACCCTTCCCTTCCTGGTATGGTAGGTAAATATTTAACTGGACCTCTTGGGCTGTAATCCATAAGCTGACAGCGTTTTAGGTAATCACGTTCATTTCTGGTTTAAATTTCTGGTTTAAAAATCTTTATTTCTTATAAAACCTTACAGTTTTATTGAAATAAATTACAAACACAAAGTTATACATAAAAAAATAAAGAGCTATTTATTCATCACTAGCACAATCGTGATGAAAGATAGGAATCAAAAGGCAGTAAATCCCTTGTGAAACGATTGAATGGCGAACTGTATAGGTATTGTGTATAAAATACAATTGTTAAGGTTTTAGTAATTCTGTCAAATGCCAAGTGGGTTTTTACAGTTTTAATTTACAGCAGTGCTTTTTACTTATTTTAGTCAATTTTCAACAGCGAGTTGACCGTGTATATTAAAAAGTAGTAATAATAGTACTTGTTACAGCCTTTTCAATTGTATTCTTGCATTTTTTCACAAACATTACTATTTAATTTTCATTTGAACAATAATATAAAATGCTAGAAAAATTAATACAAAGATTTTTTTTTTAATATCCTGATGCGAGAATCGAACCAGGTCCTCTGTATTCGGCATTAATCCCAACAGTTTATTAAATTCAACAGTCTTCTATGCTGGCCTGGGAGCGAACAAATAACATAGAATAGGCCAGCCCCGACTCATCCCATGGGTGTCGTAAAAGTCGACTAAGGGAGAATGCCCGGTGTAAAACAATAAGCATCTTGGGGCACCCGAATGGTGGAGGGCAAACCACCAACAACAGCATACCCAAAGAGGGTTAGTGTCAGGCAGGCGGCCGGCTGTATAATCTAAGCCAAAACTTTGAGCAGTATGGATTGGAATGTTGTCATGGCCAATCACTCTCTCCGTTCATCGGTTTCTCGACAGGGTCCGTTCCGTCTCTTTTCTATACATCCATTCATCACTAGCACCTTTACGGTGTGATGGATGATATGAATCAAAAGGGAGTGGATGGCTTGATGACGTCTGACCGATATGAATGGACGAGGATACATACTGCGCCGACCCTATATAGACTGGGAACAGGGCATGGAGAAGAAGAATCTATTTAAAACGCCACATGCTTATGAATCGAGGGCCACTTATAACGTATTCATAGAACAGCGGACTGGCTATTCCGTACTATGAGGATACCATTATTACAGTGGCTATTTTAATTTATAAGTAAATCGTTGTTTTTGCCATTATAAAACGCGATGAAAGTGCCAACTGTCAGTACAGCACTTACTTTGATCGTAGCGTGTAATTACTGATAGTGCTTTTTGTTTCAAAGGATTTCTTGGGTGTGGTATTCGTAATACAAACATACCACAAACAACATTAGATATTTGACTTATAGCTGAAAGAGGTTCACGATTATTACATACATACATAAATCACGCAATAATAAAAATGTGGGTAGATAATGTAAGAAAAATTTGAGGGTAGTTACGAAAAATAAAACAGACAAGAGCTTTACAACTAAACTTTAAAGACAAAGCGAGGTCAATATCTCTAGTTCATTGAAGGCGACGCGAGTTTTGTGTGAAAATACATTTTTACTGCTACTATTATTAATTAAAGTAGCAAAACAAAGAAAACATACAGATTGATCGCCTGCCACCGATATTGTTATTGTGTGCTCGGAACAGCGAGTAATGACCATTTAGTAATGATCGATGTGATTGGACGGTGGTTGCGAATTAGTTGGTGCTATTCGAAAACTTAACGTATGTTGCAGATATTAGGACGCATTTTTCCCTTTTCCCGGATCCGAATTGAATAGCGGCGAACCCAGTGGCTTTGAGGCTTTCGATGCATTTGATTTCGTTTATTGTTTTCATTGCGCCGAATGACATTCCTTCTTATTTACACAAGAATACTTTACTTGTCGGTACTTGAAGTGAGATAAGGGCAGGAATGATAGGTGTGAGTGTAAAAAACAAATTATTATCCCTCAAAGAGTAGATACGTCGGCAGAGGTGAATTAATATATACCAGAGCCAATTATGTTAGGTCCCATGTAATAAGTGGCAAAGCTATTGCTATCTATCGGACACACAAATCGCAGTTGTTGCTGGGTAGTATAACAGTAACGGCCCTTAGTCACCTTGTACGACACTCGCCGGAGAGATTAGGGGTGATGACAATCGTATTCTGCTCTGCTGTCACCACACGGCGGTTACGGTAATAAATCATGACAAAATTTACTTCGCATTGAAAACAACAACAAAAATCATTGTTTATGTCACACCTGGCCATAAAGTGGACTTTTCCGCCCGCTACGCGTACGCAAAATCAGAGTAAGGTTACATGAAACTATAAAAAAGAATAAAAAAGATAAAAAAGAAAGCCTCAGATTGCATATTTATCCCCGCCTAAGGCTCGAGTGTCAAATACTTGCGGTCTGAGGCATTTTTTGTTATATCGCCCTTGGTATATCATAATCTACTATTTGATAATTCCAAATAAAGATTTTTTTCTACAAATTGCTTCACACGACATATTATCTCTTGGTATATCTTCTGAGAAAAGTTACTAAGTTACTAGCTATGGTTTCAGGCTGTTGACGACTGCCACAAAAAACTTACCCAGTCGACCTTTTCTCTGGGACCTCCATAAAATCAGGTGTCCAACATAGAATGTAATGATTGTCACCGTTTTCGGCTCAAAGTATTACGCCCCAAGCATCTGGAGCACATAACTTACTACACAAACGGTATATATTATACAGACATCGTAAGCCAAAAAGCGGTATCTCAAAAACATATATTTTTCTTATTTTTGTTGTATCGGATAGTTTATTAAATTATGATAGCTTTGGGTTAAACAATAATTTTAATTAATTAAGTTAATAATAAATAATTTTAATTAATTTAATTAAAATTATAATATAGGTCTACACTAGTTAAGTATTTTTTTTTTCAAAAACTGAATAGTTTATTGTAGCTTACTCAAATGTGTACTGAAGATCCAGGTATCTGCCCGGCTAGCATGACTACCGAAACACGATATGGTTAGCCATTTATCGCTTTGAACTGTCAAATAACAAAGGTCAAATAACAATTTTTGACGATTCTAAGCGATAAATGGTTTTATCATAATTATCGTGTTTCGGTGGTCATGCTGGACTGGTCTATCTGTACAATAATTGTGACCAAAGCCTAATGATTAAAAATTTTAATTGCACCAGAGTTATCAATGTTTTCTTTTCTTGTTACAGGTAAGCGAATGTTTGACATCGAGCTAAAGACGAATGCATGACACAGTGGAGACCTCAATTTCAACACGTATGTTCTTGTATACATTGTGTTTAAAGATTCAATCGAAACTCTCAAATTACTACTAATTTGACTGTAACCGGAAACACTCGCGAAAATATATTTTTGGTCACCGCGAAAATTGCTTTGTTTACGCAATTGCAGGCGGAGTGAAATAAGCCACCTTTTCTATCGAGCTCCTCCTTTTAGTCCTCCTCCAGTTAATTATATTAATGTCTTTTCATGTTGCCCCTCGTCTCCCTATATTCCTCCATCCATATTCGTCCACCCATGCTTCGGAATGCACGTTAAACCATTGGTCCCGGCTGCATCTTCATTTATTAACTACTAGTCCGCACTGGGCTAGCGTGGTGGGCTATGTCCCTTTCTTCCTTTATTCTGCCATCCATAGGGAAGGACCGTGCCCCAATAGTAAATAAATAATATTTTTTTTACACTCACACCTAGCCCAAAGTAAGTAGCCTGAGCACTTGTGTTATGGATACAGATGACGGACATATTTTTTAATATAATTATGTATATAAATGTTGAAAATATACTACATAAACATATACACGACCATGACTCGGAAAAAAACATCTGTGGTCATCACAAAGTTTGCCCCTACCAGGATTCGAACCCGGGACCTCTTGGCCAATACCCAGCAATCTAAGCATTCGACCAAGGCGGCCGTCTAAGCAGTAGATAAAGTAGTAGATGGGCTGGTGATGTCGATACTGCCCCAGTATATTTTAAAAGAATTAAGTATCTATGCGCGCAGAGCAACTCGTAGCTGGTACACTGCTCGCGACGATTTTAATTCGCTACTCTGCGACGTTTGTTTTAATCAAAACACGAGCTTAAATTTTCTGTTTAAGCCACAAGACGACGACGACGGAATACAATGGCGACGTATCTGCGATCTATTAATAAAGAGGTTTAATTTGGTTGGTAAGGTTGGCACGAGAATTGAAAACTGTTGTGTTCTAAAATGTTTAATCTATACTAGATTTTTTTGCAAAAATACTGGTACAGTGTTCCCACCATTCCAAATTGTGGACCAATCTCCTTTGGTTCTTCCATCTGTGGCAGTGGTGACGAGCTTCGTATAGAAAAAGTAAGAAATAAGCAAGAGAAAGATGAAGAAAGAGGTTCTATTCCTGCTATGGGAAAGGCAATGAAAGACCTAAGTAGCTCCTACTATGTAAATCCAATTATTTCTCAGAATGTCATCTCAAAATAGAAAACAACTCTAAATAAATCGCATTAGCTACTGGTTGAGTGGAAAATAAAAACAAGTCATCCAATATAGCCTTTGACAAACAAGCCAATATACTTCTATTGGCGAAAAGAGTTTCGACATTTATTTTACTTTAATCTTGAGCCGCCTACACGAAAACGATAAATAAAATCTGGAACTATTCACATTCGTCTCGATAAAGAAACATAATATTATGTAGGTGTTTGTGGGCTTTATTGGCAGATGACACATCGTCATCCCTCGTCCTTAAGTAAACTGATGTGCCAGGGACTGGCCACAATATTATCTGTGACTACTCCAACGGCAAACCGCGACCGTATATCCCACCATCGCTCCGTAGAAAGGTGTACGACAGGTTACACAACCTGAGTCATCCAGGAGTTCCGGCTACAAGTCGACTAATCACTGAGCGTTTTGTTTGGCCCAATGTCAACAAAGATTGCCACTCTTGGGCCGGTTCCTGCGTAGCCTGTCAGAAAAACAAAGTGACTAGGCACATCATAATGCCTCTAGGCCATTTTTCAAACCCAACAGCGAGACTCAGACATGTCCACATTGACATCATCGGTCCATTGCCGCCGTGCGGCTCGTACCGATATTGTCTTACTGCCGTGGACCGATATACTCGTTGGCCTGAGGTTTGGCCTTTAGTGGGGATCAGCGCTGAGGAAGTCGCCAGCACCTTCATTGCCGGGTGGATCTCTCGATTCGGCGTTCCCACTGTCATCACAACTGATCAGGGACGCCAATTCGAATCGGATCTTTTTAAACAGTGTCAACCGTTGTCACCGGTGTCACCAGTGTCAATGAAAAATTGCATAGGAAAGTATAATCTGTCTTAGAGTCCCGTATCTATGGGACCTTCCTCCCTTCTTCACAATCAGCAGTTCTGTCGAAAGATGAGAGGTACTGGCTATCCTGCAATACGTTCATGTTCCAATGTCAGGACTCAAATGTTGTTAGATTGATTGACTTTCCTGGCATTGATTTGCCGCACTTTCAATAGGAATAGTGATCATAATTATTACGCAAGCGGCAATCCACTAATCGATCTTCGGGATTGAGGGCCTGTTTCACAATTGACGGGTAAGTTCTGAGTAGTTTACTTGGCAGATTATTTGACAGTTGTAATATGAAATTTATGTCAATTGAACTGCCAAATAAGCTATTCAGAAATTACTTGTCGATTGTGAGACAGGCCCTAAAGCTTGGAGATTTGCCACAGCGGAACATTTTAAACGTAACGGACTACTGAATCGTCTACTTAGTTGTATATAGCGCCATCTATTATCCGTTTCCGGTAATGTATTTAATATAAAAGACGGAGATTTCAATATTTTACTGTTCTCCGCTCGGATTTTTGCATTTTCGATTAAAATGAAGAATGAACACTCCGAGTAGCGTTAGCAAAAAGCGAGTCCAAAGATAACCATTGATGGACAGCGTTCTCTGTTTCGTTGACGCTCCCACGGCACGAGAGCCTGATGAATGGTTATATTTAAATTATCCCGGGCATTTTTGTGCCGTTTTTTATTTGGGTGTATTCTCCCCTCTTTATTCCCATGTTTTTTCCACTACACGTAATCTAAGCTAGCATTTTTCATTGCGGCTGTATCGCTTGCCGTTCTACCTTTGACACTGTCTCTGATTTATTGCTCGGTACGTTTTCTGTTTTAATTTCTGCTTTGTGCTGTATGAGTCGTCGTAATTTAATAAACTTTTTATGCCGGCCGAGATGGTCTGTGGAAGTAGCATTTTGCAGAGATTTGCTAATGAAAAAAGTGTTCGAAACATGAAACAATTGTAGACAGAAAAATCGGCAACTTTATTGGTTGAATAAATTTTAAATAAGAGTTAACTTGTTTTACATACATAACAGGCGTTTCTCACGTGTTTGCACAGATTTCAAGTCTCATGTAATAGGGGGCGAGCCTATTTCCATTCAGCGGAAACTTTAGTCGCAGTAATTTGTAAGATGCTGCTCCAGGAATGCTGCAGGAATTCCCCGTTATATTATTACTTAGTCGCCTTGTACCATTGAGTTATAAGGTAAACTAGAGACGCTATGCCAAACAAAAATATTCTCCCAACTCGAATCTACCTACGGTGGCGGGGTGTGCGGGGCGAGCGCGCGAGCGTGGCGTGGAATCAGTTATATGCTGCAGCGCTAAACAAACAACATAAGAGCTAACACAATTAGCAGTCGATTATCGTCTAACCAACGTGTTAAAACATGCAGCGCTGATTGCTGATAGGATACAGTTTTCTCGCGACCAAAACATCGTAAGCGCCGCCGATTTCATGGCGCTTACGCGTTTCTTTCAACGCAGTCTAACAAAAATATCCATAGATTAGATTATGCATCGGAAATGTGGAATTATGCTATTAAATTAATATTTGACATGTTTTAATTAATATTTTGTTACAATTAACGATGATAAGTCACACCACTATCTTTTTGTTTTGCTTTTGATTGATTATTGCATGTTTTTAACACACAGAAGGCATTTTTAGATCGATCTGTAGCTATAATTTCGGCAAGCAGTCGCTTCGAGCGTTGGCGAATGACTAAATGAGTTGTTGCACCGGAGCATCAACGCACGGACTACAATTCTTGTTTGCGATGTCGATTCTATACGCTAGTAATAGTAGTTGTACGCTACCCATGGGAGAGATAGGGTCGATGACAATTGTATTCTTCCCTGTATTTTTAAATCAATAAGCGGTGTGGTGACGCCACACCGCTTATTGATTTAAAAATACTTAAAATGGTTTATACCATAATTTATTTTATGTTTTGTCACCTACCTATGGCAATAAATGGCTTGTTTTTAAGTTTAAGCTTTTCTACTAAGAAAATGCCCAGGTCTTATTAATATATTTATACACCAAATTTCCATGCCGATTACAATAAAATAAAAATGGCCCAACAATATTATAATAAAGGACAAAGATCTCTCAGTTCTTAGAACAAAACAGGGCTCCGATTGTTTGTTTTTCAATCAAAATCACAATAAACGACATTTCCTTTCGTTTAATGAAATCATTAATTATCGAATGCTTTTATAGAACTTTAATTAAACATCTAAGAGGGAAAATCATTTTGACAAACACGAGGATAAACAAGACATCTTTAATTTGGTGGGGTTAGGGGAGGAATTATTAAATTTTGCATTATCTGTGCTCGGCCATGTCTTAGCTTTCGATATTCGAGTCTTTGTTAAATTATCACAACCTCATTTTCGTAAATAGGTATTAGAAGGCTGGTGAAAATTTCTCAATTAAAGCAACCTTCAGATCTAATTCTTACATGTTTCTTTGTACTTCTTTCTCTTCGCTGCTCCAAAATAATAAATGCCATAGCTAAATTTTGCCCACTAGCCGACTGGTGAATATTTCTCAATCAAAGCAACCTTCACATTGGTTCTGTAATGGCTTCTTCTTCTCTATTTTTCTGGAAGGTAAAGGGTCATTTTGTAGTGTGTATTTGTAATTTGTTGTTAATTTTTTTTTCTCTTATTTTGTTGTCTGTGTTGTCTTTGTGCTGGTCAATAAATGTTTTTCTTTCTTTCTTTCTTTCTTTCTTTATACCACCGAGCAATACACTGCGATCACCGTGCCCGATATATTGCAATAGGGACATGTCATAGTACACCTCTGCGCACTCCTTCGGAAAACAATACGAGTATTTTATGTATGTGTAAGCAGTGCCCGTAAAGCTCAGTCATCGGATAGGAGAACGATTTACGTCAAAAGCCTTTGTCGAAAGCCTTCCTACGTCAAATTGAAGTGACGTGTCTGCTGCATTGTCCTTAAAACCCACATAAACCCATGTATCCATTAAAATAACTATTACGACATAGTCTTATATTCACGACCAAAATTATGTAGGTATTCACCAAAATATTCACTTTTCCGTGTAATTGTAATGACCAGGGACAGGCATTAAAAACTTCCCCCTAAACTGAAATTACCCTTTTTCACCCAGTAAGCACTCTCGTTATCCCCGTCATGCCCAAACCGGGCATGCCGAAGGAATGAACCCGGAAATTATAAATCTCATCCCTTGCCCGGGTCCAAAAAGTGCCGAGAAGGTACTTTGAGCTGGAAGTGGCCTTTTTTTGGATACGTTTTATTTTTCATAATAGTATATTTTCTTTTCAAATGGCAGTGGAATGTTTTTAGTACCCCTCCCTACTTAACTGCAGAAATCTGTGGAAGGCGAAATAGAGCATCAAACCAGTGATTTTATTTTTATTTTTACATTGTAAGTATTACAAAGAATATAAAGACAGAAAATTATTGAAACATTATTGACCTGATGCGGGGGATATTAAATAAATAAATGTCTGAGTTTATTTTCTTTGTTTTAAAACAGTGAAAATAGCTAACTGCCACACTTAGAGACGTCATTTAACACTAATGAGTACATAATACAAAAAATGTCAATCAACACTTGATCATAGACCCGGCAAGAATAGCGACTAGGTATTTTTGAATTGTCAGTTTTTGACATTAAGTATTAGGTACATACTGCCGCACTCAGAGACGTCAAATAACGTTAATGAGTACTTAACGTCATAAAAAGACAATTCGAAACTAGTCGCTATTCTTGCCAGGTCTATGGTCTAGATTTGAATGAAAATTTTTGACATTAAATACTCATTAAAGTTAATTGATGCCTCTGAGTGCGGTAGTTAGATAGGTAAGTCCAATTCTGCATCTACTGTCTCCCACCCTGATTCATCAGCGTAGTTTCAGCCAGCTCTAATATTTGGTCCCACCAATACCTTTAACGAATCAATAATATTCCCGTCTATAACAATTAAGTACCCCTTTCTCTTTCCGAATACCGAAACGGCAACCGAGTGGACCCTTTGTACTTTACACAAACTACATCTTCATCGCCACGTCGTTTTTAGTGTTAGGCAGGCACTTTGGAATTATAAATTCAAACCTTTGCTCGGCCCTGAATAAATACATTAGCTATTTAAGATCCGACTTAACTGGACCGGTTCATCTGCTAAATTTGCCATGAAAACACGTAAACTGTCGCGGTTATAGAGTGAACGCTAGAAATGTGAGGAGCTAGCGCTTGACCTGGGATTGCGTAAACTAAGCAATAGTCACTAAGGCCGGTCATTGGATGGGTGACAAAAAATTTATTATCTCGAGTTCCTCAGAACTCAATACATAGACCTCACATCAAGAGTGTCGTAAAAGTCGACTAAGGGAGATTGCCCGGTGTAGACCAATATGCACCTTGGGACACCCGAATTGTAGAGGGCAAACCACCAACAACAGCATTCCCAAAGAGACAACGGCATAGTCAATTTATTTTTCATTGAGTCTTAGTTTTTGCATACATACATACATAAATCACGTCTATATCCCCAAAGGGGTAGGCAGAGGTGAACTAGCACCCACGTTTCGCCAATTATGTTAGGTCCCATGTAATAGGTGGCGAGCCTATTGCCATTTATCGGGCACAAAAGTCGCAGTAGGTACAAAGTTAGATGGTATAAGAGGAATGCTGCTGCCCATTCCTCATCACTGATTTATCCTTAGTCGCCTTGTACGACACCCACGGGAGGGATTTGGGGTGGTGACAATTTTATTCTACTTTGCCGTCACCACACGGCAACTTAGTTTTTGATCATTGACAAAACTATCATATAATTGTATATAAACGCCTTTTATTAAATAAAACTTTTAATTAAATCCAAACATTCAATAATTAAGTTTGTGTTGTGTAAAGTTTAAAAAAGAGCATTTCCAGTCACCCCATTATCCGTGTTCCGGGACAGGGTGGCTACGTGGATTTACTATTTATCTCTCGTTGTATCTCAATCCACCTTTTGTTTAACTAACAAGTGCTCCTGTACTCTGTATTGTCATTTATTTTGAGTATCAGCATTATTTCGTTGGGCCGAAATACCCTAGGGATTTGTTTATGCTTGCTTTTAGAAGCATCAATAAGTAAACCGGTTGTGGGATACTTCAAATTAGAGCTAGATGTGATAACATTTTCTTTACTCTACAATCTCATTTCCCTTTAGTTCAATAGGTATATGTGTATACTATAGTTCACCTAGAAATATGGCTATGTTTGCTGGGTTAACAAAACAAATAACGATTGACATAATATAATTTAGATAGGTACTCTACTTGATTGTATTCAATAAGTTTTTTTTTTCTGAAAATTTTGTTTTATCTTGTTTTGTAACACGCTAGTTTTCATAATTTAATTCTTAATACATAAAATTAAAAACCTTTTCAGGAAATATCTGTTAAAAAATCATCACAAATGTCGTAGTTTCTTTAAAAGGAATCATAATTATTATGAGGCCAGGTAGCCTTAACAAATGTATACGCGACGTTAAACGTTCTTCGATAACACTACCCTTTATGTCCGCATATACTTAAACGATATTCCACTAACCTATTCACGGCGTTACTGTTTCATAAGTTCGTAATAACAAAGACATCAATAGTCTTCGCTAAAACTAGAAGGAGTAGTAATAAAATATGAAGCCCGAAGTATTCTTAGGCCATCTGTGAACCGCAAATATAGCTGGACTCAGACAATGACATTAGGTATATCACCAATAACGCGAACTTCAGATATTGTAGTCCCTATTCGCCGCTTTGACTTACTTACTCGGAGCTAAGAAAACGTGAAGGAAGCTGTCGGCTTCTATTTTGGACGTGTTATACTAAAATATCGGGTACTGATTCAGGAACTTCATAATAATATAGTGGCAAAGTTGCTAAATATTGTTTAGTACTTTTCAAATGTTTGTAGGTAGAGTTTCGCCAATTATGTTAGGTCCGATGTAAGGTGATGCTATATCGGCAATACCTACCTACCTCTTCGGGGATATAGGCGTGATTTATGTTATGTATTTATGGAATGTATGTATGTATATCCGCAAAAAAAATCGCTTTAAATTCCTAGATGGTATAAGAGGAAAACTGCTGCCCATTGTTCATCGCTCTTTAAGAGAGCGATGACCGTTAGTCGCCTTGTACGATACGCTGAGGAGATGGAGGGTGGTGACAATTATTGTATTCTGATTCGCCGTCAGGAAAATTTCTTTCACTATTAGCTTTTTCAAAATTTTGAGAAGATTTAAGTAAACAACAAAATCTAAGAATACCGACGCGATAGAACATAAACTGACTACAAAAAATTTAAATCAGAAAAGTATTAGAGGCAATTCTTGGCTACCATTAACTAACGTTCAGTGTGAGGGGATAACATGTATATATTCATGTGCCTTTCTTTGGTAAGCCTTTTCTAGATTACAGGCCATTAGTAAGAGACATAATAATGTAGTGCTTCAGGAAGCGAATCCTATTGTAAATGTTCATATAGCCTTCGGAGTAGCAAGCTTAAACGACCTACCATTAGCTCCTGATCCTACACCAACCGGTAACGAAGTGCCGACGACCAATATCGTTTTAATTAACAAACCCATTTAACACTATCCGTAATATATAGCTATCGTATATTTAACTCCTTAAAAGGTACTAATTTGTATCTCGTAATAATGGCCTGAAGTTAACTTTAATCGAAAATTTCGCTTCTACAGTCTTTAGTTCATCATCAGTACTTTTATTTGCTGTTATAATATTATCAGTTGATCTTGATCAATTTTCTCTGGATCCTCTAGCATCTTTTTCTTTTTTAATTGTTAAATTACGAGAAAAATTATAAGAAACCATAACTAATCATGGAGTGTGCCGTACGACTGTAAGAAATTCCGTGATTTCTTACAATACTTATTGTCTTCTCCAAGGTTTCCCAACTCAGTTCAAGTATCTCGCTTATTGATTCCTCTGGATTCCCTCACGTTCGACCCAAGCGAGGCGAGGGACTGTTTGGATTCGTAGTTCGTACCCTTACTGAGCTTTTCAGTTGTCAATCTGTGGAGTTCGGAAAATGTTACGCTTCAAAGCGTTTAGTTACAATAGCTTGTTTAGTGAGCCGTGGTGTTTTATATTTATTATCTTTAACTATTGTGTTTAATGATGCCATACAATCATCCATTACTAGCACCTTTCCGGTGTGATGGAATATGAATTAAAAAGGGGTGCATGGCTCGATGACCGATACGAATGAATGAAGAAACACTGGGACAGATAACCTGGGAACGATGCATTAAGATGATGATGATGTTTAATAATTCCATTTAAATCTCTTTGTATTTATTTAACCACTGTCAGACCCCTGAGAAATTCAAATGAAAGAATTCTTCACACGATGCTGCAAAGGATTTCTGTTTTTCAAATGAACGCCGTGTCATAAAAACGTTGGCATATTATTTATTCACATGATACCATTCTTCTTGATACTCTGGAGACTTAAGATGAAGAAATATCTCTAGTACTTTATGTAAGTTGCTGACTTATGCTTTCTTTATTAATATCGCTGAATTATATGGAGAATAGAACAGATCTTAGGTTTTGGTGGTTTTGAAGAATTTAGACGGTAAACATAGTAGCTGAAATCGATTTGTTTCTAAATTTAAACACATGCGATTGGTTGGTGTCACAAAGGCAAAATTTATGCATTATCCTAGTAACGAGATGATTACAGGATTGGGTTACAAAAGCCATATAATCCGAAGTCGTATTTTAATAAAACTAGATATTTTGTGCATACAATTCTTATACAACACTACTGCCAACAACGTCGGAATTCCTAGAAAATAAAATGTCTACTATTATCTCGGCTTGTTCATTTATTGAGTCGTTCCTGACATAGTGAGAAACTGGTGTGTGTTATATTCGCTTTTATTTCTCAATTTCCCTATATACGAGTTTCCTAGATCCAAGTCGTTATGGATGAAACGGTCGTGAAGAGTCGCAGATTCTGAAAAAGCGTTTAAAAGACAACTTATAATTTATATTATGTTTTTTCTTCTTCTACATTTGTAGTCGAGAAACCGTAAAACAGTAATACAGAATTATTACGTAAGATACTTACGCAATAAGCCGTGTGGTGACGGCAGAGCAGAATACAATGGTCCCAACCCCATCTCTCCCGTGGGTGTCGTACAAGGCGACTAAGGATAAATCAGTGATGAGGAATGGGCAGCAGCGTTCCTCTTAAATACCACCTAGCAATATACAGCGATTTATGTGCCCGATAGATTGTAATAGGCCCGCTAGACCTAATTTAATTGGTGAAAAGTGGGCGTTTAATTCACCTCTGCCTACCCTTCAGGGATATAGTCGTAATTTATGTACCTATACATATAAGTTATAGTTGCATGGATTTATCGCTACTTTTTCTTTCAGAACTAATACACAATCGCTTCTTAAAAAAGAATCATTCTAATCACTCAAACAGGCATTTAATAATTTCCCTGCGAAGTAAGTCGTAACACCACAAGCTTAGAACGTGAAACGTTTTCAAACGCTTTTGTGAGTTCGGACATTTTTTTGTAAAACGAGGGTTTTTGTTGTTGAATGTTTTTCTTTATTAATGTACTTACCTACGAAATTCGCGCGCTTCCCAAATAAGGCACCCGGGATCCTGTTGTGGTGGAGAGGCTATAATTTACATTGTTGTGCGAGCGAGACAGTTATGTATGGCCTTAATAAAAATGGCGCTGAGGTCTCCAACACTTTGTATGATGCGCGCTTTATTCTAAGAAGCTCTCATGTATTCAGGTCAGGCTGTCGAATGCTTAGTAATGCTGTCAGTTTCAGAATTGCTTATGAGATATGCAGGCGTGACTATTTCATTTATCCGCTGGATTGGGAATTTTTCTATTGTGCTCTATTATTATCATATTAATAATAGTGAATTATATACCAAGGGCGATAAAACAAATCGCATTTTTATCGTCAAATACTTGTGGTCTGAGGCTATCTTTTTTATCGCCAGACGTAATATCAAAGTTTTATGTCACTCCCTGTGACCAGGAAGTGGATTTTCCGTACGCGTAGCGGTCGGAAAAGTCCACTTTAGGGCTTGTTTTAGTCCCTTTTTAATTAATCTACTATTGCATAGGTATAGTTTGTCTTTTATTATTTTTATTCTTCAATTTGTGTAACAAAAATCGCATTAACTCCATTTCGGATTATTTAAAATTGTACTACCGTCTAAGGGCTGGTTTTTTGATGCCTAGTTAACTTAAGCCGTGTGGTGACGGCATAGTAGAATACTATTGCCACCACCCCAAATCTCTCCCGTGGGTGTCGTACAAGGCGACCAAGGATAAATCAGTGATGAGGAATGAGCAGCAGCGTTCCTCATAAACGACCTAGCAAAGTACTGCGACTTTTGTGTGCCCGATAACTGATAATAGGCTCGCCACCTATTACATGGGAACTAACATAATTGGCGAAACGTGGGTGCTAGTTCACCTCTGCCTACCCCTTCGGGGATATAGACGTGATTTATGTATGTATGTAAGTATGTAGTTAACTCAACCAATTGTTAAAAATTGTTACTAATGGTTAAATATCAGTCTGGTAATATAATTATGATTAGTAACAATTTTAACAATTCGTTAAGTTAACTATTCATCAAAAAACCGGCCCTTTGTGTGCCATTCACTACAATAATCAAAACAAAACAATCCATCCGCAAAAGGTTCAAAGACATCGTGACAGTATACGGACAGCTCTGTCCCAAATATCGCCAGGTATGGGACACACCGAGGGATTAACCCCGCTTAGGGATCACTGTACGTAGTTGTGAAATTTAGAAACTTATATCAACCCTTATATCGTGACTGTTAATGTGAGAAGGAGTCGGATTATCGTTTACAGTTCGCGATTAAATATCAGGGGAATTTTGTATATGGACCACGGATTGTTTGTTCAGCGTAGATAGTGCAATCTTCTAGTCGGAATTCGAGTTCGGTTAGAATGGTTTTGAATTGTTTATTTTAGCAGTTATTAAATGCACAACAAATCATGGAAAGAATTAATTATCTTTCACACTGGTGAAATGTGGGTGTTTCTACACTTAAGCCTCTCGTAACGACGATATATTCTACCTTTGTTTCAACATCATCGTCATCATCTTTCATTTATTGTCAAACTGCAAAGGTATTGGCGTTTCCTATGGATGGAAGATTATAGGTAGAATAGGCCACACAGGCCCACTGCAGATGTAGCTTGGCTTAACGTGCGTTCCGAAGCACGGAGAAACTCATGACATGAGGTAATATTTTTGGTCACCCATCTAATGACCAGCCTTTGAACAAGGCTTAGATTACGCAATCGCAGAGCCGAGCACGCTAAGCCACTGGTCCTCCTTCATTTTGCTCAGGTAAATACACAATCGAAACCGTGATTACTTCAAAAAGCATCCCACATAAAATTAAGTATTCCAATGGAATGATCCAAGGGACGTTTAATTGCACATAAAATTAAATATTCCAATATGAACGTTTAAATTAATCCATTTCAAATTCTAACACCTTACAATTACTAATGACGTTAGTCCTGTCATTATATTATTCAATTTCACGTTAATACCACGTGATGTCACCCACGGAACAAAGTTTAAATGTTAGTTAAGCCGCCCAACAGACAAGCAGTTGATTCGATTTTAATTGCCGATGGCTTGTCAGGCGATAAAATGACTTTTTGAAATAATAGGACAGTGTATTGTTCAAGTAATTATTCGTTACCAAATTCAAGTAACGTAACGATAATAATAATTGATTAACTAAAAGAAGTGATCAAATCTGGTAACGGAAGAGGCTGTTCTCTAATCTGCGTCTTAGAATGTTACAGGAGTGTTTGTAAATCACGAATCGGACAAATAACTGGCCAAGGGTTCCGTAACATTATATTTTAAAAACGACAAAAATAAATCATGTCTGTTGTACGGGAGCCCCTTAAATATTTATTTTATTCTGTTTATTAGTATTTATTGTTATAGCGGCAAATGAACTACATCATCTGTGAAAAAATTTCAACTGTCTAACTATCACTACATGAAATACAGCCTGGTGACTTACGGACGTATGGACGGACAGACGGACAGCGGAGTCTTAGTAACAGGGTCCCGTTTTACCCTTTGTTTATGGAACCCTAAAAAAAGAGTTTTTTTTTTTTAATAACAGTGTCTGTATTACGAGTACTGCCGAAGCACTCCGACGACTGACGAAGCGATCCGAACATCGCCGAGGCATGCCGAGCGCAAACAAAAGACAATCCTTAAACTTTCTTTTGGCATCACACTAAGCTTACATTGCACTGTATTGTATGTGTATTGTCCCAACGTCCATTGTCTTTGGAATTTTGGTTACTAATCCACAGTATTGTGTTACCTTCCCGTACAGGTAAATGTTGGTTAGTTTTCTTTTAATAATGACACATGACATGAAACGTTCAGAAATAAATAAACACTGAAATTGTTATTATTTTGATTTTAATTCGAACATTATAAGAATATTAGAAAACTTGTTGTTAGTGGTAGAGGCATCTTACATCCAGGCATAGAGTTGTGATAGAGCCGTGTGGTGACGGCTGCGTAGAATACAATTGTCACCTCCCCAATTCTCTTCCGTGGGTGTCGTACAAGGCGACTAAGGATAAATCAGTGATGAGGAATGGGCAGCAGCGTTCCTCTTATACCACCCAGCAATATACTGCGACTTTTGTGCCCGATAAATGGCAATAGGCTTGCCACCTATTACATGGGACTTAACATAGTTGGCGAAACGTGGGTGCTAGTTAACCTCTGCCTACCCCTTCAGGGATATAGGCGTGATTTATGTATGTATGTATAGAGTTTGCGGATTCGATTTCCGCATCATAGCTAACATTTTTCGAACGCCTTCTATCCACATAATTCTTTGCACTGAAATTGTGTTTTAAAAAATCATTTACCACAAACCCTTTTAATGTCTTCACTGATGGGGCACAGGCTTTCCCTTATCAAGCCAGAAACTATTGGAAAACACCAGACAACCATTACCGAAACGCTATCTATATCCAGACACCTACGTACGTATTGCAAATGAAAGTTCCAATCAATTCTACTCCCAGGAGGTGCTGCTATAACACGTTTTTCCCATTGCACGGCATCAATCAAAGGCTTTAACGCGAAACCAGTCTTATCTCCTATTCGATGCGAAGTTATTACAAATAAACCATTACGGCGTAAGGGCCTGTACACAAAACTGCGATGCGACGTCGCATTGTAAGAATCTACATCGCAAGAACTTGCAAATTGATTCGCAATCTTTCAATTTCGTTTTTCTTTGTTTCACCGCCTTGCTGCACCAAATCGCATCGCGGCAATTTGCGTTGTGGTTTTCTGTGTTGCGAATTCGTGTCGCGCCAATCCACAGTTTTGTGTACATTAAGCTCTAAGGGATTAATAGTGTAATAGTACCAGAATAGCTGAATTGAATGGGTGACCAATACTTTATTATATTTACAATCCTTGGTTGTGCTACGCGGACTCTTTTGGTAGATATAGTGGTTGGTGACAGTTGTATTCTGCTCTGCCGTCACCTCCCTGTAAATTGACGATAATTAGCTAGTTTAAGATGGAACGACTGATTATCACACCAAGCAAACACTTGCTCGGCGAACCTTCAAAAATGCAACCAGCAATACAGCAAAGTTTTCAAATTACACAGTACAGATAAAATAAAGTTTTCGAATTACATACACAGCTTTCAGAATTTGGATTGCGACCACAGACGAAGTGGAGTTTTGGAAACGCTTTCGGATTTCCAATCTCAAGCACCGACAAACTAGATCCCTTTAGGGAATAAACAGCATTTTTTTCGGGAACCTTCGCTTAGAGCACCCAAGGCTTAGCTTAGAGCCCTCTAGGTTATAGAAAAAAGCTTCAAAGCACACCCTTTACACACCGCCGCCATTTGAACTGCCTGTATCTGTAAACCATTCGCGAGTGCGTAAATTACATACCAATTAGCCGTTGGTTCGAACGCCGCGAACTGGTCTATATTATAGCTCGCCGGCATTTATAGCTGTAGTGGACATGATGGCCTGCTAAATTAATAACAGACGTACTGGGAACGTTTTAGATCAATCCGGGGGGATTTGAGAATTGCGATCACTTGGGTTGGCGAAGTAGGGTAGACGAAAAAGGCTCATAGCTGACAATAGCCGCCTATCTAGACTATTCAATCTGGGAGCTCAAATTCGAGAAGACTGATCTGGTCTTCTTGAAAATATGCTCCTAGTCTGGTCTGGTTCAAGCAAAATTTTTGTAGTGGACTTATTACAAGTTTAGTTAGCTTAAAGGGAGGGAGAGGGCAGGAAGAAGGTGAAGAAGTTAGCTTCAACAAGCACTTTTCAAAGCTAAGTACGCTAAAGTACGTCAAAATTTCGTAACTTGATAACTATCGTTTCGCAAAAGAGAATAATACAATAAATACATACATATATCACGCCTATATTCCCGAAGGGGTAATAATAATCACTGTCTTTACCTTTAGTCGCCTTGTAAGGACGACTCCCACGGGAGAGATGGTGGTGTTGACAATTGTATTCTGCTCTGCCGTTACCACACCGCCAAATACACCAGTAGAAAATAATCCGCCGAATACCGCCTTAATCCGGTCCGGCCTGGTCCCTGCATGGTTACACTAATTCAGAAACTTCTTGTTTGTTTCTTGCGATGGACACTGGACCCTGTTGAGAGTTGGTGCTATTCCGGCGGTGCTCCAACTAATTCTGGATAACCGCAGTCTAAACTTAGCCGGATGTTCGCAACGCTCCACGCTAGTTGGGACTTCGCGAAATTATCACAAATCAGTGAGAGCAATAATGGCGCTGATAACACAAGTCTGATCAATGCACAACCCACTTCATCTATCAATGATGTAAGCAATCGAGACGCACATACATAGATAGATCACGCCTATTTATCCCCGAAAGGGGATCCAGGGGAGCCAGAGGTGAATTAGCACTCACGTTTCGCCAAATGTTAGGTTCCATGTAATAGGTGGAGGCGAGCCTGATGACATCTATCGGACACTTAAATCGCAATTAATATTGAAGTAGCGCAAGTGCTTGATAAATCCATCAATAAAATAAATTTGAGTTAGTAGTTCCTGAGATGAGAGCGTTCAACGACACTAACAAACTCTTCAGCTTTATAATATTAGTATATATAGGTGGTATTAGTATATATAGGTGCAGGAACGCTGCTGCCCATTACTTACCCTTAGTCGCCTTGTACGACACCCTCGGACGAGATTGGTGGTGACCATTGTATTCTGCTCTGCCGTTACCACAAAACGGTGAAGTCGGGCCGAGTCTCACAAAACAAATTGAAACTTGCTAGTTCTAAATGTTGAAATGACAATCAACATGACCCAAGTAGCCATAATTTTAAGAAACCCATAATCTTTTAATCCAAATTATTTAGGAGCAGCAGGAAACTGGTCCACCAGTTTCCTGCTGCCCTGCTCCTAAATAAATAAAAGTCTTTAATGACAACTCCAATCAGAATATAAAAGCGCTGGATTCGAATGGATCTATACCTACTGTACCCTTATAGGATCAGAAACTTCTCACCACTGAATAATATTCCATCTAATGCTTATTCGGAATCAGACGGTTTCCGACTTACTTCAGTTTATCTTGCCACGTCTGAGCTCATAAAGTCAAGTAAATTCAGGCTCCTCGCTATAATATCTTCGGGAAGGTATTCCGCTTGTATTTGGGGTATATGAACTCTAATAATATACGTTGTGCATGTCAATACGTTCAACAAAGCTTATTGTCACCGGTTTTTGTGATAGGACTTTTTTTTTCAATTTTCAATTTGAACATTATACAAATGTTAGAAAAATTAGTACCTACGAAGAAAATTGTGCTAAGAAAGACTTAAAAAAATTATAGTCTTGATGCGGGAATCGAACCCGCGTCCTCTGCGATCCGGCTAGATGCCTATACCACTCGGCCGACCAAGACGTTAGTTAACTTGCCGAAATTTCTTTAACCTTTACCAACGAATATGTAAACCCAGGGATACTCTCTCAATGTAAAAATAAATTTCTAACATCCAAAGCAGACATTTTTACAAATACCGTGCACTTTTATGGTTTTGAGTTTGTTTGAATTGAGGAGTGAACGAACTTACTGGGATCAGAACTCCTAGACTTAGAACAGGGTAAGCCTCTAAGTTTAGTTAAGAAAAGCCACCGTTCTTCGTTGTCCTAGAAGTTCAAGTTGGAATTAAAGTTCATAACGAGGAATTCTAAAAAGGAGTTATTAGATAGCGTGCTCGTTACCTTCAAAAGAAGAAGGAGGATTATTAAAGTTTGGATACTTTTTACGAAAATACGCTAGATTTATTTCTAGCAATTATTTTGGCTTGATAAAACAAGCAGTATAAACAAGCAGTTTTTCTATCTATTTCTGTCATTGTGTATACCTTCAATAAAACAATCATTTAATATTATTCACATCTTTTCTGTTAAATCTTCAGAACACGAAAGCTCAACTCACTTCAAACAGTAACAATATTGCGTTCAAAATTCAAAGTCACTTGGTGGCATCGTAATTTCATAGTATTAGAAATGTCGATTACCAAAGGAACGTAAATAAAATTATTACTATTCGGCTCTATAATTTGGCGTTGGTAGTCGAAACCTATAGTTACTGATGTTAATTAAGCTACATTACGACGTGGCTACCCTCGTGTTTGATAAGCTTTGGTAACAGTATCTAAAACACTCTAGTATCGACCCAATGAATATTTAATTCGAATACTATCAGTAATATTTGAATTTTTCGCATTTTGCTTACTGCAAGCTTAGTCAATTTGGTCAAAGTTAATATCAAAAGTTGCTTCTTCTATAACATTCATTTAAACATCGCTTTCTCATATATTTAGCTCTATTATTTTAACTTGATTTATATATTAGTTAATTGCTGAAACCTGGTGCGTTATTCACTGTAAGTGAAGATGTGAAAGGGGAGCTATCGCTAAACCAGTCATTGGATTAGTTATTAGAAAGAAACGTTAAGTCATTGGTTCCGGTTACATCTGTATCCTCACATCCTTCCATCCTCACTGGGCCAGCCAGGTTGTGGCTAATTTTCCCTATATTATTTTATCCATAGAGAATTCCAGCAGAGGGGAAATTAAGGGTGCTTTTCCGCCAGAGCTGTCCGAAGATGGAGGAATGTCTTTGAAGAGAATCACACTATTTGAAAATGGAGTGATTCTCTTGGTCCTCCTCAAACATTCCTCGCAACACATCCTCTGATTCAAAAGCACCAGATAAAGGGCTGGTGATGATAAACAGGTGAAAGATACTAAAATATACTCTCCGACCTCGTGTCAAAACATTCAATTGTAATCTAACTTGTATATCTGTACAACATAGTAAGAGAACATAACCGCAAAGCCGTACAAGGAGTTACAAGGAAGCTTACGCGGTCGAATTATAAAAACCGAAACGCTATAAGCAAGGGATGGCAGTCTTGAGTTTATTTTCATTTTACGATATTCTTGGATTTAATTCGAACTTTCTCTCGTTTTATGATCGGCTTTAAAAACATTTGATTGCCAAATATTGCATGAGCGACGGATATATAAAGTGAAATCAGGTTTTACTACAAATGGAATACGAATGCTTAGTACTTTATGTGAAATTATCTAGTAATACTATTATATATTTATTTATTTTATAAGCCTTTTCCTTACAAGCTGGGAATTATTTATAAGAATTCATTTAAATTGGTAAAATAAATGATGTTAGACATCTAAACGAAACTTGACTGCGGTTTGTGCAATAACTTACACATCATCATCCACAACCTACCCTCATCTCATCCTATTTGGGTTCTAGGCAGTATGTCCTCTTCCTCCGCTATTTTGGTCACCTTTTTCATCTTCTCATCCACAGCCATCAACTTCATATCAATCTTTACCCAATTTTGTGGATTGGTCTTTTTCTTCATCCACATCCATCAACATTCATGTCTATGATTTTTATAGTCACATTAACAGCATTCCGTCTCATAGCTTACACGCAATGCCCATAAACCACTCATTTCCAGTGAAGACCCTCAGTATGGAATCCCTACATGAGTCAACCCTATTCTTATTCCACGGATGCGAATATCAAAACTCCATGAACAAGTTCTGGAAGTTCCCAAGTCTCGCCAACTTCTACCGCCGCGCGCTGGTCCGGTATTTGAAAAATGAATTGTCTGCACTCCAAATATATGGTCTTAGTTTCGTCGAGGAGAATATAAAAAGTAAATTGCTCCTCTTGTGCTAAGCGCTCCTATTTAGAGGTTAGAAAGTGGATTTCCTTAGTCGTCTGCTGTAATGAGACAGTGAATTTTTCGAAGAACTTTTCCAAAGCAATTTTACTGAAACAGAGACGATGGATCAAATACTTCTAAAATAGAAAACAGGACCCTATTTTAATGCTGGGTTAGTCCCTTAAACACCTAAAGAGACATTATCTTAATAGAATATCTTATCTACCTAATTAGAAAACAGTATTACAATTCTAGACACAAGCTCATTAGCAAATAAAAAATACCAGCAGCAATTGTTATTTCAATTCTTCAAAGTCCATAATCCTCTGAAAATAATAAGCTAAAAACCTTGCCGACTCTCTCTATATGTCTTGTCCTTACATTCGATACAGATATCGTGTTATCAATCATATCAAATCATCATAGAAAAACAACAAAAATTCTATTTTCGAATACCACTTAAAATTTCCAGAAAATGTAATAAACAAAAATAAAATGTCGTACGTCGTAATTGATCTCTTAGAATGATAAAGCAGCTATTTACCGGGCTCCGCTGAACCATAATTTAGCGCAAAACACAAGAAAACACAGGTACAAGCAAATAAGTATTCTTAATGCACATCGCGGGCCTGACGAGAAATTGTCCCAGTTTGATTTACAAGATCAAAACAGGTTCATATAATACGGAGTTGGCTTGTCGCCAAATAACTTCCATCTCGGTAATGGCACGCCTTATTTCGGATTTGTTAATCTGCGCAGATCTATGAGACACAAATGTTTATGGTAATTTTTAATTTACTGCTGACTCTGCGAAATGGAGTCGTGTATTGCTGTGAAGTTCAGTTAACATAATCTGTGTTTGTATTAGTAGATTGAAAATCTTAAGATTGAACTCTTCTTCGACTCCTATGTCACATACTCGTATGTATTTTTAGTGTGCTTTTTACACCAGTATAAAAGTATTCAAGTATAAGCCTCCTGAGATTAAATCCCTAGACTTGCCTAAAAATTCAAGTATAAATTAAAATTCTGGCTTTATAATTAAAGTCTTTTTTATAACTTGAATAAAAAGTTTATTACAAGTAATATTTAATTATAAATGTTAACTGAAATTATGTTAGATTACATGCCCAAACTGTTGTAACTTATTTAAGCATTAACATCAGAAACTTTTACACAATTATAGCAATTTTCTTTTCTGTTTATTATCATAAAGGCCTCTTGTTTTTATCTTGGTTTCTTCTTAATTTTTGAGAAACGTACAATTTTATTTCAAAATAAAATATATTTAAGCTAGTAGTGATCAAACCTTTAATATTTAGTTGCCATTTGAAGCAAGAACAAGGCTGCTTTCTCCACAATTTCCCTGGCTGGAAAGAAGGTATAAACTCGCACAGAATTTACTATGCTGTTGAGCCACATTCTAATACAACCGCCTTGAGTTACGACTTGAACGCATGCTAAGTTACGAGGTACCGAGGCACGGCTCCAGTCACCGTTATTCCCTAACTTATATTTGTTGAATTTGATTTAGGCATGACTTAGGCCGTCTTCGAAGTAGACATGGCAGTTTGAACCTTTTGCTCAGTCTTGTCGACGATGTAATGTGTAAACTTCAGCTGATACTGCGGTAACTTTATTGAGATGTTGTATTTTATTAGCACGTTCTTCGGGTTTTGTATAAAATGTTTCCTAGTCAGTTTTCTCTTCCTTATCGCCAACAACTGTTTCGGTGCGATCTCTACAACACCAACGATCCTTATCTCTGTCTGATTCTGATTTGTATAGTAAAATAAACCTTTGGTATACTACATTATAATGTGTTCATACATTTCCTGTATGGTGCATGTATGGGTGTCCCACATATATTAGTTACTAAGGAGTGGACAATAATGGCCTTGTTATACCCCTAGCAATATACATCGATTAACGTGATTTACCCGATAGATGGGAATAGACTCACCTCCTATTGCATGGTCGAAATTTGGTTGTGAATAAACCTTTGGCTTTGGGTATAAATATGCGTGATAAAACACGTTTTTATGTTGTTGTTAGGGGATGTAGAGGAAGAGGAAGATGGGATAGACTGCGTGAGAAATTCCATGAAATTGAAAGGAGTCAATGGAAGAAAAACCATTTTGCGCCGACCTCAAATGAAATAGGCAAAGACGAGGGGATGGTGAAGATATATCTATTAAACACAATAAATGAGAGTAAATACACTTTTCAAAATACATTATTATATCAGTTTTGTAACCTTTTTTTCTATGTACAAATAAAGATAGATAAAAACCAACCGAATCAAAGTACAATTTTTATTCGCTAGCAACCCTGTAAGTGAACTAGTACTTAACTATTCACAGGAGTACTAAATATGACGTCGTTAGAAGCATTGAATCGAAGTTACACTTGAAGTTCTGCTAACCTAGTTAAACAACACGTAGTCTGCTGACTGTATCGATAAGTATCATGCAATGTTTCTTACTTATTTCTCTTGTTGTTGTTGCTTAAGGGTACTTTAATGTAACGGCTGCCTTTAAAACTTTAATAAGAGAATCGTGTGCGAAAATGTTCGGAGCTATTCAAAGTTAACAAGAAATATCATAAGCTGCTTACACGGCTGGGCACAAATACGGGATTTTCAGAGAACTACAGAAGAAAGCCAAAGTACATACATACATACATAAATCACGCCTATATCCCCGAAGAGGTAAGCAGAGGTGAACTAGCACCCACGTTTCGCCAATTATGTTAGGTCCCATGTAATAGGTGGCGAGCCTATTGCCATATATCGAGCACAAAAGTGTCGCAGTACATTGCTAGGTGGTATAAGAGGAACGCTGCTGCCCATTCCTCATCACTGATTTATCCTTAGTCGCCTTGTACGACACCCACGGGAGAGATTTGGGGTGGTGAAAATTGTATTCTCCTCTGCCGTCACCACACGGCCAAAGCCAAAGTGGTATATAAAAAGAGATTTTTGGATAATAACAATGCTGCATCTAAGATAATTATTAGCAAGACGGGTACTTCAGGTTTAGAGATAGAATAAGAAAACAACAGTATTAGATTAATTAGCTTGACTCATTATTCGAGAATATAACATTTTCGGGACTGTTAATTCTGGTCGAGCATATAATTATGCCGGAACAATTGTATTCATTGTTGTCGTCTGATATATTCCTAGTAGTAGTTCTCCATCTTGCTAATATAGGAGATCAATCTCATCATCGTCATCATCATCATCATCATCTGCCTACAACTTACAGTTCTCTGCTAGTCATGAGCCTTTTCAAAGCACGCCATCTCTCTCTCTGTTTCGAGGAAAAATACTCTATAAAAACAAACGGATAAAGTATGCCAGTAAGTGTTTTATATATACGTCAATTACTCAGTCCTATTCTATTTCAGTTTATTCGATATCCGCATTTGGATTGGCGAGCCTGCAAAGCTCGAAAATATTTTTCTTTATTGGAGAACAATTTTAATGTAAACCGGATATTTTTAAAAGGCTCTCAATTTGATTATGCAGCTATGAAATTTCAACCTAGTCCGCTGCCCGCCGTGAATTCTGTCTATCACAGCATATTGCTGCTGCGTCCGCGAAAATCACTTTTTGCCCGAAATCCATTATTCAAATTTCCAGTGTAATGCCGAATTTCCAAAGTGTCCGATGAAATTTAACGAAAATGTAAGAGGGATTCTTGCGCTCGGGTGACGGGAGAGCAGAATATGGGTTTTCACTACTCCCCTTCACTTTCCATAAGTTACGACCCTCAAAGGACGAAAGAAAGAAACATTAGACAAAGACAACATAAAAAAAAAAAAACATATATATATAAATGTATATCACAAAGATTTTGGTGCTTAGAAAAAGAATAAAGATATTATATATGGTTAGATAAAGATATTTCTACATTGCGAGGGTACCCGTTGGCTTACAACGTGAAGTTTAGAAGAATTTCGGCAAGTTAATTAGTGTCTTCGGTGGCCGAGCGGTCAGGCACCTGCCCGGATAGCAGCGGACGAGGGTTCGATTCCCGCCTCAAGATCATAATTTTTCAAATAATTTTTCTAACCACCAAAATATTTATATAATGGTAAAATTAAAATCGAATAGTTAATGTATATCAAACAACCTCATTAAAAAAACCATACCTATATCCCTGAAAGGGTAGAATAGGAATAAACACCTACTTTTCGCTAATTAAGTTCCATGGTGGCGAGCCTAGTGCCATCACCATTTTGTGAAAAAATTAGAATCGAATTTGATCTTACATTTTTTTGTGGTTCCTCGGTATTGCAGTATTAAAGACGATGATACTTAGAAATTTGTTTAAAAATACAAAAGAAAAATGAGAAAGAGAAAACTCTCTTCCATAGTTAATAATCTGCCGCACTCAGAGACGTCAATTCACGGTAATAAATACTTTATGTCAAAAAATGACAATTCAAAATTAGTCGTTATTCTTGACGGGTCTATGGTGTAAATTCAAATGATTTTTTTTGACATTAAATACTCATTAAAGTTAATTGACGTCTCTGAGTGCGGCAGTATATCTCCAACTCAGGCAGACTTGATTGATAGACTGATGGGCCACACTACAGGACGTACGTCAAACGGTCACCTGCGAAAAATGATCCCTATTCTCGCGGTATTAAAAGCTATATTAGACGAGTCGGTCTATCGTAAAGCTATTGTTACGGATCAGGGTTCGATTTGGGAGTTTGTTGTTTCGTTTTTCGTCTACGTCCTGGAAGCAATCCGGTGGGAAAGCGATGATCAGTGAAATTGTACGGTTAGAACAAGTTTGTGATGTTTTGTTTTTAATCGAGTCACTATCGCGAATATACCGAAGTTTTGAAATAGTTATAATTTATTAAGCTTACGATATCAAACCGAGTATGGTGACAGCAGAGCATGGAATTATTAAGGTCAGGTACGTATTGCCGTGCGGTGACGGCAGAGTAGAATACAATTGTCACCACCCCAAATCTCTCCCGTGAGTGTCGTACAAGGCGACTAAGGATAAATCAATGTTGAGGAATGGGCAGCAGCGTTCCTCTTGTACCACCTAGCAATAGCAATTTACTGCGACTTTTGTGCCCGATAAATGGCAATAGGCTCGCCACCTATTACATGGGACCTAACATAATTGGCGAAATGTGGGTGCTAGTTCACCTCTGCCTACCCCTTCGGAGATATAGGCGTGATTTATGTATGTATGTATCCAATGACCGGCCTTAGCGACATTGCTTAGTTAACGCAATCGCAGGCCAAGCGCATTGTGCCACTGCGCTAGCGAGCTTCTCCTCCTCCGAATGCGCGATGCGAATCAATTTACAAGTTCTTGCGATGCGGCGTAGATTTATACGATGCGACGTCGCGTCGCAGTTTTGTGCATAAGATTGATATTGCCATCCATCGGGCAATCTATTACATGGGATCGAACCTAGTTGGCGAAAAGTGGACGTAAATTCACCTCTGCCTACCCCTTCGGGGATAATGCGTGATTTGTGTGCATGTAGAAATGCTGTCCGAAATTTGCTTCCGCGTCGAGCTCTTTTGTTGGCGCCTAAAATTTATCTTTTACGTTCCTCTGCTAAAAAATAAAACAACGCCTATGCAAATAATATTTCGCGTATTATAATTCAAATGGGCCAGTTACATTAATCTCTGGGTCTGCCTTTACACCAATGCCGACCCGGCATAAATGATTCCGTTTTATTGTTTCGCTTCGGATTGGTCTAAATTGCGAGTACCATAAAATGATTGGTGCGATAAAAATGATATTTATGGTTGTGGATACTTTGGACATAAATTTCCCGTTTAGATACATAACTTGTGCGGACAGTATTATAAAACATGTTAGAGAGGAAAATAATGCCATGTGGTCGTCACCACACGTTCATGTAACAAAAGTGGCAAGCCTATTGTAATTTATCCTAAATCGCAATAGGTATATTGCTAGGTGTGCTGGTATGTATGTATAGGTATGCTCCATGCAGTCCATTCCTCATCACTGGTTTAACCCTTAGTCGCCTTGCACGAGAGAGATTTCGGGTGGTCACAATTGTATTCTGCTTTGCCGTCACCACAAAGTCCTAACATAAATCTGTCGTAATATTTCCACCACAGTTCCTCAAACCTTAACGTTCAACAATAAGAACAAACGCTATGATGTGCTTAGTTTGACATTCCATTTGATTGTGCAGACAACAGAAACCGCTATGCCCCACTGTCAAATCTCCCCAACAGATTCTAAACCTTAACGTCTACCGAGGAAGGTCCACAATCCAATGGCGAGCTTAGCGTTTTTGCTTCCAGTTGCCGTTGCCTGTTTGTATATAAACATTTCGCCGTTCCCACGCTAAGCCGGGATACATACATCCCATTCCGGTCATCCCCGTAAAGCAGGCAAGGCTCAAGAAACCTCCCCGCGAAATCCACACCCTGTATAAATATTTGACGGTAGTCCGTTCGCGCTCTGCAGAACCTGTAGGTATATAGCGACACATGCAAGGAACAACAGTGTAACTCACTTTTTGCCAGTTTTTAGTTACAACAATATATTATTCTTGCTATACAAAAAATTACATTACATTTTTTTTGTACTTACTACTCCGTATTATGCTCCTTTTCGTACCTACAGATTTTAAAAATCTCTTAAATCATTGTAATTAACGTGTGAACTACATTTCATAAAATGGTAAATTCATTTACACACCATCTCACCATAATTATTTAAGGAGGCCATTTTAAATATAACATTGTACCTATATTACATACATTTTGTTGTTGTATGCTGAGTTAAAATATAATCTAATAATCTTAATGTATATATTGTTGTGTGGTATGCCATTGTAGTTATTCCCTGGATCACTAATGTTTTCAAGATCGGTTGGCAATAAGACTTAACAGAAATCCGAGAGATTTCTTTCAAACTTAGACGTGCCTGTAAAGTTACTAAAAATGAGTTACGATATTCTTCCCTGCAGGTGTCGATAAATATAATATTATTGCTTGATACCGCCGCTGTCTCATTTCGGGGTACCGCGGGCCAATAACGAGGCCAACTTTTTGAAGTTGATTAGAATTGGAGATGAATATTCAAACGTCTCGGCGACCGCTTTAATACAATTTCCGTATTGAAAAGTTGGTATCGGAGATGAGTGACGGTGTCCTTTGTTCTTGTTGGCTGCATAAATACGAATAATCGGGCGTAACTTTGATTTATTTAAGAATTGAATACATAAAATATATTAAAAATATTTCCTACCCGTCTTTCTGTCCGAGGGAACAATCATATATCGCTGACTATGTTGCTAGCGCCAATGTAATAATAGGGGGAAGCCTTTTATAAGTCTCATACCATTGAGTTATGATAATATAGTTCAATGCCTTATACACAGATTTTGTTGGTGTAGTACAAAACGACGCAATACGCTTTAGTACCTTACTCATCTTTTAAGCACGCGCTTAACACACGTGCTTATACAAATTGATTTGCTGATACTTTTCAATTTATTATTTCTTAATTTGCTTACACAATTTAATTTGTGCTCGTCGCCCGTAAATATTTTTAATGCTTTTAGTGCACCAATACGTATGACAAGCGATTGAAAAATAACCGCCAGTTTTTGAAAATAATCTTCCATATGATAAAAAGTCAAAAACCGACGGATAAATATTAATCGCCCGTTTAAGTGTTGGTGAAGTCTAGCTTAAGTAAGATTAAAGTTAATCCAGCTCTCGCGCGTTTTTAGTTGAGTCGTAGGGGTTACTCACAAGCTTCTTACTTACCTATGAATTAACTTTAGTCATAATATATTATTATGTGGCTGCCACGTAACTGAAACTGAATAAGTAATATGCGCTCTGTGTTCATCCTCGCTTACCAGCTGTCTCCAGTAATGTAGGTAGAGTACGTGTCGGGGGCTAATCAAAATTGATCCTTATTACCACGAGTTAAGTCGCTACTGGTTGTAGTGTAGGCACATTTGATAATGATGAGTTGCCTGTTGTTGTTATTACAATGAAACAATAGAACGAAAATAGCGCAGCAGCTAACAGCCTTAAGACTAACAACTTCCTAATGAGATTAGGCTTATTAATTTCAATTAATACGCGCCTTGCTGTTTCTCTGATAATTTTCTGGGAGAAAACGGCTTTGTCATGTGAATAGTGGTGTAATTTGATTTTTATTAGAACATTATGTGTAAGAAACATTCCGTTACAAAGAAAGTGCCGAGTAATTGTTTCAAAAATTTCAGTTTGGCATCATGGTTAAATTTTTCAAAATAATCTGTGATTTACGTCTCGATAAATGGCAATAGGCTCGCCACATGACACCTAGCTGAGTTGGAAAAAAGTGGGTGTTACTTCACCTCTGCCTGGAGGCGTGATTTATGTATGTTTGTACTCGGTGAAAGCAAGATAAAAAAAACAATCCTAGATTTGTGTCGAACCCTTCCTTTCCGATTCATCGTCCAACCTAATGCCCAAATCGCTAGTGACCCCACCAAACCTGATCGGTTTTCCGGCACATAGTTACATGAATAATTCCTATGGCAATAGAGCTTTTTTTGTATCCCTTTTCCCTTTTAATACACGGGTTGGAAGATAAATGGCGGGAGACAGTGGTTTTGATTGATAGCGGCTTCGGTTTTTTTTAAATTGGAATAGTATGGATTCCGTTTTAGTATGGCTTTTGACTGCAGATTTATTTGGATGACTTTTCTTGTGGTTGATGATTAATATGGTGGTGAGAAAAGGAATGCCGTGCACATAAAGCTCCCAACGGAAAGAGACTTTCTGAAATTCAGTGTATTTCAAAGTTGCTTTGTTAACAGTAATAAATAGCTTCTTAAAGACAACAGCTTCACAATTCAAAAGCATAAAAAATTTGGGAATTAAATTTTTTCCAAAATTATCGGATATTTTTTCTTTATAAGAATCAAAAAAATTATATCTTTCCTCGGTTTCTAATTTCATACATAAAATTAGGTATTTCGCGCAAAAAATTAGTCTCGACATTCAGCGAGGTAATGCAGCCAGCGTTATTGGTACACTTCCCGTCTCAGAAGACCTAGGCGAGGTTTTCTACCTTTAATGTAGCTTTTAGTCTCCCGTATACAATTTGTATGTATGAATGTATATTCATGTATGTATGAATGTATATGCTTTAGAAAAATTAGATAAATAAAGGAGATAAGTAAATATAGTGCTGTGTTCTCATTTTTTCTTATTAAAACAAAATGTTTGGAACTGATCTGGATGGATGTCTGGATCTACCTAATATAAGCTGCAGTCGCAAATGCAGCCAATTTAAATTTTAACTATCATTAGTGAATAGATATTCCAGGGGGCTTACCGCCTAACTCGATTGCTGATGATAGCTTTATGCAATGCACTGCTTACGGCTATAGCAGACATCCTGAATTTTTAGGCGGTACAGATTTTGTGTCAATTTCATACAAAATCATTCGGTGATCATTCGTTCAAAGCTATCGCTAATAGTTTAGGTACATTTGGTGCGAAATGACAGCATGACGTCATAAACTATAGCTTTTACTTTAGCAATCGAGTTAGGCGGTAGGCCCCCAGAACGTTGATACAAATAAAATTGAATAATGAGTAGCGATAGACAATTGCAGAGACGAATCTTCGCATTCGTACGCGTATCTGCTGCGCGTACATCTTTGTAGAGAGCGAAGGAAGCACGCACCTGGCGTCGGCTCTGAGACGAAGGAGTATTTTTATACTTTGAGACGTTACAATTTCAGAATTCCGAGGTAGATAAAATCAGGTCCAGCTGTCGTCTCCTCTCTTACCTACGTGTTTTATGGCCTTTTTAACTATTGCCCGTCCGACCAATTTCTAAGGCGCCATTTTAGTATTCCCCGTATATCTCCCGGAATCTCCCAACTTCGTGTTTCTATAACAATCTCTTTGTCTGCTTACCCTCATTCGAATTACTTCCATTCTTTCCTTTTGTACAATTTGCATTCGAAATTATAGTAGTCGGCTAATTTGGCAGGGGAGGGCCGTTTTTACGGCTGGCAACGCTGAAATTTTAAAACGATGGTAACCTAATCTTGGAACCGAAATTTTCTTGGTGTGTGTTTGAAATTTGGACTTTCGTGCTACCGGATGGATGGATGAAACTTTGGAAATCTCTCTGCACATTGAACACGATGATCTTTTAAGTAATATAATCATCGTTTTTGTGAAACGGACAGCTTGATCAAACAGACAGCTCGTTGGCTATAGGTCAATTTCGAATCCTGGTATAGGCAAATGTTTGTTTGATGAAAATGGACACTGAGCTATTGTCATATTTATCTATAATTGTTATGTTTATTTGTCCGTTATCAAGTTTCTATAACACGCGCTTAGCTGCTTACTTTGGGATATATGATAAGGTAAATGTATTGTTTTCTGAAAAATTGGTATCTGAGAAACACGATAGTGCAGTGGTGATATCGTTCGGTGAACGATTGTATAATTTGTATAAAGGAGATCGATAACGTGGCTTAGGGCGCTCGGCCTCCGATTGCACAAACTAAGCAATTTTCGCCGATCATTGGATGGGTGACCAAAAATTTATTATCACGAGTTCCTCTAAGCTTCAAAGGCACGTTAGCAGTTAGTTCCGGCTGCATCTGCAGTCGTTAATGCCCACCAATCCGCCCTGGACCTGCGTGGTGGGTTATGGCCCATTCTCTCTTTATAATTCTAACTATAGTGAAGCTGTACCCTAGCAGTAGGATTGGTGGTGACATACATAAGTCACACCTATTTATCCCTAAAGGGATAGGTAGAGACGTACTATTATTACACACATTTAAATTAGGTCCCATGCTTATTGCCATCTATCGGGCAAGTAAATGCAAGGCAGCAGATATTTATAAGAGGAACGCTGCTGCCCGATAACCCTTAGTCCCATTAATACCATTGTCATCACACCTGGTGACGTTTGTATTGTTTTCTGTCGTCGGCATCAAGCGGTAAAATGCACATTAAACTTAACTAACTGATTATTAGATGGATTCCTACCGTCCGTCGCAACCGTTCCGAAGACCCTTCATTTGTTAATTTCCTGCGAAGCTGGAGAGTTGTGTCAAGAGACACAGTGCCTTCCACAGACATTATTTCTGGCTGTGACGTCTCCCTCGGAAATTGGACGTCGTTCCCGATTGGACCATTATAAAAACATTTTCCACAGAAACGTTTTTGCAACGTTGTTTTTCGGCATCTTTTCACCCGGTTCGCGTATTCACTGTCACTACGTTGTTGATTTTAGGCTAGAGTTCACCAAGACGTAAAACAAGCGATTAAAGATAACCGTCAGATTTTGACAGTTCTTCCGTACGGTAAAATCACCTGTTTATATGTTGGTGAACTCGGGCCTTAAACAGGCGAATAATATTTAACCGTCGGATTCTGACATTTTACCATATGGAAGAACTGTCAAAAAGTGGTGGTAATCTATAGATCGCTTGCTTGTTTTACGTGTTGGTGAACTCGAGGCTAATGTCTTAATTACAATTATGTTAGATCCCATCGTAACCTAAATTTTGTAATAAATAACAAAATAATGACTTTTACCGGCAAATTATTAAAACCTTGATGTTTTACAGTGGTTCCGGCAGAACAGAATACAATTTACTTGACTGATAAATGACAACAGGCACGCCACCTGGGAATGGGACCTTATCTAATTGGCGAAACGTGCTAGGTGTTAATTCACCTCTGCCTACCCCTTCGGGAATATAGGCATTTTTTATGTAGTATGAATGTTGATGTTTTCTGATTGCAATTTGCAATGCTCTGAGGTCAATCTTCATCTCATACTTATTCTGCCTCTTCATGCTATTAAAATATAAATTACAGAACCACTTTTTTATTATATTACATTCCGTTTTGTTCATGTTAAGCTTTCTATATAAAGCACAGCGTGTTGCCCATTATGTTGTGAACTATAAACAGAAGGGGCTCGTTATAAAATTATATTGGAAACAGAAATCGGAATGCCATCAGCATATTTCTAGCTCGAACAACCACTACATCCCGACTTCGTGATAAAATGTGTAATGCTCGGATTACTGTGAAGCTCCTCCCTTTGTAGAGATGGGATTTTGCTACTCCGATGTCGTATCGATAACTTCTTTTTGTCTCAGTAAGTTGTCTTGGTTTTTGGTTTATGAAAAACAATTGATCTCTTATATTTGCACGAGCGCTACACATTTGGATTAAAACAACTACTACGGACAAGACTCGCGTTTAAGTTGTATTATTTCAAAAACCATGAGTGGGGTGAGGGCGGAGCAAAATACAATAATTGTCACCACACCCAACCTCTCCGTCATGTTGTACAAGGCGACTAAGGGTTAAGATATCGCATGGCTTAGCCTGCTTGGCATGCGATTTCGTATACTAACTAATGCTCGCATAGGCCTGTCATTGGATGGGTAACCAAAAATTTATTAGCTCGACTTCCTCCGTACTTCGGAAGCCATCTGCAGTCGTAAATACCTACCAATCCGCTTTCATTCTTTTTTCCAATCGTATGAAAGGCCTATGCCTCAGCAATGGGGACATAAAGGGCTGGTCATTATGAATCTGTAATATTTTTCTAATCCTGTTGCAAACTAATATACGTATACTGATTTTTTACTGTTACTCACGCATTTCTTTTAAAATTGGGAAAACCTGTAATTGGCTTGCTGTTTGTCATATTGTAATCTATTATTATTATTGTAGCTGTTGGTTTCCCTAATAAATTAATTAATAAATCAATATCCAGTTTAGTTATTTATCGACAGCGCCAAATAACTCGCCTGGCACATCACTAAAGAAATGTGTTATTTCCATAAAGGCGCCATGGTGGCTAGCTGCAATTATATAGTGATTAGGTACAACTGTTCCAGTTAGTTTGTCGGTGTGACCTTGCACGCGTCCCATGAATTATGGCCGCGACATGACGTAACCGCTTTTCAGTATTCAGTTTAATGTGCGCGCCAAATCAATGCGTTGCAACGCACAAGGAAGCTGGAAAATCAAAGCGGCAAAAGACATACATATATAAATCACGCCTATATCCCGAAGGGGTACGCAGAGGTGAATTAGCACCCACTTTTCGCCAATTAAGTTAGGTCCCATGTATTAGGTGGCGAGCATCGGGCACTAACGCAGTACATTGCTAGGTATAAGAGGAAAGCTGCTGCCCATTACTCATCGCTGTCTTTACCCTTAGTCGCCTTGTGTGACACACACGGGAGAGATGGGGTGGTGACAATTGTATTCTGCTCTGCCGTTGGCACACGGTTACGTCACCAAGCGGCGAGATCGTCCATGTAAATCATCTCAAATGAGGAAAGTCCTAATCCCTTAAGTCCTAACATTTTATAGTAATCTGTACCTTCTTAAGTGTACCGATCGGAGTTTATTTTAAAAGTGGACTTTCATAATTGGACCTTACCTACACAATAGGACCTATTTGACCTCCTATCAAAAACATGGTACTCACTAGACCTTCAAAATTATACTTTGCATAGACGATTATGACTTGCCCAATGAGACTACGGTAAATCCAAAGGCATACATTTCAGACAGTTAGAAGATCTGCAGAATACAACAAAGTGGTACGTACTTAACTAATTATTTATACCGACAAAAATAACAGCAATTCTTTTGAAGTCGCTCACAGAGAAAATACGGAGGTCCTGATTAACTTTGTGCCTCGACTCCCACATATCCTTTATTACAAATCCCAAAAGACCCACACTGGCAAAACACATTTTGCTTCACGAAACATTAACGACCGAAATAGTCAATTATATACGCCATATTCCTTAATAGCAAAATGTTTCCCATAATATGTTGCATTTAATATGTAATTATTCCCCCAACTTTCTCGCTTGGCGCATTTTGGACCCAAACACCCTGAGTTAGCGTCCAGTTTCGCCTGCGGCATTTGTAATTTCACTCGTTATCTAGTTATGTCACACATGTGTTTAGATTTCGACATGTGTGT
Source organism: Cataclysta lemnata (assembly GCA_963931975.1). Lineage (NCBI taxonomy): Eukaryota > Metazoa > Arthropoda > Insecta > Lepidoptera > Crambidae > Cataclysta > Cataclysta lemnata. The sequence goes on from OZ008363.1 coordinate 5,705,273, forward strand.
CCTGATTCTTCGAATTTAACGGCGGAGATGGCGACTGTTGTTTTGTTTTGTTTTGTTATTAATAGTTAAGCTAATCGGTTTCAAGTTTTTCGAAGCTTAAAATCGATAGGAGACACCGGACGATCTTTGGTAGAATCAATTAACATTATCGGTTTCAAAAATATATAATACAAACTTCAAATGCAAACTTCAAACTAAATCATCTCCGAAGAATTCGGACGAGGGTAGGTAGAGTAAATCCACGTAAAAGTTAAAAAAACAATTGATTCCAACCCCTAACCTTTGCCTCGAGTGTAGTACCTACAAGGCGACTAAATCCAGATTTATTTTTCTGACGTGTTGTAACGGACAAGCTTAGCGTATGGAATATTGATTTGAATAATTTATAAATTAATTAACGAACATTACTAAATAAGTGCGAGCAACAGATTTATTTGGTTACACGTAAAGAGATCTCACGCCTTCGCTCTACAAAAAAAAATCACAAAGGGGCGCACGTGTTGTACTCGAAAACAATTCCGGTTAAAAATTAAAGTGAACCTTATTTTGTCTAGCATAACGGTCGAAATTGGAAAAGAAGATATTATTATGTTTTGGAAATACTACAGGTAACACAAGTAAAGGTTTGACTGAATGCGATTTGCAAATTTGTATCTTATTAGTGGGGCTTAAGGCCTATAATTGTAAGTTTTAATGCATATGCGCATGGGCAGGGGCGGCTATCCTACAGGTCGGAACTTGTCTATACGTCTGCGGCTCCGGGGTATAAAAGGGGATGTAAGGTGGGGGTTGGGAGAGTCTCTGCAAAAATTTGAGTGAAATGGTGGTTAAGTGGGCAGTCTGGCCGCATCGGTGAGTTTCTTTTTTTTGTTTTCTATTTGTTTGGATTTTTTTTGTGAAACTTTAATATTTACTGTTTATTTGACTTGAATTGAAATCTTAGTTTCTTTAGTCTGAATATTGAGCGATTTTCTGTATTTAAAAGTCAATTTAAATATTTAATAGTTTAATAGTCTAAAAGATTATTTTAGAGATTTTATTTTATTACAAATTATTTTCTTTTTAAAAGTCTAATCTTTAATTATAAATTAAAATATTCCTTCATTAGTTTTCTATTAAATTTCTTGTTTATTTTCTCTCTTGGTTTGGTTGTTAGTGATTGGTCTATTGTAAGTTGGTTACGAAATTCAGCTAAACTTAGAACAGGCGAATCAATAACAGTTTAATTTGTTTATTTTAATGTTTTATGTTCTGTGTTATTCCAAATATAATACTCATTTATCACTGGACGTAGATGTAAGGGTAGTGGAAATTGATTGGTCAGCGAAATTACTTTGCAAATTTTATTTTAAGCCACGGTTCAATTCTCGTGGAAAAATGGATCTATTTATTGGGTGTTTTAATAGTTGTTTGACTTAATTTAATTGTGTAAGAGTAGTGGACCAATCTGTAAATATTTACACATTATATTGTTAGGTAAAATTTAATGATTTATTACTCGGAAGAGGTTAAAGTAAATCATTATACCAAGGAATGAACCCATTAACTATAGTTACCTAGATAATAAGACATATTATTTATATATCGGGGTATATAACACCTACATAACACTGTAAAATTTTGTAGCATTTGGATTTTTTCAATAGTCCCGAGATGAAATTGTAGAGTAATCTCAAGATTTTAGTTTTAAGTGTTAGGCGAATCTATCCAAATAGCTGAGGTTTTAACCTCTTAGTCACCTTGCAAAGCACACAACACACACATTTTAATATAAATAAAAATGAGTATTATATTGGAAATAAGTTGACTGTAGTTGGGAAAATCTCCAAGTTAGGTACTGTACTTTTGTGGTGTAGTTTTAAATAAATAATAATAATATAAAAAAAAAAATCATTGCAAGTTACCAAACGTAACTATAGGCTAACAAAGACAGGATTATTAATTCAATAATACTATCTTTGCAAGAAAGATGGCACTTCCTGGTGAAGGTTGTTTTTTGTGTTGGAAGCCTATTTTAGTAATTATTTGACATTATTATTATTTTGTTGTGTTCAAGTACAGGTCGCGTTTTGCTTTACACCTTGACTTATTTTGACATCTAAAACTTTGTTCGAAACTAAATAAATAAACACTAATAATGAAGGCTACTCTAGTTAGCGGAGGCAAAACTCAAGGGGAACCGAGGGATAGTTTATTTTAAAAAATATATATATATATGTATCTATCGTCAAAGCGGCTAAGTAGTCCTTCTGTTATTTGTGTAATAAAAAATGGTATGGACAACAAAAGATAAATCAATTGTGGTTGGAATAGCGTGCTGGGGAGGATGGTGTAGTTTTAAGGCCCGCTAATTTTTACATTTCAGCCTCTACGTGTAGTTTTAAGTATTACCTAGGTTAAGGAAAATTTTGTAGTTAGAAGCACCATCCACTAGTGATCCAGATATTCTTAATACCACTTCATACCATTTCGCGATTAAATATAGTTATAAGTAAATAAATCGTTATTCTGGGATAGGTGGTGGAAATTTATTATGCTTCTTACAGATTCAAGGAAAAGTTCCCGTTATTCCGGATAGGTCTGGGGTCTCCATGCTTGTGGGTTATTAGGTAGTTAAATTGGGGGTGTAATTATCTAGAAATTTCAGAAATAGCTGGAGACCCAAGACCGAGAAGACTGCGTAGGTTTGTGCCTTTTATTTAGGCTGGCTTGGTCTGAATTTTGCTGTTAATATCTCATAATTGTTTTGGCGATCTATCATTGATTGTTCAATTTATACGTAATAATAAATTGTATTCGGAACCAAGCAAGTCAGGTCATTTCAAAATTGAGTGATTTTGAGTAAAAAGAAAACACTATTATAAAATTATAAATATATAATCATTCAATTTAAAATGACTAGGTGGTGGTATTCTATCTGGGCTTTGTTTTACATTTTCTGTGTTCTTTATTCATATTCTTTGTTTTACATTGATGGTTTTATTATTTTATGTTTTGTTGTGTTATTACGGATTAATCGATTAATCGTGACAAACGGCATCTTGAAATGTAATTATCGGTGTGCGTACTTAAACCAACAAAGATCGATTTGAATCTGTTGGTTTACCATTTTAATACATTTTATACGGGCTTCAATATCAATATTCAATTCGGTCGTGTTTATAGGGTATTTACGTTGTCCTATTAAAAACCAAAAGAGAAACCAAAATAATAAGAGGTAAATTATAACTCACTGACATAAAACAGCATGATTACGTATTAATTACGGCTAAATTAACCTTGAACCAAAATGAAATAAAACTTAATAACTTGATTTTACACTGAAACTTTTACTGTATAAACCAACCTTAACAAATTATCCGAACTTTAACTTAAAGCAATATTTCACACTTCATAACTTAACTAACCTACTTAATTACTAAGGCATTCAAGAACTATCTCTATAACTAAACTATATGACAATTTATTATAAAACTACTTAATATTCTATCGAAAATAATGTTCAAAAATGTATTTAATTTATCGAGAACTTATAACTTCTTTCAATAACATTTTATTGTATATTTAATTATATTATTTTATGTTATTATATATTTTATTTTAGAAACATGAGTATGGAACAGTTTGGGGACATTTTGCTATGGATATACACCTGGTTTTAGTTTGGGCATAGGTTAAATAAGTCAAATGTTGAATAAAGACTTTGCGTACCAAAATAAAACCAATACTCTACATGCAGCCGAGACTATGACTCAATACACTCTACATGCTCCAAAAGTAAGCGTGGGATACATTGGTGCGACTCCATTGGACGACTCATTACGGCGATCGGACAGGATCAGAGTGTTTCTTATTCCAACGCAAAAGGGGAAAATCTAGATTTGGGAAGGATGTATTGCGATGCAATGCAAAACAATACATTGCGAATAGCGCTGGCTGAATTCACAACTCAGTGCCTTTACAGAATTTGGGTATTCCTTGTCGGAATAATTTACATTCAGCTTAGGATGACAGAAGTTTGGTGGAGTCAATCTTAATGTGTTTCACTCTTATATTTTGGTTTAAAATCACACCACACTCACAGTCCATGGCAAGGTATCGGCAAGTGTCTTCATACTCAAAATGTAGGGTTAATAATAAGGAACTTCCTGTGGTTTTGGAAGGGGGGAGTGAATCGTCGATTGGTTGCACTCATCGTATATGAAGCGGGGAAGGAGCTTCAACTTCCTTATTTATTTTTAATGCAGTTATTAGTTTTTAATTATTATAGAACGGTATTTTAAATTATGTGGTTATAAGTTCTCTTATCCTGCTGTTATTTCATTCTCATATATTCTAAAAGAACTTTGGTTACTACATCACAAATTGGGTACTAGACGATATTGGCCTTAAGAAACTAATTTTTGAAAAACTAATTAATTGTATGCTGTCTCGTATAACTTATACGAATATCTATATGTTTTTACTTAAAATATAATGTAGATTTTATTTTACGGTAATTTGTGAAGGGGGTTCAGTTACAATTTGGTGGTACCGTGACCAGGATTTAAAAAAAAAAAAAAAGATTAATACAGCATTTAAATAATAAAACATAGTAGGTCTAATTGGCCTACAATTTGTTGTCCGTGAAATGGAAAGAATTAAGGAGAATGAAATTAATATGCGGCTAAGAGAATCGGGGGTGAGGCTAAAAGAATCGTAGGTGAGGCTAAGAGAATCGGGGGTGAGGCTAAGAAAATCGGGGGTGAGGCTAAGAAAATCGGGGGTGAGATTGCAGCTAAAATGAATGTGATAGTGTACATTTAAAACTTATTAAATACAAACCTTCAAAAAAAAATAGCAGCATAGAATAGGCGAAGTTAGGAAGATTCTATTTCTATCCATTAATAATTATGTAGGGAAAAATTTTATTTGGCTGAAATCCTTCGTTTCACCAAACAAAAATTTTGGGGGTGATTGTAACGGACAAGCTTAGCGTATGGAATATTGATTTGAATAATTTATAAATTAATTAACGAACATTACTAAATAAGTGCGAGCAACAGATTTATTTGGTTACACGTAAAGAGATCTCACGCCTTCGCTCTACAAAAAAAAATCACAAAGGGGCGCACGTGTTGTACTCGAAAACAATTCCGGTTAAAAATTAAAGTGAACCTTATTTTGTCTAGCATAACGGTCGAAATTGGAAAAGAAGATATTATTATGTTTTGGAAATACTACAGGTAACACAAGTAAAGGTTTGACTGAATGCGATTTGCAAATTTGTATCTTATTAGTGGGGCTTAAGGCCTATAATTGTAAGTTTTAATGCATATGCGCATGGGCAGGGGCGGCTATCCTACAGGTCGGAACTTGTCTATACGTCTGCGGCTCCGGGGTATAAAAGGGGATGTAAGGTGGGGGTTGGGAGAGTCTCTGCAAAAATTTGAGTGAAATGGTGGTTAAGTGGGCAGTCTGGCCGCATCGGTGAGTTTCTTTTTTTTGTTTTCTATTTGTTTGGATTTTTTTTGTGAAACTTTAATATTTACTGTTTATTTGACTTGAATTGAAATCTTAGTTTCTTTAGTCTGAATATTGAGCGATTTTCTGTATTTAAAAGTCAATTTAAATATTTAATAGTTTAATAGTCTAAAAGATTATTTTAGAGATTTTATTTTATTACAAATTATTTTCTTTTTAAAAGTCTAATCTTTAATTATAAATTAAAATATTCCTTCATTAGTTTTCTATTAAATTTCTTGTTTATTTTCTCTCTTGGTTTGGTTGTTAGTGATTGGTCTATTGTAAGTTGGTTACGAAATTCAGCTAAACTTAGAACAGGCGAATCAATAACAGTTTAATTTGTTTATTTTAATGTTTTATGTTCTGTGTTATTCCAAATATAATACTCATTTATCACTGGACGTAGATGTAAGGGTAGTGGAAATTGATTGGTCAGCGAAATTACTTTGCAAATTTTATTTTAAGCCACGGTTCAATTCTCGTGGAAAAATGGATCTATTTATTGGGTGTTTTAATAGTTGTTTGACTTAATTTAATTGTGTAAGAGTAGTGGACCAATCTGTAAATATTTACACATTATATTGTTAGGTAAAATTTAATGATTTATTACTCGGAAGAGGTTAAAGTAAATCATTATACCAAGGAATGAACCCATTAACTATAGTTACCTAGATAATAAGACATATTATTTATATATCGGGGTATATAACACCTACATAACACTGTAAAATTTTGTAGCATTTGGATTTTTTCAATAGTCCCGAGATGAAATTGTAGAGTAATCTCAAGATTTTAGTTTTAAGTGTTAGGCGAATCTATCCAAATAGCTGAGGTTTTAACCTCTTAGTCACCTTGCAAAGCACACAACACACACATTTTAATATAAATAAAAATGAGTATTATATTGGAAATAAGTTGACTGTAGTTGGGAAAATCTCCAAGTTAGGTACTGTACTTTTGTGGTGTAGTTTTAAATAAATAATAATAATATAAAAAAAAAAATCATTGCAAGTTACCAAACGTAACTATAGGCTAACAAAGACAGGATTATTAATTCAATAATACTATCTTTGCAAGAAAGATGGCACTTCCTGGTGAAGGTTGTTTTTTGTGTTGGAAGCCTATTTTAGTAATTATTTGACATTATTATTATTTTGTTGTGTTCAAGTACAGGTCGCGTTTTGCTTTACACCTTGACTTATTTTGACATCTAAAACTTTGTTCGAAACTAAATAAATAAACACTAATAATGAAGGCTACTCTAGTTAGCGGAGGCAAAACTCAAGGGGAACCGAGGGATAGTTTATTTTAAAAAATATATATATATATATGTATCTATCGTCAAAGCGGCTAAGTAGTCCTTCTGTTATTTGTGTAATAAAAAATGGTATGGACAACAAAAGATAAATCAATTGTGGTTGGAATAGCGTGCTGGGGAGGATGGTGTAGTTTTAAGGCCCGCTAATTTTTACATTTCAGCCTCTACGTGTAGTTTTAAGTATTACCTAGGTTAAGGAAAATTTTGTAGTTAGAAGCACCATCCACTAGTGATCCAGATATTCTTAATACCACTTCATACCATTTCGCGATTAAATATAGTTATAAGTAAATAAATCGTTATTCTGGGATAGGTGGTGGAAATTTATTATGCTTCTTACAGATTCAAGGAAAAGTTCCCGTTATTCCGGATAGGTCTGGGGTCTCCATGCTTGTGGGTTATTAGGTAGTTAAATTGGGGGTGTAATTATCTAGAAATTTCAGAAATAGCTGGAGACCCAAGACCGAGAAGACTGCGTAGGTTTGTGCCTTTTATTTAGGCTGGCTTGGTCTGAATTTTGCTGTTAATATCTCATAATTGTTTTGGCGATCTATCATTGATTGTTCAATTTATACGTAATAATAAATTGTATTCGGAACCAAGCAAGTCAGGTCATTTCAAAATTGAGTGATTTTGAGTAAAAAGAAAACACTATTATAAAATTATAAATATATAATCATTCAATTTAAAATGACTAGGTGGTGGTATTCTATCTGGGCTTTGTTTTACATTTTCTGTGTTCTTTATTCATATTCTTTGTTTTACATTGATGGTTTTATTATTTTATGTTTTGTTGTGTTATTACGGATTAATCGATTAATCGTGACAAACGGCATCTTGAAATGTAATTATCGGTGTGCGTACTTAAACCAACAAAGATCGATTTGAATCTGTTGGTTTACCATTTTAATACATTTTATACGGGCTTCAATATCAATATTCAATTCGGTCGTGTTTATAGGGTATTTACGTTGTCCTATTAAAAACCAAAAGAGAAACCAAAATAATAAGAGGTAAATTATAACTCACTGACATAAAACAGCATGATTACGTATTAATTACGGCTAAATTAACCTTGAACCAAAATGAAATAAAACTTAATAACTTGATTTTACACTGAAACTTTTACTGTATAAACCAACCTTAACAAATTATCCGAACTTTAACTTAAAGCAATATTTCACACTTCATAACTTAACTAACCTACTTAATTACTAAGGCATTCAAGAACTATCTCTATAACTAAACTATATGACAATTTATTATAAAACTACTTAATATTCTATCGAAAATAATGTTCAAAAATGTATTTAATTTATCGAGAACTTATAACTTCTTTCAATAACATTTTATTGTATATTTAATTATATTATTTTATGTTATTATATATTTTATTTTAGAAACATGAGTATGGAACAGTTTGGGGACATTTTGCTATGGATATACACCTGGTTTTAGTTTGGGCATAGGTTAAATAAGTCAAATGTTGAATAAAGACTTTGCGTACCAAAATAAAACCAATACTCTACATGCAGCCGAGACTATGACTCAATACACTCTACATGCTCCAAAAGTAAGCGTGGGATACATTGGTGCGACTCCATTGGACGACTCATTACGGCGATCGGACAGGATCAGAGTGTTTCTTATTCCAACGCAAAAGGGGAAAATCTAGATTTGGGAAGGATGTATTGCGATGCAATGCAAAACAATACATTGCGAATAGCGCTGGCTGAATTCACAACTCAGTGCCTTTACAGAATTTGGGTATTCCTTGTCGGAATAATTTACATTCAGCTTAGGATGACAGAAGTTTGGTGGAGTCAATCTTAATGTGTTTCACTCTTATATTTTGGTTTAAAATCACACCACACTCACAGTCCATGGCAAGGTATCGGCAAGTGTCTTCATACTCAAAATGTAGGGTTAATAATAAGGAACTTCCTGTGGTTTTGGAAGGGGGGAGTGAATCGTCGATTGGTTGCACTCATCGTATATGAAGCGGGGAAGGAGCTTCAACTTCCTTATTTATTTTTAATGCAGTTATTAGTTTTTAATTATTATAGAACGGTATTTTAAATTATGTGGTTATAAGTTCTCTTATCCTGCTGTTATTTCATTCTCATATATTCTAAAAGAACTTTGGTTACTACATCACAAATTGGGTACTAGACGATATTGGCCTTAAGAAACTAATTTTTGAAAAACTAATTAATTGTATGCTGTCTCGTATAACTTATACGAATATCTATATGTTTTTACTTAAAATATAATGTAGATTTTATTTTACGGTAATTTGTGAAGGGGGTTCAGTTACAGTGTTCCGATCTGATGCGTCAGAACGGTTGGTTTTCATACATTTGACGTAACCCATCAGAACATCGCGTCAGACTAATGTAAATTCTACCATACTAAATGTATGAAACCCATTTCGTCAGAGCCCATCGGATCAGACCACGTCAGACAAATATAAATCCGGCGTAAAAGTCCATATACCGTCTTCGTTATAGATGGCGCTGACACTCTTCTAATATTGCGACTCGCTAAGAGGCAGGGGTGGTGACAATAGTATTCTGCTCTGACGTCACCAGATACCTCCGCAGCATCAATTAGCACATACCTACCCATAATTCTCCAGGACCAAATTTGAGTAATTACCAGTAAATGCCGAACTGGAAACGCCTCGCTGAATATTCGGCGAGCCAAATTAAATTACGGGAAAATGGCCAGAAAACTTATCTGCATTTTTATATCTTCGCTATTATTTTCGTCTCGTGTGTCGTGTTCGTGGGAGTTCGTATGATTTCGCGACTGATACACCTATCGTGTTTAAGTTGGGAGTTTTTGCATGCTTTCGTAAGCTCCGAGCGTGTGTTGACCCCTGCTTTGTCTGGTTGCCGGATGACGTCCGAAAGGTGATTAGATTATTCTAAGTTTTATTCGATTATTTTGACACCTAATTTTCTTCTTTTCTGTATGTTTGTCTGAAAAAGGAACCACCTTAACAAACACACAGACAGACTAAAGAGAGTACTCTCCTGGCTTAAATAATTTATGTACACCCAAACTTTTATCGCACAATCAGTACAAGTTCATAAATGGTTATTTTATTTTATTTGAAAATACTTAGAGCGCCTTAGAGATTTTTCTGGAAAGTTCTGGAACTGTTTTAGATTAATGACTTTTGAGAACTAGCTGTGCGATATGTGGGACTAAAATTTGCAGCAGGAAAGGATGGCTTGATGACCGTCTGGCCGATGAGGAATGGAAGAGGAAACATACTGTGATAAACTGGTAACAGGGTAGAAAGATGATTAGTCGCCTTATGTTATAATTACTTAATAATGTATTCGATTTTAATTTTAACATTATATAAATGTTAGAAAAATTAGTACAAAGATTTTGGGGTTAGAAAAAGAATTTCGAAAAATTATGATCTTGAGGCGGGAATCGAACCCGCGTCCGCTGCTATCCGGGCAGGTGCCTGACCGCTCGGCCACCCAAGACACTAATTAACTTGCCGAAACTCTTCCAACCTTTACACTTCACGTTGTAAGCCAACGGGTACCCTCGCAATGTAGAAATAAATTTCAAACATTCCAAAGCAGATATTTTTACAAATACCGTGCGTTCGGTTAAGCTTGGGTTTGCTTTATAAACTATTCGATTTTAATTTTAACATTATATAAATGTTAGAAAAATTAGTACAAAGATTTTGGGGTTAGAAAAAGAATTTCGAAAAATTATGATCTTGAGGCGGGAATCGAACCCGCGTCCGCTGCTATCCGGGCAGGTGCCTGACCGCTCGGCCACCCAAGACACTAATTAACTTGCCGAAATTCTTCTAACCTTTACACTTCACGTTGTAAGCCAACGGGTACCCTCGCAATGTAGAAATAAATTTCAAACATTCCAAAGCAGATATTTTTACAAATACCGTGCGTTCGGTTAAGCTTGGGTTTGCTTTATAAACTATTCGATTTTAATTTTAACATTATATAAATGTTAGAAAAATTAGTACAAAGATTTTGGGGTTAGAAAAAGAATTTCGAAAAATTATGATCTTGAGGCGGGAATCGAACCCGCGTCCGCTGCTATCCGGGCAGGTGCCTGACCGCTCGGCCACCCAAGACACTAATTAACTTGCCGAAATTCTTCTAACCTTTACACTTCACGTTGTAAGCCAACGGGTACCCTCGCAATGTAGAAATAAATTTCAAACATTCCAAAGCAGATATTTTTACAAATACCGTGCGTTCGGTTAAGCTTGGGTTTGCTTTATAAACTATTCGATTTTAATTTTAACATTATATAAATGTTAGAAAAATTAGTACAAAGATTTTGGGGTTAGAAAAAGAATTTCGAAAAATTATGATCTTGAGGCGGGAATCGAACCCGCGTCCGCTGCTATCCGGGCAGGTGCCTGACCGCTCGGCCACCCAAGACACTAATTAACTTGCCGAAACTCTTCCAAACTTTACACTTCACGTTGTAAGCCAACGGGTACCCTCGCAATGTAGAAATAAATTTCAAACATTCCAAAGCAGATATTTTTACAAATACCGTGCGTTCGGTTAAGCTTGGGTTTGCTTTATAAACTATTCGATTTTAATTTTAACATTATATAAATGTTAAAAAATTAGTACAAAGATTTACTAATTTGCGGGAATGGATCCCCGCCTCAAGATCATAATTTTTCGAAATTCTTACGATTCCCGCCTCAAGATCATAATTTTTCGAAATTCTTTTTCTAACCCCAAAATCTTTGTACTTAATAATGGTCATCCGTCATAAATAACATTGAATAAATTGCATAGAAATCGTTAGAATTTTTAGAATGATCACCGATACAAATAAAGTCAATAAAATATCCTCAGTTACATAAAGTAGAACCTACTAGGAGTCAAACTTATGCACACATTATAAAGAAGTAATGAAATAAAAATTATCAAAACAAAGTAATCCTGCACGTTGCGGTCACGTGTAGATGTGGTGACTTGCCGGACTGACCGTAAAAGCCAGACGTATCGGATTATGTCTGACTTGCGGCTTTCGAGACATTTTTTTGTTTACGCAAACATTTTAAGGTTTCGTGGTATTTGAAAGGGTTCGGGTGGCACAGTAAGCCGTTAGTTGTTATTGCATCTGGTTTGACACATGCGTAGGGGAAGTAGGCTCATAACGGGTACCCGTTACGAGTATACTGATCAAAACGGGCACTCTCGAATATAAAATGTTTTTAATACCTATGCATTTCAGTCAACTTCTGAATTCAGTTCCTTTAAGGTCAAAATCAATTGAACCCTTGAAGGAATATGTAGAAAAAATTTAAGTTCTCATTTGTCTCCTTGGACTTATTGAAACAATGTTATGACCTTATGATATATTTTATGACACTTACATATACATTCTAAACAAAACCTTTTTGAATGAAACCCTAAATAGACCTACGATGATCCGAGGGGAATTCGGCGCAATTGTTGCCGAAAAAAAACACCAAAAAAGAAAAATGTAGTAACCGTCACATAGCTGGAAATGACTGCGTTTCCGTCCACCGACGGATATTGAAGAGCGGCGTCGAATACACTATTTTATATCTGACTTAATTATCTTTGGCAAGTTTCGCGCCATTGCGCGCGGATTCGTTTTTTTTTTCTGTCGGCGTCGGGTGTGTTTTTGGAGATTGCTTGTGTATTTTTTAATGTTGTAAATTTCTCTCGTTTCAGGTATGTGTTACAATGTTGCCAGAGGACAAAAGGTCGTCGAGCTTCACGTGCCGCATATGGTGACAAAATACACTGGCTTTATAAGCCCAAAATGTTTCCGATGAGTCTAAAAATGATGTAGTTTTTATTTAGTACATTCATTCAATACCTCTCATCATCATCATTACAACCGCGAGATCATTACCACTGTTGGGCATAGGCCTTCCCCAAGGATCTCCAAACCGATCAGTCCTGCGCTGCCCGCATCCTGCGATCTTCGGTCCACCTTGTGGAGGGCCTACCAACGCTGCATCTCCCTATCTATTCAAGGACCTATCCGCCCCAACGGCCGTCAACCTTCAGATTTCTGTGATGAATCAATTCTGATAAACTGAAAGCAATTTTCTTTAGATATTCGAGTGTGGACTTTAATTTTCGTATTACGCGAAACGAAACACTAATTCCTAATTGCTAAGGCTCATTATTCCCTAAAGAAATTCGCGAAAGAGTTCGTGCCAAAAGCAGAGATTCCCTCATAACTCAATTCGTCGCTGGAAACATTATGTTAATGGGGTCTCAAAATGGCGGGTGTTGGCTCACCTGAGCTCCGATATCACGATAGCCCTAAATAAACACCTGGTTCTAATTAAATAGCCCTTGGAGCTATCACCGAGCATAATTACTACCTTCTTGAGATGTAATTGGTTTGCAGGTATGTAAATAGTTGGATAACCTTCGGATTTCTGCGAATTCAATTCGGATATTCTGGAAGCTCGCTTTCCTTGCTTATTCGGGTAGTGTGGACTTTAACTTATTAAATATTTTAATTTTTATTTCAACATTAGGTAAATGTTAGATAAAAATTGTGTGGTATAAAATTGTGGTAAAAAGTTCCAAAACGTCTTAGTTGGCCAAGTGGTATAGGCACGTGCCCGTCTTCTGCAATCCGGCAGAAGACGCGGATTCAATTCGCACATTAAGGCTATTTTTCCAACTTTTTCTAACCAAAATTACCTTTGAAACTTAGTCAATAATTTTTGTCGAGCTTAAAGATTGTGTCATTACATCCATTAAACATACATTATACATTCATTCATCACTAGCACCTTCCGATATTAATGGTAGAGTAAATATGCTGTGCTGACCTAAGATAACCTAAGAACAGGGTTGGAAGCTGATGATACTGCAGAGGAAAACTGGATCAAGCAGTTCTAAAAAGCTACTGTTCGCTTACAGAACTCACGAAAGGGAACTTATAGTTATTTTCTAATATACATGTACATACAATGTATGTAGCTTCTTCTAATATTTCTAATATATAGCCTCTTAATAAAGTTTGATTTTATAATGTATTGGGTTCATTTGAATATATAAAAATCTCGTGCCACAGTGTTTGTTATCGAACACCTCGGAAACGGCTAGACCGTTTTTAATGAAATTTCTGTGTTTATTTGGTAGGTCTGAGTATAGGCTGTGGGCTATTTTTTATACCCCTAGGTGATAAAGGCAAAACACCGTTTGCTGGGTCAGCTAGTCATTTTATAAACTTATTAAAGCGTCTAATTTTCAACTTTGTTTCTCGTCAGCCCAGAGTCTACTTTAGATCTCGCCAAAAATATCTTCTTCAGCTAAATCCACTTTAATATCTACACAAACATATCCTACCCAAAGGCAAACAGCAGCACTGACTAGGGAAACCACTACCTAGGTAATCTACGGACTAACACATGGCGGGCCGCGATCTGTCTCTGGCTTGATTAATGAACCCCTATATCATTAAGCCCCTAGTTATTTTGCCACTGAAATAAGGACTTGGTAATTATTTGTAAATCTGTATAATTTTATTTTAAGTGTCCAAAATGGTAATTAAAAAGAATAATAAAGAATAATTAAAAAGAATAATTTTGGATTTAATTATCGATATTGAAGTATACTGTCATTGGGATTATGAACCTTATAGTCTTATCGCCTAAGAAACAATCTTGCCTGTATTCGTGATATTAGATCTTATGTCAAACTATGAAATATTAACTTCCTCACCAGATGCAACAACATATTTTTTGTCATTCTTTCTGTATCTCATTCATCAAGGACTCGAAGGCTACTTTTAGGCGTAACTCTACATATTAGGAGACACTTCCTACACTTTTTTTTATACGTTGTAACGACAAAATAAAATAGATCAGATAAATTTTTAGGAAGTTTCTGATTTCTAACATTAATGCCGTGTGGTGACGGCAGAGCAGAATACAATTGTCACCACCCCATTTCTCCTGTGGATGTCGTACAAGGCGACTAGGGATTAAGACAGCAATGAGTAATGGGCAGCGGCATTTCTCTTAAACCACCTGTGATTTATGTATGTACTGATGCTGAAATCAGCAATACTGCGCTTATAAAACGTATACGGGTTGAGCTTTCCTAATGTAAACAGTCGTATTCCACACGATAGCTGTTTACGCAGTGAAAGACTGCGCAGTTTATGGAGTGTAGAATCTGAGAGACGAGAGACTATAAGTCGTACCACTTAAACCGGTTCATCTTGCAAAATGTTCTCATTCAATCTTGGTTATATTATGTAACAGTAGGCAAGGCAGGGGTGCGTTCACAGGGCTATGATTCAACCGCCATTTCTGATTGGAGTGCGCCCGAATATTGGGTCGTTTTCAAATTTCCCTAATTATAAAGAGGGAATCGTTTTGACACCCCTGACTCGGAGGTAGGATTGAGTTTAATATAGATGGCTGATCGAGTTTAGAACCGCATTTGTCCTAACACTGTTGTAATTTAAAATAATACCTTTTTTCGCAGTAAGACCCTTTATGAATGAAAGGCGTATTTATAATGGAAGATTTATATTTGATGCGACTACGGCAATAGGTGATATTTTAACTTACAAAATTATTATTTAATTACATTGTACGTGTTAGAAACAACTTTATACGTCGAGAACCAAAGTCAGTAGGATTCACAACATTAGATTTGATTTATTGGATAGCTTACTCGATTATCCATCTGATGCGCCACATAACATTACCAAAGTATATGAAATCCATTTCCGTCTAAAATTAATAAGCCACTTAGGGGCAACCACGTTTTTGAATGAATTAAAAAGACAATAATATACATAATTATATTTTAGAAATTTACTTTTGTTGAGATAACGATTTCAGCTTTAAAAAGCAGAATAGGCTCGCCCCCTATTTTTTAGCAACTGGGTGTAAGCTGGCGAAATGTGTAGTTTTATATATGTATGAACCACGTGCGTCCCATCATGTTTAGATATGTGGAGGAGTGGTTTAATATATGTAATTATGTAGGTTCCTCATGGTTCCTCTCAAGTGGCTACCCCGCTGTCGATTTAGCATTGTACTTTGGTTGCTCAACGAATCAATTCACAAAATGTAGGTCTGCTGTTGCATCAATAGGGAGGCGAACAATGGTAGAAACGAAAACGATTTGAACTTAGCACTCTATAGCCCATAAATCTTATTGCCTCCCGAAATGTGCTTCAACTGAAACGTTAAATTCTTCCTCCTTCCTATTCCCAAATGATTTGGGGTTGGTACTGATATTTTCAAGCTGCTCTTAGATACGGCATGGGTGTTTTGCCAAGCTCAGGGTGGTTTACTTCTCACCGAGAAGGAAACTACTACTTCGTACTCGGTACGAAGATAAGAATAGAAATCGTGATTGCCAAG